>CAWUFW010008145.1:297500-923519 GCA_963921515.1 Calotriton arnoldi
ACTCAGACAATCATACCACCCCCTCACTGACCCACTCACACTCACACACCTATACAGTCACTCACACACACAGTCATAGACCCACTCAGCGACTTATGCACCCAGTCAGTTATACACTCAGAGACTCTTCTACCCACTCAGTCGCACTCAGAAACCCACACACCCACTGACAGAACCACATGACATACATGCTGCCAGTGATAGACCTACTGATTGACTTATGCACTCACTCACATACCTCTTAAAAAAGGCGCGATTGTCACGGTTACCGAAGTCATCGTGACTCTCGGCATCATCGTGTAAACAGGAAGTAGGATTCAAACACAGTTTTAAAAAAAAGTTACTACAAACATGCGCCATTCGCAACGTCACCACGGGTATCACCACGTCGATGCAAATATAAAAAATGTAAAGAAAAAACTACGCTTATTAATCCACTGAAGAAAATACAAGGTTATAAAAAATACACGTTATAGAGCCATTTTAGATAGAAAATACAATTTAAAAGCCTTAAAAATTCAATAAAAAAATTATAGGTTACAGGAACGTTGTAATTAGGAAATAGAATTTAAAAATCCATAGAAAGTCACTGAAAAAAACAAAGGTTACGGGGAGGTTATAGTTCGAAATTAGCATTTAAAAAACCTTCAAATTCACTGAAAAACCAAAGGTTACAGGGATGTTATACTTAGGAAATGGAATAAAAAAGACCTTAGAAATTCACTGAAAAAAACTAAAGGTTACATAGACGTTATAGTTAGGCTCAGGTTTCACTCATACAAAACCAGTGAAATTCAACAGTTATAGTTAGCTGAGCTACTCGCGCCCCCACAATGCACTGCTTATGACCTCACATATTGCATCACCCATTACATGGTCAGTGACGTCACTGATGACATCTCAAATGACATCACTGATCACATCATCCAGAGAATCTGACGCACCCACTCACTCCCAAATATAACCTTTCATACACCCACTCCAACTTCCACACTACCATTCTCAAAACCATTGACACACCCATACCAGTACTTACACACCCACTCACTGATTCATAGGTCTACACACACATCCACTCAGTCAACCATTTTGCCACTTCTACACCAACTCACTCACTAATACAGCCACTGATATATCCACTCATACACCCATATATCCACTCACACACTGTCAGTCACCCATGCTACTCACTCACTCACCCACCCATAGAGTCCATCACGCTGTCACTTACTCACCTATACAGTTATGCCCACGCCCACTCACTTATTCATACACATACTAACAGGTACTCACTCACCTATACAGTCACTGACACAAGCACAACTCACCCATACAGCCACTCTCACAATATAGTGGGGACTGCTCTAGACTTGATCGCGTCCTACCTTCGAAACAGAACTAATGTCATCCATACCCCACCTTTCTCGTCCAAACCATACTCCACAAAAGCAGGGGTCCCTCAAGCCTCTATCATCTCGGCCATGCTTTTCAACATCTACATGAAGTCATTACCGGTACTGATCAATCAGTTTCACCTCACGTGCTATAAGTATGCAGATGACACACAAATACTCCTTCAACTGGAATGCCCCAAAGACATTGGAAACTCTCCAATTTTCAGTTGTCTCAGAGCCGTGGATCAGTGGATGACTTGGAGCCACCTCAAATTGAATGCTTCCAAAACGGAAATACTCATGTGTAGCGATTGGAAACATTATGACCCGCTTGCCGCCTGGCCTGATGACCTGGGATCACCGCCTAAAGTATCGAAGGAAGTAAGAAACCTCGGAATGACCATGGACTCCAAGCTATCGATGAATGCCCAAGTGGACAAACTAGCAAGATCAAGCTTTGTCACTATAAAAACGCTGCGACAAATTTTCCCCCATTTGGGATTTCCACACAAGGTTCAAGCTACCATCTCCCCTGTTCTGTCCAAACTCGATTACCCCAATAGCCTCTACCACGGATCACCTTTAACAACCCTGAAAAGACTACAACGGATTCAGAACTCGGCTGCCAGACTGCTCTTGCATATCAAACTGCGAGACCACATCTCACCTGCCTTGAAAGCCCTGCATTGGTTACCGGTCGCCAGAAGATCCACGTTCAAGCTGCTTTGTATCACCCACTAAGCAATACATGGAATGGGACTGCTCTTTATCAAGAATAAAATCACCAAACACATTCAAAAAAGGAACCTCTGCTCTAAAGTGGCACCTCGCCTCAAAATCCCAAGATACAAGAGAAAAACCATGGGTGGCACATCTTTCTCTGTTCAAGCAGCCAAACTATGGAACTCTTTACCCCCAACATAAGATCCACGGACAACCACCTTATCTTCAGAAAACTGCTCCAGAATTGGCTCTTCCCCACATAAGCACCATACATACAGAAATTTACAGCATATCCCTCTGTATATAAGCATTTATTTTTACTACAGATATGTACCTATCTTTGTGTATTGCTTTGTATAAACATGTAGAATAATTATGTTGTTAAAAAATAAATACAAATGCATTTTTAAAGTACAATAACACTTGAAAACCAGAGTTTATCTAATGCATCTTTTTACTTCCTTTATGCATCTATATACCTTCCATGTACTTGGATCTATATATTTATTACTTTTCTCCTAAAAAGCATATCCAATGCACTACCCTATTTCTCATCCTATACCTCTATCAATATCTTTAATCTACATATACCTACCTCCTTTATGCATCTATATACTTTCCATGTACTTAGGATTCTATATATTTATCACTTTCTTCCAATTCAGCATATCCAATGCACTATCCTATTTCTCACCCTATACTTCTCTCAATATATCTTCTACCCCAACTTTCTGACTCATCTCAAACTTCTTTCTACTACTCTTTCCAATGCACTGCCCTATTTCTCACCCTATACCTCTATCAATAAATCCTCTACATCCCCTCTCTCATTTATCCCAAACCCCATACCACTACTATGATCCCCAAAATAACCCTTTCTAGACTCTCCCTACTCTACCCCTTCTTGCATCATCTGACACCTCTTTTACTATACCGATCCCCCAAAACAAGCCTTTCTAAACTCTTCCCTCTGACTCTTCCCCTCCACATCCCTTTTTACTCATCCCAAAGCCTCTTCCTACTGTTATGACCTCCAAAAAAAGGTCTAAATCCTTCACTCTTCTATCCCTCCACTATCCTTTTCAATTAAGATAACAGACTAACATGTTCACTTCTCAAATTTCATATTTCACTATACTAATTCACCACTAATCCTTTATGGGTTCCAGAGTAGCGTGCTACTCGCCAAAAAAGCGCTTCAACACCTCATCAGAGGTAGCAAGCACTATTTAAATGCAAACCCTTTTCCCTCTTCTATCCCTCCGCTACCCTTCTCTATCCAAATAACTGAAAAACACATCCTCCACTCAAATTACTTTCATATTTCACTATACTAATTTTCAACACTAATCCTTTATGGGTTTCGAAGTAGAGTGCTACTTGCCAATAAAGCGCTTCAACACCCCATCAGGGGTAACAAGTGCTATATAAATGCAAACCTTTTTCCCTTTTCTATCCCTCCACTATCCTTCTCACTCCAAATAACTGACTAATATCCACCACTCAAATTACTTTCATATTTCACTATACTAATTCACCACTAACCCTTTATGGGTTTCCGGAGTAGCATGCTACTCGCCCAAAAAAAAAAAAGCGCTTCAACACCACATCAGGGGTAACAAGCGCTATATAAATACAAACCTTTTTTCCCTCTTCTATCCTTCCGCTATCCTTCTGAATCCAAATAATTGACTAACCTATCCACCACTTAAATAACTTTCATATTTCACTATACTAATTCAACACTAATCCTTTATGGGTTCCGAAGTAGCGTGCTACTCACCGAAAAAGCGCTTTGGTGCCTCGTCAGGGGTAGTAAGCATATATAAATGCAATTACAATACAATACAGTATACTCCAACACTCACCTATACTACCTTTTACAAATGTAGTTACTCACCCATATACCGCTGGCCCATCCATTCACTCACCGACACAGCCATACACACTCAGTCACCCATACAGTCTCTCACAGACGTGTTCACTAACTCATACAGGCACTGACTTACCCACTCACTCATCCATGCAGGCAGTCATACACCCCTCACCAACCCACACATGCACTCATACAGGTACTCAGACAACCAATCAATCACCCATACAGCCACTCACGTACCCACTCTCCAACCCATACAGGCCCCTGGCAGACTGATACAGACATTCACAGAACTTAGTTACTCACCCATACATTCACTGAGACACCTAATCACTCACTTATACAGTCAGTCACGCACCAACTGAATCATCCATACAGGCACTCATACACCCACTGATTCACCAATACACCTTGGTGTATATATATATATATATATATATATATATATATATATATATTTAACACTCAAACATTTTAGAAACACTCTCAGTCACTGGATGATGTTATCAGTGATTTCATTTGAGATGTCATCAGTGATGTCCCTGACCATGTCATAAGTGATGTAATATGCGAGGTCATAAGCAGTGCATTGTGGGGGTGTGAGTTATAGTTAGCTTAGCTAACTATAACTGCTGAATTTCACTGGTTTTGTACGAGTGAAACCTGAGCCTAACTATAACGTTTCTGTAACCTTTTGTTTTTTTCAGTGAATTTCTAAGGTTTTTTAAATGCTAATTTTTAACTATAACATCCTGGTAACCTTTGTTTTCTTTTCACTGAATATATATATATAGGTCGAGAAAGGCAGCTTGACTGCCGAAACGCGTCCCTCTTGTGTTCCAACCTGTGTCAGCTGCAAATGATGTAATAAACGGGAGAAATACCCACAACTACGAGTGCAGGCTCCTAAATCAGAAGACAGGTTTGGGGGATTTTCTTTACATTTCAAAGTGCTAGCGGTAGCGCTTTTTGCCTTTGCACCACCAGCGATCTGGCAGCACGCCAGTATTACCGCAATTTTGTTTGGAATATATATATATATATATATTTTTCCGGCAACTCCCAGCTCCTCTCCAAACGGGGTCGGTGCAAGATCCGGGTGTCGGATACCGGCAATAGATTAGCGAAATTCCGCGAGCGCTTAACTCAGCCAGACCAAACGGTCTTCTTCACAAGCCAACGTTACATCTAGCACATCCACCATATAAAGTGTATTTACAAAACACTGAAAACGGACCACTCCGACTCGTTTCCTGTATAGACAAGGAAAACAGACTTTCATCCATTTCTACATGAGTGCATAGTTTAAAGAAAAGACTTCCTTTTCAGCATTGTCGTTATTTCGATCAAAAATATAAATCACAGTGGGTTACATTATCAGTGTCAATAAAATGCAGTAGAATCGAAATACATTTTTAAAGAACACTCGTACTGAAACTGAGAGTAAAACAAGCCAATGTGAAACATAATGTACCAGCACCCCCGCATTGACAGGCACCCGTACGTGAGTGCATTGGGCTGGTGATTTGGAAGCTGGTAATATATATATTTTTTTTACAAAATACGCTGCACTCAGTGATTCCGGTAATCCAGTTTTAATTCAAACCAGCGCTACTCCACCAACGCGTTTCGACGTGTGAGCTTGAAATTCATTGGTGGAATAGCGCTGGTTTGAATTAAAACTGGATTACCGGAATCACTGAGTGCAACGTATTTTGTAAATTGTAAATTGCCCTGGGCTTTAGGGTGAAGCCCTTCGCTAGCACCCGCATTGAGCACGCCTGCATTAACCCACATTGCTTGAAAATATATATATATATATATATATATATATATATATATATATACATATATGCTTAAAACTTCGAGGAAAACCCTTCTACCCTTTCACTGTAATGACATGTTTCTGATTAAATTAACAATGTTTGTATTGAATCTGTTTTGAGGGGTCTAATTTTAGTGTTCCTGTAATAAGTACTGTAAATCGAAGGCACTCACGCTGCAGCCTCCAGCCTAGTACAGGCAGTTAGAGCAAAAGGAGTGCTTCTGTATATAGTGCTGAGGGGGAGGGGAAGTAGAGTCTGGCTTTCAGACAATCCAAGGAAGCCCCAAGGAGCTCCCTTTTTATCCGAGGAGTTAATTGCTGTTTTGCAATTTGGTCTTAGTGAAGAAATAGGAGGGCCGAAGTATCTCTTCATACTTTTGGCCTGGCCAGAAGCACATTGCTCCTCTAACAGTGGTTGGACGTAGACATTGGCTTCTCCAGTTCTTTAGCTATATCAACCACCTGCAGAAGCTCTGCAAGAAGGGGGGTAGGCCAAAACAGCTTACTCACTGCAGCTAGTCCAAACTCAATCAAGGGACACATGGGTCATCATGAGGTGGATCCGTAGTAAGAAATATAACTGATTTCTTGCAATAGCCATATATGGCATTCCCAGGACACATAACGCCCTTTGGAACTGATGCCAACTTCAAAATCTGGATGAGTGGGAACCCTACAACCAGAAGCTTCTTGTGCTAACAGAGCAATAAATCTTTCTTAGGTCATTTGCACTACACCTTCCTATAGTGACAAAGGCCGTGATTTCAAGTGGGTGGTAAACGATAGAGTATATTATGGATGCTGTAAATTCATCCTAGTCTGATTTTTCTTGAAAATAAGGAATTATATATAGAATTTGGTGTTTCCCACACCAATTGAAATATACTGCATGTTTTTCCTACCAGTAAATTTCAGCATCTTAAATATCCTGAAATTCATCAGGGAAAATTTGGGAAGGGTGTTCAGTTTACAGCAAATCTTGAAATTCCAACCCCAATGAAAACAGAGCTCTCCATAGGGACTGGAATTTACTCGCCCATGGGTAATCAGAGTCTTAGCATGTTGTGTAGCCCCCTGTGAAGGTGAGTATGTACTGATTTCCTGATTCCGTGGCATAGGTTCGCTTCCCTAGAATTCAAATATTTCAGGGATTCTAGAGTAGAAGATTGGTAGGCTCTAGTGTCCTTATGGGATTCCATGCTACTCCTCTTCTTATTGGGTTTATCCATTAAATCACTTAATTTCCTCTCAACGTCATTAAACCTATTTTCCTTACATCCATTCCTAGGGAGTGATCTAGTTGCCTGTTATGAGTAATCAAGTAATTAAATGAAGCATATCTCAAATGGGTTATTAAGAACCAAAATACGATTTTGTAAACTTCGAGTTGCTCCTTGATTTGGTGTAATTTATTACTTTGTTTACTTTTAAATAAAATTGGCTTTGCTAATACTTGCCCTTTTTGTGTGCTATGTTAATTGTAGTGTCATGCTGAAATATGTTGGGCTATCCTCCATTAAGAGAAGTACGACACCAATGCCATAAAGGGCCCCAAAAACAAGCACTTGTCTCCCAAATGGACCTCATCCTCCTGCTGTTAGGGTGTCTCCTCGCCTCTGCTTGCATGTTGAATTGGGCGCAGATCATTGTGCAGGAATTCAATTTAAAGGCACATGTCATAATCTGTGATTGTTGGTGTAGGAAAATAGGATCTGCTTCTTATGGTTACCCCCACTTTTTTGCTTGATGTCTCACTGTTTTTGACTAGTCTGGCTGGGTTCCTGCTAATCAGGACCCCAGCCTATCTGCTTTCTCCCTTAAATTGACATACATGTACTTTGGTACACTCCAGATTGGATACTGGGGTACCCTTATCAGTCCCTAGTATATGGTACACCATGTACCCAGGGCATAGGTACCCCAGAGGCCTCCCCTGGGCTGAAGCATGTATTATGCCACCCATGAGAGGCCATGCAAAATGGAACTCTAGGTCTGCTACTGCAGCCTATGTAAGATGGTGCTTGCACCACTTACTTTAGATATAGGTTCACTATATCTAATGGTCACTACACTTAAAACTTATAAGTCACCCCTATAGCAGGCCTTAACAATCCTGAAGGCAGGGTGCTGGGTTTTATGTGAGAGGGTGCCCCTGCATGAGCAGAGCCCCTCTGTAGCCTTCGGAGACCATTCTCCCGGGTTGTCTGTGACTCAGCCGGACATATAGGGAGAGGTGCATTATAATCTCGCGGTAAATGCTATCTCGAAAACGGCTGCATAGAAACATATCGAGTTTGGTGTCAAACACCTTGGAATCATACCTCCACAGCAGTAACTGATGTGGGAGGTATGATTCCACCGTTCAGAAGCGAGCTTCGTGGGGTCACCGGTCTACCCGGGACCAGCCTTCTCGACCCGAACAGCACAAAATGGATGCTGCCAGCCAGGGACACGTTTCTGCCCTCCTGCTGCTGAGCCAACCTTGAGCAGAGGAAGACAGCACAATAAGCATCCTGTCACAGGGAGGTGTGACCACCTCCCAGACAGGGTTTAGTGTATTGGGGCTGGGTGGGTGCACTCTGAGAGTGCCTGAAAGTCTGCACTGGGGGCACATTTGGTGCCCCTGTGCATAGTCCAGCTCAAACCAGTTCTAGGAGCCATTTGCTCCTGCTCTGGCGCGAAACTGGACAAAGGACATGGGTGTAGCCACCCCTCTGTCCTGCCCCTCCCCTAGGAGGGTCCCCTGAATCTGTCCAACCCTCTCCCGTGGGTATAAAATGGGTTACCTGGCTACAGGACATTGGATTTTACGTGGACAGGATTCTACAAAGAAGAAACCACTGACCTTCAACCGTCTGGACACCTGGACTTCGCTGGACCTCGACTGGGCTTGACTTCGTCCCCCTTTCCGTCCAAAGCTTAGTTTGTGCCGTGACTCCATACAGGCTCCGTGCAGGACCTGTGGGACACTTAAGACTACAGAAGAATCTCCCTTGGAGTGAAGGAGTCACTCCCCTGCTTTGCAGGCACCTAAAGCGCAACTGACCGGTAGCTGCTCCTGAGGACTCCGAAGATTTCAGCAACACAGGAGGTGGGTTCCTGAAGGTCCCTGAGGTTGATCTGCCCTCTCACCGAGTTTGAGGCCAGTATCCCTCGTGGGGGCTGCGTAACCCGAACCCCTGTGCACCGCGTCCATTTGCAAGTGCATATGGTTGTGGACTATTCCTGAGCTTGTGCATTAGACCCGGTGTGGTCCTGACCCTGAGCAGTATTTGCACCAAAGAACTCCGGCCTCCTCGCTCCGTGGGATGGTCCTTTGCAGACTTGCTCGAGGTCCCCTCGCGACTCCTGGTCCTTCGGCCTGTGGGTCCCCCTGAGGGTCATCTTGATTGTTCTTGGGCTTTCCTGGTTGCTCCAGACGTGCCCTGATTCTCCATTGCTTGGAGAGTCCCCTGGACCTTGCTGGTCCACACCGTAACCTGTTTGTCCTTCCTGCGTGGGTTGCTGTTGCCAAGGCTTGTTGGTGCTCCCGCCAGACACCGACCCCTCAGCACTCGACATCCTTTGTGGGGCAGCTCACCTCCGGCTCCTGGTTGTCCTCGACGTCTCCTGGTCCTCGTGGCTGCAGAGTCAAGCATCCCTTCTTCGCACCTGAAGCACCCGACATCGGTGGGCATTCGTCTTCCGAGCCCCTGGTCCCTCTGAAGTGACCCAGACTCTGTCCCCTCTGCTTTCAGGTTCCTTCCATCCAGAATCCAGGCTTGGATTCCACCGGACCCTTTTCACCTTCACGGCAGCAGCACTTCTTCACTTCCTTCCATAGAGAACGACGAGAGTTTCCGACACCACTTCAGACCTATGCACCCGGCTTCCCTGGGTTAGGTAACTCCGATACTACTGTATCCACGGGTGGGGTGGCTCTTTAAACTCTTAAGTACCAAAGGGTTTGCTCGAAGTTCTCCTAGAAGGGTCCTTAAGCTTTAACTTTGCAACTGCTACTTTCCCATGGAGTTGTACGGAGCACGCGGTCGTGTTTCCTCACTGCACCCGTCCTCCGTGGGTCTCCTGTGTCATCACCTTGGGTGGTTCCTTGGGGTCCCAGCGATTCTACGTGCTCTAGGCACTGTGTCTAGTGAAGTCGTGATTGTTATACCACTAGTTTATTGTATGGTTCGGTCTCCCCCTGGAGCCAGCTGTGTATTGTGCTACTTACAACTGTTCTATTGATCCAGTATTGTGTGCTTTGTGTTCTACCCTCGTGTAGAGGATAGTAGAGAGTGTTATATTAATAAATACATATTTTTATAGAACTACTGTGTGGTTCGCCTTCATTTAGTCATTCAGGAGGTGATATTCTGATAAAATAAGCTGCTTTACATTCCTTCAAGATTGAGCCTGAAGGCTGCTCTCCGTAGCTACCACTAGGATAGCTTTCATAAAGGTTATCTTTGACCTCATACATCATAAGGGTCAGGTGGATTGGTACAGGGTGCCCACTTTAACTAGTAGACAGCATATACCAAGCCACCTTCTCACATTGGTGTGCAGCGGTTGGGATTCAAGCTTGCTATTGTTTTACCAGATAAATCTCATTGAGTGATTAACTGAAAACCACTAAAATTATTAGGCACATATAATACTTCAAGATTTGAATAAGTAAGTTCTACTGAACTTGGAGTTGGGTAAGTCAAGGGTCTAGCACACCCTTTCTCCAACTGAAGAGAGTTTAGTCTCCACTAGGTTAGGTAGGTGCCTACACCACATAACACTAGTATGTCTTCTAGAGGAGAAGCCAGTGGCTCTCTGCCACCTAGGTACAATGCCCTCTCATTCCAGGAATTGAAAGCCATGTGTGTGTCTAGGAAGTTGAGGACAGGGAGAAATGCACACACCCAACGGGAAACAACCTTTAGAACGCATGCATTACATCGCGTGCCATTAGATCGCGGTTTTAACAACGAAAGTCGTTACAACGACTTGCACTGGAGGGCGCTATAGGACAAGGAGTAGTTTAAATTACTATCCAACACCTTCCCTACTGTACGTAGGCTGGAGTTGGAATAGTAAATTAAACTACTCCTAAGTCCAGCGCTCTCCAACGCAAGTCGTTGTAACGACTTGCGTTGTTAAAACCGCGATCTAATGGCATGCGATGTAATGCATGGGTGGTATCGTCATACATCCACACCCAACGTCTCATTGAGGTGTTACTCTTAGATAATCTTAGAAAGACCCCAGGGTCTGATGAGGTAGAAAGAGTGGGTGGTGCAGGGGATGAGGAAAGGCCAGGGAGTGAAACCTTCTTTGACCTGGAATCAAACCCTGACCAGGGGGATCAAAATGATTCCAACCTGGACAACATAGATCTTCCATTAGGTGGGGGAGAAGGCCCCAGTGGCCCTCTCTTTACTCCATCAGGAAGAGTACAGAGTTTACCTAGGAGATCCAGATCTCCCTCTGTAGAATCTCGACACTCAGGAACTTCTGTAGGGATTTCCATATCCAATAAGAGGGAATCCTCTTATGATAGACAGTGCCAATTTGTAGAGCTTGAGAAAGTCAAGCTCAAGCTGAAGAAAGAGCAATTGGCCCTAGACAGGTAATCTCTAGAGCTCCAGAGGGCTACAAAGAGATTGGGACTAAAGTCCCATGGTGGCAGCAACAGTGTCCCTAGGGTTAAGGATTATACTCATGACCATAGGAACCTGAGCAAGATAGGCCCTCCCTACCATAGTGGGGATGACATCCACAAATGGATAACTGCCTTGGAGAGGGCCTGTAAGGTACAGAAGGTCCCCCAAGAGCATTGGGCAGCTATCTTGTGGCTCTCCTTTGCTGACAAAGGTAGAGATAAGCTCCTCACTGTTAGAGAAGAGGATGCTGATAATTATTCAGTGCTGAAGAGTGCTCTCATTGATGGGTTTGGCTTAACCACTGAGCAATACAGGATTAAGTTCAGAGACACCCAGAAAGCACAGACTCAGGACTGGGTTGACTTTATAGATTGTGCTACTAAGGCTCTGGAAGGCTGGTTACTTGGCAGTAAAGTGAATGATTTCAAGGGATTGTACGATTTAATTATGAGGGAGCAGATCCTTAATAATTGCCAAAATCAGTTGTTGCATCAATACCTGGTTGACTCTGATCTGACTTCTCCCCAAGAATTGGGAAAGAAGGCAGATAGATGGGTCAGAACCAGGGTGAAGCAGAAAACTCAGAACCAAGGTGGTGACCAAAAGAAGTCTGATTCTAAACCAGCAGATAAGGGTGGGGAGAAGGGTAAAGACCAGAAGTCTTCTTCAGGGGCCCAAAAACCTGCATCTGAGGGTGGTTCACAATCCAACAAGGGAAAAGGCAGAAAGAAGCCTTGGTGTTACCTGTGTAAGGAAAAGACACATTGGCCTAGGGATGCCAATTGTGCCAAAGCCAAGGATCCTCCTACCAACACCACTGCCCCTAAGGCAACTGTTCCCCCTAGTGCAGCTACAAGTGGTGGTACTGTAAACAAGGGTTTAGTAGGGTTGACCCTGGGAACTGAGGTGGGTTCTGGCCTAGTCAGAACTCCAGCTCAGGCTGTTCTAGTCTGTGATGGAGGCATGGATATTGCCTCCTTAATTGTCAGTCCCAGTAACCTGGGCAAATACAGGCAACAGCCTTTAATAAATGGACAAGAGGCCATGGCATACAGGGACACAGGAGCCAGTGTCACAATGGTGACTAAGGATCTTGTGAGACCTGACCAGATCATACTTGTTGAGATGTACCAAGTGACCAATGCAAGCAATGTCAGGACAGACCATTCCTAGGCAGTTGTGAATTTCAGCTGGGGAGGGGTAGCTGGCCCTAAGAAGGTTGTGGTTAGCTCAGACCTCCCTGTGGAATGCTTATTGGGCAATGATTTGGAAACTTCAGCCTGGGCTGAGGTGGAACTCGGGACACATGCAGCAATGTTGGGCATCTCTGCAGATGTGTTTGCTGTGACCAGGTCACAGGCAAAAATGTCTTCCACTGAACAGGCCCTGGATCCTGGAAAAATGGACCAGGTGCCTTTCAAGAGAAGGAGCAGTAGGGGTAAGGCAGTGTCTTCCCCCCAGACTCAGAGTGAGGATCAGTCTCATGAGGAAGATGACCCAAGTCCATGTGAAGGAACTGTCTCAGAGGAACTTGAACCTGATCAGGTTGAGTTCTTGGGGACAGGGGGCCCTTCCAGGGCAGAGCTGAGTCAGGAGCAGCACAGCTGCCCCTCTCTTGAACCCCTCAGACAGCAAGCTGCTGCTGAGGCTGCTGGGAGTACCAGTGGGTCCCACAGGATCTACTGGGATGGTGGACTCCTTCACTCAGAGGGTAGAGACCCCAAGCCTGGTGCCACCAGGAGGTTGGTCATACCTCTGACGTTTAGGGGTTTCCTATTATCACTGGCACATGATATCCCTTTAGCAGGACACTTAGGCCAAAGTAAGAACTAGGACAGGCTTGCCCCTCACTTTCACTGGCCTCACATGTCAGAGGACACAAAGGAGTTTTGTCACTCCTGACCACCTGGCAAGCCAGTGGTAAGGTAGGTGGTACCACAAAGGCCCCCCTGATACCACTACCTGTGGTGGGGGTTCCCTTTGAGAGGGTTGGGATTGACATTGTTGGTCCCATGGATCCTCCCACTGCATCTGGGAACAGATTCATGCTAGTGGTGATGGACCATGCCACTAGGTATCCAGAGGCAATACCCCTTAGAACCACCTCAGCCCCTGTGGTGGCCAGGGCCCTCCTGGGAATTTTTTCCAGAGTGGGTTTCCCTAAGGAGGTCTTAATTGACAGAGGTGCAAACTTCATGTCAAGTTACATAACTGCTATGTGGAAGGAGTGTGGAGTGAATTATAAATTCACCACACCCTCTCACCCACAATGCAATGGGTTAGTTGAGAGATTCAACAAAACCCTGAAGGGCATGATCATGGGCCTCCCAGAAAAGCTTAGGCGAAGATGGGATGTCCTGTTGCCCTGCCTTCTATTTGCCTACAGAGAGGTTCCTCAGAAGGGGGTTGGTTACAGCCGTTTTGAACTTCTGTTTGGACATCCAGTTAGGGGTCCATTGTGTCTAGTGAACGAGGGGATGGGAGTTACCTCTCAAACCACCTAAACAGGACATAGTGGACTATGTACTTGGTCTCCGCTCCCGGATGGCTGAGTACATGAAGAAGGCATCCAAAATCTTGAGCCTAGCCAAGAATTACAGAAAGCTTGGCATCACCAAAAGGCTGTTTTGACTGTGTACCAGCCAGGAGAGAAGGTATGGGTGCTGGAGCCTGTGTCCCCAGCAGCTCTCCAAGATAAATGGAGTGGACCACATACCATACTTGAGCAGAAGGGAGAGGTTACCTACCCGGTGGACCTTGGAACTCCCAGGAGCCCCCACAGGGTGTTCCATGTGAACAGGCTCAAGGGATGTATGATGTAACAACGCGATCATTTAGATCGCGGTACATTACATCGCTGTTTTTACAACGCAAGTCGTTACCACGACTTGCGCTGTAGGGCGCTGGACTTAGGAATAGTATGATTTACTATTCCAACTCCAGCCTACGTACAGTAGGGAAGGTGTTGGAATAGTAAATCACACTATTCCTTAGTCTAGAGCGCCCTCCAGTGCAAGTCGTGGTAACGACTTGCGTTGTAAAAGCAGCGATCTGAATGTACTGCGGTGTTTTGACCGCGTTGTTAAGGTCGTTTCCCGGCTCAAGCCATATGTTGACAGGGCAGACATGGGCTTGCTCATGGCTACTGATGAGGGACAGGAGGTAGAGAGTGACCCACTCCCTGATCTCCTCTCACAGAACCCTGATGATGGTTCAGTAGATGGTGTAGCCCTGGCAGGCAGCCTCACTGAGCAGCAACAGACTGATTGCAGGAAAGTCCTTAATCAGTACAGACACATGTTCTCACTGATTCCCAGTCAGACCACCTGGTGTACCCATGAAGTGGACACAGGGGAGAGCTTACCTGTAAAGAACAACATTTACAGACAACCTGACCATGTCAGGGACTGCACCAGGACTGAGGTCCAAAAGATGTTGGAATTGGGAGTAATTGAACCCTCAGATAGCCCTTGGGCTAGTCCAGTGGTCCTGGTACCCAAACCTCACACCCAGGGTGGTAAAAGAGAGATGAGGCTTTGTGTCGACTTCAGGGGCCTCAATGCAGTCACTAGGACTGATGCTCATCCTATTCCAAGGGCAGATGAACTTATAGATACTTTGGCCTCAGCCAAATTTCTGAGTACATTTGACCTCACAGCTCGCTACTGGCAAATCAGATTTGCTGAGGATGCTAAGCCCAAAACAGCATTCTCAACCCCTAGTGGGCACTATCAATTTGTGGTAATGCCCTTTGGTTTGAAGAATGCACCTGCCACTTTTCAAAGGTTGGTGAATAAAGTCCTCACAGGTCTGGAGGCCTATAGTGCAGCTTATCTTGATGATATTGCTGTCTTTAGCTCCACCTGGGAGGATCACTTGGTCCACCTGAGAAATGTTTTGGTGGCTCTGCAAAAAGCAGGCCTCACTATCAAGGCCACTAAGTGCCAGATAGGGCAGAGTAACGTTGTATACCTAGGCCACCTTGTGGGTGGAGGACAGGTTCAACCATTGCAGAGCAAAATCCAGACCATAATGGAAGGGGTTGCTCCAACCACCCAGACTCAGGTCAGAGCTTTCTTGTGCCTGACTGGGTACTACAGGAGATTTGTCAAAGGATATGGATCCATAGTGACCCCTTTGAATGATTTGACTTCCAAAAGAATGCCTAAGAAAGTTCAGTGGACAGTTAGCTGTCAAAAGGCATTTGATGACCTGAAGCAGGCTATGTGCACTGCTCCCATTCTGCAAAGTCCTGACTATTCCAACCAATTCATTGTTCAAACTGATGCATATGAGTTGGGGGTAGGGGCTGTGTTATCACAACTGAATGAAGAGGGATAGGATCAGCCAGTAGCTTTTATAAGAAGGCTGACCCCAAGAGAGAAACGTTGGTCAGCTATTGAGAGGGAAGCCTTTGCTGTGGTTTGGGCTCTGAAGAAGCTGAGGCCATACTTGTTTGGCACTTACTTCATTGTTCAGACAGACCATAAGCCCCTCTTATGGCTTAAACAGATGAAGGGTGAAAACCCCAAACTTTTGAGGTGGTCCATTTCCCTACAGGGGATAGACTATACAGTGGAACATAGACCTGGGAGTAAACATGCCAATGCAGATGGACTCTCCAGATATTTCCACTTAGAACATGAAGACTCAACTGGTCAAGGTTAGTATAATGTCCTTTTGTTTGGGGGGGGGGTTGTGTAGGAAAGTAGGATCTGCTTGTTATGGTTACCCCCACTTTTTTGCTTGATGTCTCGCTGTTTTTGACTAGTCTGGCTGGGATCCTGCTAATCAGGACCCCAGCCTATCTGCTTTCTCCCTTAAATTGACATACATGTACTTTGGTACACTCCAGATTGGATACTGGGGTACCCTTATCAGTTCCTAGTATATGGTACACCATGTACCCAGGGCATAGGTACCCCAGAGGCCTCCCCTGGGCTGAAGCATGTATTATGCCACCCATGAGAGGCCATGCAAAATGGAACTCTAGGTCTGCTACTGCAGCCTATGTAAGATGGTGCTTGCACCACTTACTTTAGATATAGGTTCACTATATCTAATGGTCACTACACTTAAAACTTATGTCACCCCTATAGCAGGCCTTAACAATCCTGAAGTCAGGGTGCTGGGTTTTATGTGAGAGGGTGCCCCTGCATGAGCAGAGACCCTCTACAGCCTTCGGAGACCATTCTCCTGGGTTGTCTGTGACTCAGCCAGACATATAGGTAGAGGTGCATTATAACCTCGCGGTAAATGCTATCTCAAACGGCTGCATAGAAACATATCGAGTTTGGTGTCAAACACCTTGGAATCATACCTCCACACCAGTAACTGGTGTGGGAGGTATGATTCCACCCTTCAGAAGCGAGCTTCGTGGGGTCACTGGTCTACCCTGTACCAGCCTTCTCGACCCGAACAGCACTAAATGGATGCTGCCAGCCAGAGACACGTTTCTGCCCTCCTGCTGCTGAGCCACGCTAGAGCAGAGGAAGACAGCACAATAGGCATCCTGTCACAGGGAGGTGTGACCACCTCCCAGACAGGGTTTAGTGTATTGGGGTTGGGTGGGTGCACTTTGAGAGTGCCTGAAAGTCTGCACTGGGGAACATTTGGTGTCCCTGTGCATAGTCCAGCTCAAACCAGTTCTAGGAGCCATTTGCTCCTGCTCTGGCGCGAAACTGGACAAAGGACATGGGTGTGGTCACCCCTCTGTCCTGCCCCTCCCCTAGGAGGGTCCCCTGAATCTGTCCAACCCTCTCCCGTGGGTATAAAATGGGTTACCTGGCTACAGGACATTGGATTTTACATGGACAAGATTCTACAAAGAAGAAACCACTGACCTTCGACCGTCAGGACACCTGGACTTTGCTGGACCTCGACTGGGCTTGACTTCGTCCCCCTTTCCGTCCAAAGCTTAGTTTGTGCCGTGACTCCATACAGGCTCCGTGCAGGACCTGTGGGGCACTTAAGACTACAGTAGAATCTCCCTTGGAGTGAAGGAGTCACTCCCCTGCTTTGCAGGCACCTAAAGCGCAACTGACCGGTAGCTGCTCCTGTGCTCCTGAGCTCCTGCGGACTCCGAAGATTTCAGCAACACAGGAGGTGGGTTCCTGAAGGTCCCTGAGGTCGATTTGCCCTCTCACCGAGTTTGAGGCCAGTATCCCTCGTGGGGGCTGCGTAACCCGAACCCCTGTGCACCGCATCCATTTGCAAGTGCATATGCTTGTTGGCAATTCCTGAGCTTGTGCATTAGACCCCGTGTGGTCCTGACCCTGAGCAGTATTTGCACCAAAGAACTCCGGCCTCCTCGCACCGTGTGCTCCGTGGGCTGGTTCTTTGCAGACTTGCTCGAGGTCCCCTCGCGACTCCTGGTCCTTCAGCCGGTGGGTCCCCCTGAGGGTCATCTTGATTGTTCTCAGGCTTTCCTGGTTGCTCCAGACGTGCCCTGACTCTCCATTGCTTGGAGAGTCCCCTGGACCTTGCTGGTCCACACCGTAGCCTGTTTGTCCTTCATGCGTGGGTTGCTGTTGCCAAGGCTTGTTGGTGCTCCCGCCGGACACCGACCCCTCAGCACTCGACATCCTTCGTGGGACAGCTCACCTCTGGCTCCTGGTTGTCCTCGACATCTCCTAGTCCTCATGGCTGCAGAGTCCAGCATCCCTTCTTCGCACCTGAAGCACCCGACATCGGTGGGCATTCTTCTTCCGAGCCCCTGGTCACTCTGAAGTGACCCAGACTCCGTCCCCTCTGCTTTCAGGTTCCTTTCATCCAGAATCCAGGCTTGGATTCCAACGGACCCTTTTCACCTTCACGGCAGCAGCACTTCTTTACTTCCTTCCATAGAGAACGACAAGAGTTTCCGACGCCACTTCAGACCTATGCACCCGGCTTCCCTGGGTTAGGTAACTCCGATACTACGGTATCCACGGGTGGGGTGGCTCTTTAAACTCTTAAGTTCCGAAGGGTTTGCTCGAAGTCCTCCTAGAAGGGTCCTTGAACTTTAACTTTGCAACCGTGACTTTCCCATAGAGTTGTACGGAGCACGCGGTCGTGTTTCCTCACTGCACCCGTCCTCCGTGGGTCTCCTGTGTCATCACCTTGGGTGGTTCCTTGGGGTCCCAGCGATTCTACGTGCTCTAAGCACTGTGTCTAGTCAAGTAGTGATTGTTATACCACTATTTTAGTATATGGTTCGGTCTCCTCCTGGAGCCAGCTGTGTATTGTGCTACTTACAACTGTTCTATTGATCCAGTATTGTGTGCTTTGTGTTCTACGCTCATGTAGAGGATAGTTGTTAGAAATGGGATCTCTGGTTGGCTAAGGCTTGCGCCAAAGCCAGGCAGAGACCACCACTCTAGTCAGGGCGAGGGAGTTACACGCCGAAGATAACCCCTGCTCAGCCCCTTGGTAGCTTGGCACGAGCAGTCATGCCTATCGGATTGGTGATGAGATTAAATCACAACCATTTGATGGTATAAACCGAAGGTGGTGTTGTCAAAAGTTCTTAGCAACATAGACCATTTGTGTATATCTTTGTATTTTGTGTTTGATTATCGTCCACTGAGACAATCTTTTTGTACCAGTTTGCACCCGAGTCCAGTGGATTTGCGGGTTACCCCATTGATACATAACACTTTAACTAGTGGACAGCATATACAAAGCCACCTTCTCACAGTTGGAGAAGTACGTGCCTCTAAATGACTGGGACTGGTGTCCAATGATAGTGTGGTTAGGCAGGTATGTATACACTGTTCTTTAAGTTATATGAAAGTAAACAAATGAAAGATGGGATGTACAAAGAGGTGTCCAATGTAATTGAAAAATACAGGGCATATGCACATTATCTTCTTTGCACTGTCAAATTCACTCTACTATGCTTCAAGTAACTCTTAAGTTTCTTTCACTGTAATTAATAACCCCAAATAATCACAGAGTAAAGCAGACATTCTCTATTTCTGATGAATATTTCTAATCCCAGATTCCTCATCTTGTGACTATCCCCCCAGCCGTCAGACCGGATCTGGAAACTCTAAAGCAGTAGTCCTGGTTTTGTACAGCTCCGCAAGAACCTTCTACTCTGGAAGTGACCACCGGGACCGCATATACGGACCACCAAAGCACATCAGTTTTTTCAAACACTGATCTGGAGCTCTACTCCTCCTGTCTTTCACAAGTGTTTTTTTCTCAAAACATTTTTCTTTTTACCAGTGTGCAAGGGAAATATGTCACCTCCAGCGACAGGGTTTAAACTATATAGGGACTGTCACAAACAAATGTCTGTGACAGATCCCCACAAGATATGCCCGTGGTGCCTGTGGTTGGAATACAACTACAAGGCCTGCGAGGACTGCGTTCAGATAACCCCAAGACCATACAGGCGAAGCGAGGCGAAACTCTACATTGCCAAACATCAGAGGACTCCGCACAATGACCAGTCAGAGTCGAAAGGAGGTATTATTTCTGCTCCTAAGTTGTTCCCACATCAGATCCTCATCAAAGTCTTCAGATAAATTGAAGAAGAAGATAAAAAAAGTCCAAGTGGGAATCAGCCCCTTTCAGCCACTCTCAAACTCCCAGAGAGGGCGCAAGGGCATCAACTTTCCACTCCGTCTTCCACCCAAACTCATGAAGAGCCGATTCTGAATCTGGTCCTGATGCAACCTAAATTTCCGGGTCTGTCTGCAACGTTACAGCAGATCGAGTTCTTTATTTGGCAGGCGTCCGGTTACCTCTGACGCGCCTTCATAACCCAAGGATCCAACGAGGCCTCCAGTCGGGTCCTGCCGCTGGGCTCACCCTCGATGCCGTCTATCTCTCTTGAACCAGTTTGGTGTTCCCTACCTGCTTCGGTGCCAACTTTGTTTCTGGCACCACTCTCTGTGTGGGATCCGTTGACATCAATGCTGATGCCGCTGGCACCGTAGGATGATCCATCGTGCATAGAGGTTTTCAACTCCAGCCTTGTGTTGACTTCGGTGTAGGAGTATTCTGATCCCTCAGAGTGCAGCCAATTGGCAACCCTTCTGACTCTGGCACATTGCCTTTACCACATGGCAGAGCTCATACATTACACTAGTTCTTTGGCTCAGAGTCAAATAATGGCAATTATGATGAAGGGGTCGAATTTGTTCCACAGTATGATGAGGACAATTGGTATGAGGAACTACAGGATGCCAGTGGTCTAGACACCTCCCCAGACACTGGACTTGTCTCTTCCCTGATCCTGCCACAAAGGAAAGTGCTTCTTTTTCCATTGTTATGTGAAGCACCATCACGTAATAATGGGGTCACCCAAAAGGGCATAGGACCGGGTACAAATTTGTACATACAACACATGGTCCACACGGATATTTAGGAAAAGCCTAATATATAAACCAATCCTGTAAAAGACAACTTTATCATTTCAAATCCAACAAAAAACAATGAATGTTATGTGAGTAGAGGGAAAAGCACATAGAGAGACTACATCACACAAAATAATACACTTGAATGCAAAACAAGAATAAATCGTATTTAAGAAATATTAATATACATGCAAGGCTATATATACACAATGGTTGCTCCAATAAGTGCAACAGGGTGCTCAAAGCAAATGCTTGTGTATAGGTTTTGAAGATTAGAGACAAGGCAGCAAAATCTATTCAATTTAATTCCAAAATAACTACTGTTCAGGCAACATTATAAAACATTACAGTGCTGTTCAATTATCTAGAGGTGACAGCTTCAATCACTATTGCCTCTCTGTGGATGGTTACTCTGATCCAGGCTGTAAAAAAATGCTGACGTTTTGACCCGAACAAAAAGGCGGGGGACCAGTTAGAGCCTCATATGCAGCTCTTCATAAAGACAGGGTGAAAACGGAATAAGGGGGAGCAACCTATAGAACAAATAACGAATTTGAAACTTTAAAAACCTAACTTACAAAAGTGTGTGCGTTTATATATACAAGCTCTATCTCTCTGCTGCCGGATCTTACCTGGGTTCCAGCAGCGATCAATGCCAAAACTGACTGATGAAATGCAGAAAAAGCGAAGGCCCACCGGCTCGTCATCTGATTGGGGAAAACTCCCTACAACAATTGAAAAACATCATCAATATTATGGCCCTGTGGGATTAACACTGACTCCACTATTAAACTTCCAAAAACGCTCACCTCAAATTGTGAACATGCCAAGTATACCGAAAAAAACGCCCTGGCGGTCAATTTCGAATTTCAATAACCCTAAAAAAGAAAATGCAAAAAATGGATACCTCTGAATGCACCAATAGTGAAATAATTAAGTTAAACCCACACGAGTACAAACTACTCACCAAGACAGAACCAATCTTTACATCTTATAAAGGGACCATGGGATTCAATCACCACTACAGCCCCAAAAAAAATTGTTAATGGCTGAAATAGGGGATTGGATTGCTTGGACTTTGTTCAGACAAAACTGATGTTTTTCGATTGTTGTAGGGAGTTTTCCCCAATCAGATGAGGAGCCGGTGAGCCTTCACCTTTTCCACCTTTCATCAGTTAGCTTCTGAGTGTAGTGCTGAGGGGGACAGGAGGGAGAGACTGGCCTTCAGACTATCCAAGGAAGCTCCAGGGAGCTCCTTTTTATTTGAGTTAACTGCTGTTTTGAAATGTGGTCTTCATGAAGCAGTAGAAGGACCGAAGGAGCTCTTCATACCATTGGCCTGCCCAGAACCACATTGCTCCTCTTGACAGTGATCGAACGTGGACATTGGCTTATCCAGGTCATTAGCTACGTTACCAACCTGCAGAAGCTCTGCGAGGAGGATAGCCTCTTTAAATGCCATGGCGGGCAAACTTACCAACGCCTAGTGCATCACAAATGGCTGTTACACCTGGAGGTGGTGCATTGCGTTTTTAGCAATGTGAAAAGCCTGGCTATATCTTTTTCTTTTTTTCTTTTTGTCATCGCAGAGAATGTGCAATGTTAGCGTTTTTGCACACTAGAGTTCCCACGACGCTGTCTCTCACAGACACATTTTCCATAGAGTGGAGCTTGGGACTCATGTATGCCTTCCCTTCAAGCTTGTGTTGCAGAGAAGATTACGATTGAGTGCTTCTGGATTGGGCCAGAAGATTGTGGTATCCAGAACTCCTGGGCATGAGCATCTGTCCTTCGATCAAGCTGCAGCTTTGGGAGGATATACTGTTGCTGCAACTGGGCAGGGTCCTGCACCCAGGCCTTCTCAATGTGTACCTCCATGCGTGTGTACTGAGCTGCGGCAGCTAGTTTCCTTTGATCTTCCTCCTGAGGTCATAGATATTATTCTGGCAGCCAGGGTCCTATTTACAAAATCAATGTACCATGGGTGTTTGGACTATTTTGTGGCTTGGTGTGGCTCCAGCCAGTTTGTTTTGTCGTTGGCCCAGTTAGGTCTTACATTGGGTGCTATTAAAGACTATTTGTCAGCTGTTTTGGCTTTTTTATGGTTGTCTGATCAGCCTTCTTTGTTTAAATCACCTGTTTTGATGAGGTTCCTCAGAGATTTGCAGCAGTTGTTTCCATGCTACAGTGGGATTTAATTCTGGTCCTAATATGCACCACTTTTGAGCCAATTTACAGTTGTCCACTGCATTTCCTGAGATTACCAACGTTCTTTTTAATTGCTATTACATTGACTCAGCATGTAAGCAAGCCTGAGGCGCTCTCAGTCTAACCTCTTCACACAGCATCTTTTGCTGAAAACTGTGAGTAAAAGAGCTGCATTCCAGCTTAAAGAAGTAGCACCTTTTCATGTCAGATACGCTATTACCCTTTCTGCCTTGTTTACCTCACCCTCCAAAGAGTAGAAGAGACTCCATTATTTGTTGCCAATGGATTCCTTTGGTTCTACTTTGATCGTATCCAAGCCCATCAATCAATCAATCAGGGAATTGTAAGCGCGCTACTCACCCGTGAGGGTCTCAAGGCGCTGAGGCGGGGGGGGTCCTCAGATCTGTTTAGCCGAAGAGCCAGGTCTTGAGGGTCTTCCTGAAGGTGTTCAGGGACGGGGCGCGTCTGATGTCTGCCGGTAGCTCGTTCCAGGTCTTGGCTGCAATGTGAGAGAAGGATCTTCCGCCTGCTCTGGCTCTGTGGATGCGCGGGGTTTCGGCCAGTGCGAGGTTGGAAGATCGGAGGTTTCTTTTGTGTACGTGGAAGTTGATTCTGTCGTTGAGGTATTTGGGTCCGTTGTTGTGTAGGCATTTGTAGGCGTGAGTGAGGATTTTGAAAGTGACTCTTTTCTCCACGGGGAGCCAGTGGAGACTTCGTAGGTGTTGGCTGATGTGTTCGTGTCGGGGGATGCCGAGAACGAGTCTGGCGGCGGTGTTCTGTATTGTCTGGAGTTTGCGGAGTAGGGACTTGTTGATGGTGGCGTAGAGTGTGTTTCCATAGTCCAGTCTGCTGGTGATGAGTGCATGGGTGACTGTCTTCCTTGACTGAGGGGGGATTCACTTGAAAGTCTTGCGGAGGATGAAGAGTGTGTTGAAGCAGCTGGAGGTGACGGCGTTGACCTGTCGGTTCATGGTGAGTGATGAGTCGAGTACGATGCCGAGGTTCTTGGCGTGGTCTGAGGGGGTAGGTGGGCTTCCGAGGGCGGTCGGCCACCAGGTGCTGTCCCATGCAGAAGGGGTGGTACCGAGGACGAGGACTTTTGTCTTCTCGGCGTTGAGCTTCAGGCAGCTGTTGGTCATCCAGACTGCGACGTCTTGCATTCCTTTCTGGAAGTTGAGTTTGGCAGTGGTGGGGTCTTTGGTGAGGGAGAGGATGAGCTGGGTGTCGTCAGCGTAGGATACGATGTTGAGGCTGTGTTGTCTGACGATGGCTGCGAGGGGGGCCATGTAGATGTTGAAGAGGGTGGGGCTCAGTGATGAACCCTGTGGGACTCCGCAGGTGATTTTCGTGGGGTCGGAGAGGAAGGGTGGGAGTCTGATCCTTTGGCTTCTTCCAGTGAGGAATGATCGGATCCAGTCCAGGGCTGTTCCTTGTATGCCTGCGTCGTGTTGTCTGGCGACTAGTGTGCGGTGGGAGACGGTGTCAAAGGCCGCTGATAGGTCGAGTAGGATGAGGGCTGCAGAGTGGCCTTGGTTCAGGAGGGTGCGGATGTCGTCTGTGGTGACGAGTAGAGCGGTCTCTGTCTGTGGTTGCTTCGGAATCCGGAATGGAACGGGTCGAGGACGGCGTTCTCTTCAATGAATCGTGTCAGTTTCCTGTTGACTGTTTTCTCTGCAACTTTGGCTGCGAAGGGGAGGAGCGAGATGGGCTGATAGTTCTTGAGGTCGGTGGGGTCAGCTGTGGGCTTCTTGAGCAGGGGTCTGACTTCTGCGCGCTTCCAGTCATCTGGGAAGGTGCCTGTTTTGAAGGTGGTGTTGATAGTGCATTGTAGTTCGGGTGCGATGGCGGCCGCAGCTCTGTGGTAGATGTGAGGGGGGCAGGGGTCGGTGGGGGCCCCCGAGTGGATGCTTTTCATGGTCGAGGCGGTGTCTTCGGCCGTGATCGGTGTCCAGTTGGAGATGGTGGGCTGGCTGGTGTTTCTGGGGGGCGGGGGGCCGTCTGTGGAGCCTGGTGGATGGTCGATGAAGTTGTCGTAGAGGTTTTTGATCTTGAGGTGGAAATAGGTTCCAAGCTTGTTGCAGAGGTCTTGGGATGGGGTGATGTCTGTGGCTTCGCTGCGTGGGTTGGTGAATTCTTAAATGACACTGAAAAGTTCCTTGGAGTTGGTGGAGTTGGCCAGGATTTTGTTGTGGATGAAGTTCCTCTTGGTGGCTCTGATCTGGTTGTGGTAGTCCGTCATGGCGTCCTTGTAGGTGGTGTGGTTTTCGGTTGTCTTGGTGTTTCTCCAGTTCTTCTCCAGGCATCTGCAGGTGCGTCTGGCTTCTTGGAGAGCGGTGGTGAACCAGGCGGCTTTCCTGGGGCGTTGTCTGTCAGGGTTGCGTACCTGGGCGAGCTCGTCTGCGCTGTTGGAGATCCAGGTGTGGAGTTGTCTACCTACGTCATTTGCGTCGTTTGCGTCGGGTGCCCAGGTGTGGTTGTCTCGGGTGAGGGTGGAGTTAAGTTGCTCGTCGGTAACCTTGCTCCAGTTCCTTCGTGGTGGGCGTGGGGCTGGTTTGGGCGCCTTGGGTAGGTTGATGACGAAGTGTACGCAGTGGTGGTTGGTCCATGGCGGCTGCGTTGTGTGGCTGAATTGGACGCTGTTTCCTGCCGCGAAGATGGGGTCGAGGGTGTGTTGACGAGTTGTTTAAGTCCGATGCTGGCGAGGTTGTCACGAAGGATAGTGGAGTTGGGGTCGCTGGGGTTGTCGAGGTGGAAGTTCAGGTCTCCAATGAGTAAGTAGTTTGTTGAGGCGATGGCGTGGGGTGCGATGAAGTCGGTGATGGTGGTGCCGAAGGGTGTTCGGGGGCCGGGGGGTCTGTAGACGAGGGTTCCTCGGAGTGTGGCTTTGAGGGTGGTCTGGATCTGGAAGTGCAGGTGTTCGGCGGAGGGGAAGGTTTCGCTGGAGGTGGTGAGGCGGAGGGTGCTCTTGTGGGCGATGGCGAGGCCCCCTCCTGGGTGGTTGGGGCGGTCTTTCCTCTGGATCTTGTATCCGTCTGGGATGGCGGTGCTGATGTCGGGGGAGGAGGATGCGTTGGTCCAGGTCTCTGTGAAGAAGGCGATGTTGGGCGAGAGAGTCGAGTAGATTCCAGATTTCCATGGCGTGTTTGTGTACAGAGCGTATGTTGAGGAGGATGCATTTTAGGGTGTCGCCGGTGCTGGCGTCGGCGGTGTTGGAGGCCGGGGTGGCGGTGAGGGTCTGGCGGCAGTGGAGGCAGGAGAACTGGCCGTGGGTCGTGTTCGGCGAGGCCTGTTGGCATTCTCTAAGTCTTCCAGGGTTTAGTGCGAGGAGGGTGGTGGTGTCGTAGCGATGGGTAGTGGGAGGTCCAGGGTTCCCGGCGCTGGCCGCGGTCGGGTCGGGTCGCGGACGGGCGCAGACGTGCTTGCCTTTGGCGCGCCGGCGGCGCGCCCGCTGCGCGTGGCCACCATTAAGTAGGGGCGGTGGGAGGGAGGAGAGGCTGGGAGGCGGGAGCGGGGGAATTCCGGGGGGAGGGGCAGCAGCGGCAAAAGGCGAAAGGAACAGGCAGGCACGAGAAAATAAAAACAGTGGTGGAATTAGAGCAAGACACAGATTGGCACAATAACAGTGGCACAACAGGGAAAAAATTAAGAAAAAAAACGGCTGAGAAAGGTTACGGTGGTTACAGACAGTCTGGTCCCAGTTGGAGCGGGCAGCAGGCGCAGGAGCGGGCAGCAGCCTCGAACCTCCCAAGGAGGAGGTCGGGGTCTGGAGGCAAGAGACGGGACCGCGGAGCTGCGGGGAGAGAGTGGACCTAGACCGAGGGTCGGAGGTCTGGGCTACTGTGGAGCAAAGAAATAAAGGCAGTGAAGAAAAGAACCACCTCTAGGTGAATAGTTCTCTCCATTAAAACCTGCTATGCGCTAGTCAGGGGCGGTGCGTCCATTAGGGCACTTGGGCGTTGCCCCCCCCACTGAGCGTTGCCGTCAATCATCTCACACAATGCAATCATTCTATCGCAGGCCGCCGGAGCCGAAGGCAGTCGGCTCAGAAGGGGGCGGGGCAGCACTACAGGAGATCAGGCTCAGCTGCTGCAAATGTCTGACTCTGAATGAATGATTGACATACACATCGGTGGTGCGCACAACACCAAGAGTGCGCATGCTCTGTTTAGGGCTTACAAAATTTGCGACCAGCCCAAACATGCGCAGTAGGCGGTGCTCATTAGAAGAGCGAGGGTTGTTCCATGCCGCTCTTCTAATGAGCAGCCTAGTGCGCAGGTCCGGGCTGGTCGCAAAAAATGTTAAGCCCTAAACAGAACATGCGCACTACTGCTCAAGCCAATCCTGGCGCTGCTGCTGGAGCAGCGTCTGGATTGGCTGAGACCGACGCAGGCGGTACTTGCGAAGGCGCCAACGCGGGAGTCGGACCCCGGGCCAGGACTCAGAGGACTCGCAGAGGCGGCGCGGATCCGGTAAGTTTAGTTTGCTTGATGAGTATTATAATGCTGCTTTATTTTAATCTGCCCCGCGACGCGCGCGACCCCCTCCCCCCCGAGTATTGGAGCGCGAGCCGCGACTGGTGAAAGGATCAGTCTTCTCTGCTGTCACCTGAGGCACTGACATCTCAGCTACTGGCGCTCAACCGTTTAAGCTGTTTTAAGGGATTCTAAACTGCAATCTGCAACCAGGTGCACGGGCGCATTAACCCACTAGGTTGTCTTATCCGCGCGAGAACATATGACCTCCGCCTGAAACAGAGATTTATACGGCAGGTGCACGAGTCCACTAGAATAACCAAAAGTGTTTTATTTTCAAGAAGTAGAGAGCGGGCAGAGGGTCGGTGTGGGGGCATAAACAGGGAATATCAACAGCAGATTTTATGGCCATATGGCACGCACCGTGCCAGCACGTCAGTCAGGCTTCCCAGTGCCACCTAGCTCATAAATGCCTTGCAGCGCTGTGTAGGTCTGTCAGTCCTACGCATCTATCACAGTGGTATTTAGCATGTAAATGCAATGTGGTACCGTGCCATCTTGCCAGTCGCGCGCCCACACACCACAGTGGTATTTAGCATGAAATGCCCTGCAGTGCTGACTCATCTTGCCAACCCGGTGCCCATAAAACAGTGTCACTAAGCCTGTCATGGCCCCATGGCGCACTGTGCCAACCCTGTCAGTTCTACGCCCACCAACCAGTGCCAGTCAGCCTGCAGCGCTCTCTGCCATCTGCCCTCCTCTCCGCAACCCCTCCCCCCCCCCTACGGGGCATGCCGCAGGCCCCTCTTCTGTACCAGGAGCAGCTTCCGAAACAACACGGAGGCTCTGATTCATGTCTTCTCTTCAGACGCATTAATGGAGCAAACACGGGCTTTGATGCGAGTGGGGGCGGCTTGGCATGATCTCCCAGCGCGCGCAGGGCATC
Source organism: Calotriton arnoldi (assembly GCA_963921515.1). Classification (NCBI taxonomy): domain Eukaryota; kingdom Metazoa; phylum Chordata; class Amphibia; order Caudata; family Salamandridae; genus Calotriton; species Calotriton arnoldi. The sequence continues at coordinate 325,925 of CAWUFW010008145.1, forward strand.
GCTGCCAGAATGAACCAAGGCTACCACCAATATGTGTCTGAGTGGGGACTGCCCCTAGAGGTTAGAGTTGAGACCTGCTAATGCCCATTCCATATGTGGCCTCGCTCTTCAGGGTCACCTCTGGCACTCTGCTATGATGAGACACTTCATGCCTCTGTGCAAAGCCTGTCTGCCAGTCCATCTGTGTCCAGTGGCAAGCGCCCCCGTCCGTACTTTTGTACCGTTGTTTCAGCCACTGCCCCCGCCCCCACTCACCTCATGGGTCTCACCTATGCAGAAGCAGGTGGCGGCGGCCCCGGGGCTGCCAGTGGCGCAGGAGTGGGCAGCAGGGGCCCGCGCTGCAGCGGGATGGCACGCTGACATCTACATCTCAGACGAGTCACGATACACAAATCCGAGGCACTCATCCTGGAGGATGAAAGGCTGCGTCGGCACCACCTCAACACCAACTTTCGCTCCTGCAGGTTACACTCACACATCGCTGCAGCAGGAGCTCAACCCACCACACTGCCGTACTGTGACTGAAGGCTGAGGCAGTCAAGTTACATGATCTGTGCAGCGGGCTTGTATAGGCCCTGAATGTCAAACCGGCTGGCCAATAGCCACTGTACTCAGTGCACCAGGAAACCCTGCTCTATAAGCGCCCCCTGACCCCCCGTAGCCGCACATATGAATGGGAAGGTGTCCTGCAGATCTGTGCGGTGCTGCAGTGCCGCATAGGAGGTCCTCGGATTCATTTTGGCCGCTGCAGAGCAGCATACTCCACACAGCTGCGATCAGGGCTACTGTCACGCGCACGACACACAGCTGTGTTCTCAGGCTGCCAGACATTGCATGCAGCATGCCTACAGAGTTCGGCAACATTGATCATTAAAACTATTACAACTGACATTTCTGTTTACAGATTGTCACTTACAAATGCATTGCTTGTGTGAATCAAATACTGACAGGCAAAACTTAGTTTGTACAAATCACCTACGTAAGCAAAATACTCCTGATGTATTTGGAAACCACATTGCTAACGGTATTGCCTGCTTTTTTCATATTAGCAAGGAGATTTGTACAGGTGCTCAGTGTATGTTTACCAACACCGCAGCCTTCCAGTACGGGCACCTGAGACATGCATGTTGACGCATAGCTGACACGTTTTAAGTTTGCCTGTGTGACATTTCCAACATTTCATCATGGTTGTTTTGCATTTTAAGGCTTGTTTACTTAATCTTGCATTCCCCACGAGTTAGCTATTTTATAATGTGGTTGTTTATCTGTATTTTTTTCTATGCATACTTTGAGGCTTGTGTATTTCATTTGCAACTGAAATTCTGTGGAAATGTGTGTGAAGGGGGTACAATGATGTCAAAATATTTGCAAAGCAAAAGTAAGAGAAATTAAAGTGCTTATATTTGAGGGAGTGCAGTGCATGTTGGGGGCGGTGAAGTGACAGATGTGAGGAAGGGCATTCGGGGAAGAGTAAAAAGAGGATGCTGAAGAGGAAAGAGAGGGGGTTGAAGATGTGTAGATGAACAAGATATGCAGAGAAAAAGAGGATACATATCTAACATAAAGCACACATAATTGAAGGCCAAAACTCCTTCCACAGGCCTCAATCCTATTTAATTCACAGACTCACTATTTCAGAATTTAAACATTTTCAATGTTAATTATTTATAAGAAATCATTGTTGTTACTCATTTATCTTAAACAGCTAACACCCAGTGACAAAGCCAATCATACTGACAGGCTTTAGGCGTATGTCAGTTGCTGTGCCATTTATCTGGATAAAATTACATCTCAGAGAGAAACCAAAATACCGGTCTGATGGCACACTATGGGAGTCACAGAGAACCCCCGAGCCCCCCTTTTTGCCGTCGAGCTGCGCTCGCTCACGTTGATTCGTTCAGCATACGCCCCACCAGTTTCAAATTCCACCAGCCACCACTGGCGCTAGTCAGTAGGCAGCCACCTCAAGATTAAGGGGTCATTCCATTTTAGCCAAGGCTGCAGCTACTGCACTGGCACGTGGAGCGCACATCTTGGATATCTGTCAGCCTGCTGCCTGGGCATCAGTACACACGTTCATGAAGCACTAGTGCCTTGACAGTCAGATGTGTTCGCATGGACATGTTTCCTGTTTGGTCCTGCAGAACGTTTTGGTCTGAGCCATTTTACAGACACACTACCTTTGGAGATACTGCTTTGGTGTTGAGAAATTGATTTGAGAAATTTGCAGTTATAAGTATCCATCAAAATAACAAAATATTTACCTTCAATAACCTCTTTTTGGTGCATTCTCTATGTAACTACTGATTCCTCACCAGCATTCCCACCTCTCTCTTCCGTGGACAGGACTCTTTTCTCCCATGTTAGAAGGGTCCCCAACTGGATATCTGAAAACTGATCAAGCCAATTTGCCAATGGGTTCTGCGCCTGAAAGCCAGACGAGCCTTCAAAAGCAACTGACAAGAGCAATCCTGGGTAGTGCTTATATGCGGCCCCAGTCGTCACATCCAGAGTAGAGCGGCGTCTGGGCAGAGGTGCACAACACCACCTACCGGCACGATGGGGTACTGCTTTTGAGTTTACTGATCCAGTCTGACGCCAGAGGGATTATTCACAAGGACAGGAATCTGTTGTTAGATGGAGTATCAGAAAGTGTTAGTGAAGGGAAGTAACTTGTGCAGCGGTGCAACGTAACAAAAGATGTGTGGAGGACTCTTTATGCTTCACCACAATAGGAACTGTGCTACGCTGTTGAAGGTGGAACGTTAAAGCTCGACTACTAACGTTCACTCAAAAGATAGAAGTCCCACTGTTTAGTGTTAGAGCTTTTTTGGGAATTGTCTTTCATGTAAACAATTTATGTATAAAACTAAAAACATATATTCTGAGAATTATAAATAGAGCTCCCGGTTTTATGATATTTATTTTCTTGATGTTTCCATTTGTATTTACCCATATTTATTTTTTGATAATTTTATTTGCATTGATCAATATTTATTTTGGGTTTTGGGCAAACATTAAGCTGAAACTAGTATATTTCCACATGTATTTAGCCAATAAATGTACACTCATACTTAAACACCTGACAGATTTCAATGATATGTATATCCACAAATTATTAATCAATACACTGCTATGAAAACATGTATGTTTAGTATCAACTTTCTACACATCTGCAGCTGTTTAAGCCACCTTAAGGAATGTTCTCTCTCTTTTGAGTCCCTTAATCCTCAGAACTATTGCCCTGACAGTCATGACTAACACCATATTTACTCACTTAAAACACAACCTAATTTCTGTTTCTATCCATATTTGAAAAAGAGTACACACAGGAAATTTGTCGGTATTTATTTGTAAATATCAGTATAAACAGACAACTGGGAGCCTTATTTATAAAGCAGCATTTCTGTGTTGCATAGTTTGCCAGAAAATGTGAGTTACAGTACATAAAGGCAAAAAAAGAAGTGAATTTATCAAGGGTGGGAAGGAGCAGATAAGAGTTGGAGATGGTGCACCTGGGCACCTAGCTTGCCACTTCCCTCCAGTTCCTGCTTGTTCCAACCTGATCCAGTTGCCACCTTTTTGACCAAGTGACACCACCACTGCCCTGGTTTTCCTGCCCAGGTTTTTACCACTTACCGTTCTTCAACAGAAGCCCCGTCCACCCCAGGACCAACTTAATGGAGGCCACAAAGCGACCTCACAGCAGACGCGCCGAAGGCAAGTCCATCTGCGCTCGTCCATGCCTGGACCACGCCCAGCGCCTGGAAGCCTGGCCCTACGATCATCCAACGCTACACCACAACCGCAGGCACCATCGGAGCCAACAAACGCTGCCACTACTCCTCTGCCATCCTCCGTGACCTCAACAACAGAAGACGACAAACACGCTGCTGCCATGCATTGCCTAGCACCACGGTAGGACCTTTCTCTGCACCCATTGCGATTTCACCTGTGACACTTCAGACACTGACACCACTGCCTCCAAACAACTGATGCATGCTGCCACCACCCAACACCAAATGTCCACCATGCTCCTCAACGTCCGATCCCTCGAGAAACACTCCACCGAAATCTGGGACATCCTCAACAGCAACACAGCGACCTTCTCTTTCCCAACAGAAACATGTCTCAACCCATCCTCCAACCCTGACATCACCACAGCCATCCCGCCCACCTACAAAATCTTTGATCTGCATCCCAGGCAAGATCACACCTCCCTCGCATCAAGAAGACCAGAAGCGGAGGACGCTCCTTCTCAGTCCTCACAGCCAAGACCTGGCACGACCTCCTGAAACAACTCAGAACCTCCCACTCCCTCATGGACTTCCGAATGAATCTCAAGATATGGCTCTTCCAAAGGAAACAGGCATGATCTCCTCCTCCCTTCTCAGGCTTGCCCTACTCAGTGCCTGGATACCCTCACGGGTGATTAGCTGCACTCTACAACTTCCCATAACATAGCATAACAAGGTGCATAATGGAGGTGATTTTAAATGTTGTACTTCTGGTACATTCTAGTTCGGTTTTTTTTGTGTCATGGTTGCCTACGTTCTCTCTGCCTGAGCTTGATGTCAGTTGAGGCCTAGGATATAACGGGTATTATTTAGTTGACAGTTTTAAAGAATCAGGCACATAACATGTTGCAAGGGAAGGGGAAAAAAGAAAAGGGAGACAAGAAACGAAGAAACAATGCAAAAAATATTTTTCATATATTTGATCAAAAAGTCAAAACAACAGCACTCTGTTACATTAAATGTCATGTAATCTGTACAAAACTGTGCACAAGTGCTCGTGAAAAAGGTGAACGGCGCAAGTGACAAGTGAAGGAATATATACAGCTGAAAAAGGCGCAGAAAAGAACAATAATATATGCAGTGAACTCATATTAGTTCCCATACATTAATACATTAATGAGTACAGTTAATTTTCATGGGAACCATGAGGATGGTAATAATCAAAAGAAGAGCGAGGAGATAGGGGCCAGTTCACTTCCCTGGGTATAGTATAAGTATCAAAGGGAACTAGCTACTAAATAGGAGCTCCTGGTATGTGTATGTATGGCGACACATATGTGTTTTTAGAAGACCCTCACTCACCAACCTAGTTGGTGACATGCTTCATCATCGGGTCCCACCCAAGGTACCGAATGTACCTTGGGTGTGCTGCGACGCCTGGATACATGAGGATGGTGCCATAGATTGCGCTGCAATGTCAACGGCGTTTCGACCTGTTCAGATATCAGGCCATTATCAGGACCAGGTTACTAATTTTACAAAAGTGCTTGCTTGAAGGCGTATGTATGTACAACAAGCAGGGTGTAGCACCAGCTTCTGCTTTTATTTCCCCGAGCTAATTAGCTGGCAGGGCATCCCCGGACTCACGCCGGCGTCTGCAGGTTTCCTGTCTGGCCATTGTGCTTTGCCCACGAGTATCCACAACTTGACTGACTCAGCGCACACTGCTGTTCAATTTATAACCTTAACTGGGTGCGGTATACTTTCTTGGACCTCGGCATCTCGAGCGCGCACCGTGCCTCATCTCTCAGCTCAAGTCTTGTGAGGCTTCTCAATTACTCCTCATCTCCACTGACCCTCCCCTGGTCCAGCTATTTTTTAGCACTACCCTAGTGCTACACCCTGCTTGTTGTACATACATACGCCTTCAAGCCAGTGCTTAATCTGTAAAATATTAAGTGCCAGGGTTCTGACTAGCAGGCCACTGCAGCTTGCACCACCCATCGCCCTTGTCATCACTGCCAAAACAACTACTAACCATCTCTCTCGCATGTAAATGCGACAGTTCAGATTATTCCAGGTCCCAAAAGCTAAAGGAATGGCTGGGGAGGCAGGTATTAGCAATTTTAATGTATATTGTAGTCCTAAACTACAGTTGTTCTGCTCATCTCTAAATTAGATAATCAGCGCCACCATGTGGTGGACTGTTCTAAGTATGGTGTTGACAATTAGGTGCCAGTGCCGAGCACCGGAAACCAATTAAGCACCGGCTCAAATTAAGCACTGCTTCAAGCAAGCACTTTTGTAAAATTAGTAGCCTGGTACTGATGATGGCCTGAAATCTGAACAGGTCGAATTGCCATCAACACTGCAGCGCAATCTATGGCACCATCCTCATGGTTCCCATAATAATTAACTGTACTCATTAATGTATTAATGTATGGGAACTAATAAGAGTTCACTGTATATATTATTGTTCTTTCTGCGCCTTTTCCCGCTGTATATAACCCTTCACTTGTCACTTGCGCCGTACACCTTTTTCACGAGCACTTGTGAACAGATTTGTACAGGTTACATGACATTTAATGTAACAGAGTGCTGTTGTTTTGACTTTTTGATCAAATATATGAAAAAGATTTTTTGCATTCATGGTTTCTTGTCTCCCTTTTCTTTTATTCCCCTTCCCTTGCAACATGATTCTTTATAACTGTCAACTAAATAATACCTGTCGTGTCCGGTTCTTTAACACTGTTTATTGTAGCCTAACCCTCCCACTCATGACGTCTCTTTGGTTCTTGGAGCCAAGGCTAAGGGTCCAGAACAGCTGGCGAAGAATCCAGGTAACCTTTTCATCTCCAGCTCAGCATATTGCCAGGTATATGCTTTCTGAAGAAAAAATAAGTATAAAGTTTTTTTTTTTAAAGTGAGATTAGCGCTGCTAAATTCTGCTTTGGGAGCAGGAGACACATATGGCTGCAGTTCTGAGCCAGGTTTAATTCTTACCAAGCTTCCACACCAAAACATTGTCACTTTAAACACAGAGCATTTGTTTTGTTAATTGCAAAACAACTATTTTAACTGTGCTAACCAGGAGCTGTTTTAAAATATTGTCACCTCGAGTAATTTAAAAGCTCAGTCTGTAGAAAAGATGCATTTGGCGCAAGATGAGGTTAAGTTACGTTTTTAATGATTTTCACAGGTCTCTGTGTGATAGCCCTTCCTGTGGTGGAATGACGTCACTGCTTATGTTAGTTAGACCTGCACTCGGCATCTGGCCTCCATGAAGCTGCTCTTATGAGCTTTGTGTTGTAACAGCACCCCTGAGGAGTCCTTGGCTGGGCCCCACCACTAACTTGGCTTCGGTGTCTAAGGGGTTGTGTAGGGCGGGTCTGATGTCAGGATATTTTCAAGCCTTCCTCTGTGCACGCTTTGTGCTGGGTTGGGGCCTCTTGACTCTTCTGTGCCTCCCTTAATTCAATTTTCAGGGTTTACTGGATGAATTGTATGGTCGACTTGGATAGCCTGGCATTTTTGTTGCAAAGGAGAAAGAAGCGATATTCGGTTTTATTGCCTCAGGGTCTCACGGCGTTTGTGCTTACTGCCAGCATGGGGGAGTAGTGAAAGAAACTATATAGACGTTCTTTAACTTCATTGTTACAGATCTAATGTTTGGAGTTGCCTTCATACAACCGAACCCTGTATTGCTCACTCCAAGATGGAGACGGTCTCTTTTTAAAGAGGCACCAGTAGGGGCCTGAGCTATCTTTGTCTTGTAGCTCCTGGATCGAAGATGTTCGGCCATGGGATGGTTTTTATGATTGACACGTTTCAGTTTGCACCACTTATCCACTTCTCTTGCTTTTTTTCACTCATCCCTGGAGTGAGATAAATCACTCCATCTGCAGTTCTGTTATCACAGCCTGAATGACGTGGGGGGGGGGGGGTCACTTCCATGGCCTGTTGTCTTCAACCAGCAGGTTCTCAGCACCCGCGACTTCCTGGGTTTTCAGGTGTCCTCAGTTAGACTTGTGCCTCTGCTGTGTACTATTAGGAGCTATCAGCTTCAAGCAGGGCTTTAAGTGGGATGGAAAAAGTGGAGGGCCTCTAAAAAGGGCATAGCCTATATAATTAAGGGTGTGGCTTAAACATGGAAGCTAAACTTAATATAGTGTGCCACCCTGACATACGTGACCATTGCTCTGTGCGCTCTGCAGAGAGGCCAAGGGTTGGATGAACATGTATTTGAACACCTTTTTGACCTACTGAGAGAACCTTGCGCTGCCTACAACCAAAGCTGAATCATGGCAGTTATGAACACCTTGCGGCGACTCAGTTCAAAGTATGCATTACACAAAAGTAATATGCTACATGAAAAAAATACTGTAGCACTACATCTTGTCATTAAACACTTCTAGGGAATGCAAGATTAAGTACATTGATTACCGTAACATTTTTGTTACACTCGGGGGGGCTTATTTACAAGAAACGGAGGCATCTCTGCGTTAGAGCAGAGATGCGTCAGTTTCGTTGCGCCGGGCAAAGAAACCCTTGCGCCACCATGGATGAGTCTTATTTACAATACGGTGCACCATGGCACAAGGATTGGCACAAGCGTCAGAAATTCTGGCGCATCTGTCAGCGCAAAAGTCATGCATTGCTGGATTTGTGTCGCAAGCATGATGCAACTCCAGCAATGCTTGAGGGAGGCCTATACTTAATACAGTCACTCCTTACGCCTGCTCCAAGCAGGCGTAAGGTTTTGATGCAGTGGCATCCTAGAAGTGGCGCAGTGAAATCTTGTAGATTTCACTGCATCACTTCTATGAGGCTTTCCTGCGTGTGAGTGCCCACCCTGCATACGTTATACCTGATGCAGGTATAATGTGGCGCAGGGCTTTACAAGGTGACGCATCTCCCTAGATGCGTCACGTTGTAAATTGGCTGCAACCTGGGGCCTTGTTTATCCCGCCGATGCGTCTCAAAAAAGTGATGCAACGGCGCCTCAAAAGTATCACAAGGGGCTTATAAATCTGCCCCTCGTTGTTTAGTCCATTTTTAATTACTAATGGGTCTGAGACCCGGGGGTACCCGACTCACTTAAAGCCCTGGTTTCAAATATTGCTATTGAGTAGGATCTAGAAACTCCAGAGGGCTCTTCCACTGCAGCCTTATGGTGCCAGAGTATCTGCTCATCCCAAGTTTCACTGACGTATGGGAAGGCCACCGACACCTACGTTACTCTTAAAAATGGTATTGATATTAAAGTGCAGGTGACTATTCATTGATTTAAAGAACCGTTTAATGCCTTTGGCTGCAATTTCTCTTTTTTTCATATTTGTTATTGTTGGTTTATCTTATTTCAACATATAGGTAAACTGAGCAGTACTTGCATGTCCCTTTATCTAATAGCGTCAGAACAAGAAGAGAGAGTGTTTCCCAGTCGCACAATATTCCAGCGAAAGATCCAAGCAGCGGACTCAATGGACACCTATTGCATTGACGGTTGGGATCCAACCGTCGATAGAAACGCAGTATGAAACTGAGAAGAATATTATGCACATATCAGGATTTATCAGTCATTAGCTATGGGTTAGACAGCCTCTGTATATTGGCCCTGATTCAAGTGGGCCGGTAAGTGCTCCTGTAATTTTCTGCTTGTAAATTTGAGCAAGTCAAACCTTGCGAAATTTACTGGATGAAATACATGTAGTATTTTCTCATACATGTAGTACTTGGGGCGGACAGCATCAATTTCAATTGTTAATCCTTCTTTTCCTGAGGAAACTCTGAATACAAGGTATTTACCACACCGTGCTAAAATCCTTCTTCCTGAGGGAAACTCTGAATGCGAGGTATTTACCACACCCCAATATCAGTATTTACCTGGTGTGGTAAATACCACACCAATTCCTATTTTTCAGTCCTCATTTTCCATCAAAAAGGCATATAGGGGCTCGGTTAGACGGATCAAACAGGCAACCATGTTTCCCTCTCCCTACTAACAAGGGAGTGACCTTCAGCCATGTTGCACTCTGTACCAGCTCCATGACCTCTTTAGCAATTTATCTGAGGTGATTATTTGGGATTAGTTTCTTTGGGCCCTCGTATCCAGACTCCCTTGTTTTTGCTATTGATGTGTTAATCATAGGACCTGTTTCTCTTTAATCCCAACGTTGCCTCCCTCTAAAGTCTCATAGTTTTTTGGGGTTTTTTGCCAGACTTCCCAAATCTATCAGAAATTTACTCTTTTGAATGGTGGAATCCTGCGGTCTAGAAGATTTACCTTCAGAACAGATAATATCCAGTCGATTCTTGTTAGGCGGATTGGCAATACCCATTTTAAAAATATCTCCCTTCTTGCCAATAATATCAACACAAACAATAGAGATTTTTGTTTCTTTAGTAGATTTACCGGTTTATGGCCCCCATCTACTACTCCAAATATCACCATTGCCAGGCTTACCTTGATTTATTTGCCTAGTACATTAGTGATCACCTTACTCACATCTTGCCAGAAGATCTCTATCAGAGGGTACCGCCAGAACATATGAATGTCGTTCACCTTCTCTTTTCCACATTTGGGACACTTTCTCGCCTCCTGTGTCCCCAGCTTTGACAACTTCTTCGGTGTCCACTACGCCCTGTGTACTGTGAAAAGATGATTCTTCCTGAGAGGTGCAGATTTTATAGTTGACCAAAAAGATGTAATCGATACTTGCCATAAGTCTTCCATCTCCAGATTCCGTAGTTCCCTCTTCCAGATCTCCACCAGCATAGAATAGGGTTATCTCCCTGCCTCTATCAACATCCAGTACCACTTTGCAACTTCCTTCTCCTGAAGGGATCTTATTTGTAGTTTCGCTTCACAGTCCATACTTCTTTCCCCCACTTTCCCCTGTTTTCTTGCCCAGCTTGTCAGTTGATAATATTTGAACCTCGAAAGACGCACTTCTGTGGTCCTCATTAAAGTTTCCCATGAGACTAAAGATTTTTCCTGCAGAATTTGTCCCCATTTATGTATTCCTGCTTCGGCCAGCGGCACTGCCAACTTATCTAGAAGACATACTGGAGTTCCTGGGGAGTTCCAAATGGGGGCAGACGTACAATAATATGATATCCCAAGGGTCTGTCTTATTTGATATAATGTTTTGCATGCAGTCCTCAAAACCTTTAGCCTGACCTTTTTAAAGTATTTGGGGTGGCCAAATTTAAATAAGAAGTCAGCCATCTTGGATAAATCCCTTGTCATGGCTTTAAAGAGTAGAGTATATGATAGATTATCTAAAAGGAGAGATCTAAAAGTCTTGAACTGGAAAGCCCGACAATACAGGAGAAAATCAGGACTTGCAATCCCTCCATGTATTTTCCTCTGGCGCAACTTCTCCAAGCAATTCTTGCCCATTTAGCGGACCAAATGAAACTACTTAGTACGCCTTGTAATTTCTTGAAAGTTTCCAGATTAAATTCGAAGGGTATTGAGTGAAAAATAAATGTAAACTTTGGCAGTATGGACATTTTAAGGAGATTCGATCTTCCTAACAAAGAGAGCAGGAGGTTACTCCAAGCCTTTAATAACGTCTTCGTTTCGGCTACTGCCTTATTAAAATTTATTTGGGCCTGTTTGTCAAGATCTTGAACCACTTGAATCCCGAAATATCGCATCTCCTGTTTTACTAATGAGCTAGAGCATTGCGTATTCCACTCCATAATTTTGGTCTTTTGTTGATTAACAGAATACCCTGAAACTGTCCCAAACTACTCTAGGGTAGTCAAGATTTCTGGGAGGGACCTTTCCATTTCGCTTGTGTATATAATTGAATCGTCAGCATACGAAGCCACCTTTTTCTCCCAACCTTTACATTTGAACGGGCTGATATTTAAGTTCATTCTTATTTTGCTTGCCAGAGGTTCTATGTATACATTAAAAAGCAAGGGTGACAAAGGGCAACCCTGACGTGTCCCTCTTCTGATTTTTATTTGATCTGTAAGGTTGCCATTTACTAGAATCATAGCAGTAGGATTTTTATAAATAGCTATCACAGCTCTAGAAAATTCCTTCCCCATGTCGTGTTGCTTAATAGCCCATTGTAGGAAGGGCCAGCTAACCCTATCAAACGCCTTGGCTGCGTCAAAAGTAAGAACTGTCAGGGGAGTTTTTTCATCGATGGCCATGTCTATTGCTCCTATCAACTCATGTGTAAGATCATGTAATTGTCTTCCTCTAATGAAACCTTTTTGATCTATATGTATTAGAGGCCCAATAATACTCTCCAACCGCTTTGCTAAAATCTGTGTATAAATCAAGGGCGGGCAGAGAACTCCGCACCGCCAGCGGAGTGTGCGGAGTTTTGCCTGCTCCGCTGGGAACGCAGAGTTATAGGCAAAACTCCGCAGCGGAGCGGAGTTAGCTAGCCCCCCCCGACAAAAAAGGCTCCCCTCCTCCACCCCCCCTAATAAAAAATATTAAAACATACATTTAAAAAGAAAAACGGCACTTACCTATACTGTGGCGTCTCCGGGCTTCCCTCCTCCTCCTCGCCATAGTCTCTCTTCCACAAACCCCAACGTCTGACGTACGTCTTGCGAGAACTGCGCATGCGTGCCCGGAGACGCCACAGTACAGGTAAGTGCCTTTTTTCTTTTTAAATGTATGTTTTAATATTTTTTATTAGGGGGGAGGCGGGGAGCGGAGCGGAGCAGATTTCCATGGAGTTTTTTCCCAACTCCGTGGAACTCTGCGTAGTGGCACTACGCCAGCTCCGCCCGGGGTTAGTATAAAACTTGTAATCACAGTTTAAAAGAGATATTGGTCTATTCGATTGACATATCTTTCGGTTCTTGTTAGGTTTTAAAATGATACTGATCGTGGCCTCCTCCCAAGATAGAGGAAGTTCTTTGCCTTCTTAAAAGGCTGCATTTATCATCTCACTTAAAAATGGAGCCAATTCCTCTAATAAAGCCCTGTATAATTCATTTGAGAGGTTGTCAGGACCAGCGACCTTCCCTTTTTTCAATTTACTAATTCTCATTCTCACTTCTATGCTTATATCAGAGCAGAGAATTTTTTTTAGGTTAATGTTAAGATTGGAGTGGTTTTTTTCCGCTAAAGTAACTGTTAGAAATGGGGGTCTCTAGTTGGCAATGGTTTGCATCTTTGTCCAAATAGGGACCCTTTCTTCTAGTCAGGATAAGGTGGGATACACTACTGACATAACCCCTGCTCACCGCCTTGGTAGCTTGGCACGAGCAGTCAGGCTTATCTCAGAGGCAGTGTGTGAAGCATTTGCACATAACATACAGTAATGCAGTGAAAACACTACAAAAGGACACCACACCAGTTTTAGAAAAATAACCAATATTTATCAGTTCGAACAAGACAAAAACGATAAGACCAACATACAGTACTCAAAAATATGCACTTTGCAAAAGTAACTTTAAAGTGCAGTTCTTTAAAGCCGGTAGCTCCGTCCTGGACTACTGTGGTGCTGAAAACAACAGTTCTGGCCGACCGCGTCGGTGCGGACCGGCATTAGTGTCAGCAGACTCGTAAACAGTACCTTTGGTTCTTGCCGACCACGTCGGCGCGGGCTGGTCGTGGCAACTGTTACGGTTGTGATGTGAAGCTTAGCGGTGCGGCATGCGGTGCCCTCAAGTCGCGGTGCAGGTACTGGCTCGGTGACGGTCATCCAGCGGCGTCGGTGAGACCAGCACTGCGGTGCAGAGTGAGGCGGAGCTCGCTGCGGTGATGACAGGTCATGGTGCAAGCGACAGTGCCAGTTGATGGGATCTGGCATCGTTCAGCTCAGACTGCAGTGGGGGACAGGGTGGTTCATTGTGTGACTTAGGAGCGGTGCCCCCAAACCACGGTGCAGTCATGGGTGTCGAGGTCAGTGGGCAGCTACGTCGTTGGGGAGACCAGGGCGGCGGAGTGAAGCGAGGCGGTGTGGAGTGAGGTGCCCACAGGTCGCGGTGCAAGCAGCGGCATGGTGGCGGTCATCGTCGTCGGTGAGACCAGGGTTGCGGTGCAAAGTGTGGCGGTGCCCACTGCAGTGCCTTCAGGACACGGAGCCAGCAGCGGTGTCTGTGACGGTGTCGGCTGCTTTCTCCCTCTGTGGTAACTGAAACCCATGGCCCAGAGGTGGTACCCAGTTGTAAATGAAATCTTTGCTGTGCCTGAGACTTCGTGAACAGGAGGCAAGCTCTATTTCAAGCTATTGGAGATACTCAGCGACAAGTGTAGAAATTCAGTCCAGTCCTTTTACTGTCCAAGTGTTAGAATAGAAAAATCCTACTTATGCATTATTTCATGTATGTTAGCATTCGCGGCGCCATTTTAAATGTTGGTGCCATTTTGGGTTATAATCGAAACTTATCCTTCGTCATTTCTGAGAAGAGGCCTCAGTTAGGTTTCATTTCCCCGAGGCCGGAATTCACCTCACTAATGAATACACTGTTCTTATTAACGCATACCTATCCCTTTAGATAGAAGCCTTCTCCCATTTGTCTAGTGGCGAACACAGGCAGAATGTCCTTGACTGGTAGATAGTGTGTGCCCGGCCCCTGAATCGAAACTTAATTTTTGTACTTCACTGTTTTACTGTATCTGCTTGGAAAATTCCATTGTGGGCGTGCCTTCGTTGGTTCCGAATGTACATAATGTATCTTTATGCTTGTTGATGCCAGTCCCTCTGCAGCACTCCTAAGCGACTGGGCAGATTGGGCTCCACTCTGAGTGTACCTGAATAAACAGATATTGGTTTGTATTCTCTACTGTCTGACCGACTCTTCATTTGGTATGGAAGGCTGAGATGTGGTCGTGAGTGACCCGGGTGACCCTAATCTGGTCACTTCCTTCAGTTGGTGCCCGAACAGGGACTCCTTCGGGTGAGTGACCCATCCCCTTCTGCGGAAGGGGGGGGTAGGTCGAGGCTATCGTCCGGTTGGACTGACGATTCCGGGATCCCTGTATGAGGAGCATTGTCGGGATCCCTGTATGAGGAGCATTGTTTGCTCGCAGCTGCCCCTTCCGTCCTGCCGGATGGTGCCTCGCCCAGCGGTCATCCCGACCGGAGTCCTAAATGGCGAAACCCTTGGATCTGACCGTTTGGTCTGAAGAGTCGGCAGTGCAGAATTAGTTCATTTTGACCTTCGTATATCAGGTGAGTTTGTTTTGGTTCTTTGTGGATATGGTACCATTTTGGTTTGCATTTGGTATGGTCTGAGGACCGTTTTTGAGATATAAGCATTTGCAATTGCTTTACCAGGCATAAATAGTGGGCTTGTTTTCTTTTGAAATTGTCTGGAGTTAATAAATTGATTTTTTTTATGCTGTCGTTGTTGTTCTGCAGATGGTCGATTGGAAGAAGCTCAGCCGGCGCCTCCAGAAGGCACTCCAAATTTTGATATGTATGTGAAGCATGGTCTTGGCCCTATTATGTTTAGTACATTATGGCACAAATATGCGAGGGACAATGCCGAGTTGCAGTGGCCATTAACGGGCACTTTCGATGCGCAAAAGATTGGGTATTTACAGGAGCAGTTATTTAAAAGGCGAAGTAGACAGTCTATGTTTGATTCTCTTAGGACGTGGCAGAAGGCAGCTAGGCAGAGATGACTGAATTCCGAGAAAGAGGCCCGGAAAGGGAAGATGCAGACACTGACTCAGAAAGCTGTAGCATATGATAAAGAGAAACAGGAAAAGGGAGTTGAATGTGAAGATAGGAGGTTTTGATTGCATATTGATCAATCGTATTTGGCTCAGGAGGAAACTGATACTTTTGTGGAAGAACTGTTAGATACTTGGCCCCCGCCTCCATATGCCCCGCAAAGGATATATCCTACTGTTCCTGTGCCATCACAGCCACCTGTTACAGATGTCCTCTCTGTTCCTGTGTCTACTGATGTCGTTTCAACGGCTGTGGCCTCGGCTCCTCCTCTTTCTTCTGTTTCTTTGCCGTCTGTGGCAAAGGTGACTGCTAGTATTCCCGCCACACCTATTGTCTCAGCATCCCTGTCCCCAGCTCTTACTCCTGCGACGCACCTGCCAGCGACAATTGTGCCTTCTACTTCTGTTGCTTCTCCTTCTCTGGTTCTCCATCCCTCGATATTTGTAAGCTATGAGACTCCAGTTCGTGGGTTTGAGGATAGAGACTTACCAACATTTCATGAACGTCTGGGCCCTTTTGTGCGGTCTGCGGTGGAAGATGAAGAGAAGAAGGTTGTGGCTAATCAGGCCTCACAGTGGGGTCGTAATCCCGTTTACAGTGTTGAGGATGTCTGGGATGTGATGAAAGATTATGAGCCTTTTATACAGCAGCATGCTCTTAAGCATATGTCCTCTACGTTAATTGGTCTTTGGGAGCAACACTTTGGGAATGTTGTGCCGCAAATTTAATTTGATATTAAAGATTGTGTGTATACTAACGTTATGGACCCAGGCCAAGGTTTTAGTAACATTGCCACATTGGTCACTTATAGGGGCAGGTTGCATGATAAGAGTCCTACAGTGTCCCACTTTCCGATGAGAGAGGTTCATCCTATATATCACTCAGAGATACCGGAGTTAACGGACCAACTTGGTAATGTTACTCGAGCGGCAGTGGCGGCAGTTTTCAAGAACAATGGGTTTATACTCCGTGGAAAAGAAGTGAGGTTTTGTCCCTTAAGACTCATTTGCCCGATCCTAGGAAAAATCCTACTGCTTATTGTAAAGAATTGACTGAGGCTGCTTCCTCAACGGTAATGACTCTTGCTGATATTGAAATGTTCTTTGGTCTTATTGTTTTGGTTGATACTTGGAGACAGGTCCATACCCAAGATCATGTTCTGGAGTTGGGTGGTACTTGGGATCAAATTAAAGCATGGGACCAGGAGAGAAAACCAGGTGATAAGCCCGAGCGGAAATGGTAGCGTTGCCAGGCCGCATTATTACGTATATGCATTCTCTTATTCTGCCGAGAAAAGTAGATTGGGATAAATTGTCGGCTTGTCGACAAAAGAAAGATGAGTGTGTCTGATTTTTTCACTCGGTTTGATGATACATTTTTGGACTATAGTGGGCAGGATTTGTCTATTGAGGGAGGTGTTCGGTTGTTTAATAGATTTGTCTCTAATTTGCTTCCTGAAATTGCGACTCGATTGCAGGCTTCCGAGAGTACCTGGTCCACCTCTTCCCCGTCTGTTATTTTGAATATGGCTCAATATTATGAACATCGAGACAATGAGGAGAAAGAAAGAATAGAGAAAAAGCATAAGGATTTAAAGACAAAGGTGTTGTTGCAGCAGGCTTTTAGAGGGAATGGCAGAGGACGTGGTGGTCCTGCCCGACAGCTTTCACGTACTAGTAGGCAGCCGAACACGACATCTCTGGGGCCGAATCAGTGTGCGTATTGTAAGGAAGAGGGTCACTGGCGTAGCGAGTGTCCTGTGCTTTTGCAGAAGGTGGCGGTCCCTTGAGGTCGAGGTTCTCGTGGACAGGGTTGTGGAGCTGGTGGGCCTGATAGGGCTCAGAATGCTGCAGCCTCGCAGGATCGTTCTGATAATAATTACTTTGATGACCCCCGCGATGGGCAGTACTACCATGATGACTATGATATGGAGGAAGTGACAGGAATGTCTTACAGTTAGGATAGCCAGGGACAGAGTGAGGGACCAGTTCCGATACCTGTGGACCAGCGTGGTCCTTATGTAACAGCGGAACTGCAAGGTTCGACTAAGGAACTTTTGGTGGACATAGATGCGTCGAAAAGTTCTGTTTCTCGTAGTATGGTCCCTGGGGTGGCTCTGTCTGGCCATGATAATGTTTATGTAGGTTTTTTTGGTGTACCGGTAGTTAGCCCCATTTCAAGACCCCTTGCATTGACTATTGGTCCTTTCACTGTAGATTCTCCATTTTTGTTGACGTCTAATTGTGGTGAAAATCTGATGGGTTTAGACTTGTTGAAGAAATTGCATGCTACTATTTATTGTTCCCCAGAAGGTGTTTATATGATGATGGGGCCAAATGTAAGTACTAGGTAGTGCCTGTCTCTCCCTCTTCCTGCTGAATTTGCTGATATACTATCCACTTTATGGGCGACGGGTGATAAAGATGTGGGACTGCTGCATATTCCGCTGGTTTCGATTCATGTTAAAGATAATACTGCTTGCCTCGTATCCCTCAGTATAAAATACCACAGGCTAGAGAGCGAGCCATATTGCAAATTATTCAGGACTTGATCAAGAAGGGAGTGGTTGAGGAGATGTCTGCCAATATTTGTAATAGCCCCATTCTTCCGATTCTTAAACGGACACCCTCAGGTTCTCCTGATGACCATGAAGATGTTTATCGTTTCGTGATTGATTTGCGCGAAGTTAACAAAATAGTAATTCCTCAATTTCCAGTGGTCCCAGACATTACTACACTTTTGACAATGATTCCTTCCACTGCTAAATTCTTTTCTGTCATTGATTTGAAAAATGCATTCTTCAGTATTCCTATTCATCCAGATAGCAGATATCTGTTTGGGTTCACCGTAGCTGGAAGAAGCTTTAGGTTCTGTCGAGCTCCTCAGGGCTATACTGAGAGTCCAAGTATTTATAGTCAGGCTTTAAAGAGTCAATTGGAATCCCTTTCGCTTCCTACAGGTAATATATTGGTGCAGTATGTTGACGATCTCCTTTATCGCTTCCGACACAGAGCAAGGTTGTAAAGATAGTACTGTTAAATTGCTGCTGCATTTGGCTCATCACGGTTATAAGGTTTCTCTTTCTAAATTTCAGTATTGTCGACAGGAGGTCACCTACTTAGGTCACCTTCTGTCGAAGGAGGGTAGGAGATTTACCCCTGAGCGCATCAGTACAATTGTTAAAATGCCTGTTCCACAAACTCAAAAAGATGTGCGTGCTTTTATAGGTATCACTTCCTACTGTCAGCAGTGGATACCTAATTACTCTCTACTAATCAAACCCTTGCTTGCTCTAACAACGAAAGAAGTGCATGAGCCCTTGCCTTGGACGCCTGACTGTCAGCAGTCTTTTGAGCAATTGAAAACTGTGCTTTGCTCGGCTCCAGTACTCGGCACCCCAGACTATAATAAACCGTTTGTGTTGTACTTCAATGAAATAGTTGGTTGCGCGCTTTCTGTTTTAACACAAAAATTTGGAGATAAGCAACGACCGTGTGCTTATTTCTCTGCTGTCCTTGATCCAGTCGCGAGAGCCCTCCCGAGTTGTCTAAGGGCGGTCGAGGCTGTGGCCACGTCGATTAGACAATCGGCCGGACTTGTACTGGATACTGACCTCACAGTCATGGTACCCCATGCTGTGGATACCCTTTTGAATAAGACAAAGACACAGCACCTTACCAGAGCACGTCTGCCTGGCTATGAATTGACGTTGTTTGCTAAACACATCATGATCAAAAGATGTGCCACTCTGAATCCAGCCATGTTACTGCCCCTCCCTTCCGAAAATGATGAAGTCGACAAACATGACTGTATCTTCCGGACGGAAGAAGAGACGAAAGGACGGGTAGACTTGACTGATGTTCCCTTATCTGGCCCACAAGGGGAACTATACGTCAATGGCTCTTGTTTTAAATTACCAGATGGCACTACCATTGCTGCTTATGCTATTACTATACTGCGTACAGTAGTAGAGACATCACAAGTCCCTTATCAGTTGGCTCAAGCTGCTGAGCTTATTGCCCTTATACGAGCTTGCAAATTGAGTGAGGGACTGGTTGTCAATATTTATACTGACAGCCAGTATGCCTTCGTGGTCGCCCACAATTTCGGGCGACTCTGGGCTGAGAGAGGGTTTCTTACTTCACATGGCACCAAAATCCAGCATGGGCACCTTATATTGAGGCTTTTGTCTGCTTTGATGCTCCATAAGAAATTGGCTATAGTGAAGTGTAGCGCCCATCGCAAAGTCACTGACGATGTAGGAAGGGGAAATGCTTTTGCGGAACAGATAGCTAAAGAAACGGCCCAGACTAAAATGTAAAGAATGTTTGTAGCAGGCCCGGCTAGGTGGGTGCCTGAAGTTACCATGTTTGAGGACACACTTGAGAATGTGAAGGAGATACAAAGCGAAGCCACAATAGAGGAGTTAGCAGTGTGGCAGGAAAGTACAGCACAATTGAATGATGAGGGATGTTGGATTGATAAGTCAGGAAAACAGAGATGGATGTTGCCTGATGCATATGTTCTTCCTGTCGTTACGATGGCCCATGGCCCAGCCCATATTAGTGCTAAGGGTATTTGCAATTTGTTAGATTCTGTATGGCAGAATAACAACATTCCGAAAACGGCTGCACATTTAGTGAAGTACTGTATGGTGTGCATGATGCACAATCCTGGAAAGGGTACCCCCACACCGCCTGGTACTGTTGCACCACCCACTTTCCCTTTTGAGGTCCATCAGATGGATTATATAGAATTAGAAAGATGTAATAATTTGATGTATGTTCTGGTGGTTGTCTGTGCATTTAGTAAATGGGTTGAGGCTTATCCCACTAAAGACAATACAGCCCTTACGACTGCAAAGGTACTCCTGAAGGAGTTCTTTCCTCGTTTCGGCTTGCCCCGTTTGATCTGGAGTGATAACAGAAGTCATTTCAATGCAAAAGTGATTCAATTGATTTGTGATGGTTTATGTATTAAGCAGAAGTTTCATGCTGCTAATCATCCACAGTCAGCAGGCTTGGTTGAGAAGTACAATGATACTCTCAAACTTAAATTGGCAAAAATTCAGGAGACCACAGGGTTACAGTGGCCAGATGCTTTACCGTTAGCTCTTTTGTCAACGAGAGCGACAGCACATTCTAGGACAGGATTGTCACCGTACGAGGTTGTGTTTGGACGCCCAGCTAATGTCTGGGGCGTCCAGCGCCCTCGGCGGTTCTCCGATATTGAGTGCCCATTGTTAATTGACTATCTTGCCCAGTTAACTGAAAGTTTCCGTTCTATTCACCAACAGGTCCAGGAAACCCTGCCAGCTACACCAGAGGGGCCCCGACACGACATTCAGCCTGGGGACTTTATCTTGGTGAGGAATTTTCAGTGAAAGAAGAGTTTGGAGCAGCATTGGAAGGGACCAGAGCAGGTCGTCCTAGCTACGCGCACAGCAGTCAAGGTTGCTGGCCGCAAGAACTGGATTCATATGACGCATTGTCGCAGAATACCTCTACCTTTTGCCCTATGATCAGTGGGTGAAGGATGGTATAGGGGACTCCGAGTGTGAGATGGTGCTCCGGTTTGTCCCCTTTAGTGACGCCAAGCTGACCTGGACACGAACAGATGGGGAAAATGATGAAGTGCTCTGGAAATACGAGCTATCCGGGAGCCTCTTTTTGTTGATCCTTCTGTGCCTGGAGTCGCTAGGTACATTTTTTTTTTTTTTTAAATCTTTTTATTGTTTTTTTTTATATTTGCAGGTAAACATAACAGGTTCAGTCTAAACCATACGACACAACATGATATTGACATTTTGAAGAGGAGCATAGACCATTGAGAACAGTTTACATCATAGATTGTTCCATTAATCACACACCTTGTAGATAAATGACATTACGTATATCTCTTTGCACTCAATATTGATATTTCGCCCCTGTCCATCCTCCCATTTCCACCCCCAGCCCCATTTTCTTCTCTCGCTCCTCTCATATCTCCATCAATGGTCTTTTTGTTGATGCCTATGAGTGTGTGGCATTCACAGTTTCCGCTGATGTTGTGTTTGAACGTTCTAATAAGTACATTCTTAAAGGATCCCATATGTCGCGCGGGAGAGACGTGGGTGGCATTAGCTCAGCGTAGGTAGTCAGTTGTTCCTGGCAAAATATAAGATCATTTAGTCAGTTTTTAAACTTGGGTGCCCTTCCCCTACCCCACCTGCAGGCAACCCTGCGCTTGGCCAGGAGCAAACCCAAGGAAACATATCTCCTGATTGGGGCCTCCACGTCCTTCGTGTATCCCAGTAGTGTGATGAGTGGCGTGTCCGGTATATGTGACCCTGTCATCTGGTCTAGTGCCACGAGCACCTCAGCCCAGTATTGACGGACAGGGGTGCATTCCCAGGCTAGGTGTAGGAAGCCGCTCCCTCCCTTCCGCATCTATCGCACTTGTCATTGCCTCTTAGTTGGAAGCGCAATAGTTTCGCCAGCGTGTAATAAAGGCGATGTAGGTATTTAAAATGTATAATCCGCAGTCTACTGCTGGCGGATATTCGTCCTGTTTGTTGATAGCAGAATGCCCATTGGTCTTTGCTTAGGGGGGATCCCAGTTCCTCCTCCCATCTCACTCTCTCCACAAGGGTATTGTAGGGGCTGTCATTTTGGGTGGTACGATAGAGTAGAGAGACCACATGTGTAGGGGTTGACCTCTGGAGTAGGGCGTGTAGCAGGGCCATAATCGGCAGTTCGCTCTGGAAGTCTGGGGTGAGAGTTTTAACATCTTGTCGGAGCCTAACATACATAAAAAGCTCCATGGATGTTGGTGTATTGTCCCCGAAGAACTCCTCTCGAGTGCGAAATCTCCCGTTATCATATAGGTCTCCCCAAGTCGATGCCGCAAATTTCCGAAGCATCTGTCGACATCCCCCTTCCTGTGTAACAGGGATGTCCATTCGCCCCTGCAGCGACAGTAGGGGAGAATATAGTATGTTGAGTTTAAGGCGATTAGCTATATTGCGCCAAGCTATGTTTGTACAGTCAACTGTGGTAAGGTCTTTGCATTTTGGGTTGGTCGGTGAGCTAAGGTAGGCTGAGTAAGGAGCTGGTGCCATGTATCCATTCTCAACTGCCAGGTGAGGCATGTACGGCGGTGGATGTATCCAATATATCATATAGTGGGCTTGGGCACACCAATAGTATAATTCCATGTCCGGTATTTCAAAGCCCCCATGGGCAAATGGTTTCGTCATTATCTCCCATTTTAACCTAGGTTGTTTCCCCCCCCCAGGTAAGCCGAATAAGTTGGGATTTGAGGTCTTTAAAAAAATGTTACCAGGGGCATAGGGAGTGTTGATAAAGAGATAAAGGAGCTTGGGGAGGATTAACATTTCTATCAATGATGCTCTCCCTGCCAGTGACAAAGGCATGGCGACACATCTGGTGATTTTGTCTTTGAGTGTCTCCAGCACCCGTCCGTAGTTTGATCTCATTAGTTCCTCCCTGTCTCTAGTCACTACAATTCCCAGGTACTTGACTTCACCTCCACACCAGGTCAAGGGGTAATCGGGGTCAAATTGTTTAACTGAGTCAGTGAGGGGAAATATCTGCGATTTGCTCCAATTTATATTTACTCCTGAATACATACCGAATTGTATAAATTCCCCCAGTATAGGATTCAGGCTTTCTTCTGGGTCTCTGAGGTAAAGGGTAAGATCGTCAGCGTTTAGGGAAATTAGAATTTGCCGTTCTGGGTATATAATTGCATGTTCTCGATGATGTTGCTGAAGTTTGGCTGCCAGCGGCTCCATAGCCAGAGGGAAGAGGAGGGGCACCCCTGCCTCGTTCCTCTGGTAATGGCAAGACTACGGGAGACAGACCTATTGATCAACACTTTAGCCATCGGCCTAGTATAAAGCAGTTGTATCCAAGCCAGGAATGGGGGGGGGAAGCCCATGCATCTTAGAACACTAGCTAAGTAGTCCCACTCCAGGGAATCAAATGCCTTGGTGGCGTCTAAGAAGACCGCCACTGCATTCATCTCCGGGCCAATGTCCTGCAGCAGAGCAAACAGAGTTCGCAAATTGTGCGATGTTGCTCTCCCGGGCACAAATCCCGATTGGTCTGACAATACCAAGGCATTCATGAGGGGGCTTATATGGTTCGCAATTATTTTTGCTAGGATTTTGGCGTCACAATTAATGAGGGACAGCGGTCTGTATGAATCACATCTGTCTCTCACTTTCCCAGGTTTGAGTAGGGATATGATGAGTACCTCACGCATTGTTTGGGGGAGGACCCCTATTTCTCTGGCCTCCTCATAGACATTTTTGAGGATCGGGATGAGATTGTCGCTAAGTGTTTTATAAAATTCTGCCGTGAGCCCGTCGGGGCCAGGAGCCCGCCCAGACTGCATGATTGCAGTGCGGATTTCTTCATCCTCAAAGTCCGCCAGTAGGAATTCCCTCTGGACATCCCCCAACCATCCCAATGCTGTGTCTTCAAAGTATGGTATGAACTCTACCGGCTGCGCTCTATGTGATGTGTATAACGTGCTATAGAATTTATAGAACGTATCCAGTATGTCTGGGGTAGTGTTATGTATACGGCCTTCATCGTCAGCTATCTCAAGGATAGTACTCGAAAATCTGAGTGTTCGGGTCAGCTCTGTTAGTGCTTTCCCTGGTCTTTCTCCTTCCCCATATTGACGGGCATGGTAGTATTTTCCCCTGAACTTGCATTCCCTTTCCGCTGTCTCTTGGTAATCTGACATCACCTCTCTGGTTCGTTTTTGTATGTCAGCAGAAGGTGTCGACTGCATTTAAGATTTTAGTTGTTTCAGTTCCGTTTCTAATTTCTGGAGCGTGTTACGTATATCTTTCAATATTCCTCCTCCCTTGGCAATACATATCCCTCGTATGGTGACTTTAAATGCCTCCCATACTGTGGAGTATTGAGATACTGGGTTTATATTGCGTGGGAAGAACTCTTCTATCTCCTGTTCCAGCTCAGTTCGGAATACGGTGTCCAGTAGGGCATGCGTTGGCAGCCTCTAGGACTGGTATAGTGACGTCCCGCATGGTGAGGTAAGTGTAATCAATACAGGTGAATGATCGGAGTATGTGCGAGGTAAGTGCATCGATTTAGTCAACCAAGGTTTCAGTCCTCTAGTTATTATCCATCCATCTATGCGCGACCATGAAGAGTGTACTGTAGAATAACATGTTCCCTCCCTTTCAGTCGGGTGTAAATCTCTCCAGGCGTCTATTAGTCCATATTCTATGATTATGTCCCTCAATTGTCGTTGGGCACTCGTATAGTGATGTGCTTGTGGGTGCAATCGATCCATTTGTGGGTCCAGAGTAATATTAAAATCTCCCCCCATACCACTTGGGTGGATCCGATGTCTAATATTTTCCCCCATAGAATATTGAAGCCCATAACAGCTTACAAACATTATTGAGTGGGATGCCATATTCCCCCACATGATGCAGTATCTGCCATGTGGGTCTGTTAGTGAACCCATAGCGACATACGGCACACTACTTTTAATTAAGATTGTTGTTCCACGTGCATATGTTGAGTATGTGGAATAACTTCGATGTGCCGCCCATCGAGCAGCAAAGGTGGTGGGAGCGGAGGGGCCAATGTGTGTTTCTTGTAGCATAGCGCAGTGTGTATTATGTCTATCTAAATATGCCAGAACATGCCTACTCTTGCGGGGGTTTCCAAGGCCCCGTACATTCCATGTGATTATGTTTTAGCTAGGTGGGGAGGGGGGGTGCATTTGGAGTGTGGATCTCTAATCTCTTAACAGGTGCAATGGTCGTGTTGTGCGTCAAGGGCTTGTTATTCTGGTCCTCTTTGTCTATTTCTTTGACTTCATTTTGTGTTGTGAAATTGTCCCCCCTCCCCTCCCTCATCAGCAGCCCAATCCTGCTGTGTCGTACTCTCTCTCTCGCCTCCTCCCGCATATCTCTATATCTGCGTTCCCAACAGGGGCCCGTGAAATAACATTATAACCCCAGTAAAACCAGATCATGCTAGGGATGTCCTTCTGGGTAAACTCGAGAGGGCACCACAACACCCCCCCTCATGTATACGAGGGCGCTCAGGACAGTTTCTTATGCCCAATATACCGGTTCGACCAATTACAGTTCTGGGGAGAATTCCATGCAACTGTTCTGTCTTGCATCTTCCTGTGCGTACTCGTTGCTTTCCCTTCCAAGTAGCTTTGTGTATATTGTCTATATGTGCAGCTGTGATGATTCAACTCCAACTCTGTCATATCACGATGGGTTTGTTGTATTATTTTCTTCATTCTATGTCCGATAGACCGGCTGTGGATCTGGAAGGGCTGGTAGAGGATTCTTGTCAGGGTGTTTTTCTGATTGTGGTTTTCAGGAAGTCGTTCACATGTTGGGGGTTCGTAAAGAAATGCTGCTTGCCTTGGTGTGTAATCCTGAGGCGTGCTGGGAACATCATGGCGTAGGTGATGTTTGCCTGCTGTAATTTATTTTTCACTGGAAGAAATTTTCTGCGGGCTTCTTGGACCACCATGGTAAAGTCCGGGTAGATAGCCAACTCAGTGCCTTTGAATGATAGCAGCTGTTTTTCCCTTGCCAATCGCAGCGCAGTGTCCCGATCGCGGTAATTTAATATTCTTGCGAGTATCGGCCTTGGTGGGGTGCCCGGCGAGGGGTTGGTTAGGTAGTGATCTGTGCGCTCTCTCCACTATCAGCATCGATGAAAATGCCTCCCTGCTGAACAGCGTTGTGAGCAGGCGTTCAACATATTCCTCCATTCTGCCCTTGTTTGAGGACTCTGGTATTCCTAAAATTCTTAGGTTATTCCTGCGTGATCTTGGTTCTAGGTCTTCGCAGCTATCACTTTCAAGAGTCTCTCCATATTTAGCAATTGTTCCTTGCGTCCGGTGGATGTCTCTTCCAGATCTGATATGCGTTGTTCTGTGTCTTTGAGGCGTTCATCGTGTTGATCCAGCTTATGTGTGATATTATCCATTTGCGTGCACATAGAGTCCATTTTAGTTTCTATGGAGGTTAAGCTGTTTTTCATTATAAGCAGAAGTTCTTTTAGTTCCTCTGTCGAGGTGTGAGTGCCTGCGGTTAGCGAGTCTGCCATGGTACCTTCAGACTCTCCCTGTGTTCTGGCAGACTTACGGGCTTCGAATTGTATCTTGGTCTGCATCCCATCAGCATTACCCATATTT
Organism: Calotriton arnoldi; assembly: GCA_963921515.1. NCBI lineage: Eukaryota > Metazoa > Chordata > Amphibia > Caudata > Salamandridae > Calotriton > Calotriton arnoldi. The sequence goes on from CAWUFW010008145.1 coordinate 352,542, forward strand.
GTAAGTTCTGAGCTTTTTAACTTCTTATCCCTTACTAGGGCGTTCGACAAAGGGCTTATGTTTCCTCTTCGGATATCGTTGGGGGGGCTGGGTGCTAACGCGCCTCCCCTGTTTCTGTCTTACCTCAGGCTATTGGAGGTTCCTTCAACTGCGCCTCTTACTTGATGCTAGCTTGGCCTGTCTTGCTATGCACTCTGCCCTTATGTTGTTCTCCTAGGCAGTTGATTTCCCAGTCAGGCCCGCTTGCTTTATTCTTACGAGTCACTTTCCGGTACAGTTGTTCCTGTGTGGGGGGGGGAGTGGGGCTAGCCATCCTCAACCTCGCGTTTCACAAAGATTGAATCTCCTGTGCCGAGTTCTATCTCCCCCTTATGTGTGTATCTTCGTTCAAATGCTCTCCTTGCAACTTTAGGCGTGGGCCTGGCTTTGCTGTTTGCCGTCTTGTGGGAGTAATGTTTCGGGCCTGCTCGCTCTCCAGACCCAGCCTAGTGTCCTCACTATGGCAGATCTCACAGCTGTCTGATGCGCTTGTGTTGTCCTATTTTTTCCCTGTTTTTTTTGGGGGGGGGGCACAGGTGGTACTGCCCTAGTTATCTTGTCTCTCTTCCTCTTATAGTTGTATAGCCCGGCTGTTTTTCCTGTGCCTCTTAGATCTCGCTGTGGTTTGTGGGCCTCCCTCCCAGTGCTGCCTCTACTGCTTGTCCGCATATAGTTACTTTGCCCCCTGTAACATTTAGGCTTTCCTCCCTTCCAGTCTGTTTCGAATTATTTGCCCAGTATGTCTTGAGCCGCACTTAGTAATGCGCTGCCATTTTGCCGGTGGGACGGGACACGGGGCTGTTGTGTTGCTTCAGCCACGTGGGGTGTCCCATTGTCGTTCTGACACCTGGGCCGAAAGCGCCTCCCGCTGCTCTACCACTTCGCCGCCACAACCCGAGTGCCGCGAGCAGGGGGCCAAGGGGGGGAGGAAGACACCTGTTCCCCTCCCCGCAGCACGCAGCACCCCTACTCACAGTTCAGCCGTCTCCGGCGGCGTTCCGACATCACACTCCGGTTCTCTCGGGCTCCGGTAGATTTCGCCGCGTATAGGGAGTCACGTCTTCTCCGCTTCCGTCGCGGTTCTTCAGCGGCTCCCTCTCGCCGCAGGATCTATCCCAGCGCCAGCAATTCCTTCCGGCGGCAACGATCGTCAGGCATCGGGCGCGCCCACCATCTTGTGCTCAGTAGAGGGCTCAGCTTCTTTCAGGTTATTGCTTATTCCCGGCTGTCTTCGGCTGTCTTAATATTACTGCCTGGGTCCTCCAGCAATCCGCCTCCGGCTCTTGGCTGTTTTGTCTCGGTACTACCGACGTTTGGGCAGGATTATGGCGATTGTTTCCCCTGAGCTGCAAGAGCCTCACATAAGTGCGATCATCTTACTTGTGCGCCCTCTAGCGCCCGAGTCGCTAGGTACAATTTGCGTCCTCGGCTGGGGGACAATGCACCCAAGAAGAAGTAAGTTTAGTTAGGGATGGACTGTGTAAGTTAGGGTGTACTTTGCTATAGTACCAACGGAGTTAGTTTAGGGGGATGAGAGATTTGTGCACTGTTTGAACATTGGACAGGATAGATCAAACGTATCCCCTTAGGGATATATTATCCTGGTCGACGTGGGAACAAGAGCTTAGGACAGAGCAAGCTCCACCGCCGGTGCTCAAGAGCGCCAACATTTTGATGAACAATAGGAGCCTGTACCAGTGAGGCTCTGACGGACACTGCGAACTTGTATATTTTTCTCGCTTGCATTTCACTCCTTTTTCATCATTTTGTTATGCATCCCTTCGGCAGAATGGTTGCTGAGAAGAGCAGCCAGTGATCCCCCCTGTTTATAAACATGTTTTTTGGTCTGCAAAGAAAAAGTTCATATGTGCTGTTTTTGTGAACTTGTTGCTATTGACCTTGGGTGGGGTGTCATGGGTTTTGGAACATAATAAGGATGCAACGTCATGTACCAAGGGTAAGGTTACCCCTCAGGTTCGGCAAAAAAGAATGGCACAGACTAATGTCTTTTTAGACACACATAAAAGATTTTTGGGGGAAGGTACAGCTTGTTATCTTACTGAATCTGTCACAAGTTTATGGACTGCTTACCCATTGTCACTTGTCAATTATACGTATACCCGCCCATCCCAATTTATAGAGGTATGGGGTGAGTTTGGAATGGGGTATCCCGGCCCTTGTCTGTATTACAGAAAGCCACGAGGAAAGGGGTATCCAGGGTGTGACAATAATACGTATTGTGATAATTTGTACATGAAAGAACAGAACATTACCTTAGCGGGCTGGCATTACCAAGATTTAACAGTCACCCGGAAAGCTGGTTATTATCCTGCATGTTGTCCAATAGTAAATAGTACTGACGCATTTCTGTTCATCAATTGTTCAGGAATAGTATTGTTCAAAAATACGATGTCTTTAGTGAAAGATAAGGATCCGAGTACCTTTGGAATGAACACCAGATATGCTCCTGTAGATTATGAAGGTCCACTCTATGCACACCCAGGATTTTTTTTCCTGTCTAATCTTACTTACTAAAATGTTTATAATGGTACAGATGATGTTGCTCTAGGTATGGTGCTCCCTCTGGGCGTGCCTTGTAGGTATAGTAAGCCAAGTGTAAGATGGGTAAAAAGAACATTGACTGCAGAATTTTGTGATGGATTGACAGATTTGGAAGTCAACAATTACAGTAATGGGATCACTTTTGGATACATTCTCTCCTCCATAATTACGTTTGGTGGTACCGCTATGGCGAGGGGTGAGAGAGCCGGAGAATATTTCGGCTGTAAGCTGCAGATATTATCTAACTCCACAGTAGCAGCTTTGCGTGACATCACCACTCAATTGGAAAGTATGCGAATCTATTCCGAGCAGACTAGATATGTGGTTGACTTCACCTTGGCAAAGAGTGGTCGTGCGTGCGCTGTAGTCGGGGACCAGTGTGTAGTCAGGATCAAGAATATGGTGCAAAATATCACTAAGCATATATTAGATATCTTAGAGAATGTCAAAGGAATGGAGAGCGGAAATTGGAGTTGGTTATTGTATGGAAATTAGGGTTGGATTTTCGAGAAAATAATTTATTTAGCTGTGGTGCTGATACTTTGCTGTATCCTCATTCAGTGTCTCTCATTCTGTTGTTCCTATTGCACCACTCTTTTCCTTCCAAAGAAAACATCCATTCATGATACTAATGCTGCAATTGTGGTACAAAAGTATATAGACCTTATGCATATTGATGAGGGCATTTTTGAGACTTCTTCCCTCCTGACTGTTTCCGTCCCTGACCCTGAGGATATGGATTGCTCATAGTTAAGTTTACTTATGATTTTTGTTCTGTTGTTCTGCATATTTTATACTGTTTAAAAAGTTTAGCTTATGCTAAAAGGAGGGTCTGTTAGAATAGAAAAATCCTACTTATGCATTATTTCATGTATGTTAGCATTCGCGGCACCATTTTAAATGTCGGCCCCATTTTGGGTTATAATCGAAACTTATCCTTCGTCATTTCTGAGATGAGGCCTTAGTTAGGTTTCACTTCCCCGAGGCCGGAATTCACCTCACTAATGAATACACTGTTCTTATTAACCCATACCTATCCCTTTACATAGAAGCCTTCTCCCACTTGTCTAGTGGCGGGCACGGACAGAATGACCTTGACTTGTAGCTAGTGTGTGCCCGGCCCCTGAATCGAAACTTAATTTTTGTCCTTCACTGTTTTACTGTATCTGCTTGGAAAATTCCATTGTAGGCGTGCCTTCGTTGGTTCCAAATGTACATAATGTATCTTTATGCTTGTTGATGCCAGTCCCCCTGCAGTACTCCTCAGCGACTGGGCAGATTGGGCTCCACTCTGAGTGTACCTGAATAAACAGATATTGGTTTGTATTCTCTACTGTCTGACCGACTCTTCATGTGGTATGGAAGGCTGTGAGGTGGTCGTGAGTGGCCCGGGTGACCCTAATCGGGTCACTTCCTTCACAAGGCAGAAGCAGCAACTGCAGGCCAACCCAGCAAAGCAACAACACTACAAAGGGACAGTACTCCTCCTGGCAGTTCTTCCAGCTCTTCTTCTTGGTAGGTTCCTTGATCCAAGCGAGTTCTAAAGTTCTGGGGTCTGGGCCCCAATGTTTATGCTTAGTTTCTCTTCGTTCGCTTGGGCAGAGAGTGTCTATGCTCAGTCCAAACCAGTTTGGTCCTCTCTGGCCCAGCTTCCTGGCAGGAGGTAGAGACAGCATTGTCCAAGGCAGACCAGGCCCATTCAGGTGCAAGGAAATCTTCTCCCACTACTCTAAATGCAGCCCATGTCTATTCAGCCCAGCCCTGACTCATCCAGGAAAGGCAGGACACACTTCGACCCCCCCCAGTGGCTGTCTGAAGAGAATGCACATCCCCAGCCCCTATCACTCTAAAGCCAGACAGTCAATCCACAACCCAGCAGAGGCACACAGGATGGCTAAGCAAGAGAAAACCTACTTTCTCAAAGTGGTATTTTTAAACACAGAACATAAAAATCATCTTACCAAAAGATGCATTTTGACATTCTGAGTCCAGGCATACTAAACTCCAGTTCTCTATCTTGTCCCAATGGGAAGATATAGTCGTAAAATGTTTATAAAGTATTCCTCATTTTATCCTTTCTGACAGATAGCCTTTCAATAGTGAAAAACGAATTACACTGTAGTTCACTATCTGGACATGTCACACAACCCAGGACATGTCGCACCTTTCACATACACTGCACCCTACCCATAGGAGTACCTTGGGCCTACCTTAGGGGTGACTCACATGTAATAAAAGGGAAGGTTAGGACTTGGCAGGTGGGTGCACTTGCCAAGTCGTCATGGCAGTAAAAACTGCGCACAGACACTGCAGTGGCAGGTCTGAGAACACTTTGAACGGCTGCTCGTGTGGGTGGCACAATCAGTGCTGCAGGCCCACTAGCAGCATTTGATTTACAGGCCCTGGCACTCTGAGTGCACTTTACTAGGGACTTACCAGTAAATCAAATATGCCAATCTTGGAAACACCAAACCATAATCCAATTTACAATAGGAGCATTTGCACTTTACCACTGAACAGCAGTGACACTAAACCAGCAAAAACAGAGTCAAAACCGGGAGGTCAGAAGGCAAAAAGACAGGGGAAACACGCCAAAAGATGGCAGGTCTAATAGTAACTTTGTAACTGTTCCCTGGTCACTACAGTATCCTCAGTATACAGAATTTTGAAAAAATGCACAAAAGCCCGTTCCATTTCTACATCTTCCTTGCACAGTTTGCAAGTTCCTGGGTCTTGAATTTCTACGATATTATTTCTAGTAAATTCTGTTTTGGTTTTCCATGCCAACAATTTACCCCATCCCTCCCCATACATATAGTGAGATAACTTACTGGCCTCCCATTTTTTTCTAATTTCATCCTCCAAGAAACTTGCCAAGCTTTATTTTGCTTTCTTCAAATTACCTTGAATTATTTAGGGAATTTTCTAGTTCCTTTGAGAGCTTCGTTATGTTAGACTTGAGTTCCACGATCTTGTCTTTTCGCTCCCTGCTTTGTCTGAAGGAGAGACTAGTTATATGTCCCCTTATAAATGCTTTGTAGTTGTCCCAAGCAATATGCAATCGAGCAGAGAACTTATTGATCTGGAAGAATTCATTTGTATCTTTTCTTAAATGTCAATTATTTCCACCTCAGATAATAAGGCTCAATTTAAGGTCCATCTCTTTTGTGTCAGTATCTGAGGTAAGCTAATCTCCAACTCATGGCTGAATGATCTGATAAATGCTCCACAATATGCCCAACTTTTGGGAATTTATTCGTGAGCCTGCAATTCACAAGAAAAGAATCTGTTCTGAACGAGTGCCCATATTCTTTGTTATGAAAGGTGAATTTATTATCCTTACTTCTTTTTCCCTTCAAATATCAATCAAGCCCATGTCCTCCATTATTCATTTTTATAAGAGCTCTCATCTTATGGGTATTAACTGTATTTCTAGAGGAGGATTCATCCAAAACCGGATCAATCAAGACGTTTAAATCACCCCCCTGTATAATAGGGAAGTTAACATTCAGGAGAAGGTTATATAACTCCTGAAGAGGAGCCGGATCGTCAATGTTTGGACCGTAATAGCCCATCATAGCAAACCAATTTTCAAACACCTTAACCTTAAATATGACCCATCTCCCCTTTTTGTCTAGAATGCATTCCCCCAAAGTTGCTCCAATAGATTTTTTTAAGAGAATTGTCACCCCTATTACACAATACTCCTGTTTTTACACACATAATGTTCAACCCATTTTTGCTTCTTTAAAATGCTTGCCCGTTCCTCTTTTAACAAAGGCATTACTTGTATTATTATTATTTCACTACTTGATAGTTTTCAATACTCCAAGGTTTTCCTTTGCCTGCTAGCAACTCTAAGGCCGTTACCATTCCATGCTAGAATCCTAAGGGACCTAACTCTAGATGCTTCTTTCATGGTTCTATCCTAGGTTGTGAGGGGGAGAGTAAGAATAACCTACCTAGGTCCCTATGAATCCTACAAATAATCTCCAAGTCAATGAGGACTTTAATTTTTTCTATTTTCACCCACATGCTCCCACACCCAGTGCTAAAAATTGAATAAAATGTCCTTTGTGATCGTGACCCACCCACCCCGCCCTGGGGAACCCTCCCACATGTCATCGGGAGTTTTGCTAAGAGACTACCCATTCAAGCTCTCCTTTCCCTCCGGTATCCTTTAAATAATTTATGTTTGGTATGCTTTAATTTGCTCAATCAGAGTCTCCACTTCTTTCTGGTCCTTAACATTTTGCATTTTGTTATTCCACTTTATTCTCAATGTGGCAGGGAAGCGCATCTGGGCTGTGGCTCCTAATGATCTTCATTCTTGAATGTATTTACCCAGCTCCCACTGCCTAGCTTGGGTGGCTCTAGAGATATCTGATCTGATTTGAAAAGACCACTCTCCCTTTTGTAAGTGCCGCCTTTAATGGCCTCAGCTAGTACTTTCTCTTTGAGTACATATGTTTTGAAGTTAATCAAAATGTTTCTGGGTACCTTCCTGGCTGGGGATTTATTAAAGGGATCTTGATGAATACGTTGTATGTCCTCCTCGAGAATACCAACCTCAAGATTTGGGATAAATTCTTTCAGTAGACCTATCATGGACGTCTTTATGTTATTCCCCTCTAAACATTCTGGGACATTTAGAATTCTAATATTGTTTCTTCTGGTGCTATTCTCAAGCACTTCAATCTTTTCCCGTAGTTCTTTTTCGCCCATTTTAGGAGAGAAGATTTCCATTTGTTTTATTTCGACCTCCCTGTTAAAACTTTCCACAGAGACTTCCATTTCATCCAATCTTTCCACTAAGGAGTTTATCTTGATCTCCAAGCCCTCAGACACTTCTTGAATCTTCTCCTGATTCTTCTCCGATGTATTAAACCTTTCCCTCATTTTACTGAATAAGGATGTTATAATTTTTTCCATCTCTGGGTGTAAGCTCTTTTCTGCCTAATGGGAGGCTTCTGTCTGTACCGTGAGTTCCTGACCATGAGGTTGTTCCTCCATCTCCTTTTCAGCCAAAACCTGAAATCTATTTGAGGTCTCCAAAATTCCCTTTGTGTGTAAGTGTCAATCACTCCCCATTGTGTCAGCCATGCCTACCTGGTTATGCTGACCCTCTGAGGCGGGTACACCCTTATGCTTCTGTGAGGTCGATAGTGGTACTGATTTCTGATGGTCTCCCCTGAGAGCTTGTGCTTTGAAGAAAGACCTAAGGGAGGGGGTTATTTTTACACATTCCACCGTCTTTACTCCTTTCTGCCATCCCTCTTTCGATATTCTCCGATTTTCTGGTGGGTTATTTAACCTATTTACTGGAGGCAGCGAAATGGGAGTATCTTGGTGAGGCAATACTTTTAATGTTTGAACTGTACCTTCAGGAATCTCTAGGATATGTTTGTTCCTTAAAGCATATCCCCCCCGTATCCACCTCTGAGCTCCTTACCTCTGTCAGGTTTGATTTTTCCTATTTTCCCTGGTCTTCTCCCTGCTGCGGGGAACTGTGAATTGGCCCCTACATGACTCCTTCCACCCTTCTTCCTTGTTGTATTCATATGCAGCTCCATTCGTTTTATTAGTTTTGCCCAGTGTGGAAAATCCCAACTGCTCCTTCCTGCCTAGGAAGATTACGTTTCCCAGAGTAATACCCCTGAAACTGCTCCCGACCTGACCGGCTCAGGACAGGGGGGCTGGGGTTGGGGTAGTTTTTGGCAGGGGGCAGGGTTTTAGGCCTTAGGGCAAAGGGAGGGGAAGGGGTAGTATTAAGGGCAGAACGGGGTCAATTTTAGGGCTAGTTTTTGGGGGCAGGGACCGAGTGTTGGGGCTTAGGGTGAGGTCAGGGTAGTTTTAAGGGCTGAGGCAGGGTGGATTACAGAGCTGGGGTATCGGGTGTTAGGGCGCAGGGCAGGTGGGCAGGTGGGGTGGATATTCAATTTACCATGTATACCCCTTTAGCAAACATGCCCTTACAATGAAATTCATTGTAAAGGCATGCGTGGTAAAGAGGTGGTCGTAGTTCAGACCGCATTGTTAAGGTGTTCGTGGTTTAGTCATGCGTGGTTATATCATACCCCTGCTACAACATTAACCCAAGCCACCGTTTGTGCGATGGGTTTTTCACCTCCTAACTTATTGACTGCTCTTTCTTGCTTTCTTTACCCTATTTTCATGTGCTGGTCTCAGGTGAGCTTTTGCAGGATTGTGACCCTCAAGTAAGAGAATTAATTTACCGTTTCCGCTCGCAGAACTCTCATGTCTCACAAGTACATGAGTGTTAGCAGCGCATTTAGTCTAGATTTTTTGCCTTGCCTTATTGGACTTCTAGCCCACGGATCCTATTGTAAAACCCAGACTACAAGTGCCAGCATGTAAAGAAAACCACCTAGTTTGGTTGAGCTACTCAGTGTGAGAGCTCTGCAATCATTCTAGAACCTTGCAACCAGAGCCGCTTTCCGAGCTTTGCTGCATTTCTCTCTGCACTGCATGATCTTAGATTGTGTTACATTTAGGTCCAGTTTGTTTTAATGCCAATAGGTACGTGGTGTATTAACTTGTTTTTGTAGCGTTTTGGAAGTTTTAGCAATTGGAATCTGTTCAAATTGTTACTGTTTTGCTGCGTTCTGATTAATGCTAACTGGCCTATAGGCAGCAGGGCCACTGGAGTTCAGCAGCGGGGGAGGCCCAAATTGTGCAACATTGTTGACAAAATTATGCGGCAAGAAAAAGCTAATTATGTGGTGCATTTTGTGATAGTATTACTTCATTATTTTGTGATTTGTACACATATTACCACTGCCCGTGCAAAGAGTCACGTCATTAGTATCAGTTTAACATGAAGAGGTTTAACTTGAAGAGGTAGACCCCCATTCAGAAAGCTATTGCTTGGTGCAAAAATACCTCATTCACACTTTCCTTGAATCCTCAGAACTATGCATGGTAGGCTTAAATGGATGTACTAATGCCGATTTCTCCACCACTAGTGCCTAGAAATCTTCAGTAGTAAATCCCACGCCAGGTGTGGGAAGTGAGCGTACAAGGAGTGGTATGCCTGTAAGTCTGTGAACATTCACAATGATTTATTTGTGGGCATTCACAAACTCCAATCCGACACCTTAAAACCCAGAAAATGGTCACGCAAGGGCTAGAGTAATTCCCCTTCCAGGATGGAAATGGAATAGCTCACCTCACATTTGGTGAGGGTGTAGCAGAAGGGCTTTCTCGACGTGGAAAAGTGTTTTCCTTGGGGACAAAAAAATCGTAACGTTGGAGAGTGGGTTCCATTCCCCCTGTAATGAACTTACGTCTTAGAGACATACCAGATAGTATGCGTGGCTTTTGTTTCCAAGTGTACTTCCAAAATTTTCTGAATTGGAAAAAAATGTCAAAGTATGTTCAGGTGGAGAAATAATTCGGTATCCATATTTTTTAAAATTGTGACTCGAGTCCACCTCGTTACATTCATCATGATTACAACAGAGCCACAGTAGTTTGAAATATCCCCTACATCATTGGATCGTAGAAATGGCGAGTGTGCATGGAGCACGTGCACAGTTGTGCCTGGCTCCTTGACCACATCTAGCAGGCCTCCTCATGACGTCTTGTGAAATCGGCGGTCTGCTTCCCAGGCCTTGTGGTTTCTTTTTGTTTGATTGTTCTGGTCGCCTCAGTTGGTCTCTCATTCTTAGCCTCCCTCAACAACAGGCATCAGACAACCCTTCAGCTGTGGACGTTTTTGAGCGCCAGACAGCCATTTTGTCTTCTTCAGTTCGTTAGTAAAGGCATAAACTACATCTGTTATGACGTGTAAATAAAATTTCGTGATAAGAAAAAAAGCGGGAAGCTGCCAATATAAGGTGAGTAATATGTTCTAGCCCAGTGATAACGGGAATAGGAGAAGAGGGCGAGACACACTGAGGGAGTAACATAAAATGTAATTCCACACTGGGTCACAGGGTTAGACATTAGCCTATGGCACGTGATGTTGAGATAATTGAACAGTTCTGCAGCTTATAGTTTAAAACTTTCAGCATGTCTGAAAGTATAGAAAGGTTACTGGGAGGAATGTATCACAAAACAGAGGAACTTAGCAACCGGCAGTGTTTTGCAATACAAAACCTAACTTGGCAGACAGTGTTGTTTTCTTGGGGGGTTAGATGGGGGTGTTGTGTGGACAGTATGAGGGGGGGGGGGCGGGGAGGGCGGGGGTTTTAAATAATCAAGCCCAAGATAATTTTTCAACTCGATATAAATGACATGCTTCCTAGTAAGTGCAAATTATGACATTTTAGGGCCTTTACTTGCACAAGGGAAGGAATTTATTTCAACAAATGCCTTTTTAAAAAAAAAAAAAAAAAAAGAAGGCAGCCAATCGAGTTACTGTGCCAGATCATTGGCGTATTGTTTTTTAATATCAAAAATGAGGGGGAGATAAAGGGACAGAGAGGCTCGTCCTCCTACAGATAAGTACCCAAAATATAGTGAGCCACTCAGTTTGCTGCAAAATAACCCTCCATAAGGTGAAAAAAACACACTTGTTTTCTTATATAACCCTCACCCACCAGGGTTGCCCCTTGGTGGCATGCTTAATCACCAGGTCCATCCCGTTCTGCTGCGGAACGAGGTGTGTTGCAACTTACGAACCACTTGGGGGCACTTATAGATGTATTAATATGGTGTAGAATGATGATAATAGGAGTGGTGGGGGGGGTATTTAATGTGGAAAGAAAACTTTAAAAAATACCTGGCTAGTAGATAAACTATTATTTATTCTGGCCTCTTGTTGGTATGATTAAAAATGGGGCGAGAGAAGGGTGGATGACTGTATTCCTAAGGGTCGACATGTTTCAAGCCATCCCCTTGGCTTTTCATCAGGACCAAGGATTTGCCTCCTTGATACCACTCCTGTAGTGCTAGTGGCGATAATCACACTTCAAATACTCTGAAGGTGATAATACCTACTTGGTATAATCTGCAATATATAATCAAGAGAGGGTTAGTCTGCCAAAGGTTTGACAGGAAACATACTTCAACCAACACGTATATATTGAAGTACTCCAAATACATGCTGTTTATATACATTCTGAACACTACCTATTAGTGTCATAAATAGTGAACTAATACATGATAAAAATATGGTGAGCACTTCTAATAAAATTAGTGTACCTTCTGACACACAACACATAGCACATAAAACATAGAAATTAAAGTGAGGCACATGCATTATTTAGGCAAAAGTTTTGCTTCATGGATCCATCAGTGATCAAAGTGAGCTTATAGTCACACCCTACAGGGTAAAGAAATTGTGCAGGAAACCATGGGGCAAGTGGATGAGACCTGGCTGGATAACTAAGTTTAGTCGGCAGGACAATGTCCAGTGAGTCCTGCAACCAATCATCAATCCTGGGCTGATCTAGCCACTTGAGCTAAACTAGGCATTGTGTTCCTCAGTTGACTGTTGAGGGCCGGGATGTCCTATCTCGACCACGTCCTGGTCTTAGACTGTGATCAGTCCCTCCCTTTAGGTGGAGCAGAACAGGTCCGGACAGAGAAAGGTACTGCATAATGGTCTGACCACAGTATCGGCAGAGGATGATCTGTATCGAGATATTTTATGTTGGAAAAGAACGGATCTAAGAGGTGGCCTGCTTTATGGGTTGATGTGGAGTTGATAAGATCTAAATTCAGTGCCCTGAGGTCCTCAATTAATGTCTGGCAAGGACTGCAAAGGTTATCCGCTAGATGAATAATTCATATCCCCTAATAATGTAAAATTGGCAGATCTGAGGAGTAGGGGGCAAGTAGAGCCTCTTCCCTTGATTCTCAGCCCTTTGAGAGGTGGGCCTTATTTTTTGCCAACTACAGCAGTTATGCTACACAAGATAAATTAATGATATTACTACACTCGCTGTGTAGTCCATGCTCTGCTGCATAATTGGCAGAGTTCGCAAATAGTTTCCTACTCTTTAAGGTGACATTTCTAAAATAAACGTGCCACATGTCGTACAGCATAGTGACAGACACTTTGCAAAGCTTAGCAGATCACCTTCAGTTGCTAATTGCAGCATGTATGTATAATACTAGCATTAATGAAGTTAAATGTTTGCCAAGGCTGTATAAATGTCCCCAGTGCTAGACATTTGACTGCAGCATGAAAAAAATAACATATTTAAATATGATTCACACAGGTGGAAATAATGAATGTTTTTTTGTTATGAAAAGATTTTGCTTCGTCTTCCGAGCTTAATTCAGGTAAAAGCACCAGACATTGTTCTTAAAACAGCAGTTACTTAAAGAGAGCACTTGGTGTACCGAAAATCACAACCATTTTACTTCTTTTTTTTATGGTTTAATGACTTGAATCTTATTTTTAAGACAGCTCAGATGAGATATTCCATTTAATTGGCTATGACTTTGCTCACAGCAGTAACAACCATAATAGTAAACAACCAAAACCATAGACCTACCTGTAGGAAAGTTGAGCATTATGTAGTGAGGCTGGTTAGGCTTCACTATGCAATACTCTCACAATACCCCAAAGATGGTCCTTGGATTCACACTAAGATACCCTTAGTTTAGTCCTGGTAGTATGGCACAGAGCAGCCAGGCTTTACTAGAGGAACATGTTTTAAGCATTTCAGAGTACCAACATGGATGGTAAGTAATTGACACAACTCGAAAGAAATCCGACACCAATTTATAAAATATAGGTCTAGTCCAGTGAAAACCACCTGGGGTTAAAGTGGTGCGGGTCCCAGGACAGTCTGTTCAATTTTACCTGGGTCGTGGGGCCCGGGCTCGGAGTTGTCGTGGCTGTCCCTGGTGCTGAAGCAGGAGCTGTGGGGCTGCTGGTTTTACTGCCTAGATGGTGCTGGTGAGGCATAGGATGCAAAAACTCAACAGGGCCACTGAGGTGACCAGGTGTAGATGCTGCAGAGTTCCCTCGAGGGACATCATCGAACAAAAATAGTGGTAGGCCGGCTGACCACCTACAAGCCTTGGCAGCGTTAAGCTCAGCCTTGGGTTACTTCGACATCTTGGAGTCTGGGGCAAAATGGTAGCCGCCTGAAACTCGCTGGAGGTCTGGACTATGTTTCCCATAATACACTAGACGATTTACTTTTGGGCGACCCCTCTCTGGCCCGATGGCCAGTAATTCTTTGGTTGGTTCAGGGAATGTGCTTTTACCTGCAGTCTGCAAGCGGTTAATACCTCTAGTCCAAGGGAGTTCCGAAGTTGCCTTTGGTGCTCACAGAGATTCCTTGTTACTTTGGAGCCGGTCTCTGGTCCGGGACAAGTCACAGTCGTGCAGTTGCAGGGTGGTTGCCTCAGGTGCTTGTTTTCGCCCCTCTGCTTTGTGCTGGTCCTGAATTCGCGGACTCGCATCTCTTCTTTGCCCTTTGTTGCAAGTCATTTCAGATCTGAGGTTCTGATGCCCTTAAATTCTAGATTTAGAGGTGCTAGGGGTGTGGGTACAAGTAGTTAATGGGCTACTAGCTCCAGCGGCTAATCCGCCCCTGAGATGACCACATCGGGGGAGGGGGTCACCATTTCTACCCAGAATCCTCTATTCTGCCTCTTTTAAAAATGGCAGAAACCTTCCTAGGCTATACAGACCAGGTAGTCCACCCGAGGGGTGTGGCTAGCCTTCTGTGGTGTACACCTCCTGACTACCTAATTTTCTCGCCTGCCCAGGTGCAAATGCCCTGGTGCAAATGTGCCTTTGGGAGACATTCTGGTTGCATATCAGAAGCAGTGAAAGCTTTGAGGCTGACCACCTTGATGTGACACTTTACTAGCCATCCTGTCAGGGAGGAAGGTGTCACCTCCTTCCCAGTCAGGCCTTTGTTTCTGCCTCCTGGGAGAGTTCACACCTCCTAGCAGGTGGTTCAGATTCCAGTCTTGGTGGTAGCAGCTGTCGACGAATTTGCGTCAATCGTATTCTTGAAAATGAGGTTCGGATGGCCCAGCTGGAATATAAGAAATTTGAAAATTGGCATACCACTCCGTGTGCGGACGATGGAAAAGTGTTGAATTAAAACCAAATGGATCGGTTAAAAATTGGATTACTTGGAGTACTTCAGGATTAAGTGGAACAAAATTTTGCCAGATAGGCGCTAGCTGTGCGATTTGTGGGGGCGTAAATGACGCCCCAGTTCATGTAGAATTGCTTACTCAGGTGCCAATTGGGCATGGCACACAACCAGTCTGCACGCACTCTGAACTATAATGGATAAGTTTTGTTGAATTACTGAGAAATAGGTGTGCATCCTAACCCCAATGTTGAAGTCTTTAAGAAAACGCCCAGCAATTGGATAGCACCCACGTTTAAACAATAATGGTGAAATAAGATAATAGACTACTCCCCACGCTGTGCTCTGAGGTCGGCCGCACTTCAGTTGGCTAGCATCCCTAAATTTTCTTATGCTCGCATTGGGGGCCGCTCTTTCCAGGTGCAAGCAGCACGACTCTGGAATAGTCTCCCCCTGGCACTTAGACAGATGCAGGACCTTCTCCCCTTTAGAAAGTCATTGAAGACCTGGCTTTTTCAGTCATAGTGTGACTTATGCAAGATAGTGCTCACGATTAGCCCCACCCAGAATTTGTAGCGCCGGGACACTCTATTGAGTAGCCGTGCGCTTTATACGTCTCTAATAACATAACATAACATAACTTAATGAACGCAGAATCCACACTCACAGTGAAACAACGTGGTTCGTCACATAAGCCGGTGTTTTTGATTGAACTAAAATGAATTTTTAACCTTCATCCTTATTGTATGGCAAACAGTTGTATACCATTAATTGGTTGTGTTAGTAACGTGATTTGGATGAATTAACACGATTTTTTCACAACCTTAGTGTATTCTGGGACATGTAGTATGCAGCGCGAGATAATAATGTGCACAGAAGTATGTGTGGCTCGACAGAGCGGGAAACTTTGTACAATTAACCAATGGGGAGGTTGAAGCGTAGGAGGAAGTAATATAAAGAGGGGCGGGTAGCCTGAGAGCAAACAATCATCTGTGAGATGTAGGAGGAAGGAAGCTTTTTAATGTCGGACAGGTACGAAAAATGTTTCTCTTTCGTTGGCTCTTAATCGAATACAAAAAGATGGTATTGTTTTTTGATAGATTCGGCGGAAAAGTAACTGTTGGATTCACGTGTTTTTAGATGACATAAAAAAGGAATGGGGTGTTGCGAGGAGGGGGACAATGCGGTAACGTTGATTGCATGGTTGCGAGTGGGTGGCGTGCGAGAGTCACAGGGGATGAAAGGTATTTGTAAAATATGTACGGGAGTAGAGGCATGGTACTTGAAAGAGGGATTGAATTAGTAGTTTGGGTGATGACGGATAGGAACGTTGAGTATTTTGGGTGTATTTGCTGTAGCTGAATGGGGAGTGGGAGGTTGGATATGGCAGAAGTAAGTAATGAGAGTGAGTGTACGAGTATGGACGTTGGACTAACATGGGTTTATTTGGTGGTGTCTGTTTGAAAGAGCAAAAGTTGATTTGGTTGCCTATAAAAGTTGGTTGCATGTAGAGTGAGATGTTTTAGGGGGGCGAGAGATTTCAATGGTATAGGTGTAATGAATGTTTATGGAAAGAAGTGAGAAATGACTGTTCTAATGAGTGTGAATGGGCGTATGGTTGGTTATGCTTGTTAAAAGGGTAAAAGGCACTTGAGTAAGTCAGGTGCATGTAGAGTGGGACGAGTAGGTGGCAGAGAGAAAATAGTGGTAAATGCAAGATACAAGTGCATTGGGAGAAAAAGAAAAAAAAGGGGGGATGATTGTTTAAATGAATGTGAAGTTGGATAAGGAAGGTTTTTGGTACAGAGCGCGGTAGAATGGGTTAATGAAGGGTCCACATTAATTTTGCTGGTTCGAGGGGAAACGTGGTAATATAATGACACGTGCAGGTTTCACTGTTATGCTACATCCTGATGAAATGACATCTTTGGAAGTGTTTATATTACATGATGCAGAACCACAATATAAATAGTAAACAATAATGGTTTTTAATTTGTAAACTGATTTGTATGTCATTCACAGTGACCCCTGAGGGCACCAGCTGCCCGAAATGCATTGGGCTTTTAATAAAACACTGTCTTCGACGAATTTGCGTCAATCGTATTCTTGAAAATGAGGTTCGGATGGCCCAGCTGGAATATAAGAAATTTGAAAATTGGCATACCACTCCGTGTGTGGACGATGGAAAAGTGTTGAATTAAAAACAAATGGATCGGTTAAAAATTGGATTACTTGCAGTACTTCAGGATTAAGTGGAACAAAATTTTGCCAGATAGGCGCTAGCTGTGCGATTGGTGGGGGCGTAAATGACGCCCCAGTTCATGTTGAGCAGCTGCAGGTTGCCAGCCAGGGCACAGAAAAGCCTGGGGCAACTTCTAAGGTAGCCACTTGGTTGCATGTCACATTAAATCTAAGTTAGGTAAGAATTTAGATTTGGATTTGATGAGACAAGTTGTTTGATACTAAACATGACACTTTTCAGTGGGACCGTAATTGAGCTGGCAACCTCGGGTTGCCAGAGTGCATGCCCATGTTATCCTATGGCCCTCTGAATACCTATAGTAGCCTTTAATAGAAAGAGGCCACTATAGGGACATATAAGCTTGCACTTTTAAGTCCACACCAATAATATAATGCACCCTGCCTTCTGGGCTCATGAGGCCTACCTTAGGGGTGACTGACATATATTAAAAATAGTGCTTTGATCTTGCCACTCATGGTGAGGGCAAAGTTGAGATGGAGCAGTTTCCACTGCTCCTGCAGTCTACAATGTCTGGCCTGTTGTCATATTTTTTTTGGTTCACTCCAAGTGGCACAAACAGTGCTTTAGGTCCTGGTAACCCATTTTTACTCCCATGCTCTGGGTACCACTTACCAGGGACTTATAAGCGGGTTAAAAAGTCCTTGCCAATTGGGGTTACCAATTCACATGTATCATATTTAGGGAGAGAGAACTGGCTCTGGGGTATGGTTACCAGGCTCCAGTGCACTTTCAGAGTCAAAAACCAGCAGCTAGTAGTCCAAATGGGGGAAAAGAATTTGGGAAAAACCTGCAAAAAGCCTTTTTTCCTACACAACTCAGTTGCAATCTGAGGCTGTAATATTGGCATTGCAGCACTATACAAATATCAGTTAATATAGCATAATGTTGCCTCTGAACCAGACATTTACATTACACATATGTAAAATAATGTTGTGCAAGGGTGGTTCTTAATGAACTGAGACACTTCTAAAAGTAAGAAAAACTAAAGCTGAAGACAAGTTGAAAAGCATAACTGGGAAACGCTAAATAAAGAGGCTCACCTTTTATTATATGACATGTTAACGAATAGACTTATTTGATTAGTGCAAAATTGTATGTTATACAAAAACTGTTCTCCCCTAGAACTTAAATAGCACAGTGGTAATGGTGTTCCTGTGCTTCATTGCATGTCCAATAGTTTTATTTAGAGTTTGTTGAATGTACCAAATACTGGCAAAATCATGATTTGATAACATGTTCAGTAGGATCTGCTAAACATGTATACTTTTCTTTCTTCATAATCCTTTGTGTTTCGCAAAGTGGTGGGATCCCTTTTTATTTCAACGTATGTTAAAATGACAAACCAGTGAGATAACGCTCTGCCCCTTAGTGCTGGATAATTTTCCCTTTCTTGCTGCATTATTTAATTATTTGCCGCATAATTTTGCCTTTCACTGGTGCACTGTTCCTGTGGCTCTTGCCATTATTTGTAAGTGACCTCTTCTTTATCTTCGCTGCCTGGATGCCCCGCCTCCTTCTGTGCATGGATTTGAGTGGTGTAATTGAAAGTGTCAGAGGGAAGGCTGTTCCCACTTGCCCCTTAATGACATTAGCGACTTAAAGCACCTGGCCCTGTCCCTCCTCGGGGGAGGCATTTCCTAAGCTACCAGCCTGAGATATAAGATTTACCCTTTAATCTTTCAGGGAAAAATCTTGAGATTAGATTGCACCTTATTATTTATATAGACAAATGCTATATGTTGATCGTTTCTGGAGGGAGGAGTGCGTGGTTTGGATCAGCGTTGCCCCTGAGAACATTTTTGACTGTGCCCCGTAAAGGCTCGTGGGTTTGGGGAAGGCCATCTCGTCAGGCACATTCCTGGCATTTATTTTTTGTTTTGATAAAACACGACTCAACCAATGAGGTGTCAGCGCACTGTACAACAAAACAACAATAATAGACTCAATAATAAACCAAAGACGGCAACATGTTGTGGCATCTCGCTTGATTGATTCTCCGGCTGCCCTGTTCGTCTTTTGGAGACATGGGCCTGGGTGAATATCCCATCTCTATCTACTGGGCTGTAGGTCAAACAGGCAGTGCCAGAAAGGCTGGTCTGACCAGTGGTGTAACACAAAAGGATGCCCCCCCACTGGCGTAACAAAACTTGAGGGGGTCCCTCTGCAAGACACATGGAGGGGCCCCCTCCGGACTCAACCAGGAGCTCTCCGGACACAATACTGTGCTGAGGGGGCCCCATGGAGCTTGGGGGCCCCCCGCACCGTGGGGGCTGTGTTACGCCACTGCCCCCCACCCCTGTAAAATGTAGCCCCATAGTCTCCAAGGTCTCACAGATGTTCATTGGTTTTGGGCTCAATGGGGTCCCCCTGAGGGTTAGGGCCCCCTATGCTGCAGGTGGCCTGCTCAAGAAAGCAGAGTGACTCTCCCGAGCGGTTACCTATTTCTTAGTCCGTGCCATTGGACGCATTCTGCAAGACATGCAATGGCATGGCCTTGGGAGGCGAGGGGGTCCCCTCCAAAACAAGGAAGCCTAGTAGCCCCCCGATTTCATTGTGGGCCCTCTTTACACCCCTGGGTCTGACAGATCTGTGTGTGTTCCACTTTCTTGCCTTTTGTTTTTGGACCCGTTTTATGGTCTGGTGGGCCGGTTATACTGTGGATTTCCCTGATCTTGCCACAAACATTGCTTGCAGCAAGCACAAATGCTTAGAGTCGCCCACAGTGAACAAAAAACCTGTACAGCTTGTCATTACAAGTTCCAAATACCCAGATTTGCAAATGTGGACCACTTCTTTAACTATCTGATTCACTATGGGGAGCACTTTGATTTTGCCGGCTGTAATGGCTGGCTTGTAAGGAGGGTGTTGGGATGGTGGGGTAGAGGGGGGACGAGGGACGGTGAGGACAAAAATAAAAAAATAAGTTTAAAAAAAACAAATCATTGCACTTACCTTCTTCCTGGTGCTACGTCCTCCTCGCTCGGGTCTTCTCTCCAGACAGGCAGGCTGGCTCCAGGAAACTGCAGTAACCAATCCTGGCGCTGTTCTCATGCTGCATGTGAGCAGTGCCAGGATTGGAGGAAGCTGTCTCTCTCATCACTCCTGAGGGCACTGGAGCCCTATGCTCTCTCTAACCCAGCTGTCTAAGACAGCTGGGTTAGAGAGGTTTAAACTGTGCATGTCTGGCTGGCCGTCGCAAGACGGCCGGCCAAAAAGACATGCAAACTTTAACTTAAAGTGCCCTGCCTATCACTGCTTTCTGCTGCTGCCTGACTGGCAGCAGCAGAAAGCCCCGCCCCCGTCCTGACGCTCAGCTCGGGACAGGGTTTAGAAAAATAAAATGGTAAAAAAATTAACTTTATTACCATTTTATTTTTCCATCTCTGGGGGGCAATTTATTAGTGGGGCAACGCTCCACCGCCTTAACGGAGGAGCCGCCCCTGTTTGCCAGTGTTCTGTGTAATTGGGACTTGAGTTCGTTTTAGAGTTTGATGGTGAGGGTACTCCATCACAAAGGCGATGGACTACCCTCGCTGACGAATTGAAGGTCTGCCCACCTCATTTAGAGTTGAGGGGGGCCCTTCAGTATGTGGACAGCGGAGGCTACGCCATCTGCGCCACCAGCATATTCTGCTGATGGCCTGACGGAGTAAGGGCAGTCTGAGGTTTTGCCATTTGTCCTTTCATCCTATTTAGCGTAGGAAAACAAATGGCACATTTTCAGTGTCCATCACCGCAAGGTAAAACCTTGTGGTAAGTTGCAGTGAAAACTGCAAAATGACCCTCACACCATGGGATAAAACTCCCATGGCGGGAGGGAGGTCATTACTTTTTTATTTTCAAAAACAAAATACTGCTTTAAGATTTTGTTTTTGTAAGTAAAAAAACATGGAAAGTTTGCCGTACGACTCCGTCATCCTTTCAGTGCATTGACAGGAACCACCTGATGGCAAGAGATGTCTGCTGGGCTGGAGCGTGGAGTATCCTTGCCATGGCGGTAGTAAAGCACTCCACCATACCAACGGTACATGCTTCGTTCGTCAAACTCTAAATGAGGCCCTTTGTCTCTACAGAGCTGAACAGGTCTGAAAGAGTCTGTCTTCCAAAAAATGCTCAAGAGGAACAAACATGATTAATAAAACACCACAGCATCACAGAGTAAAAGTTCCTTCAGGTTACACACACATTAATCAATGTGAAAAACATGATATAGTGGATAGAAATGTTTTGTTCTGCTTACTGCCACTGATTTTTATGAACTGAGTCGCTCAAGCTGGTGTGGGTGTCCCTGGCAGGGCATGGTGCTACCATGGCCAAATGCCAATTTTATAATCCAGTTCTCACAAGTGGAGAGCTGAGTGTGAAAGCCCCATGCGCTCAGGTCATTACGCTTCTCTTTCTCTGTTGGACAGGTCAGTGGCATAAGTCCCTCTGGAGAAGAATTGTATTGTGTTGTATTCACATTTGTATAGTGCTTTCCATATTTCCAGAAAAGCCCAAAGTGCTTTCTAGATCACTCAGTAAGTAGCTACTCCGTTTGTTATATATGGTTGGTAAAGTGTGGATAACAGGCAGGTCCCAAGTTGTGGTCCCAGAAGAACCAATACGCATTATTAAAATGGGTAATAATAGCAACAATTAAAAAAATTGTAATATTTGTGGCATTTCTGTAACACTGTATCTGCAAGTGCATCAATACAGTGCATTGCTGACACTAGTGTGGCTCTGAAGAGCTGTAACCTTGCCTTAGGAGGTGTGCAAGAGCCTGCATGTGTGACTAAGAAAGCTGATTTTGTCTACATGTAAGCAGGAGGTTCAAGAATTGTTCAAGTTGTGTTGCTGAGGTGTATAAAAGCATGATGTATGGACTGCGTGTGGCGGAAGCTGTGTACAGAAAGGCTGAGCGTGGTTGTCAGTGCATGGCAGTGGGGAGTGGTCAGTTGGTTCATGATCTGTGGCTGATTGGGGTGTTCTACATATGGATGTCAATGACGTGCACAAGGTGCAAGAGAATGACGAATAGCACTCGCTACTTAGCATGCGTTTAGTACGCATGACATTACAACGCAGTCATTAGAACAACCGCGTTGTTAGTTCGCATACCTTTACTACGCAATTCGGAACAACGAATTGCAGTAGAAGCGCTGGATGTTGGAATAGTATAATTTACTATTCCAACTCCAGTCTGTGCGGGCCCTAGGGAAGGTGTTGGATTTTAAATCCAACACCTTCTCCCCCCTAACGCAAGTCGTTGTTCCGACTTGCGTAGTAAAGGTATGCGAACTAACAACGCGGTCGTTGTAACAACCGCGTTGTAATGGCATGCGAAGTATCGCATGCGAAGTAAACGCTGTTTACCGAGGATGACAGGTGTGCTTCATTCATGCTTCAGCGAGGGTTGGATGATATTAATTTGGGCAGTCAGCTTCTTTCTGTCATGCTGTGGAACCCTCAGTATGATGGCACTGAATTCTTAGCATGAAAGTCATCTGTTGCCATGAATCCAGAGGTCGCATTGCATAACATGAAGTATAAATTTGCCAGTAGATCCATATAGCTGGAGCTGTCCATACAGTATAAACACATAACACTCCGTAGGTGTATGAGAGCAGGTCCATCATGAAAGTTTGGCAAAAGGTCAAGTAATTATGAAGATTCTTTGGGGTATATTTACACTGAAATGGCGCAACAAGCAAATCTGCTGCTCCGAGCTGCATCATTTAAAAAACATAGGGATGTGTCATATTAACAAAAATACGGCGCATCCCTGTGCTCACCCCTGCGCCTGTGCTAAAAAAAAGCTAACTAGCGCCAACATAGGCACACTTGCGCCATGGTGCAAGGGCACCTGTGTTACAGGGATGATTGTTTATGTGCAGGAAGGGACACCTTCCTGCACATAGACAATCACTAATGGCAATTTGCTACTTCTAGGTGTGCTGCAGAATGCAGCACACGTAGAAAGAGCAAAAAAACTAGGAAAAATAAAAGTATTTCTCCTCGTTGCGCATTTTAAATACCTCCTTTTGAATGGCACTAGTTTTTGGCGCTGCCTCAGATTTACGCATTCTTGTACATCTGGGGCACTGTCAAAAAGCGATGGGTGTTGCATGGGTATGCCAACAGCAACACCCATTGCACACCTCCTTGACGCAGAAAACTGCGTCAAAGTGTACGATATTTACAATGCAGCATTAAGTCACGCAAAGTGGCTTAGCGCCGTATTGTAAATATGGAGCAGGGCATTTTGCCACCGCAGCGTCGTAAAAAGTGACGCTACGGTGGCGCAATGCCCTTGTAAATATGCCCCTCTATCTTCTATTTGGATGTAGAAATTTGAGCCTCTATCTCATGACTTCTTGTATGTAGGAAGAATATAGGGCATAGTGGAGAAGGGCGAGGGCCATGGAGGAGACTGTTCTTGCAACTAGTAGACGGCGCAGGGGATGTAGATTGGGCTGACATGTTCTGGTGATTGGAGATCTCATTGGCCCCAAGTCTTTGTTATGTAGCCCAACTTTGCTTCCAACCAAAACAAATTTTACTGACCAGTCACAGTGCATGTAGGAGCTACTTCTGCTCCACCATCCAACTATGGCAAAGAAAGAAAAATGTCAAGGCCCAGGAGATTTAGAGTTCAAACCAAAAGTTCACATTTTTAACAGAAAAATAGTTTAATCCCTGCTATGATACTCTGCTAAAGTCAACGGGGTTTTGTGCCTGGCCAAAGGTTAGCCTGTACTCTTAGGCTCCCATTCAGTGAGTAAGAGCCTTATTTCGAGTTTGACGGATGGGACAATCTGTGACATAGTATCCTGTCCGCCAAGCTCTAAATAGGGCCCTAAGACTTACGTAGGTTGAAAGAAAGGAAATGGCTATGGATCTTCATTCTACTTGGCAGAAGAAAACCACTGAAGTCCAGAGGCAGACGATAGCCCCAGGGTGGCTAAACCAGTTTCCTTCTAGTACCTGGCCTCAGTATACTGGGCGAAAAATCAAAGGAAGGCCTTCTCATTCACACAAGAGATGTTGCTGATGGAACTCCATTGGCTCCACGCGCCGGCCCCCCCACCATCTTCAAAACCAGCTTCTACATTTACAAAGCTATCACGACCATCACCCTGCTTATCTTGCAGACAAACTCACCATCTGTGGTGGATTTCAACACACGCACAGCCAGGACGCCATCAGACTGCTAGCTAAGAAATGTGAAAATGAAAAAACAGGCCTTTCCCATCTACGCGCCCAGGATCAGGCACAACATCCCCATATCTATCAGGATCACCACAATGCTGCTCTCATTTGGGAAAGAGTTGAAGACTCCCCTCTTTAACACTACATCACAATGCTTTAACCATCCACAACCCAGCTTCCTCTCCTCTTACTAATGGTCTCTGTGCTTGTCCTTGACCATATAGTGCACCCCAATGCCTTTTGGATAGGTTCACCCTACAGAAATACCATATACATACAAAAAAGGACATGTGCGCATCTCCTCATGTGATACACAAATGGCTGCTCCTAGTAATCTGTCATGGGAACCCTTACTCGATCCCAGCACCAAGAGGACATTTCTTGAAGAATTTTTGCGAACAACATATAACTTTTGAGTGCAAACCACAAAACAGTAGCTCTTGTCCGACTCGGCGATGCGGCGAGCGCAAAGTAAGTGGTTTTATTTATTAATTTATTTTATTTTCCCTATCCCGTCGTATGTCGACTTCCTCCCCCCCCTGCCCCGCCCCGCCCCGCCCCACCACTCTTACCTGTACCGGCCGTGCCTGATGGCAACAGAAAAAAGTACAATGATTTCAGGGTGCAATACCGATTGAGCAAAGTACATAAGCCTTTATTACGAGTGGCCCGGTGTTAGGGGCAATACTTATTGCAAATGACTAAAAATGATACCATGGAGTATGTTATTTATCAGGTGTGATAATAGCACCGATTATAAGTTTTCTCCAAAAATGGGGTACAAAGTGTGGATTTTGGAGCTTACTGAAACAAAATCTTCATGTCCCGATATTTACTGGCCATTTTTCCTGATGACTAGCAACAGCTTTGACCTTCTGAATTGTCACCAGGGGGTTACTTTTTATCACAAACGATATTTACCAGATGCGATCAAATCCACATATCTCAATTCCAATTTGTGAAGTTACATGAGTTACCACACGTGTCGCAAGCTCTGGTATTTACACAGGCATTTTCCCCCGTATTAAATAAAAGCAACTTTGACCTGCGAAAATTATCCAGGGATACATTTTTATCACAACCTGGAATATAAGAGATGCAATAAAATCCAACTCTCATAATTACAATATGTTTGGGAACAGGAGTTACCGCACTTATCAGACTTTAATATGCCACTCAAAAAGATGGCAGTATGGTGGTACAGAAATGCAGTATAGTAGAGGTGGGCCGTTATATGGGATTTCTGCCTTATGTACACCTCACAACAGAATGTACCTTCATGGAAAGAAGACTTTTACACATTGTCACACTTTGTACTATGGACTACACCTCGGAGGAAAAGAAAGGGTCATTCTACCGACACACTAACAGCCCATGTGTTTGTAAGTGCAATTTACCATAGACTCTGAGCTGCAGTATTAGCTGTCATCAAAAACAATCCTATTTCTCGACACTAACTTCTGACAAAGCTGGGACAGCATCTTCTGTTATTGGGGGCCTGATTTCCAGAGGTATTTGCAAACTCAAGTTGCAGTTAGAGTGCACATTTTATTTTATGTTTTGATTAATTTTTTTGCAGATTTACATAGGGCAAACTTGACCCAAAATTGTTGGAGTGCTTTAGATGAGCACCAGTTAAATTACACAAGGAACATTCATTTCTGTTTTTTAGATATGGGGAGTTTAAGTGATTTGCCCAGAATCACAGGGTGTTGAGTCAATGCCGAGACTAAAACCTGGTTCCCCAGTTCCAAATTCTGCAGGTATGGCCATTACGCCACATCCTCTCCCACATACCTTCATCTATGAGAATAAACTCACATCTTTATACACAATCTACTCTTGTAAACACATTTACTCACTTTGGAAATTACAATTTTATGTTTCAGCAACTCTGATCACATGGATGGGTTCTGGATGTTACAGGTTGGGGGATGCCTGCGTAAGCAGCTGAACAATCACAAACTCACAAGTTTGTGTGCATTTGCCAGTTTTTGGGCATGCTACCATCCTCGATATGGTCAGTGATTTACACCTGTTAAAGACAGGAGTGCACCATATCCTGGGTGTTAATAAAGAGGTATAGCTCCACCGGTGTTGGGGTTATAGGGACGGAGTTTTCTTCACAACATGAGATATTTTTAATGTGGAGAAACGTAAACAGCAAATACAAATGCACGTTGCCTTACATTTACACAGACATAAATGTACACCTGGTACATTTACACAAGTTAAAATAATGAACATGTCAGCATTCCTGGAAGGCTGCACAGCCACATGTTCCCAGGTGTACTTATTAAGTTCTTTCAGAATTCACATTAAAAACATAATACCATAATAATGATCAATAATACAAAGTGAGATAGAAATCACACACCTATTCCAAAAATATCCATTATATACTTCCTAGAAATAAAAGTATTTCTCCTCGTTGCACCACTCTACGCCTGCTTTTCAGTGGCGCTTTGGATTTGTTTACAAAAATCAGCTTAACAGATAATATTATGTTTGGAAATTTGGCTTTTTTAATATTGTCTTCGTTTTTATCTCTACATTTGTTGCACATATTATATGACATATTTTGTTCTGCACATTGGAGTCACTGTCTGCATCTTCAAGGCAAAAGAACAGTTCTCTATGGTTACCCAAAGGATTTGGTCTAAGAAAGGTCTACTTCAGCTTTCTCAGGATAATCTCGCTTCTGTAGATCATGAGCCAAAGTGTATGGTACACTTTGGCTCATGATCTCATGTCCTAGTTTTTGCCCATTAGCGCAGTTACATCACAGTACAGTAGAACAAAAAAGACAGAGTAGGTCAATGACTTCAGGAAACATCCCCATTTATTATGCATGTATAAAAAGTTATTAAATAACTTGTAACGTCAGGGTACAGATAAAATCAAAGATAGCACTGTTCCACATATTCAAGTCTAGGAAGCAAACCACACAGTTCACAATGCGGGAAGATACTTTTGAACAGAGATTATGGATTACCGGAGAACAAAAGTGGTTTGTTTCTCATCATTCATCCTGATTTATAAAGATAAGACTTGAAAAAGGAAAGCTTTCTTGAGGAAACCAACATAACAATGTTTTCTTGCTTTAGGATGTACATTTCACTACCGCATGTCTATGTTGTGCAAAAATAAAACAAGAGTTTTTTGCAAGAGAAATGCAAAAAGTACCCACCAGTAGACTAGACTACTTTTTTTTCCTTTACAAAAAAGTCTTAGCAGACTACATATTTTATTATTTTTCTGGAAAGTACTCTATTGGAATATGTTCACGTTGACCAAATCAAAGTACTAGGAATACTAGATATTGAACAATGAGTTTTCTGTATTCTTTGTAATTTACTGCACTTTATTCTTGTTTTAAATTGTGTTTAGTGTTGTACTATACTGCTTATTATTTTATCATCTGTACACAACCTTTGCCTACAGGAAATGACAAAACTTTAAAATGCAAAAAACAAATAAAGAACAGCACTTTAAAACTGTGTTCTTTCTTGACAAAGCAAACGTGAGTTCACCACTACTCATTTTTATGATGAGAGCATCAGTCCTTTCTCACTTGTCATGCGCGGAGGACATGTTCTTTTCTGAGGTCATTGGCATATATGTTTGAGTGAAATGTTTGGTGAGTCGGACTTTCAGAAATATATTTAAAATTCGAAAAAGTAGCAAGTTAGTACTTTTATTTGGTCCAAATGAAATGAAATGCTGGGATGCCAAGAGTGATCCACAGTATAGGAAAATATATATATAAAAAAAGTAAATACACATATAAATAGACAAAGTCACAAATAACAATGATTTGGTTATTCTTCTGTTTTGAAGTCTAAATTAATTTAAAATGTGCCCTTCCCACAGTTTAAAGGGTGTGTTTTGCAATTGCATTGTTCTATGTTCATGTTTATACAAAGTGACTGTTCAGGCTGTCTATCATCAATTTCAGATTGGAAGTCACATTGACACATTCGTTGATATTTCAGGATTTTGACATCAGACCACCACAAAAAAACAGAGAGCTCTCTCATATATCATGCACCATCTTAACATTAAAAACTGAAAGTTTGTGCTTTACCCAAATACAGGAAACCTCAGAACACACCATTATATTACAATAAAAAGTGATATAAAAGATGTGGGAACATTTGAAATAAAAAATGATGCATGTCTTCCCTTTATCAGACAACCACCTCTTCAGGTTATGCTATATAGTTGTAAGATATTGACATGCGGGATTCTTCACTAGAGCTTTCTTTGACACCACAGTTTTTTCAACGCTCCCTCCACCGTAGTGTTGGATATCGTTCAGCAAGAGCGCCCCTCACCTGGGATGTATGGCTTCTGTCTCTCGACTCCACAGTGCAAGTCACCTGAAAGGAAAGAGGTGAAGGAAGGTAAAGGCATTGGTTTTGGGAAAAACATAACAACTAATCATATCAATAGTGACAAGCAACGTGTCCAGCTTTCACGTTACATCTATTCTGCAACCATACACTCATTCTGCAACCATACACTCATTCTGCAACCATACACTCATACAGCCAAAATTAAAGACCTGTGTGTTTGTAACAGCTACCAACTGTTGGATTACTACAATGTCTCTATTGTGCTCTATACATATGTTTATAACGTAACAACTCATTTCGGATGCCTTTCCACATTTGAAATGTTCTTTTTTTTCATTCAAGTTTGAAAGACATCTGTTACTGTCTTCATTACAAGTTGCCTTTTATAGGTGAGTAGTGGTAGAAGCTGCTACTAAACTCCCTTTCTGTTGGTAAGTGGGTTTGTGAGACACTTGTTGCTTTTTTTCTTGCCAGATTCCATTTCTGTGGGGGAGCAGAGTTAAACAATATCCATTACTGATCTCACATGTTTTCATGACAAGATTCCTTTTGTATGGGTTGAGAGATACCTTCTTCTAGTTACACCTGTATATGCCAGCAGAGTTGAAAGGTACCTGTCAGTTTCACCGTGACCAGTGCTGTAAAATACCTGCTACTGTTTTCATCCAGAGATCTCTTGGTGTGGGCGAGCCAGATTTTACCATAAACCATTCCACGCCTCACCCATTTCTGTTGCATTGCAAATTTTGCTACACAGAGTTGAAAGATGCCTATTGTTGTTTTCAGGTGACTACGTTGAGCATCAATTGTTATTATATGGTTGGATGAGTTGTATCTGCATTTCTTTGGTTGTAGACTTTGGAATTGGGGAATCTTGTGCGTGGTTGTGTAATATCCTGGTTGAGAAAGCTTGTGCTTCAAGAATATGTCTTGGTCATTTGTTTTCTGTTTATTGTTGGGTGGGCCTTCTTGGTTTCTGTAGAAGGGAGATGTGCTGACTGTTGTCTTGCTGTGTGTTTCGTGCCTCCCTTACTCAGCTGCTGTGATGATGAACATGGCATGTCGTTCTTGGGATACTGTCACTTGGCCAGAAGCTAAAGGCTAAGCAGGATGCTTCTGGGGGGCATCAGGGAATCTCTCCTAGATCTTACGGTACACAGAGTCTAATGGTTGTATTTTAATAGTCACCTTGTTTTGCAGCTGCTGTGTCTTGCTTAGTTCCTATTCCTACGGACTTTCTTTCTAAGGAACTTCTGTCCTTGATTCTCTCTAAACTGTATGGCATCTCCTAACCTGATTAAGTGCTACTTAACACAAGTTCATAAGACACTGTTATTAATTTGCTCTTCTGTAGTAAAGCTGTTCTCTTCTTTCTTTCTATGTTGTCTATGATTGGTTGTTTTGCATTTTATCTTTTGCTCCCAAGCATTATTTTCAACTCAATTTCCACTGCACAGTAAATCACATTGGATGTGTAACAAAATCTATGCAAAATTACTGAGATTATGCCACATTGTCTAATTTTGGGGACACATTATAACGCAAGAAGTACATTTCAGGCAGATTTTTTTACCCAAGCGGACCGTTCTAGTAATTTTTAAATGCATAACTCAAATCTGAATGTGAGCACCAGGAAATCAACTCAAAATGACATGTGCCAGTTTAATTTTGTGTGGGTTCAGAGAGACCTCCTTGATGTTTACGCTACCTTTCTGGCATTACTTATACGACAGAGAGAAGGAAGAATGTTCCATTGATGCCTTTTTAATTTAGCAATTTAGTATAGCATTTATACGTTTTGTACAGAACAACACATTCAGGGCACTGAAACAGCCGAAGAATTATATGCCAGCCAGAAGTTCCAACTACTTACAAGCTTGGGTGCAGCAAGATGCTTTGGGTGAGTCCTGCATT
Source organism: Calotriton arnoldi (assembly GCA_963921515.1). NCBI lineage: Eukaryota > Metazoa > Chordata > Amphibia > Caudata > Salamandridae > Calotriton > Calotriton arnoldi. Next base: position 382,907 of record CAWUFW010008145.1, read on the forward strand.
TAGATTTCCAAGGTCAACTCAATGTAGACATTGGACTTAATAAAAACTTGTTTGAAAAGTATGGTTTTCAAGGGTTTGCTGTGCTGAACATAGCCAGCTTCTGTTGGGACCTAGTCTGGTCATTAATTTTGCATACTATTCCTCAGGGATCTTTTGCCTACATACGTCTTTTAATCATCTGGTATTGTTTGATCAGGTGAGTAGCGAGGAATTTAGGTTTCTGGCTGGAGAGTAGAAGTATGCCAGTTTTAGGAGGCATCCAAGACCTTTCTCCAGTATAGTTTGTGCATAATGTTGAGTTTTACACTTGATGTTATTACGCGATTGTAGGCTGATGCGATTTGTAATGCCACTCCTGTACAGTACTGTAATGTCACGTTTTTTGGCAACCTGTAACACCTTTGTGGGAATAACATAAATATGTGTTTGATTACCTTTTTGTTTTTTAATGGAGAAAAGATCACCACTTGGGGCTTCTGAGCAGAACCCGTTTGAAGCTCCCAAACCCTTTCTATGCGCATTCGTAACACATTTTATTTTTACTTGACCATGAAAAAGTGCTCCACCCAACACTGCACATCTGTATTCCCCAGCTTGCTCTAACATCTGTCAGGCCAGCCAACCACAAACAGCTTCTTGAAGTATTTTGTCCCATTCCAGATGTCAGACTGCTATTGTTATAGGATTTGTGGCATAAGTTCCATATGGGAGCAGTACTTGGGATCCTAAAAATCGACCAAAATGTTCATCTCTCTTTTGATCTAGCTTTTGGAGTATTCATTGTATTTGAATTTTTGAAACTTAATGCCTCTGCAATAAATGTCAGTGCACCAAAGCCATTTTCCGATCACAATCCCTGCAGTTTTCAAAATCACCGTTTTTTTTTATACCAAAATATTTTTTTAATTAGCCCATTTTCTGACTCGCAAAACAGTTTTTGTGACCCATTCCAAACCGTAGACAGGAGGGGGCGTAAAAAGGGAATCCCCTCCTATTTATGAGTTGCAACTGTACTTTTCAATGTTTTGAGACCCTACTGCAGTCGCAAACCATTGATCAGTTACTATTACCTCAAAGGAGGTGGCAACTGATTTGAAAATCAGTAGGCAAACTCAGGGGGAGCAGGCTGCGGTCCAGGACACCCACTACCTGTTCCTTACACTGTAGTCCCAAATGGGAAACTTTTATTTATTATTTAAATTAATATTCATTAGACAGGTCGTTATGTGACACCCTACAACTAGACATTTTGCGATGTGACATATTAATACATAGGTTGCATTGCAAAATCAGAGACCGGTCTTAAAAAGGGAGTGCGCAAATTGACACAACTCTTTTTATCTTGTCTCTTAGTACAATGGTTCTACTGTGTTGTACAGAAACAACTCAACCCCTGTTCCATGCCTGTAGGATTTACAGCTTGGTCCTTGTCTACCTGAGAAAAATCAATACGGAAACTCAGAATCCAACCCCTTATGTAGGATTTATTATCTGCTAGTGACATGTTGAAGAGCAAGTTGTACACTTTCAGATCTGAGTCGCTTTTTTCCAGGATTACTCTCTATTTTTAGTCTTCGACTTTTATCCATGCATTTAAAAATGGCACGGAAAAGCCTTCTGGAAAGGAACAGGAAAATGGAATCAACTTTCGTATCTTTTGTATGTGTGCATAAATCGATCTGAGTTTGTGCTGGGATGTGGGACTCTCTTGGGTCGGGCGTGACATATGGATGTTTGTGGTCTAGGAAGGATGCACTGGATAAGTAAGAAGGGGATAGATGGAGTTATTTTCTCATCTGTACTGCATTGATGAGGAATAAAGTTGAGTTATAAAGGAAACCCCTCTTTTTTTGTGCAGTAAGTGGTAAAATTGTAGGCAAATCCACCAATGAATTTCTTCCGTTATACTATCATTTTGGAAGTGATAATTCCATTGCTGCATTCTCCGCTGTATTTAGCACTTCTTCTAGAAAATTGATAATTTTCCATTATCACCGAACTGTAAATATGGACTGACCTTGTAAGGTCCTGTGTTGTCCACTTCTTCATTGTGTATTGAGGGGCATGTGACCTTCTCGCATCTGACACGGGACAACTTCAGGTCTCTGCTCACTCCCCTTATTGTCTTCTTGGCGAAACTTACTCCTTCCTGTTCTCTACTTAATCTCACTGCCCGTTGTGCCATTTGAAGTCTTAACTGAGACATCTCTGCGGAGTCCCACACCTTCAGCACCCCCAGAGAAACCACACAGCCTGTGTAGTAATGGCGACCTCGCTGCTCCCTCATGGTGAGCACAATGGCACTGTCTTCTAGTTCTGCTGGAACCCAAGCCACTCAACATCAATCCATAAATAATAATCCCATATAGTAAAACTACAAAAATAGGTGATGAAGTTCTATGTTGCACAGGTGATTATCAAATGTGATCCAAGTGGCAGCTTTAGCTTCTGGACAAGCTTTGAACCTCAGCTTTCTATGGCTAATAAGAAGGTACATTTAAAATGCTGGTGCTGTGGAAAGAGTACACTGCTCTCAACATCTGTCGATGAAAGGAGGGCTGTCATCTGGGATGATTTGTCCTCCTGTTTCGGCCGTGAGCCTCCGGTGAAAATGCTGGTATGAACTCTGCACAGTTGGGTGTTATGTGTATGATCAGAAGAAAAGTTTAAATCCCAATTTAAACTTCTTACTTGCAGTCCAATGACAGTTTAAGCTTGTCCCTAACAAAACCTTCATTTTGAGGCCAAAATTGGCCTTAAGTGGCCAGAAACCCACATCACCTTGTCTTTAATCGTTCAAGTTCTGGTATATTTTAAATTAATGGCATACTTGCTACATTTCACAGATGTGCAGTGAGCTGGGAAAGAAATCACCAACGCCTTAAAAGCAAGTTTACGAGTTGTAGGGTACAAGGGTGCTGGAATGACTGGGCCCAAAATCACCCATTCCTGGAGGTAAGTGTTGTCTTTTGGAATGAAGACTAACCATGGAAACCTGCCAATAATGGCTCCTTTTCTGATGGCCATCCCCGATTCTGGGGATATTTATGGCCCCATGTGCTCTTTGCAGGTGTTAAATGTGGGTAGGGGGTTGACGAGGGTCTTGGGGTGTGTGGCAGGCTCAAAGCGGTCTTGGGAAAACGTGAAGGAAAAAGGGATCCAATGAGGAACAAGCATTTGCAATGCAATAGGTCTCGCATTTGCGCAAGTTTGAGCTGATGGCATTGTAAATGACAAGGCCTTTTATTTATATGTTTTGAAAACCTGCAAGTGGTGCGTAAACGCACACTTTGTACTTATAGTAAACTATATTGTTCTAGGGCAGTGCAGAGGCTTCTTGCAATTCCAAATTTGACCCAGGTCTGATTTATCTTTCTGCAAAATATCTCACTTTTCACCACATAAAAGAACGTAGACAAGCCTTTACATTGAGGTTGTATGCAAGTCTTCAATAAAGCACTATTGGCAAGCATGTAAACAAAAATAAGCTCTAGATTAAGATGGGTCGGAGAAGTCAATACATTAAATTAAGAAACTTCTTTCCCAGAAGTGCTATAATTCAATTGATGTCATTTATAGAGCAAATAATTGACAAAGTCCAGTTCAGTGTGGTAGTCATTTTATCCCTAACTAGCTTCTATTCACATCAAAAGCAAAGTTACAAAAAACTCTCAATCTGACATTCCAGATCCTACAATCTACTGCATAATATTAGAGACCAGTGTGCTTCTAGAATTAAGAATTTTATTTGGAAAGAGCATACTGAATTGTAGATGGATACCTGTGAGTAACTGTGATGTTTTTCAGAGAGGGGTTCTAGGTAACATTAAGAGCATCTTGTCTATGATGTCACTCAGAACCCGGAGGTGAAAAACGTTCCCTTTATTCAGTTACTCGTATGCAAATGTATGTTGTAAATGGGTCCTATAGCTATACAATAGAAATAAATGGGTACAATGGTTTAGAATAGACAGTGATCATTGTTACATCAAATAAGTGTAACACTAACAATGTTCTTCAATGTTGTGACATAATTGGAAAGAAAAGAATTGTTAAGGAATGTCTGTTTGGAAAGCTGATGGATATTAGATTGCTATAAAACTATACTTCTTTGAAGAACCGGTCTTCCGCCTCCAAACAGCCAAATAGTTCACATGTAAACTGCCAAGCATATAGATGTCGATATTTTTCAGATAGATGGCCTATTTTGGAAACATTTGCAACTCCACTGCACAATCTTCTTTTAAGATAAGTATGCTGATGCCCTCGCGGTTACTGGTTGGACAAAGCACTGTACCTCTGGAATTTAGGTCAGACAGATTGTGATAAAACCATGTTCGACTTGGCTATATCTTCTCTACCAAGGTGAAACACACCAGTGTAGAACCATGTCTAATTGGGCGAACTCGTAATTTCAGACTGAAGAATATAATGTGGCTCTGATCACCATGCAGCAGTCAACACATTTTGCTCTACACATTTGAATAAAAAGTTATAGAATTGTAAACAAAAAATAAAATCCGAAACACTCACTTGCCACAATAATTTTTCCGTAAAATATAGCATATCCATCTTAGCTTTCTACAACATATGAGCTGATCAGTCACTCCACATATTCGTATGTACACTGAGGCAGGGCATGTCTTTAGAAGTTGTAGTACCACCTGCCAAACCTCATTTGGAAGTTCCCTGACAAATGGCGCACCAGTGACTTCTACACAAAGTTTCTGTACAAACTGACAGCGCCATACTGTGTATGCTTGAGGAAAAGCTAAATCCTAACCGAATGTTTAAGGGCATTTTAAAGGTTAAGGGGCGCGATCCGTTAGTACAGAAATGGAGATAGTTTTTTAATTGGTAACCTTTAAAAGGGCCATGTTTCACAACAGTGGCACGAGATCCCAGGAGCCTGCTATGACTCTGCACTGGTATGACTCAGGAACAAAGTAGTGACTCCGGAAAAAGGTGTCAAAGTGTTACCACCACCACCTACCCACCATACCTTGGCTATAGGTACGCCCTGCCCCTTACACCTTGACCCCTCTCCTCTCTCGGTGTTGCTAATGTCAAAAAAACGAAGTCGCACTTAGCACAGGTCAGCCTCCGTCAGTGCTGTTGCAGAGTGGGCATCTCTCCACAGCTACTTACAGCCCCTCGGCATCGTCTACCTTGTCCAAAAGCCTGGTGCAGCACCCCGGCTCCCCGAGGCATCTCTGCTAGTCTAGGAAGCCATGAAGACCTGCCTCCGCACCTGTCACGTGGGACTTCTGTTTTCGAAAGCAGGACATCACGGTTCCAGCTGATTTCTGCAGGGGGTTCCAACAACAACCTCCACCCTTCTTAGAAATGCGGGTGGACATGGGCGGTTACTTTAAGAGCAGCAGCCATTTTAAGATCAGGGTAAATATATTCTATGGAGAACAGCTGCCTGTTTCTTGAAAACAAGTTGTTAAAGATTAAGGTTAGGGCAGCACAACCGTAGGGAGTTTAAAAAAGGCAGTATTTGTACATACATGCCAACAATTTAGAAGAAGAAAGTGGCCTACAAGTAAACAAATAGAAAAAATGCTGGCAACGTGCATTTTTTCTGTTTATTTACTTTTGTTACAATGGCGGCACCCGCATTTTAACTTAAGATATTTAAAGCGCGGGTGCCGCTATTGTAAGCAAAAGTAAATAAATTTTAAAAAAAGGCATGTGGCTGCGTTAGGCGATCGCAAGTTACAAAAGAATAGCATGGCAGCCATTATTAGTGCTGAGGCTGCCGCGATGTTAAACAAGCTGTATCGCAAGTTACAAAAGAATAGCATGGCAGCTATTATTAGTGCTGAGGCTGCAGCGATGTTAAACAAGCTGTCGCCATTGCGCGAATGATAAACAAAAGTGCTTACCCACTAATTGAAGGAGACAGTATAACGCCGCAAGTAAACGATCCAGTCCTGATGGGCGGTCCCAAAAGGAGACAGGGCGGTAACAAGGAGGGACTAAGAAGCCTCATTATCAATCGGAAGCCAGCGTTTACCATGGACGATGACGCCAGCCAATGAAAAATATGGGCGGGGCTTCCACACCACTTCTAAAAAATACCCTAATACAGCATGCCTCACAAAGCGAGCAGAGCATGCGCTGCAATGCTAGGCGAGACCTAAAAAGGCTGTGTCTTACATGCAGCCCCTTCCCTGAAGTCCCAGGAGGCTTTATGAAGTGCAGAAACACATCACAGTAAAATCAATCCCAGCGTTCTTGAAACCAGTCATATCAGTTTAAAGGAGCTGCCTACCTCTGGATGGTGTCTTGTTTAACTGATCGATGGGAAGCATCTGTACAAAACCCTTTCACACAACATAGCATGTGCAGTTTTACAAAGCTTGTCACTAGGTCCAGTATTGTTTAGGTTCAAATGATTTTATAGAGATTTTATACAAAACATCCTCCTCTGGTTCGCAAGTGAATAGGTTTGAGAAACACCCCTCAACCATGGGTAAAAAAGACAAGTAGCCTCCACCATCCCACAAAGGTTTGGCCAATTACTTGGTGGGGCCAGGACTCAAAACTTTTGCAGGACTTCTCATGAACCAAGAATAACTGGTCATTAGGAAGACATGTAATCTAGGGAAAGTGAATACAGAGTATTTCACGACATCTGGTGGTGATGTCACATTAGCCTCATTAAGAAGGTTAATTAACAAGTAAGGCCTTCTCTTTTATTAGTGAAAACATTGTAATTGTATTGTAATTGCATTTATATAGCGCCTATTACCCAGACTAGACGTCAAAGCACTTTTTCGGCGAGTAGCATGCTACTCCAGAACCCAAAAGGATTAGCTGTGAATTAGTCTAGAGAAATATTAAATTAATTTGAGCAGTGGACATGTGAGTCTGTTATTTGGATTGAAAAGGATAGTGGAGGGATGGAAGAGGGAAGGGTTTGCATTTATATAGGGCTTGCTACCCCTGATGAGGTTTGATGTGCTTTTTGGCGGGTAGCACGCTACTCCGGAACCTAAACAAGATTAGTGGGGAATTAGTATAGGGAAATATGAAATTAATTTGAGCGGTGGACATGCTAGTCTGTTATTTGGATTGAAAAGGAATAGAACAGGGTAGGGTCTAGAAAGTTTTTTGTGTTTTTTGGAGCTCATAGCAGTAGGAGGGGGTTTTGGATGAGTAAAGAGAAGGTGGAGGGGGAAGAGTCAGAGGGAAGGGTTTAAAAAGGTTTGCTTGGGAGATCTGAAAAGTAAAAGAGGTATTGGATGATGCAAAGAGGGGTAGAGGCAGTAGGAGTATAGAAAGGGTTATTTTGGGGATCATAGTAGTGGTATGGGTTTTGGGGTGAATGAGAGAGTGGAGGTAGAGGATATATTGAGAGCGGTAAGGGTAAGATACAGAGTAGTGCATTTTAAAGAGTAGTAGAATGAGGTTTGAGATGAGTCCGAAAGTTGAGGTAGAGGATATATTGAGAGCAGTATAGGGTGGGAAATAGGGTTGTTCATTGGAGAGAGTAGTAGAATGAGGTTTGTACATTACATGTTGTAATAGGAGAGTGTAGAAGCAAAATGAGGGGACGGAGGTAAAAAAATAAAATGGTGAAAGCCCAGCCCCACCCAAAATTTCCCTCCCCTTACTGTGCCGTGGCACGTGTACAGCTGTGTGATTAAATGTTCTTTCTTTTTCTTGAAGGATGAGCCCTGGGCTGGACATTCAAGTGATTGTAGCTTTTGATTGTTGAGTTCCGAGCACCTGCACCCAATCAATACCTCCCTGAGAAGCCTGTAACGTCTCACCCTCACTAATGATTCAAGCATGGGAGGGGTTGTACTTGGGCCAGTTTGCAGAGCCACAGTAGGACAGGCCCCAGGGCATCAGTGGCAAACAGTCTCAACCTCCACGCTTTGTACCCAGTAGCCCTGTCTGTCTTGTGCTTGGCCCATCCCCTGAATGGGGTCCGACAGGTTCTCTGTATAACCTGCAATTCATAGGTTCAAATCCCTGCAGATTTATCTCCTCCCTTCACCCTTCCATGGTCAGTAAAATGAGTGCTGTTGTCAGATTTCACAGGTTTCTTGGGTGGTCGGGGCAAACATGAGTCTTCACCACTCCATCCGCTTGGTGATACTGTGGGCCAAGCGAGAGAGAGGCGTCTTGAGCCATGGAAAAAACCCAGAGACAATAGTGCCTCTGATTGAGCTTGTGGAGAGTTCCCAACCCAGGTGCTGGATGAAAGGAGAGTGCACCTCACTAAACAAGATAATGTCCGTACAAAATATGGACTTGCTCAAAGAAATAAACAGACACTTGTAAGGAAATAGAACATTAGCTTTATAGGATCATAAACTAATATCACGGCCTTCCAGCAACACACCCTACATGGCGTAGCTTGCTGTCCATGTAGGCAAGCTCTCTAGTGCCCCACATAGTGGTAGCAAGCGCTACATAAATTGAGCAATACAATATAATACCATCCAAATATAGAAATTATATAGGTAACAAGCAAACCGCGTTAGTCCCTTGCCAATAAGAAATAATACTGAGCAGGGGCATCATAAGGGATGCTGATGGTTGGTCAGACAAACCTCAATGAGGAATAGTTCAAGGAGTGGTGCGGCAGCTGATGAGGGTCCCAGAAAGTAAGACATGAGATACAAACAAGGGGTCCTCTTCCAGTTGGCAGATAAAAGCACAGGACAGACTTACTTGTCTAGTAGGTGGCAGAATCCAGCCTCTGCTGAGGCGGTACATGGTTAGCAAGTGCGGATGGCACAAGAAAAGCTGGAGAATCGTTGGTCTCTGGCTTCCATATTTAGGGAAGCAATGGGGAAAAATTAAAGCACTGCCCACAGACTCCCTGTTCTCCCGCAGCACCCTTGAGGGATCCAGGATGTTCCACATGGTGTGGCCTACCCATGTATGAAGACACACCAGCTGAATTATTCACCTCATGGGCATAAGCAGGAAACAGAAAAAATCTCTGCAGCAGCGTCATCATATAAACTCCTCTCGCCACTGTGACTGCCAATAGGAACAGCTAGTAAAGGTAGGGTTTAGTGAGAGTCTGAGCACCGTACATGGCTTCCTTCCAAAATATTTTAGTGAAGGCAGCAGACCACCTGACTCAGGGGAGTGTTGAGCCCCCTCTGTTCTGTATCATTAGACTTCTTAACCTCAGTAAACAGGCCTGGCCAATAGCTGGTCCTTCTTCTATATTCATGCAGAGCTCCAGATTAGGCCTAGCACGTCCTGGGCATGCATTAAGGCAGAACGTTTCCTAAAAATGTATAGCATCCAGTGAGCTCTCCTGCAGAACTGTCAACCAAGATGAGTGTATCCTCCAAAAATTACTAGGATTTCTTCGGATAGGTCAATTACGATAAGAATTGAAGTTTACAAAAAACATAATTAGAAATGTATATGTTCCATCAAGATTTTCACAATAAATTGCTTTATTGCTTTTTTGCTTGTTTGTAGAAAAAAGACACCTTCTAACATGTATTTTTCAGTCCAAAGAAGGGAGGAGGTTTGATCTTGAAGTCTTGTTACAAATCACACTTTGTATATGACAAAAAGACTGACTTCAAAATTGCCAACACGTGTTTCGCCCTATAGGGGCGTGCAAGCCAAGGGCTTTTTCAAGGCTAGTACAAAAATGAAAAATATACAGATCAAAATAAAGATATTTTCAAAATGATAATAAATGTTATAGGTGTTAATCCCCGTTCGTGATAGACACCTGCATATGTGTTTATGTGATTATTATAACCTTTAAGACTGAGTTAAAGTATGGCATGATGAGAAAATGAAGTGAAACAGTGAAGACCATTAGTGTCAATTAAGGAATAAAGATTAAAAGTACAGTTGAGAGTGCAGTTACATTTAGCCCTTCTGTATAGATATGACTATTAACAAGGCAATGGGCGAGGTTAACTGTTATTCTGCTATGAATGAACGTTACCTGTTCTTATAGCTTGTTGCAATACTTTTTTAAATTTTATTTATAAATGAGGACCTCTGGTCACTTTGGTATTAATCCTGCAAATAGGAATCCTGCTAGACAGCAAAATAACTCCCAAAAAGGGATATAGTTTGGGTGATTTGTACATGAAAACATGTACAGAGCTAAAGAGTTGATGCCCTACAGTGGTATATATGTATACAGTTTAATGTGGTCACAAAGTTCCAGCAGTAGGGTAGACAATGGCCGAATTCTACTCGATCTGCACGAGGCAAATATGCAAAGATGTAATACCATGAATAGGGTCAAGCATTCCAGCAGAAGGGAAGGTAATGGCTGAATGCCACTAGCACTATACAAAGTAAATATACAAAGTGAAATGCAATAAATAAAGTCAAGCATTCCAGCAAGGGGGAAGGCAATGTCCGAATGCCACTCAGACACCAAGAGGCAGATAGGCAGCGTTAAGTAGACATTGGGGGGCATATTTATAAAAAGAAATGTTGGCACGCAGAGCTGTGCCAAATTTGGCGGCGCTGTGCGCCAACATTTTAAAAATGGAGGGATGTGCTGTATTCACATTCACAAGAATACGGTGCACCCCTGTGTTTCCCCTAGCGTTGGTGCAAAAAAAGCTGCCTAGCACCAGCACAGGCACCCTGCCACCATGTAGCAAGGGTGCCTGATTGTTTATGTGCAGGAAGGGACACCTTCAATCAATAATGGCGATTTGCTCTTTCCATGTGTGCTGCAGAAAGCAGCACACATAAAAAGAGCAAAAACGAGGAGAAATTAATAACTTCTCCTTGTATCGCCTGGTAATTCCTTGGCGTTCGTTTTTGGCGCTGCCTCAGCCATGTAAATTTGGGGCAGCGTCAAAAAGCAATGGGAGTTGCGGTGGACCGCCCACAGCAACACCCATTGCCCGCTCCTTTGCTGCAGAGGACTGCGGCGGAAAGGGGCATATTTACAAGGTGGCGTTAAGCCACACCAATTGGCTTAGCGCCACCTTGTAAAGCCGTAAAATGTGCTACGACACCAGAGCGTCAAAAAAATTGACACTCCAGTGGTGAAAGGGTTCGTAAATATGCCCCTGGGTGCAAGTCAGTTGCTGGTAATGCGGAAGACAAAGGGGCGAGATCGCCTGGAGTTAAGCCATAATCTAACAAAGAGTATTCTAAACAGTGGTCAAAACTAAAGAGTTGAAATAAGACCGTGAACTTGCTTACCATTTTTAAGTTAGATGGCCCTTTCGGGATTAAGTCTCTGTGGTCCACGATGCCAAAGCTGACGGCGTTTAGGTTGAACGCCATTTTAAAATCATCAGCGGTGAGTAGTCCTGTCTCCACAAGCACTACTGCCTAAGGAATATGAGTGCTATTTTGGCCATACCAGATTGAATTGTACTTTGATAGGGAACCATCTTATCAGAAGCAAAATGGCAATAGTAATTACTCATTTACAATAATATATGTTGCGGTTAATAGGTCGGCGATGCCAAAGCTAATGGCGTTTGAGGTAGGTGCTGCTATGGAGCCATCCAAAGTGAATGGTCCTACATCCATTTTCAGGACGAGAAAACAAGCATTTCTACCCTGGGAGTGTAAGCGACATCTTGGCCATACCAAATTAATTCGTATTTGGATGGGAAAACATCTCATGAGAAACGGAATCTCCTGCAGACCTGTATGGTCTCTGTTGATTGGAGCCAACATGAACCCTTCTCTAGTATAGAGTTTTATGACAGACCAGTTCTTGGGAGAGCTATAGCCCATGGATAATACAGATAAGGCAGTCCATTTATGGGCCCATACGATCACCTTGTATGAGGCCACCTTTACAATACATTTAATACTCTTAAGTTACAGTGCTTTGATGCTGCAAGCATACAGTAGTAAGAGCCACGCTACTAATGGATTATGCTGTCCCCCCCCCCATAGGCGTTCTTTTTTTCTGCCTCTTGACCAGAGCTGTCTGTCTGTTCATGTTCACAAAACGTGATGGGTTGAAAAATTACATTAAACTTAATTACAGGTACATAGTGTGTGCACCATCTGTTCTTTCATTTAGGGTCAATATGCCATTACACACAGGTGAATAGGTCTTGACGCAGTCCAAAAGTGATAGTAAACTCGCACTGGTGGACTAGGTCCTCTCTGAATGAGAATGCATGAAACCCTACTGCTTTTCAGCTCTTTCTAGGCCTGAACGCTGAGGCACTGCTTGACTCCATTTGTATATATTATAGATAGGGCTCCCGGTTTTCCGTTTAAACGGATTTTTACATATAAATACAGACGGAAAACTAGTTTTCCTTTATCTGTATTTATATATAAAAACGGGAAAATACTAGTACATTTTGCCGCGCTGCTGTGCACCAGCAGACCTGCCTACAGTAACAAACGCTTTTATTGATGCCTCAGCCATTTCTGGGGGCTCAGCTCTGCCCCTCGAGTGAGGTCTTCATTGGCATCAATAGAATCACACCCCCAACCATCTGGTGTCTCCCCCTCCTTAGAGGGTTAAGAGGTGTCAGCCTTCCCGGGCGCACACACAGCCGCACCCGAGTACTTCACAGGTCTTTGAAAGACCATTTACTTGGTAACGAGGCTTTGTTCTTTCACTCCTCCAGGAATAGAAAGAAGCCGCCCAGAGTGGCCAAGAGGCTGACGGTCTGACCCCAGACCTGCCTAATTGCAGCGTATGCAGCCATTTCAAAACAAAAGTAGGTGCCCTCGGGGAAGGGGGTGGGGGCTGGAGTCAGTGGCGTATGCAGTTTTGGGGCGGCAAAAGCAGGAATCGAATGCCAGCACCCCGTGGGACGGCAAAGCCTATTAAATTAAACACTGTCTGGCACTGAGGGGGCACTTGCAGCCTCTGTTATCTGAAGCGATACAAAAGGGGATGATGGACGGAACATTTGAGCCAATCAAACACTCACCCCCAGTCAACTGATCTGGGTTTAATCCATCATCATTCTTTAGCTCACTCCACCACCCCAGTTCAGACATGGCCATATGCAAATCAGTCTGACCCTGTGCCTCATGGGAACAGTCCAGCACGAACTGCCAAGCCATGTCTTCCCTGGACCGGAAACAAGCATCCTAGGACCGGTTTCTGGCATTCCAGCCGTCATCAGCCAGGCTTGCTTGAATCCAGTGGCAAAGTGAGCAAGGGACCCACGTCTGGGCATACCCCCGCCAACTTAGGGCGAACAAAGCGATACAAAAGGGGATGATGGACGGAACATTTGAGCCAATCAAACACTCACCCCCAGTCAACTGATCTGGGTTTAATCCATCATCATTCTTTAGCTCACTCCACCACCCCAGTTCAGACATGGCCATATGCAAATCAGTCTGACCCTGTGCCTCATGGGAACAGTCCAGCACGAACTGCCAAGCCATGTCTTCCCTGGACCGGAAACAAGCATCCTAGGACCGGTTTCTGGCATTCCAGCCGTCATCAGCCAGGCTTGCTTGAATCCAGTGGCAAAGTGAGCAAGGGACCCACGTCTGGGCATACCCCCGCCAACTTAGAGGCGAACAAAGCGATACAAAAGGGGATGATGGACGGAACATTTGAGCCAATCAAACACTCACCCCCAGTCAACTGATCTGGGTTTAATCCATCATCATTCTTTAGCTCACTCCACCACCCCAGTTCAGACATGGCCATATGCAAATCAGTCTGACCCTGTGCCGTTCCGTCCCAAAAAAATTAAACCCAGATCAGTTGACTGGGGGTGAGTGTTTGATTGGCTCAAACGTTCCGTCCATCATCCCCTTTTGTATCTGTTATCTGAAGAGCGCGTTTGTTGTGCAGGTAGTAGTAGCCCAACAGGTTAGGGTGGAAAGGTCGCTGGTGCCAGAGACAAGCAGGGGAAGGTCCCATTGGAGGTTGCATAACTGAGGAGGAGGAGGGCAGCAGCTCGCCACAGGCCATGGGCCGTCAGTGAGTGTATCTGAGTAAAAGTATTAACAACACCTGCCTGTGCCTCGGTCTGTGCCCTCCCCACTGTGGGTACGAACAGTAGCCTCACTCGTCTATTACAGGGCCGTCCACAGCTAACACAAAGTGGCCAGATTGGTGTTATTTACACTCAAACACATTAGCGCCACCTTACAGAGTTTGCCAGTGAAGCGCTACTTTTCTTTTCAAGTTAGCTTTTCAAGCAAAACGCTCATTGATTTCTGAATAATGAGTGTAAAAGCTTTAAGTTGTGTTCCCTATGAGTGTTTGCTTTTTTCCAGTATGTTATTTTTTTTCAGGCAGCATATTACTGTAGTCTAGTGCATAATTTGAATTGAATTGTTTCCAGGTGTTTATAGCGGGGCACAATTGGGTTGCAGCTGAAGGCAGTGTGAGTTTCTCTCAGTGGGGCAGTATGGTGTTCAGTGGGGGAGAGGATGTGGCACTCTGCAGATGACAGAAACTGCAAGGCTCTGAGACAAATGGCTTGTGATAGCACTTTTAAGCATATTTGGGACGTTCTGCAAATGGCAAAGTTTTCAGATGAATGTATAGTGTTGACCAATATGTATGCATTGGCAATTTAAATAAATGTGGAAAAATACTAGATGTAGCGTCGTCTTTTGCTTGTGGCAAAAATAAATGTGGATAAATACAGAAAAATGCCCAAAAAATAAATATGGATAAATACAGACGGAAATGGCAAAAAAATAAATACCATAAAACCGGGAGCCCTAATTATAGAGTCCTGCGGCATAGAAAACAAAGAGACGCATATCAGCACTTTACTGTAGTCCCTCCCCCACCGCCACATTAATGAGGAATGTGTGCTTGACCACGTGCTTTTGAGACATGGCCAACACTGATTTGGTACAGACGGAGATGTGTCGCCCATCTCTGCTAAAGTCCACCCACCAAATATGTGAAATTACTAGCAAAATTGGACCCAGAATTGCCAATTCCCTAGTAATTCCTTTTTTGTAAGGGGAGCCTCAAGGTTATCCCTATTATTCCTGTAAACACCACACTCGGATGTTAGAAGTACCTGGGTATTGGTAACTCCAGAGGGTGCAGCCTCAAAGGCCCCAAACCTGGAGACCTCCTCAGGAGGCCCACCGTCTCAAAATGGCTTGATATCCCCCTCCGGATATCCATCGTGGCATTTGTTTAAACCTTCCAGCCGGGCCTTATAAATCAAATAAATAAAAATAAAATCCTGCAAATTAATCTGTTAAATACACAGCCAACAATACACTGACCGCTTCCCCTAAGTGTCAAGTCTTAAATCTTAATCTTATGGCTAAATTTGCCCTTAAATTCTGTGAAGCTTTATAAAGGTGTTTCATTTGGCAGTTAGGTGTCAGAGGAAATCAAATCTCCTCAAAGTGACTGCCATGCTTCACAGCAAGGATGAAAAAAAATATCTAGGGCCCCTGAACTATAAGCTTCTGCGGCTGTGGCGTCTTCCACATAACAATGGACTTAGTGCACTTGCCATGTAATCTGTTCCACCATATGGTACATCATTTGGAGATGCTAGCAAAAAATGTTCTGTCTGGCATAAAGGGATCAAACATTTTATGTAGCCTTATGTGATCCAGCACATTGCACACTGTATGCGGGCATGTCCAAGTCTACCTGATTAAAAAAAAAACACCTTAAAACGTCGCTGTTTTAACGCCACCTCTACCCTGTGCCTGTCTTTCAAGCAACGAGCTGTCCATCCGGGGACGAGTCATGCGCTATATCAAGATTCAAATAACATAACTGGTCACCTTTAAATTGTTGGGGGGCTGTAGTTTGGGCTGCGAAATGGTACTACTAAAGTGAATCTTTTACACAGATGGTGTGAATATGTGTTACAGTGATAAAATAGTAAAGAAATACTGACAGAGAATGTGCTACATTGTCACATATTTGAATTTTCCTGCTGCATAGTTTAGTCAACACTGCCGCATAATTTGGTCCTCCTTCGTTGCATAATTAAAGAAGCCTTGGAGATTTCTGACATGTCGACACAAATATGCATAGGAAAGACAGAAAAACAAGCTGCCGATGGCCCTGTTAAGCTGATCGCCTTTCCAGAGGTGATTTGCCTGCGGTGGGGCGTGTGGGGGAAGCAGGCCTGGCCTCAGGAAGCGCCCAGGCACTCTGGGAATTATGCGGGCCATGTACTGGGCTGAAAGAGCACGGTCCGCCTGGGAGCGCGCTCCTGCCAGCTGGCCAGATGAGAAATACAAGATGTCTTCTGGAAGGAATGCCCTGAGCTGCAATGAAGCCGGAATATATAGTGCAATAACTCTGTGTTTAAAGGCTGCCCCGCTCGTAGGATGTAGTGTTTTAATGCCAATATTGAACACGGTCCCTTTTATCCCTGTTCTGCGTCTGCTTTAGAGACCACACAGCCTGGAACGGAGGACTGGAGCATTAGCTGGCGCCAAAATGTGCTGGAATCAAAGCTTAACCTGCCAAGTGGCCGCCCTAAAAGCAGGAGATTTAAAACCACGCCTGGCTCGCACAACCACACAGCAGTGTGATTGTTGCGCCGCAATGTCTGGGGCCTCTGAGAAAAGAACATGGAGTGAGGGAAAATGAGCCAATTTTTAAGTAAACTGACCCACAGAGGTAATTTTTCGGTAAGAGTTTTATGGAGTCCCGTCTTTTTTTAAAAACTAAAAAAGACTTGCATTGGAATGAAATTATAAACCACATTTACTGCTGGTGCATATATAAATTGAATCTTAAATGTGTATTAAGTACTGACCAGTTAGTTAACTACAGCCTTAGGGGCATATTTAGAACGAAATGGCAAAGCATGGCATTAAGCAAAAATGACTAATGCCTTGCTTCGCCATTTTGAAAACGAGAAGAATGCGGCGCACCCCTGCATTTCCCCTAGCGCATGCGCTAAATCTAGCTGCCTAGCGCCAATGCAGGCAACCCTTGTACCATAGTGCAAGGGTGTCTGCGTTGGGGGGAATGATTGTGTATGTGCTGGAAGGTGTTCCTTCCTGCACATAAACAATCCAGAATGCCGATTTGAAACTCCGCACACCTCGAAGTTGAAAATCGGCATTTTTTAAAGATTGTTTATGTGCAGGAAGGGACCATTTCTCCTCGTTTCGCCATGTAAACACCAGGTTTTCCCTAGTCTTAACTTAATTTTGGCGCTGCCTCCTATTTACGCCACCCTTGTAAATAGGGGGCAGCGTCAAAATCAATGGGTTTTACGGCGGATCGCCCACCGCAACTCCCATTGCGCGCCCCTTTTACGCTAAGTGTAGCGTGAAAGGGGGCCTTATTTACAAGGCGTGTTAAACCACGTTAAGTGGCTTAACGCCGCCTTGTGAATAAGGCGAAGGGTTTATCGCCAAAGGAACGTCATGAAAAGTGACGTTCCTGTGGCGATAGGGGCCTCTAAATATGCCCCTTAGTTCACCAATTCACACTTTCTAACTATGCAAAGTCTTCAATTCATGTAGGGTCAGCTTGTCAAGGGAAGGTATTCCAACACCACCCGGGGGAAGCACAGAGCATGGATAGCAGCTTGGAGCTGCAAATTCGGCTTGTTTTCTGGAGGGGAGCATCGAACATGTAAGTTCAAAACATTACGGCCCTGATTTTGAGTTGCACGTTACTTGGGCCGTGGTAAAATCACCTGTAATCTGTGTGGTGTGTAATGGGGAAGCAGAAGAGGGTAGGGGAAGCTTTTTTTCTAGCAGGGGAGAGCTTTGTACACTCCCCTGGTAAAACAAAAAAAACCCCACAAAATGCGGAACTTCAGCCAAAGCCTAATGCAATTTTTGTGGCGGAATAACTGACTGGAAAAATCATACTTGTTCATCCCATGCCCAGTAAAACTGGATGAGGTAAAACCAAACATCTCACAATTGGCCGAAACAAATTTACAAATAAAAGCATGTGTCAATTTCGCTCCACTTAAGTCTTAATCAGGATCGAAGTGTATAGTTCTAGAGGACATCAAAAACCAATGACCCACTCAAAAGTCTTAACTAAAGACAAACAACAACCTCAAACAATCCAACTGTGCCCCTTACTAACACACAGTATACCTGCAAATGTTCTTTAATTGAATTAATACTTTCTGAACGTTACTGTTTTGATATTACATGTTGATGCAGAAGCTCAGGGTACCTCATATTTACCTCCAAAATCTGTACTCTACAATGTAGACTGTAGCTTGGAGGAGGGGTGAATACATTGCATGTACATGTACAGTAATTCATTCTTGAACTGATCTCTCTTTAAACATCTAATACATATGTCTGCACACATCAGCGTTCGTACTCAGGATTGGAAACATAATTCCAGTCTCATTTCAGCAACACAACATCCGAAGCTATAACCAGGGCCACTGTAATTATGAGATTGTGCAGCCTCTACGATTTTCGCATAGTTGTAGATTTGGCGCATTTGCCACATAATCCATCATCTGCCGCATAATATACAGATTTGAACAAAAACATGTTTTGTTTCTAGCTCAAATGGTTCAAAAGTTACTAAAAATGCAGCAGCACATGTTGCAGCATGGTGGAAGCACCTTTTCAAAACTTGACTGTTCAGCTTTCTGTTGCTTATTGCTATATTTGGGTGTTAAAGTGGAACTAATGAGGTGCCACCAATGTCCAGACAGTGTTAGAGAGTTTAAAAATTACGAAATAATGAAGTAATACTATAACAAAATGTTCTGCATTTTGCCGCATAATTTGGGTTTTTCTTGCCGCATAATTTACTCAACCCTGCCGCATAATTTGGCTCTGTCCAGCGGCATAATTACAGTGGCCCTGGCTATAACATTGTCCAACTTGCACTGGGTAAATTGCCAAAAGGAAAAGACCAGGGGCCTAAATACAGAAGCGTTGTACTGGACAAAAAGAAGACCAGTGTACTTGCACCTTTTCAGTTGCTTGTATGTGAAGAATTGGTACAAACTAAATTAGCACCCAGGCAAGGCATGAAGCATATGGATTTCATACTATTTTTTAGGTGTTTACATATTCAGAAATTGATAATAAAGTATTTTCATCACTTTTAAAACGCGAAACGCTCCACTAAGTTTTAGGCAAAATTGGTTTGCTTTTTTTATCACACAGGTAGCAGAAATAGCGCAAATCGTTTTTTAAAGACAGTTATCAATGTACTAGGGTTTCAAAATCTCTGCGAAACACAACAAATTATTAATAAAAAAATCCACACAATTTATACACTGAGCAATAATTCTAAATTTAAGCTATGCTTTGTTAGAGCTAACATTTTTCTGTGATATGGATGAGAGCAAAATATATTAAAAATAAAAGTTCTTCAGACAAGAAAATTCATATCTGTGGCAGAGACCCCTGTCCTTACTAATTACGAGAGGTGGTCTTTATCTTGTAAACATCATCACCCAGTTTACTAATGCTTCTCGAGGAAAGACACCACAAGATTTCCTTTCACTCGTGCATATATTTTTCCTGATGGAATAACTTCTCGAAACTTGAACTTCACAAATACATCTTTTCTAGTGAAATAATGTCTGGAAACGTGGACTTCACACATTCTATGACATTATGATTACTATTGCAACAATAAAAATTACAAAGTTGGCAACATTTTTATATAAAAGGTGCTGGTTAAGAATTCTACAAAAATTCGTTTTTGCAGAAAAAATAATCTGGAAGCCTACTTTTTCTGGACAATTCTTCTTCGAAACATGGATTATGAGAAAAAGTATTTTCAGTAAAGCTAACCTGCATGTGAAGCTTTATGAATGTGTCACTTTACAACTTTGTTTGGTTACAAACTCTGGGCCTGCTTGAGATTTTGGCGGATGGGTTACTCCATCACAAACAAAATATTTATCCGTTCTGCCTTATTACGAGTGTACGGCACTTGTAATAAGGTGGACAGGATATCCTTCACATTTTTGATAAATTACCCACCCGCCAAACTATAAATCAAGCCCTCTGTCTCCTTTGCAAAACTTTGCAGGAAAAGTTCTTATTATGTGATACCTCTCAGTCATATTTATGAAGCCTCGCGAAGCCACTTTGGGTAGCTTTGAATGTGAATCGCTGCGTTGCCTTAATCTGCACAAGAGAAGCGTTCCATGGGCGTTGCGGTGGGTTTTCCCATGCGACTCCGATGGTTTTTGATGCATTCCCAGACTTCCAAGACTTTGTAAACCTGGGAATGCGTCAAAATCTTATGCCTCCATAGGTGAGGCATAACGAGGAGAAATATGTTTATTTCTCCCTGTTTTTTCCTTTTTCAATGTGTGCTGCAGAATAGAAAGAGGAAAATGCCTCTATTGATTGGTTTTGTTCAGGAAGATGCCCCTTCCTGCACAAAAACAATCCTGCCTGGTATGCAGGCACCCTTGCACCATGTGCCTGCGTTGGCGCTAGGCTGCCGAAATGGCACCAGTGCAGGCAGAACGGACAGGAATGCACCGTAGTGAATAAATACAGTGCATTCCTACCCTTTCCCTGTGACGCAGGGTAGCACAGCAAGGTAACTTGCTGCGCTGCCCTGCGACACCATTCCGGTAAATATGCCCCTAAGTCTTGAGGAAAAAGCTCATACAGAAGAATGCTCGATTGAGACCAAAATGGTGCCCACTGAAATCAGGAGTTTTGTGACTGAATCTAACCGAGCTAAGATGTCGCTTTTGCTGCACTTCTCTGTTGGGAAAGGCCTCAATTCCTCGAACAGACCAGTTGTGTCCGGCTGTTAATATTAATTATGCACACAGAATGTGGAGCTATCATTTAGATCTATGAATGGGGAACAAGGATAAAATAAGCATTAAAACCAGAATGAGTGCAGAGCAGTAATGCAATTTTGGTTCTTCGCTCCTCAAAAGTGCGAGGGGGCAAATGAACTCGAACTGGGTGGGAACATGTGCTTACCTCACTCATGAACAAGTCACAGGTTGCAAACACGCGCTCTTGTGTGACCGCCAGCACCCTGCAAGAGAGGAGGACAAGAATGAAGTGCAAAAAAAATCATTCCACAACCCCCACTGAGTATCCACAACATTGACTGCCAACACTGGAAGTAAAAACAGATGTCTCCCAGGCAGATTTGACTTTGTACCCTCAGGCAACAGGTTAGTGGTTCATTCCCATGAGGCGAGGTGAATGCTGGAGGCCCATTCTGCAGGACATGGAGTCTGTTCTGAGGGAACCCATGCTCTTCATGGGGACTCAGGAGATGGCACCTTCAAAACCAGTGCAGTTTATGTATGGTGTCAAATGATCTGCATGAACTCTAGTAATACTTCATAGTAATAAATATCCTGCTGTGGTAGGTAAACAATAGGAGTCTCTCTGGGTTGGAATGTATTTGTTGCAGTGCATACGGTGGGGCGATGGTGTTGTTGTCAAATTGGAATTGCGAATAATGGAACGTGCTTAAATGTTGCACTGCTTGACCGTCGTTGGTAAAGAGGTCTCAGCAAGCACAGGGCATCCTTTTCGCAGTGCGGGAAGTATCTGCCACCTGAAATTCGTTTAGAGCCAGCCTTTATAACTGTTTCTTTCAACAGGTCAGGGGCGGCTCCTCCGCTAAGGCGGAGGAGCGTCGCTCCACTGCTCTGCAGCAGAAAAGAAAGGAAATAAAATGATAATAAGTAATGTTATCATTTTATTTTGTCATCCTGCTGCAGCAGCTTTGCGTGAGGGGGCGGGGCTGCAGAGCAGGAGAGGAGTTTTAGAACACTCCTGTGCGCAATGACTGTTTGGTGGGCCCTCTCGGGCCGCCCAAAGCAGTCATGCGCACTTTCCCTGTTCTCCATGCAGCCTGCATGGAGAACATGCTCACCCCTCCAGCCCCTGGCTCAGCGCCATGTCACAGCTCTCAGACCAATCACAACGCTGCATTGCAGCTTTGTGATTGGTCAGGGGAGCCTGGCCTGTGCTTCCTGTTCCTGGAGTCGGACGGAGGAGAGCAGGAGCAGAGACGAGGGACCTGGCTGCAAGGCGGTAAGTGTTTATTTATTATTTATTTTTTTATTCTTTGCGACCCAGTTACCTCACCCCTGCGCCCGCCCCGCCACCCGTGAGCCGTGCCGGCCGCCACTGCAACAGGTTACATCCACAGATTTACAAAATATCCAGGGTGTTTTTCTACCTCCCCAGGACATCAGCATCAGGCTCAGAAGATTTTAATTGTGTGCTCCGCATAAACCACACCCTCACTTTATGGCCCCGACACTTCTCTTCCTCTCACATTTTATCAAAGTTGGCCAAGTCTGTCTTAGAGCACGAAAGGTTTGCTGTAGTCTGAGAATTTCAATGACATGAAATAGGCTTGGGTGAAAGAAGAGGTCCATGGATGTTCCAGATTTCAGTTCACACATAAACCTACCAACCCTCTCCGCAGGGGTTTAATCGATCTTAAAGACCACACCTGAAATATATGTTGAGAGTCCTCAGAGACTGCAAACACCCATGTCACCTATGGTCACTCACCCAAAAACGTCTCCGTTTTTATGGCAGTCTGGTTGGGTGGTCAAGAGCTTTCAGTTTTTATCACAGTCGGCTTTCAGCGAGTCTCAGATCACTCATTTTTAATGAGAGCGAGGTTCTGATTTGTACCCTTTGTAGGGGGACCTTGCGGTGTTCTGGTCTTTTGTGGTGTGAGACCCTCAGTTTTAATTACAGCTGGGATTCTGTCACCATCTGAACCCTCAGTTTTAATCACAGTTGACTTCTACGTGCCAGGGGAGGATGTGTTGAGTACTGAAGGCCATACCTTTGCATGGAGAGCCGGCAGGCAGCATTTTAAGCTATATTTAATAATGGAAATATCATCTGAAATAAGGGCCTGTTCTGCTGTCGGGGTCAAAGATCATGTGATGTCACTTCCTGTGGTGGTGTGGGGGGTTCGAAGGGCATGTGGTGTCACTTCTGCTAGCCCTCACATTGTGGTGAATTGATATTTATGAAACCTCCACACACAGGGCCAGCCAGTGAGTAAGTACATCAGGTTTACCTTTGCGCAATAGGAAAAGTTATTGCAGAATTGTCTGGCATGGGATTTAATCTTGTTATAATATTATGGGCTTTTCTGTGCATTGGTTCTAGGAGAATATTCTAATTTTACTACAGGACTGTCTATCTCTGTTCTGCAGGTGGGATGACAGAGGGAAAAAGCAGCTCAAACTATCTAATGTGAAGACAAATCACCGGTAAACATTGTTTACAATGAATGTGCTACAACGCATGCCATTACAACGCGGTCATTACAACGACTGTATTGTTACATCGCATACCATTACAACACAAGTCGTTACAACGACTTGCTGTAGGGGCAGAAGGTGTTGGATTTAAAATCCAACACCTTCCCTACTGTTGCACAGACTGGAGTTGGAATAGTAAATTATACTATTCCAAACTCCAGCGCCCCCCCCCCTACTGCAAGTCGTTGTAATGACTTGCGTTGTAATGGTATGCGTGGTAACAAAGCGGTCGTTGTAATGACCACGTTGTAATGGCATGCGTTGTAAACACGTGCGTTGTAACATGTCATATTCCAAATCACCTACCTTGGTCGTCCATCACACACACAGTGCTACAGAAATATTCTAAACAACGGATAATGCCATTAGTACCAAAGAGATACCGCAATCATGTTATCTGCAAGACCTTCCTGTACGCAGTTTCCTTTACCTCACTTCCTCTCGGGACAGGAGCTCCAGTAGTTTTGAGAGCTCTGCAGGGCCGTCAGGTAAGAGGAGGGAGAATCTGCAGAGCCTGCCGTCGAGGGCCAGGGCGCGGTCCACGAACAGCCGCAAGAGCGGCAGCTCCAGGTTCCCACTACACAAGACGATGGCCACCCTGAAATTAGACATAAGGGTAAATACTACGGGTTATGACTAAAGACAATAATATCAGCTATATTCACATGAAACACCAGGGCTCTTGAAGAATCTTTAGGGGGTTACAAAGTTTTCTACTGGACTACAGTTCCCAACATCATTGGTGCTCATTTGATCTACCTCAGAAGGATATCAGGCATTAATAATATTTATAGTATGCTCATATTTGCCGCAAGCGCATTAATCCACTGAGCTATCTCACTGGCAATGAAACAATTGCTGAACCAGAGAGCAGGTATTAGCACTTTTAGTCACCATGATCAGCAAATTAGTATAGAAAGCCCAAGTGTTTGAACCAGACACTGCATAGCCTGAGAGTAGGTGTCAAAGTGGAACCCAAGGTGCTGGTTTTTAACTTGGTTTCTTCTATATTATATCAAGAAAGCGCAATGCAGGTTTCCACACAGGTCGACATTCCAATGCACAACTTTCCCAGCTAAAGGGGAGGTATTTTTAAACAACCCTATAACACCTTATTGGCTTGCAGGAGGCAGCTCACTCGAGCCATCCAATGTAAAATGTAAATGTAAATCCAGTACTTGTATAGCGCACGAATCACCCCCGAAGGGGTATCTCGGCGCTGGGGGCCGTTGGGAAGATTAAGCGAGCTATTGCCCGGAGTGGCATGGTGCTGGGCAGACCCCTGCCGCCGGAGCCAGGGATCGAACCGTGATCCCCAGCGTCAGTCGCCCTGGCCGCGGCGCCACACCTCTGCTCCTTGAAGTAAACCTCTATTTCTGGGTGTGGGGGACAGACAGTGAGGTTTCACCATCTTATTCTTGGTCAAATCGGTCTCGCTACATTCTCACATACATCACAACAAAGGGAGGAACCCTATTCTGGATATGTCAATAAACACAATGTGGTTTTACGGTCAGTGTGTGTGCCTCCACCTCGAACCTCTCTTGAGAGTAAGATGCTGCATCATTGGACTGGTCCCTCCAGTCAAAGTAGCACATCCACTGACCAACGAGCAGTGAATGCCCTTCTTAAGCATTAGGGAATTTTATACAGAATTCATAGGTAAGTTTGCTGCTAAGTTAAAGTCTTTGCTATAAAATCATGCCGAGTTTAAGTGGGGAGATGCTCGCACCAGCCGTGTGAAGTGTGTGACAGAAGATGGGAGACAGGCTGTCCATTCAGATTGATTTGTTGAAAGTCTTCAGTCAATGACAGCTGACACAATTGGTTATGACTCGAATGCAGTGCTTTCATAGAAGGAAGTAAAGAATGAAATAACTATTCCTCACTTTCTTTATGCAGAGCAGAAAGTCAACACTCCTTAATACATTTTGAGTTGCAGGCTTGTGCTTGGGTGTTCCAGTGGTCAAAATGCTCATAAAAGGGACAGAATTTGTGTTATGAGCCGAACACAGCTGCTTCATTGACATTGTCATATAAGGGAAATGTGGAAATTTCGCCGGCTGATTGTCAAGAATGTCAGCAACACTGATTTAGTACGTTTTCAGGGTAGAGTACATTATTGTTGGAAAGAGTGTCCGTGTGAATTTCTCAGCATGAATGACGACTGCCAACAGAAGGTTGATAAAGAGTCTGACGTTTTGTTCACCTCGGTGGATTTAGACATTTTGATGGGAAAACCCATGGGATAAAGTGCCTTTCTAAATGGAGGATTTGATTACAGAGGGACGGCTTTGGGAATTAATGTTGATGGCGCATTTACAGCCATTTTGAAACTGAGTGAAGGTTTGACGACAGAAAATGACTGAACTACTGAAAGTAAAGCTCAGATTGGGCTGCTTTGTTTTACAAAAGGCATGTGGGCATGAAAGGCACTGAAAGAATTTTAAGATGCAGACTATGGTGGCCAGGTATACACAGGGATGTTGAGATGTATGTACAAGATTGTTGGCTGTGTGGTTAGAAACATAATAAAACAAAGATAAGGTAACCCTCACCAAAATCAGAAGACAGCGGATGGCGAACTAGGTAACACCGCAAACCCGGACTCTTGAGTAAGTTTGAATACAGAGGTAGTCCAACCACCTACCCTATGGGGCTTATTATACCCCTATTATGGAATGACCAGTGCATCTCCCTATGTATGCATTGCATGAGTGTGTGAATAGATATATATAACGATAGGGTTCCAGACATATTTTATTGGCATACTTTGGTCCTGATGAAGGCCACCTGACCCACATGGGCAACATACAGATGGTCATAACATGTACACCAGATCAGTGACGCAAAGACCATAAATTGTGTCCAGCGTCCAGGAATAGTACTAAACAGCACTATGGGGGTTTTAATCTCACTAGGGTGACCATCATTAAACTTAGATTTTAAGGTTACTTCCTAGATAATTTTATAAATAATTCATCCCTGCAATATCAGTAGCTCTTTTAAATGGTAGAAGGTCAGGTCAGGTCATGTTGAAATATGTAAAGCCACAGAAAGCTGTGCTTTTGAGTAGCGAGGGTAGATTCACGGAGACCGTCAATAGCTGATGTTGAGTGGTATGTGGAAGGTTTGTTTGTGTTCCTGGTATTAGAATTGGATTGTTTAGAGCTTCATTGAAGACGATGGAGAGTAGCTCTCGGCTTGTAATGGCTGGTATAAGCCAGGAGCTCCAACATTCTAATGTTTGTCTTCATGTTTCTCCCTTTTAATTTGGAACATTCTACCCTCAGTGGGTGGAATGTTCTACTCTCCCCACCCTTGCTTCTCCCTTTTACAACTACCTCAGAACTTTTGTGTACACTGTCTTTCGTATCCCTCTTTGATTTATTGTCGCTATGTCTTTTTTATTTACACTTTATGTAACTCTGGTACTTGCTGCTATTTTCTTTACTTATCCCACTGTATTTCGTTTACTCTTTTTTACTGTCATTATATATTTTTATCTATTCTCTATGTACCTCATGTTTTTGCTGTTGTGCCTACTCTGTAAAGTGCTAAGTTGTCTTGAATGCAAGCGATAAGATGCCATGTTCATATACTCCCTCGGGAGGGGCTGGAACTGTGCATCTACTCTCCCCACCAGGGCAATTCCCTACCATAACTACCTCCGAACTTGTGCATTCACATATCCTACTGTCTATCAGATTCTCCTCTTATATAATGTTGCTATGTTTCTTTATCTAAGTTTTATGTAACTCTGGTATTTGCTGCTATTTTGTTTACATATCCCACTGCATACCGTTTACTCTTTTTACCTTTACCATATAATTGTATCTACTCTCTATGTACTCATGTTATTGTTGTGATTTTTAAAGCTCTCTCATACCTTCGGCTCAAGTTTGCGCTATATAAAACTCATAAGTAAATAAATAGCCCTTTTGCCTTGGGCTACACCGGTTGGCCTGTGGCTCGGGCCTATAACTCAGGTTCAGGGCCTTTAACAACTGGTATAGCGCTTGGCAGATGGCTATAGAGCTATATTGCAAATGATAATGGTGTCAGCAACATTATGGGGATGTGTGAAGGGAGCAGGAAACTGCTGGCATGGACAGAATGGAGACGTGTCAAGAGATTTATGTTTGCCAAAACAGCTCCAGTATTGTGTTATGGCCCAGCTGTTTCCCTATAGCTTCCTCTCTCAGTGGCGGTGCGTCCATTGGGGCGCTGGTGCGTTGCCCCACTAATGCCACATGGCCCCAACATCGTCGTTGCTGGAACTTCGAAATGACATCGTTCTTAACTCACAAATTCCTGCCGGCGGCGGCGGGTCACCGGGCCACACCCGAGTCAATCAGGACACTAAGGGGGTGGGGCTGCAGCCGCATCAGGGTTTGACTGACAGTCAGAGTCAGTGAGAGTCAGTAAAGCGCAGCAGCATAGTGCGCATGTTCGGGTTTGGGCTGGTCATTTTTGCGACCAGCCCGAACATGCGCTGTAGGCTGCACATTAGGAGACCGAGGGTTGCTTCATGCCGCAGCCCCCGGTCTCCTAATGGGCGGGGGTGTGTCCCTGCTCAAGCCAATCCAGGCGCTGCTGGAGCAGCATCTGGATTGGCTGAGGCACGCGTTCTGAGGCTGGCATAATCGGCATTGGGTGTGCCACACGTGGGTGGCACTTGGAAACGTATGACCAATCACTGTGCAGCCATGCACACAGTGATTGGCCATTTCGTTGGGACGTCGTCGCACTCGCAGCAGACCTCGCGGCGCCACACACACACACAACACACCTCGTCTTCTTCAGTGCGACTGCGACCTCCGACCTGCCTGTGACGTTGCGATTTTTGCTCTGCTGTTTAATAAGGTCAGTAGTACTGAGTCCGTCTTTGCCGAATATGTAGTGAATATTTACTCATGGTTTACGTGACATGACATGTGATGTCCATCGTACGCAGCATCGATCTATATCCCCATATTTAAAACACTGAAATCAACAAAATGCCGCTGGATTTCTCATCACGGTAACAGTTGTTTTTAAAGTAAGGATGTGGCGTACAAAGTTGGTGTCAGATATCAGCGAGAGAAAATCCTTGAACAGTAGACGACGCTATTAAAACATCATTATTAAAGTTGCCATGCTTGGGCAGCTCCAACTAAAGTGGATTTCATGTATTTGCTGGGAGAGAACACTAATAAATCCCAATGCCTGTTCTCTATTTACTCCTGGTTTCCTGGCACTT
Source organism: Calotriton arnoldi (assembly GCA_963921515.1). NCBI lineage: Eukaryota > Metazoa > Chordata > Amphibia > Caudata > Salamandridae > Calotriton > Calotriton arnoldi. The sequence continues at coordinate 411,314 of CAWUFW010008145.1, forward strand.
TCTAAGCAAAATAATGGAGGAACAGGGTGCGTTTTTAACCCCAGCGAGACTGCGTGCGTGCAATGTACAAAGTACACGTCCATTGTGCATTGTTCCCGCCCTTTTGCACAAAAGTTCAGCCACCCATAGCATATTTTCTATGCTTGAGATCGATGTCCCCATAGGGAAACAAATTGATCCAATCTCCAGTCCCCCATTACAGTTATAATCTTAGTAGAAAGACTACTCGGGGGGGAGGGCAGGGGCATTCTCCTGCCATGCTCTTAGGTTCCATCCTTCTCTGCCCCTCAGCCCTCACTGTGCTGTACATTCATTTCCTGTCTCTCCAGAGCCTCCCTGGCATCTTTCTAGTGCTACCACCTGTTGTTCAAATAGTCTTTTCTGAAAAATGTTTGCTTTTTACACCTTTTTAGAAACACTAAAGCCCTTACCACCCCCTCTTCTTGCCTTCGGCGACACATACTACACCTCACACAAGGCCCCCCCACTGACTTTACATTTAAAGTCCTGACCACATTATGCCAAGCTTGAAGCTAGGGTATGCCTTGGTTGTATACAACTGTATAGCATATGCCATTTATTTAGACGTCCTCTTATCTTTGAAGTAGGCTGTCTCTGGCTGGTCTTTTATCCGTCTCTACCCTTCTACGTGATAATCGCAAGCTGTGACGTAAGTCCCGGGCCTTCCAGTGCGCTAGTGCACCAAGATGTACCTCTCATTGTGGCGAATGAACACATTTCGCCCATGCTTTACTATTTGATGACCGTTCTGCAGCAAGTGGCATTACTAAAGGCAATGGGATTTCATTTCAGCGCTACGAAGTGGTCCCTATCACAAGCCAGCGCTATTCAAACCCATGAAATGAGTATGGAACACAAGGCTACAATAGCATTTGAGATCAGTGCAATGATGCATTCTACATTCAGAGCTAGTGTTAACACACCACTTTATGCTGAAAGGACAATGTCTCCAGGCGTGGGCTTTGATTTCTACAATCAGTGTATTTTGGGAGTTGTTGTCTATAATTGAACCACTGTGCTAAGGCAACTGATTATCATTTGTAAAACAAAAGCCAGGAATGGAAACATGGAGACAGATCAGGCAAAGCTGCTCCTAGCTGGCACTAAAGACGCGCGTGGAGGCATCCGAAAAAAGATAAAAAGAAGATAGCGAGCCTCTGAGCCACAAGCTTTGGCAAAGCCAATAGGTCTGGCGTTAATGTGCAAAATATTTAAACTTTATGTGTGAGTGCCTGTGTTTCATGTAATGTCAGGCCTATTCGTTTTGCCAATGCTGTTGTGTTTTAGCTACCTGGGCTGTGTGCCCTTGTGGATATAAGTGTGGATTTGAAAGTATGTGTGTGTGTGACTCACACGCATTTCCTCACAAAAAGAGTAAAGATTAAAGAAGCCTGATGTACAGAAAAACAAAACGAAAACTATTTTCTTTCTGTATGCAATGCACGCATAAGATTTCAAACAGTGGTTTCTAAAGATCGCAAGATAATAGTTAGTTTTGCATATGTACTTTGTTTTACACCATATTCACTTTCCAAACTGTTAATCTTTCAGATAGAGTGCATGCATGTGTGTATTTTTTTTTAGCTCATTTCCCACCCAAAGTGTAATCTTGTTCTTTTTCATGATCATTTGCTTCTTTCTGTGTTACTTGTGTCTACCGTCTTCCGTTTCCCAATTGTGTGAGAATAGCGCCACAGTGTGGCTTGTACTAGTGAGTTGTACCCGTGTCATCACTTAGTGAGATCAGATAAGCGGCACTCGTTTGTGTCCTCATTCATGAAATGTGCAAGTTACGTGAGGGAGCAGATCTAGGCCCATTCATGGCAAGCTAGTGGTGCCAGGTATGGGGTGGAGCATTATGTGGTGAACAAACAACAATCAATCAGAGATTGGTAGAGCGCTAATCACCCCGAGAGGTATCCAGGCGCTTGTAGGAGGTGGAGCTACTCGAACAGCCAGGTGTTGAGTCGACTCCTGAAGTCAGCGAGGTGGTACTGCTTTACTTTGCTTTTTCCAGGATGTTGGTACTTTTTATTTAGGCAGCATATTGCTCTCTTTCTTGTCTAGTGCGTAATTTGAATGGAGTTGCAAGTATATTATGGTTCAAAGAGCACTCGCTACCACTGGCCTCTGGCAATTTTCAGAAACAGTAAAAATGTCATGATAACGCTGATGGTTAATGTTTTCCCTAGAGAGAGATCAGAGTTTTGTCTAGTGGAAGTTTTGACTCATGGAAAGGTAGCGCAGAAGGTTAATGTGCCTGCTGCAAAGAACATGTACCTGATGCAGATCACAAAATGCACATGATGTAAATAGGTCAGTGAGTCACTGCTTTTGTCAGAGAGATCCTTTTGTTACTTGCAGTTTGTAAGTTAAAATCCTAACATACAACAGTGAGCTATTAACTGTCATCTAAGAGCTGCATGCAAACTGCAAGGTAAAAATTAGAGTGTTATGTTTTTCCCCCATTCTTTGTTTGATTATCCTAATGTTTCAAAAATAAATTGTTATATTTTTATTTTCAGCACCTGGTAAAGCTGACAAGCATTACCTAATTTTTAGGCGAAGAACAAGAGGCCCTTCCTGCTTTCTCAAATTAGCTTGAAAATGCACCATTTGTCCACTCTTTTTTCAAAATTTTCTCAGGGGGAGAACCCCCCCGAACCCCCCTTAGGTTGTTCGAGCTCGCTCGCTACAGTGCAGTATGGCAATCATTTTACGCCTCACCACTTTCAAATGTCACCAGCCGCCACTGTCCTCTCTCTTGAAGGGGAAGGAAAGGTAATCCTGAGTGTAACATTATTGAGATGATACAAAGCTGCCAAGGTTTCAGATTGCTTATCTGTGACATTTTCATTTTTTCAGTGTACTTAAGAGTGACCTTTCAACAACTAATGTGTGACACTTTCTCGCTAGTAAAATCAAGCAATGAAGACCAGGGAAACATTTAAATATCAGAAATAGCACTCATTTGAGCAACCAGAAACCCTTCGAAGATCTTAAAACTGCTGCAAACCTCCAGAAATGGATGGGCAGCGGTGGCCCCGCTGTTATGAGCAAGGCGCGCCTTTTAAAGATACTCAGCACCACCTGCTCAGCTGTCCGGGACTCAGAGCACTTATCAAGAGGTCAGACACTTGTCAAAGTTCTGTTACCAGGGTAGCAACAATTCCTGGGGGCCTGGGCTGGAGCACAAGCAGGAAATTGAACATTCTGCTACAGCCTAGGTAGGACACCTGTAGCCGCGTGGCAGAAACAGTTATTGGGACCCTGCTTAGGCAGCCTGTGCCGACCGGGTATCCGGGCTGCTCCCTAGAAATCGATCAAATTAATGCAGCATCATTTGAGTCTGTAGGCTCTTTCTACCCTACGTGTGGTCCGATCAAGGAACCTGCAAGGCCCCAGCACAGATCTAAGCAGCTATCATTTTTAATGTACTCTGTGTCACTCACTGTCAGTTGACTTGCGGGGCGCTGCCCAGCCCTGCAGCCTTAGCAGTCGGTTTATTTTACTTGGATGCAGGAGCTTTTTTTAGGAGATAATCATGTGCTTTAAATTCAGATTGCAACTTGTCTCCCATAACAGGAGGGGCCGTTGGTGCCGACTTTCCCGCTGAAATAATTATTTTATTTGCGCTTGGGTGGGTTTCAAACGTCCTGTTTTATACAGATTTGCTTTTGGCGGGCCGGATCCAGCTGCCACAGGTTCCTACCCCACCACCACTGCTCCCCGCTAAGATCCTGACGAGGCCTAGTAAAGGGCTGATGATTCCCTTCCTGCCTAGAGTCCAGGCCCGGACTGTACTGGTGAGGCACCGGGCACCATGGCAGGGCCTAGTCAGGTGTGCTGTATCCAATCACAACAGAGAATAGAAAGCCCAAACAGTGAACGTTCTTACTGGCTCAGCACGGTGATGTTAAAAATGAATATAATATCATTTAAATTAGCTGGTTAAGGTTTTGGAAAGTCTGGCTCTGGCAGGCGAGCTACGGGTTATCGGTGGGGCCAGCGTTATGAGAGGCTGCATGCACCAAATTCCCCCGGCAGCCGTGTCCAGTCCGGACTCACGCAGCATGATCATAAAAGGCTGCAGGCACCAGACGCAGTCTGTCTGGCAGCCTCTGAGGCGGTATTCACTCAAGAAGCATTTTGGGAGAGAAGCTGCAGGCTTAAACTTAAATGTAATAACTGCCGCCCGCTCCTGCGCCGCTGGTGTCCCGCCCTAATTTTAAGTTGCGTCTCAGCCGGCATTGGGCAAATGAAACATGGACACATTGTTGTAGTGAGTCCCCCTGACATGTGAATGCCGAATGAAGCCAGCAAGCACAGCTAAGCCAGTTCCTGCAGCATTCAGAGTGTGAGAGCAGCGTGAACCGTGCGCTGCTTTGCTCAGATATAGTCTCTGGTTTGACAGCATCAGGAGGTGCTATAAATGCGTGACTTCGCATTTTAGTGCGGTGATGCGGATCACCACACTAAAATGCGTTATTCTAACGCCTGATGCGTGGTACTTGGCAGGGCTGATGATTGCATATTTATATATAAGTATTTATGTCTGTATGTGTGTGTGTGTGTGTGTAGTTAGACTGAGTGTGCAGTTTGTGTTTCTGTAATTCGATGTAGTGTACAGTTTAAGCATTGTAACAGGGCTTGGGGGTAAGCCACCCGGAAAAGCTGTAGCTGGATTGAAGTATATCTTGCTGCCCCTAAATAAACAGTGTTTAAACTTTACTGCCACTCATTACCTCTACAGACACCCACCCCCTGCCATCCACAGCACACATGTCTTCCCACAAACCACTGATGACGCTGCACATAATCAACAGAATATACGCAGCTTTCACGAGGTTCCCTCGTCAGCGGCTTAAATCCCTTACCTTTTGCCCTTGAGCTCCGGCAGTTTCCCAGCAGTTAGGGCAGCGAGTCCAATGGCGCCGGCGGCATCCACGGTGGCCCTTTCGCACTCCAGCAGCCGGAGCATGGAAAGCAAAACATCTTCCTCCCTGGCGGCAAAACGAAGAGAACAGTGAAGGCAAACAAAATGGCGGGTCTCAAAACGTCATCATCATGGAAAGGTTGGAAAGTATGAAAACTCACTTTTAAAATGCAAAGCTATCCCAACATGATCGTTATTTGCATGTATGCATTCAGGTAAACTTTCTTCCAGAAGGGCTGTATGTGATTATATATCAGTAAATAGACTACTTGGAAGTGAGTGTACGTGCAATCAGATAGGTACACTGTGGGCGGGGGGAATCACTTCTCTCTGCATTTAGTCATGGTATGGCATGTGTCTACTGTAACATGTTACTTCTTTAAGTAAATATACGCAGCTTGGCTCTGCACTATCTGAGGAAGGTGCAAAATGTACTGGGAGAGGCCAGCATTATGGTCATTACTATAATCTAACTTGGCACCAAGAATGGCGCCTGTAATAATGTGCAGATTATTCTGTGACCGAAGAGGTATAAAGAGTCTGACTTAGTAAGAGGAGGCCTGGACAATGACTGATAGACCAGAATCTAAAATGTCCTCAAAGATTGAACAGACGGTGGGATGCACCAACTGATCAATGTTGATAGCACTATAAAGTAGACATGTATTTAGGGTTGGAGGAGCGCTGTTGGAACTCCATATTAGCACTATTTAAACTCATTTTGCTTTCACCCAATCCTGAATAATACCATAAAGAAATTGAAAGTACGACAGGCCCGCCAAGATGTCCCTTGGAAATTTTGAGATACTTGCACGCGTTCCACATTTCTGTGGACAAACGAGCTTTGTGCTTATAGAAACTCAGTGAGAGACTGGGCTTAAATGGAAAACAGTGGGGCAATAAATACAAACCTGTGGGACTCACAGGAGACCAGCTTGGAGTCAACCAATCCAGGCTCACACAAATCTCTCAGAGTCAAAGGATGCAAACTAGTCGGTGCTGATGCGGAAGCTCCTACCACCTTCACCAAACTGTCCAGAAATTTATGGCAATTCAGAGTGTCAGGTGTGGTGGAAAGTTATGATCAAACAAACATTGCTCCTTCCCCATAATCAAGGGCTTCCTACAGACTTCTTTGAAAATCCAAATGACCAATCTCAATCCACTGTGATGCTTGTAAATCTAATTAAGATTCTCTCAGTCACATTGGAGTTCAGTGGCCAAATGCAAAATGTGGACGCCCCTGCAAAATGTGATGAGGGTCCACAGAGCCTCCCATATCTCACATATATTTATTGACCTTGTTTGAATGGGGGGGTTGTAAAGGATTGGGGACTCCCAGAAGGGTTGGTGTGCCTCCTGCTCTGCATCGGCCGGCGTTACACCCCTTTGTGAGTTTCTAGAGGAGTATGTAGCTCGGTTTTTACCACTATTTCGGAATCTTTGGGGTAGGTGGGAATGGCAGAAACCAAATGATAACTGGCCAAGGTACAAGGGACTTCCAGCAAATGTTTTTGTATCAATGGGGTGTCACATGCCTTCTTCAGTCTGTTAGGTACCAAGGATTCAGCAAAGAGTCGTTAAGTGGCTCAGTAAAAACAGGTTGTAAGATTTCATTACATTCCTTCATAGGACAACTAAAGCAATGGTATACAAACTACAATGAAATTGTTAGTGATTTTATAACTGATTGGTTCCTGGTATGAGAAAGCTTGCCAAATAAATGTACGTTTTTTAAGGAACTAGTATTTTGAGAGAGCGCCATATTTTTGTCCTTGCTAGTTTTACCCCGTTTGCTCCTGATGATTTGTATTAATTAAGCAATACAATTTTGTGACTATGGTTAGGCTTGCACTCTATGGAATTAATAAAAACATTAACCCCTTAGTGTCTGATTATATTCGCTATTAGGTTTCAGTATTATCCCCACTGTTGCACACAACGTTATCATATGTCTCTATAATACTATGTTGTTATCAGGTTATTCCGATATGTTTCCCGTTGAATGTCCTATGGCGACTCTTGTTCATTCTCTCGCCTATACGTCCAGACATATGTCGACAATAACTGATATTTTACTTGTCACACTTGAACTATGTTGGGCCTCAGATATGTACTCTATGTGTATATGCCGACTGTCTCCTTAATTTTTTAGAATATGTAATAAATATTTGGATCAAAAGTTTTTTTTAGAATTTTACCGTACACCAGAATGTTGAGGAAATGCCAACATACCATCTAATAATTTGCAGGTGCAGTTCATGTTGCTCATGTGTAAATTTTGACATAGAAAGAGGCTGTTAATCTAGCGTCCTAAAAACCCCAGCACTGTTGCACTGACTGAGGACAGGTGAGCTACATTGACTCTAGCTGAACAGAAAGATCCCGAGTTAAACACTCGATTTGGTAGCTACTGTCCCACAAGTCACAAGTTGAAATCTGAAAATGGCCAACTCTGCCCTCCATCTTCTTGAAGTTGGTAATTCGACCATCTTTAAACTAAGGGGTTTGCATTAGAGCAGATCTATTTTCATTAGCTGTAGATTGCTCATTTAGATGTGTTGCTAATAAGGGTTTACACATGGCAGCTGTGCATATGTCTCCAATGATGCTTAATTTGAGCCGATGGTTTTCGGTGCTTGGTACAGACACTTAATTCTCAACACCGGTACTTATGACAGCCCACCACATGGGAGTGCTGTTTGTGTAATTTTGAGATGACCACAACAACAGAGAGTTAAACAATTCAACATACATTAAAAATGAATAATACCTGCTACCCATGCCATCCTTATGGCCTTGGGTGGCCTGGAATAGTCTGAATTGCCAAACTTAGAGGAGTGCGATGGCTACTAGTAGTGTTGGTACTGTCATTGCAGTGCTGGCGAGGGCAATGGGTGGTGCAATCTACAATGGCCTCCTGGGAATGGCCCTGGCACGTACATTTCTTTTGGGACAAATCAATCACTGCATGCCTTACACTTGTGATGTTCTAGTGGTGAAAAAAAAGCACTCCGTCTGATCCAGTGGTGATCATATAGAAATCTGTTCAGGTGGAGGTGACCCAGCAATCTGTCCATTCTAGTGGTGACGACACAGCAATCTGTTCATTCTAGTGGCAATGACACAGTAATGTGTTCTAGTGGTGACGACACAACAATGTAATGTGTCTGTTCTAGTTGTGACGACACAGCAGTCTGTCTGTGTGGTGATGGCACAGCAACCTGTCAGTTCACATGGTGACGACACAGCAATCTGGCTGTTGTAGTGGCGAAAACACAGTAATGTGCCAGTTCGCATGGTGACTACTCAGCAAGCTGTCCGTTCTAGTGGTGACAATATAGCAATATAGCAATATTTCCATTCTAGTAGTGATGTCACCACATCGACCACATTAAGTTTCTTGAAAATGAGCCTAAAGTAGGACCTTTATCATATGTACTATTTTATATATGCTGGGTGATACCAATATTCTGTAGCTGATTGAGACATAGTTTACTACCAACAGATATGTCCATGACGCAGTGTTGACAGCTGGACTGGCATTTTCCTGGTGGGCTGCAGGATAGGGGGCCTTCTGCAGAGCTGGGTGGGCTGCCACAGCCAACACTAACAGTGATGACAGCGACATAGAGAAAGTCAAAGAGATTCAGTTTTGTCCTTTCACTGCTGTATGGTGTATAACAGGAGATGGGGTGAAACTCCCTCACCAATGTGGTTGAGGCTGAGGAACTGAACTCTGTGATCTCTGTGTGAAATAAATAACTCAAATATAATCAACTAATATTGTGATGCCGTGTAATAATGAACCTCAACTTTGCTTTTTGCAAGTTCCTCGACTTTGCCCATTAACTAAGTCATACTCTAGTTTCAACATAGTCATTCTGGACAATAATCAAGGCCAAGGCACAAGATCGGGTGCTCCTTGTGCTGTATCATGTCCATATGGAATATAAACTGACCACACCATTAGTTTTGTGTCTAAAACTTGACATTGTTTATTTAACTCCATCAGGCAACTGAAACACACATTGTGAAGGCTCTGCTTGATCCAACTCTATACTCATTTCTCCGCTATTTCCCAATGTTGGTAAAACCTACTGACCATTTGAGATTTAAGAAGCAGTCAGTGAAGATTCTCATTCTGAGTTCTGTCGCAAACATAATAATTTGTCATCATACTAAATGCACACCATGTTTAGGTGATATAAGGAAACAAACCCAGTTACTCAATGGTGCTAAAATATGAAGATCCTGACAGTTCACCTGAAGTCCTGTTTACCTCATGGCTCGGATCTCATATTGCAGTTATTTTACTCAGGAAGGAATTGCTGACTCACTGGAAACCATCTTGGGCTTAAGGAAACTGGGACATCTCTCAGGATAAGTCTGAGAGAAGTCCCGGCTAACTTCAAAAGTATAGGACGGCTCTTGTATCAAACTGCAGCTGTAACCCTCCAACCGCTCTATTTTCAACTCCCAACCCAAGTGACTCTTTCACCTCGGCACCTGCTCCACTAGTCCAATAATAACATGACAGGTGCTTCAGCACGGGCTGATACTGGACTATTGTTTAAGACAGGAGACATACACACCTGCGGCATACAACCACACCCACAAATAAACTCCTGAGAAATACAACTCATAATCAGTAAACAAGCCAATGCTGCTGTGAATACTGTCTAGGCTAAAAACCACTGGCCCACTATGGCTCTCTTTAAAAGTGTCCCCCTAACCCTCCTGATAACTTCGGCTCCTAAGAATTACTGATACTGGGGGTAGTGGGAACTCCGGAGGGCCCGTGCTACTGGGAGATTATAAGCAAGATCCTGAGGGCGCCCTTAGAGTGGGGAGTCGGGATTTAGTGATTCTGGGTTCAATTACCCTTCTATATCTTACCTTCTTCCCAGATTATCACTCAGAGGTTGTGGATGCTTTCAGCCAATGACAATAAATGGATGAAAATAAATGGATCTGCAGTGTTCCCGTGGATGTCATATGAAGAGTACACTTGTGATTAGGGCCTAATGGTGTAACAGCGTTGCCTCTGCTGGGGCAGTCATTCACTAAAATGGTCGCCCTAATAGCGACTGCACTGACTTCTCCAGCTCATAAGCCAAGGTCTTACCAGACCATGATTTTGTTAGCAAGAGGGAGATACATTGCAGGAATTTCACACAATCAGCTTGGAAGCAGGCACTGAAAATCTCCACCATCAGGATGGAGACAGGGAGGCGGAGTTTCCACACTATAACCTCAGCGGTAAGCACCAGCGGGGTGCTGACTGGCTGTTCCCTGAGAATCTGTTTGCTAGAGTACTGGAAACAACTGCGTCAGAAGCACGCGCATCTGTAATGGTGGAGACTTGGCACGTTTTTTGGGAATCCTTCAAAACATTGCTCTGTATTTTGAATTCCTAACACAGGAATACTGTTTGTATGTTCCAAGTTCTGCTCAACGCGTATTGTATTACAGTTTTAAAAAGCCAAAAGCATTAAAACAATCCTCGTGAAAAAACTCAGTTGTATACAAAGGAAGACACATTAACTTTAAAGAGCATAAACCCTGGAGGTTTAAAGATAAATCTAAGCGGCTGTTCGGATTGCATCCGGTGCATCTGGAAATGCAATACACTCACTTTTGTTAACGTAATATAGCTGGATTTCCAACCAGCCTGTTGCCCTTAAATCCTGATTGCAAGGTGTCGCGATCTTCATGCACCGCAGTTGCACCAAAAGAACTTAACTAGTTGTTTGCAAGATTCTGGAATGCTTAATTTGTGCTGGTGGTTGCCAGTGATGGTCACCAAGGCTTACTTACCATCATAAGGCTTTGACCGAGAGCAAGAGAGAGAATGGCAGAAAAGGGAGAAAGGATGTGGAAGTGAAAGATATGAAAAAAAATGACAGCGTCCTTCACACTGCAGCACGTCTCATCCAGGGCCTGAAGAAATGTGATTAAATCACTCCCATCATGATGGAACTCCATTGGCTCCTCTTGCCAGCTTGCACCATCTTCAAAACCAGCTGCGACATTTACAAAGCCATTATAACCAACACCCTGCTTATCTTTTTTTTCTTTTTTTCCGGAGTTTTATATAGCGCAAACCTGACCCAAAGGTATCAGAGCGCTTTACGTGAGCACCAGTTGCTTACAGACTGACACATTCATTTTTTGTTAGGCACGGGGAGATTAAGTGATTTGCCCAGAATCACACGATGTTGAGTGTCCCTGCCGAGACTCGAACCCGGTTCCCCAATGTCAAGGTCGACGCTCTAGCCATAAGGCCACAGACATCCTCTCCCTCTCTCCACATCTTTCAGTCAAGTTCACCATCTCTGGTGGATCTCGGTTCACCCACAGCCAGGATACATTATACTGCAGACTAAGAAATGTAAAAAAGAAAAAGCAAGACAAGAGGCCTTTTCCATCTGTGTACTCAGGATCTGGAACAACATCCCCATATCCATCAGGAACGGCTCAAACTGCACCTTGAAGACTCCCCTCTTTAAAGGACCCTACATCACAATGCATTCACCATCCTCAACCCAGCTTCCTCTCCTCTCACTCGTTGACTCCATGCTTGTCTTTGATCATGTATATCTCTCTGCTGCCTTTAGGCTATGTCTGTGCTATTGAAATACCATACACAAACATATATATTTATATACAAAGGTAGAAAGCATGGGTGAAAAAAACACCTGCAAGAGACAGGAAGTGAAGGATAGTGAAAGAAAGAGGCAGGAGGTAGAATTAGGACTAAGAATCTTTGGTAATTGGCAACCTTAGCCACTGCGCTTTTTTCCATAATATATCACTTGCCTTGGTTTGCCCTCTGGTTGTGCCGTATATAGCCAGGAGCCAAGAAAGGCTTCAGGAAACGTTGGAAGTTAACAAACACATAACCACAAATATTAGAGTTCAGAATAATATCAATAGAACTCTTTTTTAGTTGTATTGGTTTACCACACCAGGATTATTGCAATAATGTTTACATATTTATGTAGCCTATTTTGTACTTTAGGTGATTATGAATAAATATGTATATGTTTTATCCCATGGCATTGGAGGACCACTTATTGCTTGTGGCTTTGCTTGACCAGTGTTGTTTGTTTCTATATATTAGCCGATGCAAAAAGGCCGAGGCTCACTGTGTCATTACAGAATTTGTTTACATTATTTGGTCTGGCGTTAGTGACCACCTTTTGATTTTACTAAAATTATATGTGTAACATACCTAGTTATATTAGTTATATAGGGCCTTTCAGTCAGCCCTCTTCAGCCATTTGTATCTTGTTTCATTCGCATTTTTCTTGTTCTCTCTGCAGCATGCAGCCCACTTCTGCTATATCCTAACTTTACTGTGAGTGATGGCCTTCTGCTGTTTCACAAGAAGCACATCCACGTGGAACGTAGTTCCCTCAACTGCAAATGACTACTACTGCAATGTGTGCTTTTTGAGACCCCAAAAACTTTTTTGCATTTAGCCATTTTTTTCAAATTGACAAGGCCACTTAACTTCTTCAACAATAATAGTTGGCAAGAACCATGGCAAAACAAAATAAGCATTAACAAAACCAAGAGGCTGGCAGCCATTGCCAAACATATTGGCTTAGCCAATCCATGTTTATTTGAGGAATTTGACATAGCACCAACCTACTTTCACAGCTAGAGAAGGCTTTGCAGAAAACACCTTTTTAGCTGAAGCACTTCAATCATGCTGGGTCAAGCTGAGACTGGATTACACAAGCCAGGAAGTGATAGAGTGTTGTGACAATTAAACAGTGCAGCATAGTGCACTATACAGTTATAACTACCTCTGTAAAACTTGAAGCCCGGGGAAATAAAGTGATTGGCTGTGAATTGCGTGGATCTGAGATACAAGAGCTAAAGTCACGATTAGAGGCCCAGGAATCTCCCATAAAGACACCAAGCTCATATTTTCTTGCAGACAAACTAAAGTCACCTGGCCATCCACCAAGACAGCTACCCCAAAGATGGCAGATAGAGCAGGTTCTCTGGTACGCTGCCTAGAAGTAAATAACTACAACTGCTGCTGTTGTTCTAGAATCCTGAGCAGGAGCTAGGAATGAAATGAAATGAAAGGGGGATTTGTAGAGCGCATGGTTACCCTGGAGCATCCCAGCGCTAAGCGGAGTGAGAGAGGTCGGTCTGACGGTTAGGGGAATATCCATGTCTTCAGCAGCTTCTGAAAGCTGAGATAGTTCGATTCCCTTCGGAGATGGAGAGGGAGGGAATTCCACAATTTGGAGGCATTGTATGAAAATAGCCTGCCCCCGCTTCTAGCTCTCTTAATTCTCGGCCTTTCGGCTAGATGGAGGGAGTCGGATCGAAGGTTTCTAGAGGCTTTGTACGGATGGATCAAATTTTTGAGGATGGGAGGTCCATTCCCCTCCAGAGACTTGTGGGCCACGCAGAGGGCCTTGAAGTTGATCCTCTCCTGCCAACTGCCAAGTGAATCGTCACTTGATGCTCCTACACTTGCTGCTGGGTGTCCTGTAGAGACTACCTTTCACTTTTTCTGTGCATTCTATGGTTGTTTGCCATTTTTGACTATCTGTTGCTGATATTTTTGCTATTAAAGCCTTCCTGGATGGAGTAGTTCCGCTTGGGTCGGAGACTGCTCCTGCAGGTTCTCCTCAGTTCTCCTTTTTTGAATCCGTGTGGCATTTATCTTCCTGATCGTCTGCTGTGGAAGGTGTTGTTGCTGGTAGTGATTGCTACTCTTAGCATCTGGGGGACCATCAGGTCTGTGGTTCGATCAGCCCTATCACTTCTAATACCTCCAGCTCTGTAAGTGTAGGGATTGCTTTTTCATAGCAGCTATCGCACCACCTTTCTCTTGGTGTCCTTGATGTCATCTTGCTCAGGCTTGTGCAGCAGCATGGGGTGTTCTTTCTCCTGTGGTTTGGGATCATTCATCGTCGAGGGTGACAGATTTCTGGGCTTTAGCTGGAAGGATTCTTTTTTTGGATGCCTCTCACTGGCTCCTGCACCTCTCCCTTCTATATTTTTGGATGCTTGTTGTGGCATATTCGTCTGTAACACTAACATGCTGATTTGGCGGTATTTGTTGGTTGATCTGTTTGATGTCACCAGTGTCTTCCCTACATACATTTACAGGTATTGCATCTACATTCTATTACATTGTTTTTCTCTGCTGTCATCCATGTCCTCCCTCAGATTTAAGGCTTAGAGAGATCCTCAATAGCAATGGATGGAATGAGGAACAGGAGAGGGTAGGGAAGGGTAATGCCTAGATTACACTGGGTGCAGGGGAAACTGAACCCTGAGGCTTTATAGATCTTTTGTGAGACAGAATGCCACATTAGCAATACATGTAATGAGGAAGACAAGAGAGTGTAATTGAGATCTTTAAATGTAATATAGACATCTCTCGGTCCAAATCTCTAGTTTCGCACTCACACTTGTGTGTCCTTCAACCCTGAAATTGTTCGAGAAGGTACAATAGGGCTCTGAAAGACAAACTCAACTAAAGGGCTTATCTAGGGAGTCCTCCCAAACAGGACAAATAACCATACAACATTAGAAGAACAGATTTTAGTGACCGTGGACATCTTGAACTATAATCCCACAGTCCCTCCAGATGTAACAGAGGGATTTCGCTGCCTGCTTAGACATTCCCAGAAAGCTTTATCAGACATCTCTAGGAGGCACATCTGCTCCAGTGTTGCAGCCTGAGCTTTTCTTGCAGTATGTCTTTCATCAGTCCCTTCTGATCCTGTGAGATTTTGGAAGCCTGAGAGGAAATAACTCTCCGAGCCTGGCAGATTTGATCATTCCCATAGCCAATAACACGTGCCCAGCGTCTACATTTGTCTTGTTCCTGCCGTTTTCCCATCAAATAAAGACATTCAAAAGGAGGAGCAGGTTTACATGAAGCAGAAATCCACCAAATATGGGAGTAAAAGTTAATTGTTTTTTGATCTCATATGGTATGGACACAATTCGTACTCTGCGTAAGCACTGCTGGCACTGTAGGAGAGGGCGGGGTAGATAGCCCTAAGGGGACCATGTGCAATTTTCAGGCAGGTGGGTGTGTCTGAATGGTAAGTATAGCTGGGGAACAGATTTTCAACTAGTATGGTCAAGGTTGAGTCGTAATAGGTACATGGGTAGACTCCGGGCAAATGCCAAAGAGGAGAGCCTGATATTGTGAGAGTGTTCAAACAAAACCTCATCAGCAGCAGTAGGAAACATATACCTCCCCTCAACCCAACTGATGGACTTTCGTTAACTCCTTCTTGACTGCCTTTCATCACTTGCATCAAGGTACCATTTTGATCAGACCCACTCACTTTCTGCACCCTGACGCACTGGGGCCACAGACGCTTGCACATAGAGGTGGTGTACAGTCAGTGCGTTATTTTCCCGAAATTTCACATAATTATTCAAAAACAAATGATGCACATTTCACACACCTATAGGTAAACACCCTATCTTGGTTAAACACTTGCTAGCAGCATAGCGACCACTGTCCCTACCCATCTTCCCCCTGTTCTCTCACATTGGACACTTATCTTTGCATTAGGAATGGGACCAAAGCCACCAATCTCTGAAACACAATGAAAGAACAAATAAATGACCGTGATAAGAAAAGACTGGAATAATGCCAGGGAATGCCAGCAAGATCTCAACTATAAGAAAACGCCTGCATTTTTAGGTGCAATGTCCTTCTATTCACCAAAGTCACACATGTTTTCGCTCTCATTCTCTCCACATCCAGGGTATCAGGGCACATAGTTCACTCCAACACCACCTCTTTCTTCTTCTCACACAGCCTTTCGCTTCCACCGCGTAATACGTTTTTTATGCTTTCTGTATAAAAAGGTCTACATGACTGAATGCCAACCAGGCTACGTCCCAGGCAAGTTTTCTTTGTTTGACTTTTTTGCTAGGTTATATTTAAGTAAGAAGCCAAGACTTTTAGTTTAGGACTAAAACTATGTGCGTTACCTTAAGTACATGTAAAGGGAAAAGGAGGGTAAAACAGAGATGTAAATAGGTAGAAAACATAATTGGGATGCCATGGTAAACAGGCTGCTGGTACTAAATTAAAGCAAAAACATTAAAAAAGTAGGCCTGGGCGGTGAACTCTGCTCCCTTTGTGAAGTTTTACGCACTCTGCATAGGGCGCAGATTTCTACGGAGCAGAGTTTTGTCCTCACTCGCCATCGTTAAGTTGGCAAGCGCAAGCGAGGAAAATCCAACGCTAGACCACCTTCCAGCGAGATTTCTCAATGCGGGCGGTCGCGGATGGTCGCTGTCGCTTATGTTGATAAACCTGCCGCTTGCGTTGAAGAAGCTGACGCTCGAGTAGAATTTCTACTCGAGCAGCAGAAAGAAGCAGTGCCCTCTTGCGCGGCACGTCGTGACGTTCGCTCTGATTTTACAGCGCGGGGCAAACACCCAGTGCTAAAAATCAGCACAAACGGCGCAATGTAATGTACTCTACTGCTTGCGGAACTCCGCGTAGCGCTGCTGAGTTTTTTTGTCACTGCACAAGCTCCACCCAGGCCTAAAAAAAATACTTGCAAACAACCATTGATCTATGATTGACCAGATAACATGACTGGCAGCCCAGAGTGATTTACTTCTGGTGAAGCAAGTGGCAGTGGTGTGATCAGATCAACTACCTGAATGGATCTATGATCTGTCTTCTCTGACACAAAGGATTACAAAGTAATCCCAGCTCCTCCAAGGCTTACATGCTCACATGGGTTCTAGTATGTAGAGGATCAGTCGTCTGTACTGTTTGCATGCTGAATCTCTCCCTGTCTCACTTGTGTGAGAGTTACCTCTGTTTAGTATCAGTGCCACCTCAAGTGAATAGGAACCCCCGACCACTGGCCAAATGAATGGTGCAGAAGCACTGGAGCCTCACTCTACTGGGGATCAGCGATTTCTATTGACAAAAATCATATTTATTTTCATGAGTGATTTATTAATGTCAGTGGTTGCAGGTGGTGGGCAGTGCACCGGCGCTCATTTTTGTCGATCAGGAATTATTTTTCATCATCAGACTTTGACTCAGAAGAAGAGACAGGAAGGCAGAAGGGGAGAAAAGAGGAGCAAGAGAAAAATAAGAAAACACATACAAAGAGAGCACAGGAGTGATAAAGAAAATGCAAGAGTGAAATAAAGAAATAGGAATTGTATGGTGATGGAAGAAAATAGGAATGGAGTGAAACAAATTAGGCAGCCTTGGTATTCTGTGAGCCCGTCATTCAGCAGCACCTGAATTGTATAAAAAAAACTTCGTGTCCCTTCAGTTACGTGTCGCATACTGGAGACTGCCAAATCTGCAGAGGATTTACACAGTGCCGTGTATGGAAAGCAGATGTCGCTGTTTGATGCTGCTGAGAGACTGGAAGGTGTTGGTTACTGTTCACAGAAATGCAAGGACTCTGCCATAGAAGAATGTCCACTCATATAGACAGAAAAGCTGCAGAAAGCACACAGAGATTATGTGAGAGACGATGTGGCGTAATTGCCAGAGATGCCCACTTTGTCACTGGGGCACCAGGTTTGAGTTTCGGCATTGGCTCAACATTTTATGTTTTTGGGCAAATCACTCCCTGTGCCTACCAAAATGAATGTGTCCTTGTGTAATGTAACTGGTTCTCATGTAAAGCACTCCAATACCTTCATGACGAGTTTACACTATATAAAACTGCAACAACAACAAAAACACCCTGCACACACCCAAACCCCCCCCCCCCCCTTTTTAGTCCTTTTGATAACTGGGAGTCCCAGCTCAGACATGCTATTGTCTAGTTTGCCCCGGGGCAGGTGAAATGACCTAGTAGGGTAAAGCATGGGACTTCCACACCAGAAAAGAAAGCGATAGGAATAGAAGGGTCACTGAAATGGGCAAGAGGAAAGGTCATCAGACATCAGGATGGCGGGATTTAGTCACTTGCTGCACACTCTCGTTTCTGGATATGATCTCATTTTCTCTTCGCTGGACACAATGAGGCTTTCAGTGGTGTTAAAACATGAATGACACATATATAATCCAATGAGCGCTTCACCATATCAGTAGGGCATTCTTGCTGTCTGTTCTTCCCTCCATTTTAGACACATCCAGATGTTTTCCTCTCTTGATTGAACTTACATTTTGAAACCTACACCACTTCAGCAGCCCACAACTGGACATGCGTGAATCTTCATATCTCAGCTGCGGATGTGTCCCCACTTTTTATAGCGTTAGCCCTCCTTGACTTATCGCTGCCTAATCTCACGATGTTCATTGTATCTGACTATACTGATGGGAGGATGGGCGGGGAGGGGGAGAAAGCAATTGTTCTTCAGGACGCACTACTCATGCCAATGGCCTGAACACCATGTAGCTCAGCATGGCCAAATAATGACCTTTGCAACATATACAAATGACCTACCGCACTGTGATGATCTTGTCCACATGCTTCTTGGACAACTGCAGAGAATTGGTGCCAAAGGGAGTTTCGCACAGATCTGCAAGAAAAAATGGCAGAATATTAGAAAGAGGGTGACCTTCTGAAAAAAGTTTTTATTTTTAACACTGATGCACGAGTGGCTGCTTAATCATCCAAGTCAATCTAAAAAATTTTTTACAATTATTTCTAAATCCAGCTGCAACCTCCTGTGGTGCCTATCCTCTTCCTCCTAGTCTACAACATTTTACAGATCTGCAGAAGCGCTGGGTCTCTCGCCTTCATACTCATACGTATAAACTAAACAATCCCTCAATTATTTCACGCATAACAGAACATTGCCATGGTGGCAACGTACATTACATGGCCACAGTTCTGGGAAGGGGGCTGGCATGTGCGCACTGTTACAACCATGAAAAGGGTTCCTACGGAATCCATACCATGATCATGTCCAGGCCATATTAAATGAAGAAGGCTAAGTTAGGTGTGATCTAATGTTGCTTGACCTTGGCTAAAGTTCCTTTGTTCACTCACCATGTCATGTCATTCCCTTTAGAT
Organism: Calotriton arnoldi; assembly: GCA_963921515.1. Classification (NCBI taxonomy): domain Eukaryota; kingdom Metazoa; phylum Chordata; class Amphibia; order Caudata; family Salamandridae; genus Calotriton; species Calotriton arnoldi. Next base: position 430,286 of record CAWUFW010008145.1, read on the forward strand.
TGATAAAGGAGGGTTTTTACCTCATTTAGACACTTCACTGTTAGGGTCAATGGGATCTTAAATAAGGTCTAGGAGACCATTAAAGTCATTGGTGGGCATCCTACCAGGTCAGCAGAAGCGATGACCACCTGATCTTGGTACCTATGCCCTGGGTACATGTGTACCATATACTAGGGTCTGACAAGGGTACCCCAGTATCCAACCTGGAGTGTACCTAAGTACATGAAATAACATTTTAGGGAGAAAGCAGATAGACTGGGGTCCTGATTAGCAGGATCCCAGTCAGACTAGTCAAAAACAGTGTAACATCAAGCAAAAAGTGGGGGTAACCATAAGAAGCAGATCCTACTTTCCTACAGCTACGCCGAGCTGTGTTATTTTCTAAGTGCCGGAGTCTGTCGTATTTACAACAATATGGTGCATGCCTGAACTCACCCCTGCTCCGGCGCAAAAAAAGCAGCCTAGTACCAGTGCAAGTACCCTTGAACCATGATGCAAGGGTGCCTGTGTTGCAGGGATCATTGTTGTGCAGGAAGGGACACCTTCATGCACAAATACAATCATCAACGGCGTTTTGCTCCTTCTATGTGTGCTGAAGAATGCAGCACACATAGAAAGAGCAAAAAACAAGGAAAAATAAAAGTATTTCTCCTCGTGCCACTCTTACGCCTCCTCTGGGGAGGCGTACGTATTTGGCGCTGCTTCAGATTTACAGATCCTCGTCAATATGGAGCAGTGTCAAAAAGCAATTGGGAACTCCCACAGCAACACCCATTGCACGCCCCTTTGTTGCAGAAAACTGCATCAAGGAGGACCATATTTACAAGGCGGCACTAGCCACGCAAAGTGGTTTAGCTGCGCCTCATAAATATGGAACAGGGTGAAGCGCCACAGAAGCGTTGCAAAAAGTGACACTCCAGTAGCGCAATGCCCTTGTTAATATGTCCCTCAGTGTCTTCAGAGAACCCGCAGGTGTGGCCATTGCACTCAAGGCAGAAGAGTTATTGAACAGGCGCCATGTTGTTTTGATTCAGCTCAGCAATCTTTTTTGTTCTTCAAAACACACAATACTCACACAATAAATACCACCAAAGGACAACTTGTGGGTCTGTGTAAAAAAAAAAAAAACGCAACTATATCCAAGGACCTAAGTTCTATAAGGTCAGAATAATAAGACTATGGGGCCGATTCCGATCTCGGCCGGTAGGGCTCCGAATCGGATTCGGCTTAACCGGATCCGATTCGGAGCCCTGTTTCCGACCGATTCGTACGCGCGTCCGGACGAGCGAGTACAATGCGAACGTACGCGAAATCGCCGACCGACCCAACCGCTCCGACCGACTTGCACGGACACGACTCGCACCGCGCAATGGAGATGTTCCCCGGCCGGGTAAGTACGATGCGCACCGCAAGCAGTCCGACCGACTCGCGCCGTCCGGCTCGAGAGAGCAGTCGGAGCCGCACTTTGGGGGTCCGTGTCGGACCCCCCCCTGTACGACTAGCCGCGCGAGTCGCACACAGGGGGGACCCATGGGTCCCCCCTACCTGTGCGTGTACGGCGCGACCCGCTTCGACGCGTACCCGCTATAGGGGGCACCCTTGTTCGCCTCGCACCCATTGAGTCAATGGGAGCCCGCGTACGCGTTGTACGACCGGCTCCCATTGCCTTCAATGGGAGTCCGACCGAATCGAGTCCGATAGCATGCGAACGCATCGTACTCGTTCGGTCGGACTGCTAGGGTCCGATTCGGTCGGAAATCTCTCCGGGTCCGGCTCGGTCGGAGAGATTTCCTGCCCGAATCGGAATCGGCCCTATGTGTTATACAAGTGACAACAGCATAACATATAATCAGGACCAATAGGAAAACATAATTATGGGACTTCCCTGTTTACAGGATTTTGATACACTGACCATATATAATCGGCCACCTGCTACATAATTCTAAGATTTTAACACCAAAACATGTGTTTGAAACTCAAACAGATTAGAGCTAATATTAGAATTGCTGCACACAGTTGACATTCCAAGCCAGACACTTTGCGAAAGTTAACTAGTCACCTTCATCTGCTGATCGCTTTAATCAAGCTTCAAATAGGCAACCATTTTGTCTAGATTGTGTCAATATAGGCATTCGATGGACTATGTGGAAGGCCTTCATCTGAAGAGGAAGGAAGAGCCTTCAATGCTAAAATGTAAGTACAAGTTCAAAAGAATGATTCATTTTCGTAATGCTCTGTTTTGTTTCACTATTCATATAAATGTATGTTCCTAAAACAGACACTGTTCACAAAGCAGCAGTTTTTATCAACAAGGTACTCCGATATCAGAAGAATCACACAAAAAATGTATTTTTTTGTTAAGGGTCCCTTTCTGGAATGCTAACATTCCTGCTAGTGAGACATGCACATACTAAATATGAAATACACTATGGTGTTCTTTGCAGATGTGTTTCTTAAAGGTGAGCGGGTTCCTCCTGAGGGCCCATGGTGTGAACAGAGGGTAAACCAGAAACCGAAAAATGATAGTGGGATGCATAGAATGATGAAGTGGACCTTTTTATTTTGTGACGGGCATAGCTGTAAGCTTGATGTAAGTGGGGAGAGGATGTAGCCTTACAGCTAGAGCGGTCGGCCTTGAAGCTGGGGAACCGGGTTGGAGTCTCGGCAACGACGCTCAACATCCTGTGATTCTGAGCAAATCACTTAATCTCCCCGTGCCTAACAAAAATGAATGTGTCCATCTGTAACGAAACTGGTGTTCATGTAAAGCGCTCTGATATTTGATATCTTCAGGCCTAGTTCGTGCTATATAAAACTGTAAAGAAAAAAAAAATGCTTGTTTTCCACCAAGTACAAGGTTGTATATAAAATGTTCTCCCTGTGCGTTCAAACAAGACAAAGTTATTAATTGCTGTTAAAGTGCTCCGGGCTTCTAATGGCTGGTAGAAGCCCAGAGCATCCACATTCCAATATTTGTTTCACAGCTGTTGCTTTGAACAAAAGCCGCACATAGCACGAGGGGATTTCCAACCCCCTCAGGTCCGTGAGGCCTCTCCAATCCCAGCTCCAACACCAACGACATCCCGCCGTCGCAACCCCTGTGCGATTCCCTCGCCACCTTCTTTCACCGCAAGATCGCCGACATCCACGACAGCTTCAACACCCAGACAGCCCCAACTACAGCACTGAGACTGCCATCATCGCCGCCACCGACATCAGGATCCTGCTGGACAATGGTGAGACCGCAGCCCTCATCCTGCTGGACCTCTCCGCCGCCTTCGACACTGTCTGCCACCGCACTCTACGCGCACGCCTCCACGATGCAGGGATCCGAGACAAGGCCCTGGAATGGACCACCTCCTTCCTCGACAGCAGAACCCAGAGAGTCCGCCTCCCACCTTTCCGATCCGAAGCCTCCGAGATCATCTGCGGCGTACCCCAGGGATCGTCCCTCAGCCCAACACTGTTCAACATCTACATGGCCCGCTCGCACGCATCGCCAGACAGCACGACCTCAACATTATCTCCTACGCCGACGACACTCAACTGATCCTCTCCCTCACCAAGGACCCCCTCGCCGCCAAAGCTAATCTCCATGAAGGAATGAAGGCCGTCGCCGATTGGATGAAGATCAGCCGACTAAAGCTGAACACGGACAAAACGGAGGTCCTCATCCTTGGCTCCAACCCCTCAGCCTGGGACGACTCCTGGTGGCCAACGACGCTGGGAGCAGCCCCGACACCCACCGACCACGCACGCAACCTGGGAGTCATCCTCGACTCAACGCTCTCCATGGCCAAGCAAGTCAACGCAGTCTCCTCCTCCTGCTTCAACACCCTCCGCATGCTTCGCAAGATCTACAGGTGGATCCCGACAGACACAAGAAGAACAGTCACCCAGGCCCTCGTCAGTAGCAGACTTGACTATGGGAACGCCCTCTACGCGGGAGCCCCGGCCAAGCTCATCAAGCGACTGCAACGCATACAAAACGCCTCCGCACGCCTGATCCTCGACGTACCACGCCACAGCCACATCACCCCCCACTTGAGGAACCTGCACTGGCTCCCCGTCGACAGGAGGATCACCTTCAAACTCCTCATCCACGCACACAAGACACTCCACAAAACTGGCCCAGCCTACCTCAACAGACGACTCTTCTTCTACGTCCCCAACCGCCAGCTCCGCTCCGCCGACCTCTCCCTCGCCACCGTCCCTCGCATTCGAAGAACAACCACAGGCGGCAGATCCTTCTCACACCTCGCCGCCAAGACCTGGAACACCCTTCCACTAAGCCTACGACAGACCCAAGACCTGCTGACCTTCAGGAGGCTACTCAAGACCTGGCTGTTCGACCAGTAGCAGCACCCCCCCCCTTCCCTCTCCCCAGCGCCTTGAGACCCTCGCGGGTAAGTAGTGCGCTCTACAAATTCTGTGATTGATTGATTGATTGATTGATTGTTTTACAAATTAGAACATTCTGCTGTCTAGGGGCGGATGTTCTAATAGCCTTGTATCTCTCCGTAGCAGGCTCTACTGTCCATTAAAGGCCCGCTCTCTTGTTAATGGAGCTGGCCTTCAATGGCCGGTAGAGCCCTCTACGGCGGGCTCTAAGGCTATAGTGAAAAGCATTGTGAATAGCATCTGCTGAACGTGTCAAAATTTCTTGCTTTAGAAACCTATGTAGTTTTATATCACAAGAAACGTGTTACAATTCAAAAATAGCAAGACAACATGCCACTAAATGTGTTGCATTATTTGCTCATTATCACATAATATGCTGCATAATTTGCCTTTTCTTGGGTCATAATGTGTTTTTCAATGGGAGATAATTTAGCTAGCCATGCTGCATATGTTGGTTCTCCACTATTGTATACTTCGAATGGCCCACCATAAATACCCTTTAATTAAAGTTGAATCCTTCAGTCATTGCATATAAACAAGAACAAAAGCCAACTTGCAGAATCTCGCCCTGAAAACCCAGTTTCCGTCTCAGGTGGGGACAACGAAAGACTGACGGATGTATGGACCAATCAAGGAAAGAAAGGGTGTTGCATTCACCAACAGGCAGCCACAGAGTGACAGACAGTGAGGTCTCAACAACCTTGGAGTGGTACAGTGACAAATCGTGGTAATAGTAAGCAGGGGGGATGCCACAATCCGCTTCTTCAGTGGCGGTCGGTTCAAGGACATTCGTTAATTCAGAATAATAATTAATAATAGTGTTGCCATCATGGACCTCAGAAGCCCGAACAAAAGTGAAGAAAGAGGAGACTATCAAAAGAATCCGACGAGCACCGCCATTTGCTGCTGTGACGGTGTGTGGTCGCCGCGCGCTCTGTGGAGAATCGCCCCCTTTTACCCTGTTCTTAAATACATTCTGTGGAACTGAGCCGGAAAGCTTTAAAGCCCAAAGAATTCAACCAAGGATTTAGCAAAGCCAACTCCAGCTGACCCTGGGTTGACCCGCTTCATGCTCCACTAAGAACAGCCGCTCGTGCTCTTTCTCTCCCGGTCTGCGTGGAATGTAAACCTCCCAAATGCGTCCGGCTCTCGGCAGAGTAAACTTGTGGGTTTGTGGTGGTTGATGGGGCACAGAAACCGAGGCAAGTGACAGACCTCAGGACTGGATTGCGTTTGCACTTGCTCTGCCACGCGACCCTGATGGTCTCGCCGCCGAAGTGGACCACATTTTAACGATTTAGGGAGAAGTGTGTGTAGTTTGCAAATCCGGCCTGTCATTTCTTAATCTCCTTTGCATTGCGAATGTGTCATCATAAAGCAGAACGGATGAAAACATCTACGTTAAGAGACCTTTGGGATAAGGATTGGGATAGTTTGTGTTCATGCAGCATCTGTTCTTCGACCCATCACACTGTTGCTAAAGGCACCAAGGCTGGGCCAAAGGTCAAAAGAAAGGGTCATTGTGGCTGGTGATGCCAGTAGCCAAAATGATCGAAGCTGATGACCAAAGAAAAAGCTGGCACTCATTACACGGAACTCCATGCAAACCACACTGCACATGTCAGACAATTGGGCGTGAACGCCCTTCAGACTGTACTTATGGCTAATAACACGCAACATCTTAGATGCATCCAGCATTGTATGGCTATACCACTAGGGTGGATACCAACATACCCATAACCGTATTCAACCATGCCATCAACACTCAGCATCTTATAGCAAAGATCATCGAAATAGAACTGATAACACACCCACTGCCGTGCGGATAAGCCACCAGATGGATATCAGGAACCAACAGCACCATCCGATACTTCCAGTTAATTCATACACATACAATCCCACTGGGAAATTTGCAGTCCAGACTATGAAGCTTAGGTAAACCTCCAGCCACATCCAATAAACTTATAATACATGTAATTAACATGAAAATGAAATGAAAAAAATCAAATATCCCTACACTGCTTTCCACAGTGAACAAAAAAAGCCAGACTGAAGTATGCGATGGAATCCCCGAGACCAAGACAAAAAGTTACCAAAGCTGCTTGGATCTGCGAGGCATTAGCAATGGCAGAATGTGCTCTATATAAATAACTATAACATAACAGAAGGTAGTGAGGACAACTAGCAAGAAGCTAGCATACTAGGAAATGGAGTAATTACTAATGTAAGTTTAATCACTTAACGTGGTTTGAATTGAGCAAAGATTGCTCGCCTCATGTTTAATGACTGTGATAAAACAACGTAAAAACACAGGGCGATCGTCCCCTGCATGGATTTATAAAGCTGTACCACCTGCCCTGGTCGCTCTTCCCTAACCTGCCCAGTGTTTTACAGATGGCTCAATAATCTGCAAGACCATTGGAGACCACTCCCTCGTTTACCACACTATTTTTCAATCAACAGGAGGTACATCTAAAGTGTATCCCTACCCTCATTGCTTGACTCATAATGCTTACTATGGAGCTGGCCCTGATGCCATCAAAGCTATGTTTCAACGCTATATCCCGACCAAGCAGCTTAGGTCTGCCAGCAAGAACTTGCTGGTGGTTCCTAGGTTTAAGAAGGTCAGATGGGGAGGCAGAGCCTTCTCCACTGCTGCTGCTATGATGTGGAACTCTCTTCCGGACGGTCTATCGGGCCTTGAGTCATACTCTCTTTTTCGCAAGGCCTTGAAAACCTGGCTTTTTACTCAGACCCTGGCTTGAGCATTTTATCTGGTTGAATGTTAGTCCTCTGCAGTGCCTTGATGCCCTTGGGCTAAGTTAGCGCTTTATAAATCGAATATTCATTCATTCATTCATTCATTCATTCATTCATTTAGTGTGGTTACTGCTTACTCACACGGCGCTGTACGGTTACTGCCGAAGATGGTAGCAGAATTCTAGTTCAGGGATACAGGCCTTTTTACAACCACCACTAGGAATGGCCTGGCTACTGGTCCATCCAATCCCCCAGGAAGGAAGGAAGGATGGATGGATAGATAGATAGATGGATGGATGGGACCTTCGTTCAGCGTGGATGGTGGGCGTGCACAGATGATGGATTTCCCTGAACGTTGTGATTTGCCCCAGTAGACTTGACATCTTCCAATTCCTTGTTGCTAAGTGCCCTTCTCCCAAAATGGCAATCACCTTGTGGATAGAGAGAGGATATTGAACTTTAAAAAAAGGCAACAATTGAACTGACCTGGGCTTCCTGCCTGGGCCACCTCATCCCAGGCACCGAAGGATTTTGCACTCTGTTTTGCTAATCATCTGAAGCATTGGTTATGGTTAACATTCAGAGTTCGAGGGTTCCTGATTTTTGCTGTACTTTAAATGAGCACCTAAGTATTTATCCATGCAAAAGGGCCGATGAATTACCCATTATTTACATTCCAGAAGCACTGAAATAAAACCAAGGACTCTGGTTGCCTTTTCTGCGACGAGGGATAGGCAGAAATAACTTTCAGGGCTCATTACCCAATGTATCCGTAAAACCCTTAGCAACACGGTAGTGATCTTGTGCAGGGATATATATTAAAAATTATATGCACAGCTTTAGAGAGGGGCAGTGCTGAGACAGGGAACAAGGAGCATTGGCGTCAGATTTCATAGAGTCATGATGAAGCAAAAAACACTCTGCACTAGAGACAGTGACAGCATAATAATATTAGAATCTATCATGATCTGGAATAACCAAGAGATTTGGTCACCATGATCAATACAGGAAAGAGACAAAGTCGGAAAGGATAACATTTGCGTGATGGGGAAAATAGGTAACATTAGGTAGGCGTCCTTGAGGTGAATCCACGCCATCCAGTCACTTCCGTGGAGTATATCTCTGAGGAGTGAATCCCCTCCATACTAAAATGCCTATAGACAAGCGAGGCAAAACTGAACTCAGGTCGCAGGCCTTCTTTAAAACAAGAAACATGTTGTTGTACATACTACATGGGTGGATTTCCATGAACATAAATGCACCCTTTTCTTTCAGCTTTTTCAGCTGCATAACAAAAGTTGAAAAAAGTTCAGAACTAGTCTTGCAAGCTCACTGGGTGTTCTGGAGAACTCCATCTGGAATCTCTGCACAGTCTGCAAGGCCTAGACATCGGACAGGACTATATGTCAAATGTAGGGACAACAACTCAGCCTCCCCATCTACTCATTTGCAGTAAGAAATCTGCCTCTGAAGCCACTCCCCATAATTGAGAGGATAAAAGGTGCTGAATCTCTTCTGCACCTGCAGATGGCACCTCTCTCACTAAATACAAATATAAACAAGCATTTGCAATGCAATCGGTCGCGCATTTACGCGAGTTTAAGCCACAGGCATTGGAAATGACGATGTGTTTTATTTATGTTTTAAAAAACAAAACATAAATAAAAGGCATTGTCATTTAAAAATGCCAATAGCTCAAACTCGCAGTACATGCGAGACCTATTGCATTGCAAATGGTAGGCATCGCGGACAACGGGAGGGAGAGAGGGAGGGCGGGCGGGGGGGAGAGAAGGCACGGACAACGGGGGGAGGGCGGGGGGTAAAGAAGGCACGGACAACAGGAGGGAGGGCAGCGGGTGTTAAAGAAGGCACAACAATGGGAGGGGGTAAAGAAGGCACGTACAACGGGGGGTAAAGAAGGCCCCGATAATGGGAGGGAGGGTGGGGCTGTAAAGAAGGCAACAAAGCACGTTGTGCCTGCAGTAAGAGAAACTGGATAAAGAAAATAGTGCTTAAAGGCTAAATAACAGGTACTGTGTAACAACTGAAGTAAAAGGGCCAGTTGCCATGGGAGGTGACAAATGAAGAGGAGGCAGTGCTAAGGAGGGACTAACAAGCCTATTTACGAATCAGAAGTCAGCATTTAAGACGGACAATGACACAAGCCAATGGCAAATATGGGCGAAGAGTGGGTGGGGCTTCTATTCCCTAATCCACTACAACAAGTCTTGCAGAGCACTGCATGCGCGCTGGCTCTAGGCTCGAACTAAAAAAGCATATTGAGTAAAAATTGTCTATGTAGGAGTTGATGTCACTCAACAACATTGTTTGTCAACTCTCTAGTCTTCAATGTTATATGATAATTACATGTTCCTCTGTGATCATGGAAGAGGAAAAAATGATCCTACGGGGAAAGCAATACAATAATACTTGTCTCACAAAGGGTCAACTTCAATTTGTGTGCCCAGCAAGTGAACACACAGAAATGTAACCAAATGAAATGATAGATTGATTACAAACTGCATGAAAATGTTTCATGAGCATCATAACAACCTGTAATTCCTTGCACTAGACGAAGTCTGTAATATTGTGTCAATCCAAGGGAGTAGCATGCTACGATACACAAAGTGCTTCAGTGCCTCATCAAGGGTATTTAGTGGTATACAAATGCCCACACCATATCTTACCATGGAAAGAACAATGCATGCCTATTCATTTTCCGTGAGTCCATTCTGTATGAACACATTTTTTTACCCACTGGGAGGAATTCAGAGAATTCAGGGGCTTATGTACAAAAGCATTTTTGCGATTGGAAACGGCCCAATTCGCAAAATCGGATGGTTACCAACCACACATTTTTTTTCTCCATTTGTACAGAGCACAAATTGCCATTTGGTAACATGTTACCAAATCTTGATTTGTGTTTAGCGATTAAGTATTTGGAAGGGGCATGTTTAGGACGTCCCTTCCAAATACCGAAGTACAGTGCTATGTATGAATGTTTTGCAAACAAATTACGGTCACAAAACATTAATTTTTTACCTACACTTCAAGGGTGGTGGTGGAAATTCGCAAATGGGAAGATGTCCCCACGGGACCCCTTCCCCTTTGTAAATGTTCAAACAAATATTTTTTCTGCCTAAAAATGAAACTTAAACGTTTCATTTTATTTTTTGAAACCGATCCTGTTTCCTGTTTTCCTTTAGAAAAACGGGCTGCTTTTAAAAACTTTGCTGTATAATAAAGCAATCACAAACATAATGGGCAACAACACTGTTTCTAAAACCTCTAGCCTTTGATGTTATAAGAGAATTATATGATCCTCAGTGATCATGGAACAGAAAAAAAATCCTAACAGGAGAGCTCTAATAATACTTGTCTCGCCAAAGGTCTAGTTCGATACATGTGAAATAATGTGCCCAGCAAGTGCACACACAGAAAAGTAACATTTTCAGTATTAATAATGTCACCCAGTATAACAAAAACAGAATAAATCCTAGTGTTCGAAAACAATTTTCATGTTACTTATTGACAAAGAACATCATCCATATTTAGGTCTGCCTAGAGACAATTGTAACTGTCTTGTAGCCACGTGCTGTCCACAAATAATACAAATACATACATATAGATACATATAGAGACTTTCGGACAAGTCTGTCCATTCATTAGTCTGTTGAAGCGTCACTCACATGAGATTTTGTAACTTCTGTGTATAAAAAATGTCATGACAAATTAAATGATAGATTGATTACAAACTGCATGACAAATGTTTGATAAATGTCATGACAAACTGTAATTTCATGCAGCAGACAAAGTCTGTAATATTGTGACCATTAAAGGGTGTAGCATGCTACTGGTCCGCAAAGTTCTTCAGTGCCTCATCAAGAGTATTTAGTGGTATACAAATGTCCACACCATATCTTACCATGAACAGAATAATGCATGCCTATTTATTGTCCGTGAGTCCATTATGTATGAGCAAGGTTTTTACCCATTGGGAGGAATTCAGAGAATTAGCGGGCATATGCAAAAAGCATTTTTGCGGTCGGATATGACCTGATTCTCAGAATCGGGCCGTTACAGACTGCAAAAATGCTTTTCCATATGTACAGAGCACAAATTGTGATTTGGTAACGTTACCAAATCACAATTTGTGTTTGGTGATTCAGTATTTGGAAGGGGCACGTTTAGGGGCGTCCCTTCCAAATACTGAATTGCAGTGCTATGTACAAATGTTTTGCAACCGAAAGACAGTCACAAAACATTAATTTTTTACCAATTCCTCAAGGGTAGTGGTAACCTTTTGCAATTGGGAAGAGGTTCCCATTGGTTCCCTTTCCCTTTGTGAATGTTGAAACAAATATATTTTAAGAGCAGGTAGTGGTCGAACAGACCACTTCCTCCCCTTAAAAAATGCAACTTAAACGTTTCATTCATTTTTTAAAAATGCATCCAGTTTTCCTTTAAGGAGAACGGGCTGTATTTAAAAAAAACAAAAAAAACCCCTTAGCTTTATTAAAAAGCAATCCCAGACATGGTGGTATGCTGACCCCAGCAGGCCACCGCCACTGTGATTGCTGCAATTCCTAATAGGTCGCAAATTCCAACCTACCTCATTAATATTAACCCCTTGTATGCTCATGACGGCTACCGGCCGTCATGCGTCACGGTGGGCGTGTGCGCACGACGGCCGGGAGCCGTCGAATCCCCGCCCACTAATAAAAACCCCCGCACAGCGCGAAAATTTGCGCCGCATGGAAGGGGTTAATGAGGTAGATCAATTGTGACCCCACTATGAATCGCTATTTGCAACTTGTATGTTTTTGTAGATTAGGAATTGCGATTTTCTAATTGCGACTCGCAAAAAATTCCAAGTAGGTAATCGCAATCATTAAATTCTTTACATATAGCCCAAGAATATTAGAACGTGTTGGATCAAAACTTTCATCAAATTAAAAGTCTAAGCTCAGAGTTATTTGTCAAAGAAAAGGTATTTTTGCCATTGGAGAAAAGCCCAGCCAAACATTTAACTCCAACGTTATGTAAACATTTTCGTTCTAATTATAATAATGGAACATATGCATCCGATTCACTGTACACTTAGATCTACACCACGTGATGGAGCTTTGATTCCATATACATCATTAGAACACTTAATTGCAGTTCCCTGAGTTTGCACATCTTCACTCTTCCAAGTAAAATACCCCTTTACCATAGAAATAATATACATTTTAGCTCCAATTACTGGCGTTCATAGCTGTAAACATCACTTTCCATCTCACAGTGTGGGTAACCATAACACACTCATCTGTAGTAACTGAAGAGATCGTTTTACAGCTCTCAGGCTGCAGGAACCCGTACAACTATAAAGTGCAGATATCAATTTCAGAGTGTACATTTACCCAACCATATATAGGAAATGAAAGCATCACTGCACAGTGTTTTACAAATTCAATCCCAGCAAATGCAGATATGTTCAATCTGTATCTCTCCTTATACATCCCTTAACCCCAAAATAACACCTCCTCACGACTGGCAACCGATATATCCCTGCAAAATGAGCTTCGGCAAATGAGGACATCTGCAAGGTAGACTCGAATCCATGATCATTTCTCTGAAATTTCTTCCATCAGTTTGAATGTTTTGGAAAAGCAATCTGTACTTTTTATTTTTTTTATAAACGCTTTTTATTGTTGATTTACAAAATACATACATATCTTTGCAAAGCAATCGCAATACAATATCAGTGTGCAAACAATAACATAACAAAAAACAACCCGTGGCCTTGTTGTACATTTACAATTACATTCTCAACTGGCATGGATATTACTTACAGGACATGTTCCTATGCAAGGCAGTTTTAGTGTTTCAGACTGCTGTGTCGGAGCCAGGTATCTAATTTTGCTTTTTCTTACGTAAATATTGTAATAGGGGTTCCCAGATATCATTCGGCCTAGAGGTAACAGGGAGCTCCTCAGCATATAATGTTAGCGTATCACGACAGTAGACCATATCTTTCAAAGCAATCTGTACTTCCTTAAATCCAAGCACCATTTTACTTCGGGCAGTGTCCCCCTACTGTCTGATGATACCTTTATGTTACTTCTGCAACCTAAGAAACTCACAACCTCAGCTATGGACCAAATGCCTGCATTGGTTTTATCATTTCTATTCACAGAACTCGTTGATTTTTGTTTGCCTGTTTTTAATTCCTCCTTAGCCTGCGGTACTACCGAATCTGGCCTACTGTTTGAGATTTCTTAGAAGTCAACCCTGGGGCCTGGTGAATATTTCCCCCATTACTCGTCTGTCTTTCCTCGAGTACTTAAAAAAATAAGTCTTGTCCCTACTTGTGTCCCCCATGCATGCACAGAGCTTACAGTGTACTTCTCAGTCTGAATGGTTCTACGGCTGCTCGGGCCCGAGAGAAAGCCACTATTCAGGTGATGGACATCATGAGTGTGTGGAATGGGGCCAGCCCCCTGATGCTCCTTGAGCTCTGGGCAGCTTTTGATGCAGCCAGTGATGAGGTATTCCTGTAGGGCATTCATAGCTCTGCTCTGAAGTGTTCATCCTCTATTCTGTATGGTAGAACCAAGATGGTTCAATTGGAGGAGAGTTAGTCAGACCCATCAGCCATGCAAATTCGAGTTCCACTGGTCTGAATCTTATTTCTGATATTATTTGACATCTGTACGGAGCCATTGCAGCACTTGGTGTCCAGGGAGAGGATCCCTCTCTATTAGTGTGATGATGGCACGCGGCTATTTATTTAGTTTCAGAGTTTTATAGAGTCACACCATGTCACCTCGTGATCACCACAGAACACAGTGGGTGAAAAAAATTAAGAATATGCAAAGCAGAAGATGGTAGGGTGAGCAAGCTAATGCAATGTGTGTTACCACTATTCAGTATTATTGTCTGGTTTCATTCTGGGAACTGGAACAAACTTTCTCTGGTTCTTCAACAACAACCAAACATGTTCTTCTTCAGGTGGTCTTCGAAAATGTCATTACTGTTGCTTCCTGTCAGATTGTCACTCCACCATTACACCTCTACATCAACAGGAGATGTCCAGATGTACTAAGGGATTTTGTGGTTGCAAACCTTGTGATTCTCACAGTCACAAGGTCTGGGACCAAAAGAAATCCCATTTCTAATGTACTGGAAGGGGCATGTATGAGGCATTCCTTCTAAACTGCAAGTCGGTATGTTATGTATCAATGATGTGTTACCATAATGCTGGTCGTAAACCACTGGTCAGTTCCTGAATTCCCAAGTTAGGGTTTTAACTAATTCGCAAAAGGGAAGGCGTTCCCTTTGGACCCTTACCCCTTTGTGAATCGGGCTGCTAAACTCAGGGGGAGTAGACAGTGGACCACTGCCTGCTAACCCTGAAAGTTTCCAAAACAGAAAATTGTAATTTTTAGAAATAAGCATCAGTTCCTTTAAGGTGAACATAAGCTGCTTTAAAAAAAAGATTTTCCAGTTTGGAATGCAGTCACGGGGTTGGTGGTCTGCGGACCCTCGAAGTCCACCATCCCTATGATTGCAGCCAATCTCAGGGCGTCGCAAATTGAGACCTGCCTAATGAAGATTAATTATGAAGATCATACTGCAAACCCCTGCAATTTGACGTGTTGTGGACTCACCTATTAGTATGTACCTAGGAGTGCAAAATATGATTACATTTTTTAAGTCGATACGCAATGTGTGACCATATATCCTACGAATGGAGTCTTAGTACATCTGACTGTTAGTTACTCTTTGAGTAGTGCGTCTATTAATGCTGTGGAAAATAACAATGAAGAGTGCAGGTTTACAATAACTATAAACATTTAATAGGCATCTGTTTTACAAAACTGTCCTACTACCTGTGTAACATACATTTCATGAAGATGCCTCAGATTATACCTTTTTGCTCTCCATTCATCTCTGGGGCTCTACACAGATGGTTAGAATATTGTGTAGACTTCTTAATGGTATATGTAGCTCTGCGACACACAGTGAGTACACGTTACTTGATTATTTCCATGATTGACTGCATCTTTGTTTTGCAAAAAACTAAAAATGATAAGGCACAGGATCAATCTAGTTTAACGGGCATAGTAAATTTACATGGACTGGTGTTAATATGATGTGGAAAAATGATGCTTCCTTACCTCCGTACAGTGGGTTGGTAATACCGTCTTGATCATTGATGATGTAATCCATTTTTATGGACTGCTGTAAAATCGGAAACCTTTCAGGCTCAACGCCCTGCAACATAAATATAAAACAAGTTACAATGCACACAACAGCTGTTGAAATAAATTACGCCCTATATTGATCAATGATTGTTATGAAATACTGATGGATTGCTTTTTGGAAGGATACACTTTTGGATAGGTCATTTCTTGAGAGTATTGACATTTGGATGGCTTTCCTCACTGCTAAGTGATGATTTCTGGATAATTGGCTTCCTGCACGGATGGAATTTGGGATGGCTCTGAGGAAAGATTGCATTTTTGGTGGTTTGCTCCGCGGATGGAACAAGGTTTGGAAGGATGAGACGGTGCTCTGGAAGTTTGTATTCATGACTTTTTACAAGAGTTTACATTTTTATAAGTGTTGAATATTGAATGTGCAATGATTATACTTTGGATGCATTGTTAATTGTGTATATTAAAGTTAGATCCATTTCTCCTTGGACAGATAGAGCTTAAGATGGATTCATACTAAAAAGAATTGAGTTTGGGATCGAACACCTGTCGGACAGATTAACGTTTAGCTGAAATGGATTTCACTGCAAATGCTCAACCTTTGCGATTTACTGAAATAATGATGCACCTTTCTGTGTCTATGGGGAAATGCCTTGATGTTTTGGATATTTTGCCATTTGGAAGGATTGAGTTTTCGGTTCATCAAGTCTTCCTCCTATTCTTTATATGTTTTGTACCTGGCTGTGGGTGGATCTACTTCACTTAATAGATGCCTCTGTCCTGTTTCTATCCAGAATGCCACCTTCAATAAATAGTGTGTTATGCAGCAAGGATCATTATTTTATGATGGTGATAAGGTGTAAGCTTCTTTTTGTGTGCTGAAACTGGTGTTCGACAATAACACGCAGTGTGATGTTGAAGGCTTTGTTGTCTTTCCAGTCTTGTGTGTCTTGCTAAAGCATATGTGCTCCCTGCCAACCAGTGCTGCGTTTCACCTTTCATCTATGTGAGGTACATTGACAAGTGGAAATTGACAGCCAAAAGGCAAAGGATTGGGTGTGCTTGCTTTTTTTCATTGAACATGGTTACATGTCTCCCCATGGCCATTGTCTTACTAGACACACCCCTTACTATGTCCACTCCTCTATACCCACATTTGTTATTTGATTTCCCTGTAGTGCCCTGGGCTGACCAATACGAACATTTCTCTTTTACTGTGTTGGCTAGAGGCTTCACAGGAACCAATCTTGTGAAATTCGGTAGTTTTCCACTGCTGCACAAAGGAAGGGTTTTGGTCAGGGCCAGACTGGGAACAGCAACCAGCCCTGGCAGGCTGCTGCTCGACTGGCCCTGGGAGCAAGTAAGGGCGGGGATGCTAGCAAAAAGCACCGCTCCCGCTTTTCTTACAGGGGGCCGATATTGCAGCACTGCTGCAAAACCGGCCCCAAGTAAGAAAAGCGCCCCCCCGCAGGCACAAAACCGGCCCCCACCCCTCCAGCCCAAAGGGGAAATGCTGGGCGCCCGCTACGGCCAGTCCGGCCCTGGTTTTGGTAATACTTATAACCTGCAAAATATAAGTCAATGTCATAAGTCAATGGCATGAATTTGCTAGAGTCGAGAAGGTAGGCCATATACAGAAGATCACTGGGCGGTCTGTGTCTTCATCTGGAGTCTATGGGACAATCGAGTCACAAAAAGTGCATGTGGATCCACAGTACTACACTCCGGCTCCATTTATAACTCTAGTAAAGTGGTAAGGCCGGAGAAGCAGCAGAGAGACAAGAGCTAGTGGTGGTGGGGAACCTGGTCTATGGTTCAGTCTGCGATGGCCAAATGCCACCAAAAGCAGCATGGATCAGAACCTTATCCCCCTTCAAAGAGGATAGGATAACAATGATAAAAAATGCTTTTTTTCCCAAGTATTTTTATCGAGAGAGAACTGTAGACCATACTTTGTTTTACCTGTGAAAGATTATAGATGTAAACCTTTCGCATTTTGTGCTACTCCACGTCTGCATGCTCCCATGTTGTCTCTCTGAGAAAGGGACCCTCTCTCATTCCCAAGCATGCTGCTTCTTGCACAACACTCCATTGCGAGGACTTCTCTCCGGGCCGTAGGCAGTCAGTGGTCACTATCCTGTATCTGTGATGCGTACAGTTCTTTACCACTGGTGTCCAAGGGCCCCATGTAGGACTGCAATCCACTTAGACCACCAGGTTGTTCCCTTTGTACATTTGACTCTTCAAGGATAGTTAGGCCGAGCAGTCGTGGCTTACTCCAGGAGGTGGTCGTAGGTTTAGAACAGAAATACCGTATGGCTCCGTAAACTCACGCAATAAAAAATGCATAGTCAACTATGTATATCTTTAAATAGAATAAGGGCTTGATTCATAAAGGCATGTGTGCTCAAAATGTAGTTTTATGAGCACATATTCCTAGAGTTACTAGTGGTAGGACTCTATTAAAGGTGACCTGGCAGTTGTAAATCAATTACTCCTACATAATGTTAACCCGCAACAGCACAATATTAAGTGGGAGTAAGTCCCATGTAAGGGTTGGGACTGAGTGTGTGAAGGCATGCTCTATCTTGAAACTTTCTGAATGCTTACAAATGTGTGTTGGTAGACACATACAAAGTTTTCTCCAACCGTTTCCCACCCTAGAAATGGTCGAATATTTTTTTGGGCAGGGGCAGTAAGTCCTGTTCCAGGGTCGGAAGGATAAAGGAACACCCACAAACTTCGTGGGTGTTTATGTGGAGTGGTTTCCCCAAAAAGAAAAATATTTTCAACCTCTAGAAAAAAAAGAAAAGGAAAAAATTTACCATTGTGCAAAGCCACTGACTTTCAACAGTGTAGAATTGTACTACACAAAAAATTCAGGATTGGGCTAATGCCAAATTATACAAAAAGAAACGTCATATGACTTTTCCAGAAGTATTCCAGGGAAACTGTGAATGTTGCAGCTTTCCAGGAAAAAAGTTTGTGAATTGATAAAAGTTGCAAAATCGGCATGCATGCTTAAGCATATATCTGTGTATGCAGATTCACCACTGTGTCTAAGAATCAGAACCTAGGGGGGCGATTCCGATCTGGGTCGGAAAGCTCTCCGACCGAGCCGGATCCGGAGAGATTTCCGACCGAGCCGGACTCCCCCAGTCCGACCGAGCGAGTACGATGCGGCCGTATGCTGCCCGACTCTATTCGGTCGGACTCCCATTGAAGTCAATGGGAGCCGGTCGTACAACGCGTACATGGGCTCCCATTGACTGAATGGGCACGTCGCGAACAGGGGGGCCCCCTACAGTGGGTACGCGTCAGTGCGACTCGCACCGTACATGCATGTGTAGGGGGGACCCTTGGGTCCCCCCTGTGTGCGACTCGTGCGGCTACGCGTGCAGGGGGGTCCGACACGGACCACCCAAATCCGGCTCCGGGTGCTTTTGTGAGCCGGACGCTCCGACTCGATCCGGCCGTCTGACGCGTGCATCGTACTCGCTCGGTCGGGAAACGTCTCCATTGCGTGGTGCGAGCCGTGTCCGTACGAGTCGGTCGGAGTGGTTCGGACCCGGAAACGAGTCGCTCGGCGATTTCGCGTGCGCTCGCATCGTACTTGCTCGCTGGGACGACTGTACGAATCGGTCGGAAACAAGGCATCCGAATCGGATCCGGTAAAGCCGAATCCGATTCGGAGCCCTACCGACCAAGATCGGAATCGGCCCCTAGGTCTTTATTTACACTCTGTAAAGCTGAGGCTGTTAAAATAGTGAATAACAAAATAAACCAGAATGGCTTTTGTGCCAAAGAACTGGTCGACAGTCAAAGTTGCAGAGTTTAGTTCCCAACATTGCCGGAGTTGTGGTGGTTGGAGACAAGTGAGACATTGGACATAGATCAGAGGGAGGCTACTTACTGATTCAACTGGTCTCGCAATTCAAAGACACAGTCGAGGACTATTAGCAATAAAAATGAGGGAGCCCCTACCGTAGCTCTTCTGGGAGGATGCAAACCTCAGAGGCCCTTATCTCCTGTGATACAAATTTCCGGTCCGGTGGGGGGGCCACAGAACCTGGAGAACTTACTGGAGATGCTTCTACCCGGAAGCAACTGTCAAACTGGGATTTAATGTCAGGGTCTAGCCCTATTCAGATACTGACATTTCTCTGGACCAAGAAGAGCCACAGAGATGTTCAAACACTTTGTGTATGATGGCGTAAATCGTCAATTAACAATGTACTCCATCAAAGCCCTGTGCGGATCGGAAATTCTCTGCTAAAAGATGATACAGGACTTGGTGTGGATGATTCTTGGCCGTCTTGCAAATCAGATGCATTGAGTTCAGTTCTGGCCAACTGGAATGCAAAGGCCTCATTACTTTGCATTGCTCTTTGCCCTCCTGAGAAGGGTTCATCTCCTCCCCATTCACCAGCAGTGCAACATCCTCTTCGTCCTCGCAGGTTACAAAAGCAATAGCAAACCCCAGAGCCCTGTTCTTAGTCAGATGTGTCTCTGTGCTGATGCACACCGAGAGTTTCTCCAGTAGTCCAGATGAATATCAACTCAACTACTGGCCCAGGTGTGAAAGGATTTACCATAAAATAATCGGAACTTTCAGGAAGCTAAGGGAAAGGGAAGACCCCCTTTGGTCAAGAAAATATTGATTCCCCTGGATGCAGGACAGACTCCCTGCGTCAAGTCCCTAAAATGTCTTTCCGACATCACAAATGAGGATGGGTAGGTGGCCATAAAATGTGGACTGAGTCTCACACAAACTGAACATAATGACAGGGTTTAGCTTATCACCGGTCTGCTCTTCAGGTAGATGTGTCAGGCAGAAGAGCGGGTTTTGGTCAGCCTTCTGTATCAGGCAGGGCTCTGGGGTGGAACAATGCCTCAGCCAGAGACCAGACCTCTTATAGATGAAGCTGCTGCAGGCTCTGAGTGGTGCGAGCCCAGTGGATGCTCTAGATAAAGAAGTTAAACAACACAAGGGAACCACCATTTTGAGCTGCAAACATAAACTCACAAAAATAAGCAGTTATACAGCAAGCGGTGTCTGTGTACCTGCCATGAACCCAAACACTCAGTACACAAGTATATTAAACCCAGCGTACTGTGGACACATAGTGGGAGTGAAGAATCTGCATCATGTAGCTCTGAGTAGATTTTACCTGAATGGGGGGAGTGAAGACAGTGGTACGTTTTCACCCCCTGATCTACAGGTAAAAAGGCTTATTTCCCTGAACTAGCGATTTAGCTCCTGCCAACCATCAGTCTCTGAAAAGTCAAATCAAGTGGGCAGTAGTGACCTTCTACTATGAGTGGAGTTACACTTCTTGGGGCACCCTGTGGCCAGAAAAGCCTGGTGTGATTCTGGAGAAAGTCAAAGGAACCATGGTGCATCCTCAGTGGACCCACAGATTGTCGAATCTAGTGAGGGGGAAAACAATAGTGGAGGGCCGAAGAAAACAAAAAATGCAGGGTGGCACAGTTGTGTGCATAGCGTAACAACTTTCTTCCCTGCACCCATCATGCATCATAACATTTTGTTGCTGAGAGGAGATGTACACAAACATACTAAAGCATATGATGCAACACATCTCCCTCCTTAACAATAAAGGGAATAGCACAAGACACAAACATTTACTCCATTAATAGAAAACAAACAGAACATGAAAAAACAAATCTCTCTGCTTAGCAGAACATTCACCTAGGAAGATACACACAACCTTTTTATTTCCAAGTGGGACAGCCACACCCCTTCACTAAGCTTAGTTTTTGGCTCCAGACACCATGCTACCAGTGCAAGTATATATATCACTTGCCCAGCAATAGCACAACACAAGAGATGAGGAGAGCAACCCCCATCTCCCACATCCACAGGCTATCTGGGTTAAGTAACAGTCAATCAGAAACTTCTGAAAGTGCTAACAGGTGGAGAAAAAGAAGGAAACCTTTGTGGGTTATTTGTCAGTTATGCAGCAGAATCTCACGTGGTATTGCTCTGATTTCTGAGACTTTTCATAAACTCTTGTTGCTCAGCCAGCAGAAAAGCAAGTTTAGGACTCCACCACCTTTTGTGTAATGACCTAGAGGAGTTGCAAACTTTTAAACCATTTAGAACTACAATATGCTACTAAGGGTGATGAGTTGGTTTAGTCGTTTGTTTCCACTAAAATTACTCCAAAGCGTTCCTTGAGTAGGTGTTGGATGCTCAGTACCAGCCTTTTATATGGGTCCTTTAGTGTGAGGAAAAAAACCGGATATCTCTTTACCCAGTCCTGTATCACCATCAATCAACAACAAGGATTCCAGAAGGTCTATTTATTTCATAATGTCTGGTTGTGTTTTGAATCCAACCATTCACTGAATGGCTGCTTTCAGTCCACTCTAGGTGGAGTGCCTTGGTGAAGAGTAGACAGACTCACAGATGCTCTCTTAAACATCAATGATGTGCGTGTACTGCCCACTGGAGTAATTGTCTGTGACTGGTTCCTTAAAATAATTCTATCAAAGAACGCTATCATTAGTGTTAATATGGATGGATAGAAGCATGCAAGTTTTGAAGTTTGGAAGATAAAACCCTCAGTCAATGACAACTTGGAATGACAGATATTTAATTGTGGACGTCTGTCACTTTTCATACATTGAGTTATGGATGAACAGTTTCTTTTAAGGATTGATTTTCAAGTGAATCACTCTTTAGATGAATGTTTCCTTGAAAGAATGTAGTGTTGCGTAGATGACTTATTAGATAGATGGCCCCCTATACAAATATGGTTTGCAGGAATGGCTCAAGGGAATGATTTAGGGCCTGATTCAGAGATTGGTGGATGGGTTACTCCTTCACAAATGTGACTGATATCCCATTTGTCTTATCACAAGTGCATTATATTCTATGGGGATCACTGACAGAATATCGACCACCACAACATCGACTTCCACAAATATCGGGACATAAATATCTTTGTCAAAAATATCGACCTCCTATCTTTATAATGGTAAGTACAAAAATATCAACAAAAAAATATCGTTGTAAAAAATATCAATGTACAAAATATTGTTTTTTTGTATATGTATAAAAAATATTGTAAAATAAATTAAATAACACACAACTTTAAAAAAAAATATTTAGATTTATTTGTAAATTTTAACAATTATAAGTAATAAATTTAATTTAAAAAGAATTAAACATATATATAAAATATAATATATATATTTACTTAAAAACAATTAATAAATAATATTTGTAATTCATTTTAAAAAGTTATAAATATTATAAATAAATATATATATACCTACACCTATAACATAAAAATTAATAATAAAACAAATTTATATTGTAAATTAAAATATTAAAAAATTAATATTTTTTAAATCTACATTTTGCACTACATTGAGTGCAACAGTAGAGAAAGTGTTGGAGAGCGGAGGGGAATAATTTCCTATTCCCACTCCAATGAGTGCAACAGTGTGGAAAGTGTTGGATAGCGGAGGGGAAAAAATTACTATTCCCACTCCAGCAAGTGCAACATTAGGGAAAGTGTTGGATAGCGAAGGGTAAAAATTACTATTCCCACTCCAGCGAGTGCAACAGTAGGAAAAGTGTTGGATAGCGAAGGGTTCAAATTTACTATTCCAACTCCAGCGAGTGCAACAGTAGGGAAAGTGTTGGATAGCGGAGAGGTAAAAATTAGTATTACCACTCCAGTGAATGCAATAGTAGGGAAAGTGTTGGATAGCGGAGGGGAATAATTTACTATTCCCACTCCAATGAGAGCAACATTAGGGAAAGTGTTGGATAGCGGAGGGGAAAAAATTACTATTCCCACTCCGGCAAGTGCAACTGTAGGGAAAGTGTTGGATAGCGGAGGGGTAAAAATTACTATTCCCACTACAACAAGTGCAACAGTAGGGAATGTGTTGGATAGCGAAGGAGTAAAAATTACTATTCCCACTCCAGTTAGTGCAACAGTAAGGAAAGTTTTGTTTAGCGGAGGGGATAAAATTACTATTCCCACTCCAGTTAGTGCAACAGTAAGGAAAGTTTTGTTTAGCCGAGGGGTAAAAATTACTATTCCCACTACAACGAGTGCAACAGTAGGGAATGTGTTGGATAGCGAAGGAGTAAAAATTACTATTCCCACTCCAGTTAGTGCAACAGTAAGGAAAGTTTTGTTTAGCGGAGGGGATAAAATTACTATTCCCACTCCAACGAGTGCAACAGTAGGGAATATGTTGGATAGCGAAGGAGTAAAACTTACTATTCCCACTCCAGCTAGTGCAACAGTAGGGAATGTGTTGGATAGCGGAGGGGATAAAATTACTATTCCCACTCCAGCAAGTGCAACAGTAGGGAAAAGCGGAGGGGAAAAAATTACTATTCCCACTCCAGTGAGTGCAACAGTAGGGAAAGTGTTGGATAGCGGAGGGGTAAAAATTACTATTCCCACTGAAGAAAATTCAAATAAAAAAAAAAACAAAATATGAACTACAATACAAAAGATAATAAAAACCAAAAAACAAAACATATATAAAAATCTAAAAAATTACAAAACATAGAAACATATTATAATGTTAAAAAAATCTAAAAATTTCAAAGATTTTTAAAAAAATTAAAAAATAATTTACAAACAAATATTTTGTAATAGAAATTATGTATAATCAAAATATTAATTATTACATAAATGTAATATTTTTTCCTACCCTATAACACCACACAATTTACAACACACATCCAAATTAAAAATAAAAGTGTACCTCCATAATTAACACAATTATCAATTAAACACATATTATTAATTAAAAAACACATTAAAACAGATAAAAATTAATGTACTAACCAAACATTACCCCTATAGAACCAAAATCCACAATCAAAATAAAAATAAACAATTACCAAAAATATTTATCAAGTAATAAATGAATATTAATAATCAAGTAATGATTAATTAATTTAAAGTAAATTACTTTCCACCCTCTACCCCAATAAACACCACAACACACACCTAAAAATAATTACACAATTTCCATAACTAATTTAACATTAATAAATTAATATCAATTAACCACAAATCATTAATTAATTTTAAAATTTTTACTTCCCATCATTTACGACTATAAACCCCACACCTCACACATCAAAATAATTACACAATTGCAATATTTAAATTTTAATTAATTAATTAGCATTAATTAACAAATAATTAATTAATTATAAATAAATTACCTCCCACCCTATTCCGCTATAAACCACACCACCCATTTCTAAAAACATGACACAATTAACATAATTAATTAACAATTAATTAATTAATTAATATCAATTAAGCAAATCATAAATAATTATTAATAAATTAATTCCCACAATTAACACTATAAAATAAAATTAAATAAATATTATATAAAAAATATTAATAAATGTATTACAATTAAATTTCTTCCCACCCTTCTCTCCTATCAACGCACAACCCGCTCCTAAAAAACATGTCACGATTAACATAATTACCAAGTAATAACAATTAACAACCAATTAAAAATAATGAATAATAACTTAATTCCCACAATTAACAGTATAAAATATAAAAATAAATAAATATTAATTAATAAAAAATAATAATATTTTAATTATAATCAAATTACTTCCCACCCTATTCCCTATAAACCCACAACCCGCTCCTAAAAAGGACACAATTAACATATTTACCAATTAATTAATTAATAAAAATTAACTGCCAATTATTAATTAATAATAAATTAATTCCCACAATTAACACTATAAAATAAAATTAAATAAATATTATATAAAAAATATTAATAAATGTATTAAAATTAAATTACCTTCCACCCTATTCCCCTATAAACCCACAACCCATAACGAAACGAAAACGCTAAATTTAATTAAAATAAAATTAATAACTACTAAAAATGTAACACATATATTAAAAAACTAAAGCAATACTTAGACAAAAAAATAGAGCACATATATTTAAAATACATACTAAAATACATAACACTAACTAAAAAAACGATATTTTTAACTATATTTTTGCAAACGATAATAATGACTTCGATATTTCTAAAAACAATATTTCTTACCTTAAGCTCGATATTCTTGACCACGATATTCTTGCTGTCGATATTTCTGTATCTCGATATTTTAAACTCGATATTAGAGGAAGTCGACATTTCCAACTCGATATTCTGTCTCTATACCATTCTATGGCTAACCCGCTGCAAGATCAAGTAAATAACAACTGACTTCCATGCAACTATGAACCACAGTAAGACCTGGCTGCTGCACATGGACAACAACCATCCATGCCATGGAAGATACCCTTCACATCACAGCCAATGCCACCCTTGCCTCTTGCTCCCACTCGATCTCTCAGCAGTTATTGACACCACTGGCATTAAAGCACACTTGGGACACATCAACACTGTACATCAGTGGTTCTCCTCCTAGCTCTCTCACTGACACTAACTCATCTAGATGGGCACTTCCAGGTCCCAGCAGCTACCAGGAAATTGCAGAACATTCCATGGACCTCTAAATTTACCCATAGCATTAATCTCTACATGGAGCCTCTGAAAGTCCTTCTTGAATACTGCTCGATGAAGATTCACCAGCCTGTGAAAGACTTATCTTCTGCAGCTTTCGAAAGTGAATTGATACCATACCAATGGCAGATTGTGCAAGGCACAATACAACACAACGTAACGTAGCATAACACGAAATGAAGTAACATAGCAAAGAATAACATAACAGCATAACATACAGTAACATAACATAACTCTCGCTCTGATTGTCTTACAATTAAAGATATCCACTGTCTGAAACACTGCCTCTACCTCATCAAAGCTGGAAGGTCAAAGTAATACACATGGCCAAGATTAATAATGCACTTGTAACTTGTTTAGAGCTTTTCTGTGCATGGTTACATTTTGGTTTTAATGAATGTTTCATGAAAATGAAAGATGAAAATTAAAGATGCAATTAGATATTCTGCAACAAATATGGTTAATCTTGCAGCAAGCTATATCATTTAGGGACACTTGCATGAACGCTTACCAAGTGGAGCCACTGTATCCCTTCCATTACTGTGATTGTCTATAACACCCTGATAAATATATCATCATAGTACATATGTACTGCATCTGGCAATAACATATACATATATATTCACTGAAAAAACCATAGGTTTCAGACACGTTATAGTTAGAAATTAGCATTTAAAAAACCTTTGAAATTCACTGAAAAAACCATAGGTTTTAGGGACAGTTATAGTTAGTTGGACATTTCACTCGTACAAAACCATAGAAATTCCCCCGTTATAGTTAGTTCAGCTAACTATAACTCGTGCCCCGCAATGCACTGCTGATGACGTCACATATTACATCACTCATGACATGGTCAGTGACATCACTGATGACATCACTGATGACATCTCAAATGAAATCACTGATGACATCATCCAGTGACTGTGTGTTTCTGTAAAGTTTAAATATGTTTAATATATATAGGGAAAGGCGTATTGAAGAATGAGTGGGTGTTTAAGTGTCTGAATGGATGATTTAGTACGTGCGTGACTGACTCTACAAGTGAGTGATTAAACGTATCTTACTGAATGCATGGGTTAGTGACTAAACTGTGTGAATGTCTGTATCCGTCTGTTTGTTGGTGTGTAAGTGGATGCATGGATTTGCGAATAGCTACATGAGTGTCTATATGGGTTATTGATTGGTTCTCTGAGTATCTGTATGGCTGCCTGAGTGTTTGTGTGGGTGGGGTGTGTGTGACTCTGTACATAGATGTGTGAGTGGGTGATTCACTGGGTGCATGATTTCAAGAGTGCATCTGTGATGGACTGCTTGGGTGGGTGAGTGTGTGTATGGGTGTGTTAGTGAGTGAATGTATATCTCAGTGGTACATGTGCGAGTAACTACATACGTAAAAGGCAGTATATATGTGTGTTAGAGTATTTAAATGGCTATAAGTGAGAGTGTGTGATTGTGAGAGTGGCTGTATGGATGCGTGTGTGCTTGTATCAGTTATTGTATAAGAGCGTAAGAATGTGCTAGTATTTGTATGAGTAAGTGAGCTGGTGTGTGTATAACTGTATAGGTGAGTAAATGGGTGTGTGATTAATTTTTTGCATGACTGACTAGGTGTGTGAGTACCTCTATGGATGAGTGGCGGTG
Source organism: Calotriton arnoldi (assembly GCA_963921515.1). Classification (NCBI taxonomy): domain Eukaryota; kingdom Metazoa; phylum Chordata; class Amphibia; order Caudata; family Salamandridae; genus Calotriton; species Calotriton arnoldi. The sequence goes on from CAWUFW010008145.1 coordinate 457,849, forward strand.
TGTGAGTGTTTATATAGGTGTATGAGTGCATATGATAGTCCTGTACTGAGTGACTGTAAGTATGAGTGACTGTACGGGTGAGTGAGTAGATGTGTGTGTGTAGACCTAAGAATCAGTGAGTGGGTATGTAGTTATTGGTATTGGAGTGTGTATGGTTTTGAGAATGGCAGTCTGTAATTTAGAGTGGGTGTATCAAAAGCTATATTAGGGTGTGAGAAGATGCATGAAATTATCACATGGATGATGTCATCAGTGATGTCATCAGTGATGTCACTGACTATGTCATGAGTGATGTAATATGTGACGTCATCAGCAGTGCATTGCGGGGGCGCGAGTTATAGTTAGCTGAACTAACTATAACGGGGGAATTTCTATGGTTTTGTACGAGTGAAATGTCCAACTAACTATAACTGTCCCTAAAACCTATGGTTTTTTCAGTGAATTTCAAAGGTTTTTTAAATGCTAATTTCTAACTATAACGTGTCTGAAACCTATGGTTTTTTCAGTGAATTTCAAAGGTTTTTAAATGCTAATTTCTAACTATAACGTGCCTGAAACCTATGATTTTTTAAGTGAATTTCAAAGGTTTTTAAATGCTAGTTTCTAACTATGCCTACAGAGATAGGACATGTGAAGAAAGAAGAAAAAACGTGCAGAAAGAAGCAAAAGAAATGCAGAAAGAAGCAACAGAAGTCCACAAAGACGAAGAAAAGTGCAGGAAGAAGCAAAAGATGTGCAGAAAGAACCAACAGAGGAGCAGAAAGAGGCCATGTTGCAAAATCATCCTGTGCCCACAACTTTTTCAGACGGGTACTGGTGGTAACTGACTCTGACTAACCAGAGTCAGTGCTATGCTAAAAGACACTTAGAATACAGTGAAAACACCTACATACACTAGGGAACACTATGCGTTGGGGTACCCCTGTGATTAGCATGACCTCCTCTGTAAGTCCCTAGTACATAATAGGGCAGGGGGATTAAAACTACCTCTTAAAACGCGTGTGCAAACGCGCCCCGTGGCGCGTTTTAAGTTGCGGGATTAAGTCCCCTTGAATCCTGAGGGTCCCTGGGGCCCAACTAGCCCCCAGGTACCTACAGTTAGGACCACAGAGCTGAGTTGCAGAGAGGCGTTCCGAGGCCACGCACCTTTTTCACCTCTCTGCAACGCAACTCTGTTGTGCTTACTGAAGGTACCTGGTGGGCTAGTTGGCCCCCAGGGTCCCTCAGGATTCAAGGGGCGTGTTTGCGCACATGTCACCTGAGGCCCCGCCCCCTCCCTTCACCACTGTGCAAACGCGCCCCGTGGCGCGTTTTAAGTTGGGGGATTAGGTCACCTTGAATCCTGAGGGTCCCTGGGGACCAACTAGCCCACCAAGTATTTCCAGTAAGCACCACAGGCCTGCGTTGCAACGCCTGTAACAAATTGTGTAGTTGTGTTTAGGTAGTGAAGGGGGTCGTGCTGGGGGTAGTGTTTTAGGGTTTAGGGTAGTGCAGTGGTGTTTGTGTAGTGTAGGGGGTCATGCTGGGGGTAGATTTAGGGTTTAGGGTAGTGCAGTGGTGTTTGGATAGTGTAGGGAGTCGTGCTGGGGGAGTGTTTTAGGGTTTAGGGTATTACAGTGGTGTTTGGGTAGTGTAGGGGTTGTGCTGGGGGTAGTGTTTTAGGGTTTAGGGTAGGGCAGTGGTGTTTGGGTAGTGTAGGGGGTCGTGCTGGGGGTAGTGGTTTAGGGTTTAGGGTAGTGCAGTGGTGTTTGGGTAGTGTAGGGGGTACTGCTGGGGGTAGTGTTTTAGGGTTTAGGGTAGTGCAATGGTGTTTGGGTAGTGTAGGGGGTACTGCTGGGGGTAGTGTTTTAGGGTTTAGGGTAGTGCAGTGGTGTTTGTGTAGTGTAGGCGTTCGTGGTGGAGGTATTGTTTTAGGGTTTAGGGTAGTGCAGTGGTGTTTGTGTAGTGTAGGGTGTAGTGGGTTAGTGGTTTAGGGTAGTGCAGTGGTGTTTGTGTAGTGTAGGGGGTCGTGCTGGGGGTAGTGTTTTAGGGTTTAGGGTAGTGCAGTGGTCTTTGTGTAGTGTAGGAGGTCGTGGTTTAGGGTTTAGGGTAGTGCAGTGGTGTTCGGGCAGTGTAGGGGGTCGTGCTGGGGGTGGTGTTTCAGGGTTTAGGGCAGTGCAGTGGTGTTCGGGCAGTGTAGGGGGTCTTGCTGGGGGTGGTGTTTCAGGGTTTAGGGCAGTGCAGTGGTGTTTGGGTCGTGCAGGGGGTCATGCTGGGGGAGTGTTTTAGGGTTTAGGGCAGTGCAGTGGTGTTTGGGTAGTGTAGGGGGTCATGCTGGGGGAGTGTTTTAGGGTTTAGGGCAGTGCAGTGGTGTTCGGGCAGTGTAGGGGGTCGTGCTGGGGGAGTGTTTTAGGGTTTAGGGCAGTGCAGTGGTGTTCGGGTAGTGTAGGGGGTCGTGCTGGGGGAGTGTTTGAGGGTTTAGGGCAGTGCAGTTGTGTTCGGGTAGTGTAGGGGGTCGTGCTGGGGGGAGTATTTTAGGGTTTAGGGTAGTGCAGTGGTGTTCGGGTAGTGTAGGGGGTCATGCACGGGGTGGTGTTTCAGGGTTTAGGGCAGTGCAGTGGTGTTCGGGCAGTGTAGGGGGTCGTGCTGGGGCTGGTGTTTCAGGGTTTAGGGCAGTGCAGTGGTGTTCGGGCAGTGTAGGGGGTCTTGCTGGGGGTGGTGTTTCAGGGTTTAGGGCAGTGGTGTTCGGGCAGTGTAGGGGGTCTTGCTGGGGGTGATGTTTCAGGGTTTAGGGCAGTGCAGTGGTGTTCGGGCAGTGTAGGGGGTCTTGCTGGGGGTAGTTTTTCAGGGTTTAGGGCAGTGCAGTGGTGTTCGTGCAGTGTAGGGGGTCGTGCTGGGGATGGTGTTTCATGGTTTAGGGCAGTGCAGTAGTGTTCAGGCAGTGTAGGGGGTCGTGCTGGGGCTGGTGTTTCAGGGTTTAGGGCAGTGCAGGCAGTGGTGCTCGGGCAGTGTAGGGGCTCGTGCTGGGGGTGGTGTTTCTGGGTTTAGGGTAGTGCAGTTGTGTTCGGGCAGTGTAGGGGTTCGTGCTGGGGCTGGTGTTTCAGGGTTTAGGGCAGTGCAGTGGTGTTCGGGCAGTGTAGGGGGTCATGCTGGGGCTGGTGTTTCAGTGTTTTGGGCAGAGCAGTGGTGTTCGGGCAGTGTAGGGGGTCGTGCTGGGGGTGGTGTTTCAGGGTTTAGGGCAGTGCAGTGGTGTTCGAGTAGTGTAGGGGGTCGTGCTGGGGGTGGTGTTTCAGGGTTTAGGGCAGTGGTGTTCGGGCAGTGTAGGGGGTCTTGCTGGGGGTGATGTTTCAGGGTTTAGGGCAGTGCAGTGGTGTTCGGGCAGTGTAGGGGGTCTTGCTGGGGGCAGTGTTTCAGGGTTTAGGGCAGAGCAATGGTGTTCAGGCAGTGTAGGGGGTTGTGTTGGAGGTGGTGTTTCAGGCTTTAGGGCAGTGCAGTGGTATTCGGGCAGTGTAGGTGGTCTTGCTGGGGGTGGTGTTTCAGGGTTTAGGGCAGTGGTGTTCAGGCAGTGTAGGGGGTCGTGCTGGGGGTGGTGTTTCAGGGTTTAGGGCAGTGCAATGGTGTTCGGGCAGTGTAGGGGGTCGTGCAGGGGCTGGTGTTTCAGGGTTTAGGGCAGTGCAGTGGTGTTCGGGCAGTGTAGGGGGTCGTGCTGGGGGTGGTGTTTCAGGGTTTAGGGCAGTGCAGTGGTGTTTGGGCAGTGTAGGGGGTCGTGCTGGGGGTGGTGTTTCTGGGTTTAGGGCAGTGTAGTGGTGTTCGGGCAGTGTAGGGGGTCGTGCAGGGGGTGGTGAGTCAGGGTTTAGGGCAGTGCAGTGGTGTTCGGGCAGTGTAGGGGGTCATGCTGGGGGTAGAGTTTTAGGGTTTAGGGCAGTGCAGTGGTGTTCGGGCAGTATAGGGGGTCGTGCAGGGGGTGGTGTTTCAGGGTTTAGGGCAGTGCAGTGGTGCTCGGGCAGTGTAGGGGTCGTGCTGGGGGTGGTGTTTCAGGGTTTAGGGCAGTGCAGTGGTGTTCGGGCAGTGTAGGGTGTCGTGCTGGGGGTGGTGTTTCAGGGTTTTGGGCAGTGCAGTGGTGTTCGGGCAGTGTAGGTGGTCTTGCTGGGGCTGGTGTTTCCGGGTTTAGTGCAGTGGTGTTCGGGCAGTGTAGGGGGTCTTGCTGGGGGTGGTGTTTCAGTGTTTAGGGCAGTGCAATGGTGTTCGCGCAGTGTAGGGGTTTTGCTGGGGCTGATGTTTCAGCGTTTAGGGCAGCGCAGTGGTGTTCGGGCAGTGTAGGGGGTCTTGCTGGGGGTGGTGTTTCAGGGTTTAGGGCAGTGCAGTGGTGTTCGGGCAGTGTAGGGGGTCTTGCTGGGGCTGGTGTTTCAGGGTTTAGGGCAGTGCAGTGGTGTTCGGGCAGTGTAGGGGGTCTTGCTGGGGCTGGTGTTTCAGGGTTTAGGGTAGTGCAGTGGTGTTCGGGCAGTGTAGGGGGTCGTGCTGGGGCTGGTGTTTGAGGGTTTAGGGCAGTGCAGTGGTGTTCGGGCAGTGTAGGGGGTCGTGCTGGGGCTGGTGTTTCAGGGTTTAGGGCAGTGCAGTGGTTTTCAGGCAGTGTAGGCGGTCGTGCTGGGGGTGGTGTTTCAGGGTTTAGGGCAGTGCAGTGGTGTTCGGGCAGTGTAGGGGGTCGTGCTGGGGGTGGTGTTTCAGGGTTTAGGGCAGTGCAGTGGTGTTCGGGCAGTGTAGGGGGTCGTGCTGGGGCTGGTGTTTCAGGGTTTTGGGCAGAGCAGTGGTGTTCGGGCAGTGTAGGGGGTCGTGCTGGGGGTGGTGTTTTAGGGTTTAGGGCACTGCAGTGTTGTTCGGGCAGTGTAGGGGGTCTTGCTGGGGGTGGTGTTTCAGGGTTTAGGGCAGTGGTGTTCGGGCAGTGTAGGGGGTCTTGCTGGGGGTGATGTTTCAGGGTTTAGGGCAGTGCAGTGGTGTTCGGGCAGTGTAGGGGGTCTTGCTGGGGGTAGTGTTTCAGGGTTTAGGGCAGTGCAGTAGTGTTCGTGCAGTGTAGGGGGTCATGCTGGGGGCGGTGTTTCAGGGTTTAGGGCAGTGCAGTAGTGTTCGGGCAGTGTAGGGGGTCGTGCAGGGGGTGGTGTTTCAGGGTTTAGGGCAGTGCAATGGTGTTCGGGCAGTGTAGGGGGTCGTGCTGGGGGTGGTGTTTCAGGGTTTAGGGCAGTGCAGTGGTGTTCGGGCAGTGTAGTGGGTCATGCAGGGGGTGGTGTTTCAGGGTTTAGGGCAGTGCAGTGGTGTTCGGGCAATGTAGGGGGTCGTGCTGGGGCTGGTGTTTCAGGGTTTAGGGCAGTGCAGTGGTGTTCGGGCAGTGTAGGGGGTCTTGCTGGGGGTGGTGTTTCAGGGTTTAGGGCAGTGGTGGTCGGGCAGTGTAGGGGGTCTTGCTGGGGGTGATGTTTCAGGGTTTTAGGCAGTGCAGTGATGTTCGGGCAGTGTAGGGTGTCGTGCTGGGGGTGGTGTTTCAGGGTTTAGGGCAGTGCAGTGGTGTTCGGGCAGTGTAGGGGGTCTTGCTGGGGGTAGTGTTTCAGGGTTTAGGGCAGTGCAGGGGTGTTCGTGCAGTGTAGGGGGTCGTGCTGGGGATGGTGTTTCAGGGTTTAGGCCAGTGCAGTAGTGTTCGGGCAGAGTAGGGGGTCGTGCAGGGGGAATGGTGTTTCAGGGTTTAGGGCAGTGCAGTGGTGTTCGGGCAGTGTAGTGGGTCATGCAGGGGGTGGTGTTTCAGGGTTTAGGGCAGTGCAGTGGTGTTCGGGCAATGTAGGGGGTCATGCTGGGGCTGGTGTTTCAGGGTTTAGGGCAGTGCAGTGGTGTTCGGGCAGTGTAGGGGGTCTTGCTGGGGGTGGTGTTTCAGGGTTTAGGGCAGTGGTGTTCGGGCAGTGTAGGGGGTCTTGCTGGGGGTGATGTTTCAGGGTTTAAGGCAGTGCAGTGGTGTTCGGGCAGTGTAGGGTGTCGTGCTGGGGGTGGTGTTTCAGGGTTTAGGGCAGTGCAGTGGTGTTCGGGCAGTGTAGGGGGTCGTGCACGGGGTGGTGTTTCAGGGTTTAGGGCAGTGCAGTGGTGTTCGGGCAGTGTAGGGGGTTGTGCTGGGGCTGGTGTTTCAGGGTTTAGGGCAGTGCAATGGTGTTCTGGCAGTGTAGGGGGTCGTGCTGGGGCTAGTGTTTCACGGTTTAGGGCAGTGCAGTGGTGTTCGGGCAGTGTAGGGGGTCATGCTGGGGCTGGTGTTTCAGGGTTTAGGGCAGTGCAGTGGTGCTCAGGCAGTGTAGGGGGTCGTGCTGGGGGTGGTGTTTATGGGTTTAGGGTAGTGCAGTGGTGTTCGGGCAGTGTAGGGGGTCGTGCTGGGGCTGGTGTTTCAGGGTTTAGGGCAGTGCAGTGGTGTTCGGGCAGTGTAGGGGGTCGTGCTGGGGCTGGTGTTTTAGGGTTTAGGGCAGTGCAGTGGTGTTTGGGCAGTGTAGGGGGTCTTGCTGGGGGTAGTTTTTCAGGGTTTAGGGCAGTGCAGTGGTGTTCGTGCAGTGTAGGGGGTCGTGCTGGGGATGGTGTTTCATGGTTTAGGGCAGTGCAGTAGTGTTCAGGCAGTGTAGGGGGTCGTGCTGGGGCTGGTGTTTCAGGGTTTAGGGCAGTGCAGGCAGTGGTGCTCGGGCAGTGTAGGGGGTCGTGCTGGGGGTGGTGTTTCTGGGTTTAGGGTAGTGCAGTGGTGTTCGGGCAGTGTAGGGGTTCGTGCTGGGGCTGGTGTTTCAGGGTTTAGGGCAGTGCAGTGGTGTTCGGGCAGTGTAGGGGGTCATGCTGGGGCTGGTGTTTCAGTGTTTTGGGCAGAGCAGTGGTGTTCGGGCAGTGTAGGGGGTCGTGCTGGGGGTGGTGTTTCAGGGTTTAGGGCAGTGCAGTGGTGTTCGAGCAGTGTAGGGGGTCGTGCTGGGGGTGGTGTTTCAGGGTTTAGGGCAGTGGTGTTCGGGCAGTGTAGGGGGTCTTGCTGGGGGTGATGTTTCAGGGTTTAGGGCAGTGCAGTGGTGTTCGGGCAGTGTAGGGGGTCTTGCTGGGGGCAGTGTTTCAGGGTTTAGGGCAGAGCAATGGTGTTCAGGCAGTGTAGGGGGTTGTGTTGGAGGTGGTGTTTCAGGCTTTAGGGCAGTGCAGTGGTATTCGGGCAGTGTAGGGGGTCTTGCTGGGGGTGGTGTTTCAGGGTTTAGGGCAGTGGTGTTCAGGCAGTGTAGGGGGTCGTGCTGGGGGTGGTGTTTCAGGGTTTAGGGCAGTGCAGTGGTGTTCGGGCAGTGTAGGGGGTCGTGCAGGGGCTGGTGTTTCAGGGTTTAGGGCAGTGCAGTGGTGTTTGGGCAGTGTAGGGGGTCGTGCTGGGGGTGGTGTTTCTGGGTTTAGGGCAGTGTAGTGGTGTTCGGGCAGTGTAGGGGGTCGTGCAGGGGGTGGTGAGTCAGGGTTTAGGGCAGTGCAGTGGTGTTCGGGCAGTGTAGGGGGTCATGCTGGGGGTAGAGTTTTAGGGTTTAGGGCAGTGCAGTGGTGTTCGGGCAGTGTAGGGGGTCGTGCAGGGGGTGGTGTTTCAGGGTTTAGGGCAGTGCAGTGGTGTTCGGGCAGTGTAGGGGTCGTGCTGGGGGTGGTGTTTCAGGGTTTAGGGCAGTGTAGGGTGTCGTGCTGGGGGTGGTGTTTCAGGGTTTTGGGCAGTGCAGTGGTGTTCGGGCAGTGTAGGTGGTCTTGCTGGGGCTGGTGTTTCCGGGTTTAGTGCAGTGGTGTTCGGGCAGTGTAGGGGGTCTTGCTGGGGGTGGTGTTTCAGGGTTTAGGGCAGTGCAATGGTGTTCGCGCAGTGTAGGGGGTCTTGCTGGGGCTGATGTTTCAGCGTTTAGGGCAGCGCAGTGGTGTTCGGGCAGTGTAGGGGTCTTGCTGGGGGTGGTGTTTCAGGGTTTAGGGCAGTGCAGTGGTGTTCGGGCAGTGTAGGGGGTCGTGCTGGGGCTGGTGTTTGAGGGTTTAGGGCAGTGCAGTGGTGTTCGGGCAGTGTAGGGGGTCGTGCTGGGGCTGGTGTTTCAGGGTTTAGGGCAGTGCAGTGGTTTTCAGGCAGTGTAGGCAGTCGTGCTGGGGGTGGTGTTTCAGGGTTTAGGGCAGTGCAGTGGTGTTCGGGCAGTGTAGGGGGTCGTGCTGGGGGTGGTGTTTCAGGGTTTAGGGCAGTGCAGTGGTGTTCGGGCAGTGTAGGGGGTCGTGCTGGGGCTGGTGTTTCAGGGTTTTGGGCAGAGCAGTGGTGTTCGGGCAGTGTAGGGGGTCGTGCTGGGGGTGGTGTTTTAGGGTTTAGGGCACTGCAGTGTTGTTCGGGCAGTGTAGGGGGTCTTGCTGGGGGTGGTGTTTCAGGGTTTAGGGCAGTGGTGTTCGGGCAGTGTAGGGGGTCTTGCTGGGGGTGATGTTTCAGGGTTTAGGGCAGTGCAGTGGTGTTCGGGCAGTGTAGGGGTCTTGCTGGGGCTGGTGTTTCAAGGTTTAGGGCAGTGCAGTAGTGTTCGTGCAGTGTAGGGGGTCATGCTGGGGGCGGTGTTTCAGGGTTTAGGGCAGTGCAGTAGTGTTCGGGCAGTGTAGGGGGTCGTGCAGGGGGTGGTGTTTCAGGGTTTAGGGCAGTGCAATGGTGTTTGGGCAGTGTAGGGGGTCGTGCTGGGGGTGGTGTTTCAGGGTTTAGGGCAGTGCAGTGGTGTTCGGGCAGTGTAGTGGGTCATGCAGGGGGTGGTGTTTCAGGGTTTAGGGCAGTGCAGTGGTGTTCGGGCAATGTAGGGGGTCGTGCTGGGGCTGGTGTTTCAGGGTTTAGGGCAGTGCAGTGGTGTTGGGGCAGTGTAGGGGGTCTTGCTGGGGGTGGTGTTTCAGGGTTTAGGGCAGTGGTGTTCGGGCAGTGTAGGGGGTCTTGCTGGGGGTGATGTTTCAGGGTTTAGGGCAGTGCAGTGGTGTTCGGGCAGTGTAGGGGGTCTTGCTGGGGGTAGTGTTTCAGGGTTTAGGGCAGTGCAGGGGTGTTCGTGCAGTGTAGGGGGTCGTGCTGGGGATGGTGTTTCAGGGTTTAGGCCAGTGCAGTAGTGTTCGGGCAGAGTAGGGGGTCGTGCAGGGGGAATGGTGTTTCAGGGTTTAGGGCAGTGCAGTGGTGTTCGGGCAGTGTAGTGGGTCATGCAGGGGGTGGTGTTTCAGGGTTTAGGGCAGTGCAGTGGTGTTCGGGCAATGTAGGGGGTCGTGCTGGGGCTGGTGTTTCAGGGTTTAGGGCAGTGCAGTGGTGTTCGGGCAGTGTAGGGGGTCTTGCTGGGGGTGGTGTTTCAGGGTTTAGGGCAGTGGTGTTCGGGCAGTGTAGGGGGTCTTGCTGGGGGTGATGTTTCAGGGTTTAGGGCAGTGCAGTGGTGTTCGGGCAGTGTAGGGTGTCGTGCTGGGGGTGGTGTTTCAGGGTTTAGGGCAGTGCAGTGGTGTTCGGACAGTGTAGGGGGTCGTGCACGGGGTGGTGTTTCAGGGTTTAGGGCAGTGCAGTGGTGTTTGGGCAGTGTAGGGGGTTGTGCTGGGGCTGGTGTTTCAGGGTTTAGGGCAGTGCAATGGTGTTCTGGCAGTGTAGGGGGTCGTGCTGGGGCTAGTGTTTCACGGTTTAGGGCAGTGCAGTGGTGTTCGGGCAGTGTAGGGGGTCATGCTGGGGCTGGTGTTTCAGGGTTTAGGGCAGTGCAGTGGTGTTCGTGCAGTGTAGGTGGTCGTGCTGGGGCTGTTGTTTCAGGGTTTAGGGCAGTGCAGTGGTGTTCGGGCAGTGTAGGGGGTCATGCTGGGGCTGGTGTTTCAGGGTTTAGGGCAGTGCAGTGGTGCTCGGGCAGTGTAGGGGGTCGTGCTGGGGGTGGTGTTTATGGGTTTAGGGTAGTGCAGTGGTGTTCGGGCAGTGTAGGGGGTCGTGCTGGGGCTGGTGTTTCAGGGTTTAGGGCAGTGCAGTGGTGTTCGGGCAGTGTAGGGGGTCGTGCTGGGGCTTGTGTTTCAGGGTTTTGGGCAGAGCAGTGGTGTTTGGGCAGTGTAGGGGGTCGTGCTGGGGGTGGTGTTTCAGGGTTTAGGGCAGTGCAGTGGTGTTCGGGCAGTGTAGGGGGTCGTGCTGGGGGTGGTGTTTCAGGGTTTAGGGCAGTGGTGTTCGGGCAGTGTAGGGGGTCTTGCTGGGGGTGATGTTTCAGGGTTTATGGCAGTGGAGTGGTGTTTGGGCAGTGTAGGGGGTCTTGCTGGGGATAGTGTTTCAGGGTTTAGGGCAGTGCAGTGGTGTTTGGGCAGTGTAGGGGGCCGTGCTGGGGGTGGTGTTTCAGGGTTTAGGGCAGTGCAGTGGTGTTCGGGCAGTGTAGGGGGTCGTGAAGGGGGTGGTGTTTCAGGGTTTAGGGCAGTGCAGTGGTGTTCGGCAGTGTAGGGGCCCATGCTGGGGGTGGTGTTTCAGGGTTTAGGGCAGTGCAGTGGTGTTCGAACAGTGTAGGGGTCGTGCAGAGGCTGGTGTTTCAAGGTTTAGGGCAGTGCAGTGGTGTTCGGGCAGTGTAGGGGGTCGTTCTGGGGGTAGTGTTTTAGGGTTTAGGGTAGTGCAGTGGTGCTTGTGTAGTGTAGGGGGTCGTGCTGGGGGTACTATTGTAGGGTTTAGGGTAGTGCAGTGGTGTTCAGGCAGTGTAGGGGGTCTTGCTGGGGGTGGTGTTTCAGGGTTTAGGGCAGTGGTGTTCGGGCAGTGTAGGGGGTCTTGCTGGGGGTAGTGTTTCAGGGTTTAGGGCAGTGCAGTGGTGTTCGGGCAGTGTAGGGGGTCGTGCTGGGGGTGGTGTTTCAGGGTTTAGGGCAGTGCAGTAGTGTTCGGGCAGTGTAGGGGGTCGTGCAGGGGGAATGGTGTTTCAGGGTTTTGGGCAGTGCAGTGGTGTTCGGGCAGTGTAGGGTGTCGTGCTGGGGTGGTGTTTCAGGGTTTAGGGCAGTGCAGTGGTGTTTGGGCAGTGTAGGGGGTCGTGCACGGGGTGGTGTTTCAGGGTTTAGGGCAGTGCAGTAGTGTTCGGGCAGTGTAGGGGGTTGTGCTGGGGCTGGTGTTTCAGGGTTTAGGGCAGTGCAATGGTGTTCTGGCAGTGTAGGGGGTCGTGCTGGGGCTAGTGTTTCACGGTTTAGGGCAGTGCAGTGGTGTTTGGGCAGTGTAGGGGGTCATGCTGGGGCTGGTGTTTCAGGGTTTAGGGCAGTGCAGTGGTGTTCGGGCAGTGTAGGGGGTCATGCTGGGGCTGGTGTTTCAGTGTTTAGGGCAGTGCAGTGGTGCTCAGGCAGTGTAGGGGGTCGTGCTGGGGGTGGTGTTTCTGGGTTTAGGGTAGTGCAGTTGTGTTCGGGCAGTGTAGGGGGTCGTGCTGGGGCTGGTGTTTCAGGGTTTAGGGCAGTGCAGTGGTGTTCGGGCAGTGTAGGGGGTCGTGCTGGGGCTGGTGTTTCAGGGTTTTGGGCAGAGCAGTGGTGTTCGTGCAGTGTAGGGTGTCGTGCTGGGGGTGGTGTTTCAGGGTTTAGGGCAGTGCAGTGGTGTTCGGGCAGTGTAGGGGGTCGTGCTGGGGGTGGTGTTTCAGGGTTTAGGGCAGTGGTGTTCGGGCAGTGTAGGGGGTCTTGCTGGGGGTGATGTTTCAGGGTTTAGGGCAGTGGAGTGGTGTTTGGGCAGTGTAGGGGGTCTTGCTGGGGACAGTGTTTCAGGGTTTAGGGCAGTGCAGTGGTGTTTGGGCAGTGTAGGGGGCCGTGCTGGGGGTGGTGTTTCAGGGTTTAGGGCAGTGCAGTGGTGTTCGGGCAGTGTAGCGGGTCGTGAAGGGGGTGGTGTTTCAGGGTTTAGGGCAGTGCAGTGGTGTTCGGGCAGTGTAGGGGGTCGTGCTGGGGGTGGTGTTTCAGGGTTTAGGGCGGTGCAGTGGTGTTCGAACAGTGTAGGGGGTCGTGCAGGGGCTGGAGTTTCAAGGTTTAGGGCAGTGCAGTGTAGGGGGTCGTTCTGGGGGTAGTGTTTTAGGGTTTAGGGTAGTGCAGTGGTGCTTGTGTAGTGTAGGGGTCATGTTTTAGGGTAGTGCAGTGGTGTTTGGGTAGTGTAGGGGGTCGTGCTGGGGGTATTGTTTTAGGATTTAGGTTAGTGCAGTGGTGTTTGGGTAGTGTAGGGGATCGTGCTGGGGGTAGTGTTTTAGGGTTTAGGGTAGTGCAGTGGTGTTTGTGTAGTGGAGGGGGTCATGCTGGGGGTAGTGTTTTAGGGTTTAGGATAGTGCAGTGGTGCTTGTGTAGTGTAGGGAGTCGTGCTGGGGTAGTGTTTTAGGGTTTAGAGTAGTGCAGTAGTGTTTTTGTAGTGTAGGGGGTCATGTTTTAAGATGCAACGCTCCAATACCGGACCAGTCTGCACTACATAAAACTGCAAAAAAAAATAAAAAGTGTTTTGCACACTTTTGTCATTGGGCTATATGTGGGCTACATCTGGGTAATATTTGTGCTATATTTGGGCTCTTTTTTCTCTGATGGCCATCTTGGAAGACTTCTTTGTTATGAAGTTTCCTAATTTCCTCATTTACTGCAGTCTCCTCAGTAGGAAATGCTTTCAGTTTTTACTTTGATTCCATCAAGAAGGCATTCAGATGTGTCTCACATTTGCCATAAATTCAGAATGTTAGCACTCTAGTTGCTCATTAGATCACTGTACTAAAGCTACTGCTCACCAGGGAGTTAACTGGAAGTCTGCTGCTGGTATTGAAAGTGATTGTTTCAGTCTGCATGTCAGAATTTTCTAATGAAATAGAAGAGGATTTGAGATCTCACTTAAAACATGCCCTCATTTTTAGGTCGAGCCTCGAGTAGCGCGCAAGCGCTGCTTAGAGGCGAAGACTTATTGTAAGCGAGTTTGAAAAGCAGTCCAAGAAACGCTCGTGCGTCGTGGCTGGCCTTTTTGGGATGGGTACGCGCGGCAAACATGTGTTTCCAATTATCGTGCCCAGACGCGGGCGCGATATGTGGAAACACTTGTCTGCCGCGCGTACTCATCCAAAGGCCAGCCACGACGCACGAGCGTTTTGGGACTGCTTTGCAGGCTGCCGCGCTCGCTCGCCCCCGCTCCCTGTCCAAAGAAAGCCTGACCAGAGAGCGTCCCAAATCAGGGGGCTTGCTTCTAAGATACACACAAGGGGGCCGCGCCGCCCACTGCCTGACGTCGCGATGACGCTATCAGGCTCCTCCCGGTGCGGCAGCGGATGGTGTCGCTGCTGCTGAGCAACAAGTAACGGGAGCCGAGGCCCGGGTTATCTCAAAGCCGGAGAAGCTACAACCTCCTCGGCCACTGCAGGGCGAAGAGAGGCCCCGGCTGAACGTGCAGTCCCGGGGGACCCGTGCACGCGCTGCCTGCAGCGCGCCGAGAGGCGGCGGACGGCGGCAGAAGGTGATCTGGGGATGGAGGGGTCTGTGTTGTCCTCCGGCCCGAGGAAGGCGCCGCGGCTTCCAGTCACTGGAAGATCCGCGCGTCTCCCTGTGGTCGGGTGTCTCCTTCTGTGTCGTTCTGTTGCCTGGGGGAGGAGGGAAGCTTTCCGTTTGAACAGCAGGTATTAGAAGTGGGAGCAAGAAACATGCCCGAAGGCGCCTGTTTACTAACATTCCTGCCTCCTTACCCACACGCTTCTTGCTGCGCCTTGGAGTGAGGGTTTTCTGGGGAGGATGTGGTGCAGATGTGCACAGAAGTTTTCCCTCTGTGATGCAGCAGTACTTTTGCAGCGAAAGAAGCCAAGACTGATGCTCATTTCATGAAGTTTTTCTGTGCCACTCTGCTTATACGAACTGACATTTGTGTGTGTAACAAGTCGTACAGTGCAGCACAGATAATTGCTTTGTTTTACCCAGATCCTGTTTTGTTTCGGGTACAGTGAGGCGTGGATGGTCACTGGTAGTTACTGCGGTGTAGTTTATCAATCGTATGAAACTGTAGGTGTACCGTAATGGAGTACGCCGGTACAGAGAAGACAGGTACATCACGCAGTGTGAGCCCATCCATTGTGGTACAGTATAGCAACGTGACAGTAAATATTGTGGTTTGGAGTGTATTATCACTCAGTATGATCGTTATTATCCCATAGGCTTCAGTGCAGAATGGCTGCAGGCCAAGGGCGCTATGAGACATAGTTGAACAGAACGCAGTGTGAAAATATATAGCATGCTATATAGTGCGGTGTGAAAAAGCGCAGTGTCACACAGTAGTAATGAGGAAAATCCTTATTGAACAGTAAGTAGGGCCGGCATTTAGCATGGGCGAGTTGCGACAAGGCCGCCAATATTCTATGGGGCGCACGGAGCTATTTGTATTACGGTAATGCCAACTGCAGCAGCATCCCTGTCACCTTTCTCCAGCCTTGTTTTGGTACCTGCGTGCTCGTTTTTGTCTGATTTGCCAGTTTAAAGTGGTTCTAATCCCTCATTATCACACAGTGGCACTATTTTTACCCCACCCCCTCCTTACCGTCTCACCCTCTGCTGACACACACCAAGAAAGCCACCATCAGCGTGAGGCAGTGATTTAAGTGCGCTGGGGGAGGTCCAGGTATGTTTGCATTCAGGGCCAGGACCTGACCAGTGAAGTCAAAGCGCCCCGCCTCGTTTAATTCGCTAGCATCAGCAAGGGTGCCACATTTCTCTCCGCTCAGGGCGCTAACTTAATAAAGCGCTTTGAGTGTATGTGGAATAGATCACAGGATGCTGCGAGGGCCCAATGCAGTTTGTCTGATAACCTCTTGCTTTCTGTAGACCTTGCGGTCTTACTCATTACGCAGGACTGAACTATGTAAGTAAAATTACCTGCCATCCTCATGTTCACGTGACAGTCTTAAAACGTCTTTCATTCCTGCCAACCGTGAGTCACGTGACATCCGCTCCAGGAAAGTGTGGCCCGGGTCAGAAGGGTCTAAAGGCACGGGAAGGATGAGCTGTTTATGGGGCAGGGAGACTTGTATCCACATGAGTAGGTAGAGGTCATACAGGGGATTTTTGAGGCCTTCATGGATAGCAGAGTAATTCAGAGCAGGGAAGAGGTGAGAAGGGTCAGCTCGTAGTGCAAAACAAAGCACTTTAAGGTGTCTCCTCTGACTTCCTTCTGAGAACAACGTAAGTGGTTCGATTGCCAGTCAGAAGTTAGACAACCATAGTGTTTTATTAACCGAACGTTATCCTTTTTTTTTTTAAAGAGAATTGTCACTTTGTTAAACATGGCCTTATTTAAAATTGCAAGAATCAGTACCAACGATTTTACTTATTTGAAAAACAAATTCCATGCTTTACATCTAATATTAATGCTGTAGTGCACAGTCACACTTTTTTGTACCATATGAGGACACTATGTGTACCCTTTGTGGCAATTCCAGTAGACCAGTTGTAACTGAATTATAAAGGTCCAGATACAAGAAGAAACAAGCATTGGCATAGCCAATAGGTCTCGCCTTTGGGACCTTATAAGTGTTTTGCCATAATGTTGGTGCCCCAAGGATATTGTGATGCATAACTAAATACTTATAAGGACCGAAAAGCGAGACCTATTGGCTATGCCAATGCTTGTTCTTTCTGCAGCACTAACCATAATTTCTATTTAAAAAAGAACCCCCTCATTTTGTTCCTTTTTAAATTAAATGTTTTAAGTATTAACGGTTTATTCCAATCAAGATGGCTTCCGGTGTGCCATACTTTTGTCATAAGTAAGGCTGTTAGCGCTCTAGTTGTTCTTTAGAACACTCGGGAAGCTGCAGTAGAACACAAAGGCATCAACTGGCAGGCTGCTCCTGTTGAAATATAACAGGAAGATATTTGAGATCACACTTGAAACATGTCCTAATTTTTCTTTCTACAGCACTACCCATAATTTTTATGACAAAATTAACCCCATCATTTTGTTCCTTTTTAAATTAAATGTTTTAAGTGTTACCAGTTTATTCCAATCAAGATGGCTTCAGGTGTGCCATACTTTTGTCATAAGTAAGGCTGTTAGCACTCTAGTTGCTCTTTAGAACACTCTGGGAAGCTGCAGTAGAACACAAAGGCATCAACTGACAGGCTGCTCCTGTTGAAATATAACAGGAAGATATTTGAGATCTCACTTGAAACATGTCCTAATTTTTCTTTCTATAGCACTAACCATAATTTCTATGACAAAATGAACCCCATCATTTTGTTCCTTTTTAAATTAAATGTTTTAAGTGTTACCAGTTTATTCCAATCAAGATGGCTTCAGGTGTGCCATACTTTTGTCATAAGTAAGGCTGTTAGCACTCTAGTTGTTCTTTAGAACACTCTGGGAAGCTGCAGTAGAACACAAAGGAATCAACTGACAGTCTCTGCCCTTGTTGGAGGTACATGTTTTACTGAGAATGTCAGACTTCATTCTCACATGACTGAGAAAGATAATGTGAATTTACAGAAAATATGCTCTCATTTTAGCTTCTGGAGCACCTTCCAAAACTGTATGGGACAAGCATGTGAAAATAGTTTTCTCTCAAACATGATTCATGATATCCCAGCAGAAGGTTTTTCACAGGGTAAAATCACCTTAGAACACACCACAATTCCTGAAATTAGTATGGTACCATCAACAAATGAATTCTAATGTAACTAAAGTCTGTTATCACCCTTAATAGTTCTCCTTTTGGTAACCCTCAAAATCTTTGATTCACTACAAGGCATTTCAATGGGGTACTATCATGTATATTGGTCTCAAGATGGCTGCCAGCAATTCCAGGATGAAGTGCTGACAGCCAATCAGATCTCACGATGACATGTGTGGTTAGGCTCCGCCCAGATATATATGTGTTTTTACTTTTGATTTTCTCAGCAACTACTGAACGGATTTACACCATTTAACAAAAGGGTTCTTTCTGAACCAAGAACTACCTCTTTGCCAAATTTGGTGTAATTCCGTTCAGCAGTTCGGGCTGTAGCCTTGCATAAAGTTTCCTATGGGAAATTGATTTTTGACTCTTATTTTTTAATTTCTCCGCAACTACTGAACGGATTTACACCATTTAACAAAAAGGGTTCTTTCTGAACCAAGAACTACCTCTTTGCCAAATTTGGTGTAATTCCGTTCAGCAGTTCGGGCTGTAGCCGTGTCTAAAGTTTCCTATGGGAAAATGAATGGGGAAAACACGTTTTGGGACCCCCTTTTTTCTCGGCCCCCGCTTGATGAATCACCCCGAGACTTTCAGGGTAGGAGCGGACCGGAGCGGGCCATAAAGTTTGAAAATTTCGCGAAGATTCGTCAACCGGCAAGAGAGTTATTTCAAATAGAATGTCGCGGATTTCCTATGGAAAATAGGTCCTAACTATAACTATCTACTGGCGACCGCCAGTAGATAATATATATATATATATATCCTCCTGTGAACAGCTAGTCACTGAAATTTGGAATAAAGGCAAGAAGATCTGTGTGTTGCACTCGATCTATCACCCTCCTGATGACAATCTGGTCTTCATAGAGCAAATCATGGAGGTCATTAGCTCGAGCTCGGATCAACTCTGCCACATATTCCTCGGAGACTTTAACCTTCATTGGAATGACACAAATGATCCTTTTGTCTGTTCCTTTAAGACTTTCCTCTCTGACCTTAACATCTCACAGCTCTGTAAAGATCCTACACACAATAAGGGCGCCACTCTCGACCTTATCATTGCCAAAGACAACATGATACAAAAAAGCGACATCTTACCCTGTGACTAGTCTGATCATTTTCAAATTCCCTTCACCATCTTAAATAAGGGCTTGGGTAGGCAGGGTCAACCCCTTAAAGGGAAACAACTGACTCGCAATATGAGAGACCTCAACATCAATATGCTAACTTCAATCACCAAAAATAGACTACAGCCCCCCCTAATATGACCAACCTTGACGATCTCTCTGATCATTACATTAACACGTTGTCTAACATTCTTGATTCTATTGCACCGAAGCAGCTCAAAAGGATTCCCGTCAAACTTTCCAAACCGTGGTTTAATGGTTCCCTAAATGATGACCGGCGCAATCTTAGACTCTCCGAGAGACTCTGGAGAAACACGCCCTCCACCACAAATCTCACTCAACTTAGAAAAGTGAGAAGCTCCTACAACAAACACATCCGCCTGGCAAAAACAGACCACTTCAGAACTCAATTGGATGGAGCCAAAAATAGACCCAAAAAACTCTTTGAAATCATTAAGGAACAATCTAACCAGTCTTCCAACCAGATCTCTACTCCGATATCCCTGCTCCCTAGTGGTGATGATTTCACAGCTCATTTCTCTGAAAAAACAAGGAAAATAGAGTTGGAGCTACTACCTGTCACCCCAACTTTATTACCTAAGAAATTTTCCGCAGGATCAGCGGAGCTGGCAGAATCCTCGACAATATCCTCGCCTTTGGGATGCTCTCTCAAAAACAACGCCTCTTGGAACTCTTTTCTCCTCCCAGATTTCACGGAGCTCCTTCACAACATGGCATCCCTTAAACCCTCCAACCATTTCAGTGATCCTTTACCCGCTAAGCTTTATAAAGATTTAAACTCAGCCATTCTCCCTCTTTGGTCCAGGATCATTCATGAATCCCTCTTACAGGGAAAGATTCCGGACTGCCTAAAGGTTGGGCAAGTTACTCCCATTCCTAAGAAGCCCAATGCGGACCTATCAGATCCAAACAACTTCCGACCTATAACCAGCAGTATGACTCTAGCTAAATTGCTTGAAAAATGCGTCCATTTGCAGCTCTGCAACCACATTGAGAAATATCAACTCCTTGACCCCCATCAGTCAGGTTTTAGATCAGGGCACAGTACTGAAACAGCACTAACGCACATTGTTGATGACGCCTTGAGAGCCCTTGACCAAAATGTCCCTTGTCTCCTAATCCTTCTGGACCTGTCCTCAGCCTTCGATACCATCAAACATGAAATCCTGATTGATCTTCTTCAACACAGGATGGGTCTCTCGGGCCCGGTCCAAAATTGGTTTGCCTCCTTCCTGCACAACCGTACGCAAAGGATCAAAGTTAATCATTCCCTTGCTTCCAGTACCCCTGTCATGATTGGAGTCCCCCAAGGATCCGCGCTATCGCCCACTCTCTTCAACCTTTTTATGGAGCCACTTGCTGTCATTCTGAACCGAGCGAACATTCAGTACCACATGTATGCGGATGACACACAACTGTACCTGAAGATCTCCTCTCAAGAGGACATAAAAACTTTAAATGCTGCACTTGCACAAACCCAACAATGGTTAGCTCAGAACCATCTCCTACTAAATACTCTCAAAACGGAATTTCTTTTGATCTCCCCACCCAATCACTCGGCTCCCACCCTTGACTGGATTAAACACCTCACTGCTCTGAACTGCACCCCTCATGTTTTAGACTCTGCCAAATCTTTAGGTATCACCTTGGATAAACACTTAAACATGCAAGCGCACATCAGTGCTACTACTAGGGGAGCCAATTTCCAACTTAACACACTTAAGAAAATCAAACCTTTCCTCCCCCTGAAGACCTCAGGCCGGCGGTTCAATCCCTGATTATCTCTAGATTGGAATATGGGCTGGTGACCCTTGCTGGACTTCCCAAAGCTAGCTTGGCCCCACTCAGAGCTACCCTGAACGCATCGGCTAGACTTATAAAGGGCTCGAGAAAGTATGACCACATTTCCCCCAACCTTCTGCAACTAAATTGGCTATCTATTGAAGCCAGAATCCTACTCAACATAGCTTGCCTGACTCATAAAGCCATACACTACAACACCCCATACTACTTAGCAAATAAGCTTGAACTATCGGGCTCCAGCCGGAACCTTAGAAGTACGTCCACCCTTCTCTTGAAACCTCCAAGATTCAAAAAGAAAAGATCTTACAACCGGGCTTCCACTGGTCTTGCTCCGAGAATCTGGAACTCCCTGCCATCCGAGATCAGATCCAATCCTTCCACTACATCCTTTAAAAAACTGGTCAAACGTCTACTCCTGAACGAACGTTAACACCATCATCCTGTGATCATGCTCTTGTTTTTATTAATACCCTAATTCTTGTTGTACTACACTGATGCGTTTTATTGTATGCTTTTACGTTATTTTGATCTAGTCCTCTATGGCTCCTTAATTGCAATAACTGGTGATCTCGCTCTTGTTAAAATTCCCTGATTCGTATTGCACTTCTCTGGTGCGCTTTATTTTATGATGTTTTGCTCTTCTTGTTCTAGGGCACCATTGATACCCCCAACTCTTAACCTGAATGATTTCCCCTATGTTGTAACTTCACCTACTTTCACATTGTGTTTGTACCCCCGCTTGCGCCAACTCTGTACAGCGCTCTGATACCCCTATGGGTCTTGTTCACGCTTTATAAAACTACTCAAAATAAGAAAAATAAAAATATATGTGTATATATATATATATATATATATATATATATATATATATATATATATATATACACACACACACACACACACACATATACACACATCTTTTATCATTATTTTACACATATTACGCTAAGCTGTGCGTGCAAATTCAAAGCGTTTCTTACTCTATTCACATGAAAGGTGGGAAAAAAATATGTGTTCATTTACCCAGTGCTTAATTTGTGCCGATGTTTGACGGTGCTCGGCACTGGCACTTATTTTTGATAGTCCAACACAAGGTGGCAGTTTTTTAGAGCACACCATATCAGTAACAGATTGTAGTAATTCAATATACGTGAAAACAATATATAAATATAGCTCACCCAAGCCATTCCCACAGCTCTAGATCACATGAAAAAGTCCAAATTGTCACATTGGCTGAAGTATGACAAGTAGTAGGTATTGCTGGCACTAACATTTAGCAGCATTAGCTGGGCCAGTGGGTTGTGCAAGCTGCAATCTCAGCCCATGGCACTTATTTAATTTTATGTTTTACAAATTAATCACTGCGTGTACCACAATATTGCGGTTTAAATATTGATTCCACAATATTGACTACCAGGGTATCGTCATGGTAAACAGATGCGGATTTGAGAATAGTAAATCTATTGTTGCCTATGTTTTCTCACTTTGAAGGTATAGTGGTAGTCGATATTGTGGAGTCGATATCTACGCGTGTTGATGTTAAAACCAAATATTGTGATATAGAACAATTCATATGCTTCTTTGCCATTGTGTTTATATTTTCAATGCGCAGTGGCACGTGCATGGTATGTTTCTTAGATAAAGATTTCTGTTATGATGATCAAACATGTAGAGAACATGGACATATAAACGTTAGTGTCATCAATGCTTATATTCACACAGGCCATCCCAATAAACATATCTGCTTCATGACACAGCAGCTTCCTCCCAGGTTGGGAAAGTGGAGAGAAGAGAATGCTGAATGTTAGTACCAGAAACCTGGTGGTAATGATGCTGAACTGAAATGCTCCGAACAGAAGAGATAAGCAATGCGGTGATTGAAAAGAGAGGGAAGAGGAGTTCTGGAGAATTCTTACCACCAACATGTCCTAGAATAGGTCTTCGGACCACTTAAGAAATCTACATTTATTCCATTTGTAGGATAGAAGACTAGGGGCCAGATGTACGACCCTTTTTTGCGGTCGCAAACGGGAGATCGGCCCGTTTGCGACCGCAAAAAATGGTCCAGGCATGTACAAACACTATTTTGCGATCACTGACTCGCAAAATAGCGTTTGCGACTCTTGCTATGAGGAAGGGGAACCCCTTCCTAATAGCGAGTCTCAATGCCATGTACTATTGTTTTGCGACCACATTTGCGGTCGAAAAACACACAGTTTACCACCTTCTTCAAGTAGGTGGTACACCACTCGCAAACGGGAAGGGGTCCCTGGGGACCCCTTCCCCTTTGTGAGTGTGTGCGAAAACATTTTTTAAGAGCATGCAGTGGTCCCAGGGATCACTGCCTGCCCTTAAAAAATGAAACTGAAAAGTTTCATTTTTTTTCTTTAAATGCATCCCATTTTCCTTTAAGGAAAACGGACTGCATTTTTTAAAAAAAACTGCTTTATTTAAAAAGCAGTCACAGACATGGTGGTCTGCTGACCCCAGCAGGCCAACATCCCTTTGAGTGCTAGCCATTCCCAATGGGGTCGCAAATTGTGCCTGCCTTATGAATATTAATGAGGCATGCAATTTGCGACCCCATTGGGAATCGAAAACAGTGTCTGAGACACTGTTGTACATTCACTTTTGTGAGTCGCAAATTGCGAGTCGCAATTTAACGCAATTTGCGACTCGCACAAGTGAATGGTCGTACATCTGGCCCTAGCTCTCCCTACGGTTTGGAGCCTCTTCAAGGGTATAAATCTCTATATAAATATAACTACTGCACAACCCAATCCAACTCTGTCTCACAAGAGCGCCCAGAGGCGGACTTGGTCCTGCCTGGCACTCTCAACACTGTGCTGCCTACCGGTATTCCCCGTGACCCGAAGGACATACAAACTGTCTCGACCACTAGCTGGGCCTGGCAGAAGCTGATTAGAGTTACGGGTTCCTCGATGTTATATTCTTCTAGTTTACCGATCATCAACAACCGCTGGATTCCAATTACGGGCGAACAGATAGTACAGCGAACCCTTTCCAAATATGACATGAATAAAATAGGGGACGTATACACTGGGGGACAGGTCTTTTTCAATCTCAGAAGAGGATAGGTTTAGCGAGGCGTCCTTTATGGACACATTTATTTTAAACCGAGTACGTTCGGCGTTGAGGGCGATTGCACCGGGATATCCATTAGAACCAGCACAATTCGCCCCACTCACCACAATAGTTGAGAGCACAGTGGGAGAGCACATGACCTCCAGGCTGTACAGTGCATGCGTGGACATCATTCCAATTGACGACTCCAAGATACGAGCTTCCTGGGAGGCCGATTTGGGGCAACCCATCTTGGATGACCAATGGGAGGTGTGCTGTGGTCAGACTGGGGAGATCTCCCTGAACAGCCGTCATAAACTGATCCATTTTAAATTTCTGCAGAGAGCTTACATTACCCCCGAGGCTACACATAGGATAGATCCTGACAGACCCCACTGTTGCCTGAAATGCGGAGCTCAGTACGCGGACTTTACCCACCTCTCTTGGAATTGTGGTAAAATCAAGACCTTCTGGGCTGCAGTTTTCCAAGCACTAGGGGAGATGGTAGAGTTGGAAATCGCTCCCACCCCGGAGACCGCCCTGTTGGGTTATTGTGTTAACTTTCCAAAGGGGGTTCGAAAATGTATTGCCATCGGATTGCTATTGGCTAAAAGAGAAATAGCAATTAAATGGGGATGTAAACCCGCTCCGACATTAAAAGGCGTGTTACATAGCTTAGCATACTGTAACATAAATAGCGATTTGTATGCCGGCACGCTGCCCAGGTCGTCTCGCCCAAAAGACATCTGGGACCCTTTGAAAGCATATACCGCGGCGCAACATTCACAATCTGCTTCACAGCTAGAACAGGGATTGGTCCCGGCGGGTGTGGGCTAAATGGGTATGCTATTAATATTAACTGCCATTGCAACAACTGTGATCTGTTGAGAAAAGTCTATGCCACTTGTTCCAATTCGAGACTGTTGTGCTATTTTAACAGGTCGGATGGATGGTCAATCAAGACCAAACCTTACTGTGTCCAATGTGCACTAAATGTAGATTACATGTAGAACTGGTGACTTGCTTTCTTTTACCGCTGGTCAATAACTGTCAATTCATGATGCTACTGCTGTCAATGGAACTATTGTAACTTGTATGAAACTTAATAAAGAAAATGTAAAAAAAAAAAACTCTGTCTCACAAGACAGATGAGGGGGACTTACAATGACATCGATATGTGGGTTGAGGTGCTTGATTGCAGCAGCTGATCCCACCAGAAGCCCACAGTAACCGCCGGCTGGCAGGATCACGGCGTCGAGCTTCGGTACCTGCTCGTAGATCTCCAGCCCTACAGTGCCAAGCCCAGCCAGGAACACAGGGTTGTCCTCCCTGGGAGAAGAAAGAGGTAAATCAGCATGAGGGAAGGACACAATGAGCACAGGAAAGGAAAGAAGGGAGGCCTGCCTCTTCCAGGGGTAATTCATAACATTAGAGAGGAAATATTTTATATTGTGCTTTTGGAAGTTGGGAATGAATATTGATTAGATGTTACTTCTAAGACATGGGGATTTTATTGTAAGTATTTTTTGGTTGCAAAACACCCTTTTTTTTATTTGTGTGGATTGAAAAATGAGCACTCTGTGGCTCACTTTGACCCTTCCGGGTGGTCAGCCAGCCCACTGAGCCGGGGGAGGTCCTCGCGTCTGCCTTTGCGAGAAGACCGCCTGCTCAAGTTATAGATCCCAACTACCTGGCTGGGATATCGTTGTTGAAACTGCATCCTCTAGTGTAGAAGATGCACTGTTGGTAAACCTGAAATCCAAGCAGGACTCCATGTTATTGTGGCACACTAAGCATTTATTTTATTTTTTATCGACAAACTCTCAGGAGGTGGTTTATTTGTTAAGAAGGAAAAAAATCCATATCCCTGCCATGCACTGAATTTTCTCCATGCATGCCAGGCACAATCTTCTGTTCCTGCCAGGACCTCCTTGCCTCGCTTGGCAGTAGCATGCAGGAGAAATCAATGATGGAAGACTCCCCTCTGTAGGGTGGCACATCAGTCATTCTGACTCCCCTCTATAGGGTGGTGCATCAGTCATTCTGACTCCCCTCTATAGGGTGGTGCATCAGTCATTCTGACTCCCCTCTATAGGGTGGTGCATCAGTCATTGTGACTCCCCTCTATAGGGTGGCACATCAGTCATGGTGACTTGCTGGCTCTCTGGCTGACTGGCTGCGGGGTCCAGACTTTGACAGTGGAGCCCCCTAACAATGTGCCATCGAAAACATGGCCGTCCCTCCACCTCTGAAGGATTAAAGTAAATATTTTTTCACTATGTATATAATGTAGTTTAAGTTCTGTGTACCCTGTTAGACACAAAAAAATATAAATATCATCAGTTTGAAGAATGTAACGAATTGATACATTAATTATGCTAACAAAATTATTTGGTGTAACCTTTCGTCACGAAAGATTTCAAATAAATGATTCACATATATATGTGTGTACCTGTATCTGCAGACAGAGGTTGCATTATGGCAAATGTGAAATAAGGACCTGATATTGGGGGGCTATGGAGACATCACAAACCTCAAGACTGAGGCAGATTAGTTTATAAATGTCACCAGAACCTCACAATAGCAATATCAGAGCAAAATGCAGGTTACCAGGTATTTATTTTCATATTGCTTTTTTTATTATGGTGCAGTTAGCATGATATTTAACAAAAGAGGGAGTGAAGAGGTAGTGTCCTAACCGAACTCCGGGGGTGGATACGTCCTCCCCTTGTAATGTATCATAAACACTAGGATCCACCCTTCAGGGACTCAATAGAGGGTTTTTGATTCAAGGGTCATGTGCATTACCTACAATGGTTGGAAGCACATAGTGTTTCTTAAATACCCCTCACACACCAAAAGGGCCCTTGCTGTCATGCTTCATCATAGGGGTCTTCGCGCCCCTCTACGGGACGCGGCGTGCTACGACCAACGGATACGTGGGAGCACTGATATTATTGACTATCTGTGGTGTAGGAATGAGTGAGTGGAAGGGTCAGGGGTGAGTGAAGGTGAGTTTAAAAAATACCTAGCTCCAATGGAGTAGAAGACTTTAACATTCCATGGGGCCAGTATTGTTAAAAAAGTGGGTCGGAGGTGTGTTGCTTCAATGTACAAAGCCTCCTGTGTGTGTCAACATGTTTCGAAGCGTGCTGCTTCTTCTTCAGGACAGGTTAACAGATCCCTTCCGTTCTCACATAGCTCTATTGACAATGTCAAATTTTATAAAGTGCTATATATACAGGTAGTGAATGCTACGTGTTAGAGACAGACTTGTCTTAATTAAAATACGATACCAAAAAGGAATATCCTAAAAGGTAATTTGTTGTATGAAAGGGCAATGCCCCATGAGCGTTTGAAACGAGGGGGACAAGTGCCTTTATTCGCACTATGCACCAGGGTACTGCCTCGCATGAACGTCTCCTCCTCGCGGCTCCGTAGCATGAAACATGGAAATGTTTATTGAAAATAATAAGTGAAATGGAGGAATAAACTGTTCCACTAATTTACTTGAGAAGGTAGGGTTTTTTGTAAATACGTGTTGTTTGCTTAAGAAATATAATCTGGCTGTAAATGTTTATATTGTTGAAGCACTTGTCTAGATATCTAATTTTATGAGTGAGGGGGATTGACATACCTATATATATAACGTAATAAACAATGATCGAATGTGGGCAAATAATTAAAGAAAGCAGCCAGTGACTAGATAAGAAAATTGATACTGTCTAAGGATGAAATGAAAATGAAATTTGTAGTGCGCAACTAATACCTTGGGGTGTCTAGGCGCTAATCCTCTATAAACTGCAGCCCCTACAAGCGTCGAGGAGCAGATGGATGGTTTACTGGTTAAATAGCCAAGTTTTTAAACTTTTCCTGAAGTCAAGCAGGATTGATTTGGTCTTAAGTGCTAAAGGTAGTGTGTTCTACAATCTTGCTGAGTTATTGCACGATTTGTGGACATACATATATACATCTACATGGATGGCTTTGTTTATAGAGCACAAGAGAGTGGAAAAGCTTGTTCTTTGGGTGAAAGCATTCATGCAACACACTTACTCCTCGATGAACAGATATCCGTTCTCCTGAGCCAATCTCCGGGCATGGTTGCGGGAATCCTGGGCAGTGGAGCCATAGGAAATGACCATGGCACCATAATCCCGACATATCTTCACCCGCGCAGGAGGCACACTTGTGGGCACAATGATGAAGATGGGTATGGTCAGCTCTGATGCGTGGAAGGCCACAGCCACAGCAAAGCTGTTGTCCGATGAAACTATCACGCCTTTCCTCTGCTGCTCCTGAAAAGACAAGTAGACTTTGAGTTGTGAAGGCTGATCATAGCTCGTAGGGTAGACCTTTGAGCTTAGGGGCCACTGTAGAGATAAATGCACAACCTGCAGGCCATAGATTTCAATCCCAGGGCTAATTTCTTCCTTCTGAGACCAATAAAGTGGGAAGCAGGTATCAGTTGTCTTTTACTAGCTTTGCAAATCAAGGTGATATTCAAGAATGGCTAATGTGTGCCCCGGATTGAAATAAAAAAGGATCCGGTTTTTGTCTCACGCTCTCACTACCAATAACATATGCCAATATATACCACATATTATTTAAGGGAAACCCACCATTCAAATTCATACACTACACTGCCTTATCACTGAACACTGTTTTATCACTGAACAAGTTGTCAACTTGTTATGAATATTGTTTTTCTTTGTGTATTATGGTATTTAAAATAATCATTGTCAGCTTTGCGATCGTGTAGATCAAAAAAACTTTTATATAAAATGTTTTTTTTAACTTGTTAGAGAGATATTCATGTGATGGTATTTGTACACAGTGTGAATAATGGTTTTAAAATTTTAGAATAAACACAATATCGATTTATATTAATGCAATATTTTATGTATGGTATATATTGACATATGTTATTGGTAGTGAGAGCGTGAGACACAAAAGGGATCCTTTTTTGTTTCAATCTGTTTTTAACCCTGTCCCTTTTGGTTAGAAGGGTATCCCTCCCATAATTGTAGAGTAATGTGTGCTCGGCTATTCTGAATCAACCCTGAAACCGGTGAGTCATGGACAGGTACAGGGGACATAGTCTTAGCTGTAGAAGTTCCAACAGAAATTAATGAGGTGTACAGGCTTTTAACGTAAAGGCACATACGTGGCCTCTTTGGAACCGAATAGAGATTTGCTTCACTTTTTGCTTTCTATATCCAACACATTCAGGCAACAGCCCTACACCCACAACTATGGTAGCATTCTCCCTACCTGCTGGAGAGTGGTCAGCATATATAGCACGCCGCGCTCCTTGGCCGATCCAGTGAACTGTAAATACTCCTTCTTAAGGTAAATGTCCACGCCATACTGCTTCGAGAGCCTCGAGTACTGAAATAGAAAAAAGATATATAATGTCCTGTGACCAGATGTGGGAGAGGCCATTCCTGGCACCTTTTGGACTGCAAAAAGATCAGATCCTACCCGAAGGCAGCAATGTGGGAAAGATTATACAATAATGTGAGACACTCACTGTGGGTCATATGTTGCTCTGCTAAGGACCAGTCAGTCCTTTCACAGAAGTAGCCAATATGCCCACGCGCCCAATTGCTGATTGCCCTACACTGCAATTAGAACTGAGCTGGTAGGGAAATACTTCAAAGGCCAGCTAAGCTGGGGCAGACCTAAATGTGAGACCCTCTTGCTTTGAATGCACTCTCTCTCCTTTCATGTAGGTATCTTCCCTCTCTGTTTAGGCCCCATGGGCGAGGGATTAGATCATTCAACCCCGCACTATTTGTTGTCAGCTAGTGACCCAGGCTAATTGTACATGGTTGCCAAATACCTGAATTTATTATTCCCTGATAGATGAATGTGCCAGCATAAGTGTGGCCTCTTTCTTCTTTTCTGATGGCATCTAGGGGTACACGAAGGTCTATTACTTACTTAGTTGTGTCTCCTTCCTCTACAGAAGCTGATGGGAAGAAAATACTTAAATGTCCTCTGGTAAAACACATCTGTGTCCTCATTCTCAATATAGATTTGCACAATCAAGCATAGTGGGCTGGCACATTTACTTTATGTAGCTTATTGTAACATTCTATACAGACTTGAGTGCTTTGGCTTATCATAACCTGAAGTGGGTGGGAAAGTCTTGTGGAAGATATTGGACCTGCTATTAGAAAGGAATGAATGGTGGGATTGTTTTCATTCTTTTAAAGATGTTATGATGCAACAATTCACTGTACTTGCTTATACCTAGCTTAGAGGCTGCTTTAGATGTTTCACCAGTCTCATTTATTCCAAGAATAAATCATGAATAAAAATACATACATAGCGGGGCTTTGGTCCAGCCCTCTTCATCGATAGGCCTGTTAAACAGTCATTCACATTTTGCTTCAACCCACCGGGCCATACAGCAAACGGCAATGGATCAGCCCTCTTCAGCGACTATCTATCTCTCTGGTAGTGTGAGTGACGGCATTTTGTCTGATCACTTTTTCACATTTCCCTAACAGGTAGTATGACTTGTTGGCTAATCCCTCATTTTCTGGTTTTGCCTTGTTTTTGGTGGGGGCTGAGCACCTCAGCATTAGCAGTTTTACTTTTTAGGTCTCGCCTAGGCAGAGCTTGCACTGTCTCTTTGAGACATGCTGTATTCAGGATCAGGGAATGAAGCTTAGCCCACTTTCCGCCCATCTTTTTAATTGACTCCTGTCCCTGTCCTTTGTAAATGGTGGCTTTTCATTGATCAATAGGCTTAGTAGTCCCTCCTTAGTACCGCCTTTTCTCTTCTTGTAACCTTGCATGAAGGCACCCCCTGTTACATGTGTTGTTACTCAGTAGGCTTTAATTACAGCCTCTGAGCACTATTTTCTTAAATGGCTTTGTCCTGCTTGCTGTTGCAGGGAGGACACGCTCTCCATCAACGCTTATTTTTTTTTTCATTT
Organism: Calotriton arnoldi; assembly: GCA_963921515.1. NCBI lineage: Eukaryota > Metazoa > Chordata > Amphibia > Caudata > Salamandridae > Calotriton > Calotriton arnoldi. The sequence goes on from CAWUFW010008145.1 coordinate 487,420, forward strand.
ATCCAGCATGGCACGCCTTGGCAAGAATATTGGCGACCGCGCATTTCTCTTGTTATTTGCTGGCCGAACACGGCCGCATGCCTTTCTTTTTCTGTTTTTTTTTTACAATGGTGGCACCCGCGCTTTACATTTAAACATCTTAAGCTAAAGTGCGGGTGCCCCGATTGCTTTAAAAGTAAACAAATAGATTTAAAAATGTGCATTTTTTCCATTGGTTAACTTTTCTACTTTGCAGCTCCCGCGCTTTAGCTGAAGATTTTCAAAGCTAAAGCACGGGTGCCGCCATTGTAACAAAAGTAAATAAATAGAAAAAAGCATGAGCTGCCATTTTTTTTTCTATTTGCTTGCTTTTGTTACAATCGCGGCACCTGCGTTTAGCTTTCAACATCGTAAGCTAAAGTGCAGGTGCTGCAATTGCTTAAAAAGTAAAGAAATAGAAAAAAACTTTTTTTTCAATTTCTTCACTTTTGAAGCAGTCGCGGCACCCGCGCTTTAGCTTACGATGTTGAAAGCTAAAGCGCGGGTGCCACAAAGGTCTTTTGCAACAGTTTGAGCTATTGGCATTGTAAATGACAATGCCTTTTATTTATGTGTTTACAAAACCTGTAAGAAGTGTTTACACAACGCTTGCATGTTTTGTTAACAAATAAATAGAAGGCATTATCATTTACAATGCTAATAGCTCAAACTCTCGCAAATGTGAGACCTATTGCATTGAAAATGCTTGTTTTACTTTCAACTAATCTTTGTTTCAATTTGCTAGTTTTTGCTATGTTTCCTCTGGATCTAATAGACATGAGTATGAGGTCAATCCATGTGGTTTTGGAAGATACTCTGTAAACTTGACACATACATAATCTCACCTGGAACATCAAATTTGCCACAAACAATATATTGCCACTGTATCTCCTCTGATATCTCGCTCAAGCCATGGCCCTCTCATTATGCGTCCACTTCACCGCTGATGCCGGGTCAGGGGTGGCAGAGGGCCGTCAGTGGAAACAGGGGAAAGCAGAAGGGGCAAGGCAGCTAGAGGTGTTGACTAGTAGCAGGCAATGAGCTGGGAGCTGGCTAAACTAACAAAATCAACAGCAAGGTCAGATGGCACACCTTCTCCTGCTATGCACCAAGGATCTGGATCTCTCTCCGTACACAGATTCACCTTGCTTCTTTGCTCATTCCCTTCCAGAAAGGGCTTAAGATGCACCTCTTCAAGCAGCATCTCATCCTTTTGTAACTACCTCACCCAACTGACCGAAGGCCACTGAAGAGGCCCTACCTCTGTACTTCCTTTTCTTCTCCCTCTCTAGTCCAGAGCATTGTATCTTGATACATTTGCCTTGGTGCATATACACAGGAGTTCAGGTGGGCTGGGAGTGTGGTCAGCCAGAAACCTAGGAAATGATGCAGGGAGCTCTTGAAGAAAAATGACTGAGGGTTGTGGTTGAGAAGAGAACTGGGAGCAGAACTATCATGAGTAGGAGCCGGGAGGGGCATCACGCAGGAATCAGGGCAGTAAGGAAACAATTGCGCGGCTGGGTAAGTGTGCCTGTGCCACGGTGTAGTAACGCAAACTGATAGGCCCCGCTGCAGAATGTGGTCATTCCTTTTTCTCACAGATATTCATAGGCCACAGGACTAAATGGGGCTATTCCTGCACCGCAGGGGCTGCAGGGGCCTGTGTTACGCCATGTGTTAGGAGAACAACATGTCTGAAAGATTCTGTATGACGTCATCAAACCTGCCCTGATCACCCTGAGCTTCTCAAAATCACCAAGAAAACTGTGACTAGCCAGATTTATAGGAATTCTTCTTTTCTGAACAACTGGACTTGTAAGAGAAGACAGCAGTTTAGGGTTGACAGGAGATCTATTGCTCAAGACAAAACTTGGTTAAATGCACATTGCCCAGTTGTGCAACACTGTGATCTTCTCTTCTCCATCACCAAAACATCACACTCGAAATTATAAAAGGCACTTAAAGGGTCTTCCCTACACTGGACCAGCAGACCCATTAGCAACAGTGATAGAACTTGGCCACATTGATCCTACCTGCCAGGCCTGCCCGATGTAAAGGACCTAATGCTGGATAAACCGAAACAATGAAAGTTAAATAAACCACTGAACAAAAACTGAGATTAAATTATGAGTACATGCATTAATATTTTATTGGGGGGCAGAACCCCATCCAAAACCTCCTCCAAAGGGCTAGTCTGCGCTGGCTTGCATAGTGGTAGAACAGCTGCTAGCCATGGCGCCTTTGGATTTCTCTCTTGCCCTGTAGAAAGGCATGAGCCATCTGAGGGTTCAGAACCAGCACATTAGCTAAGTGCACCCAGGAATGTAGTGTACATGTTTTGGAGGCAATTTACCAAGGGTAGTTGAGGAGTAGGAGCAGGGCGGGCTATTTAGAGCTTGTATGCTTTTATGACTGCACCTTATTTGGAATTATCCAGAGATGGCCAGTCTAGGACCCCTTTTAAAAGAGAGGCCCCCTGGCCTGCATACAGCCTGAGAGGACCAGAACTGGTATCGAATTATAGGTCCAGAGAGGGAGATGCTGCAGCCGTAGGGGAGAGTCAGAGGCTACATGTCCTAAGATCTCAGCAGTATCTGCTGCTGAGAAGAGCCAAGCAGGTGGTACCAATATTGTGAGTGATCAGGAGAATGAAAAATAATTTGTTAGCAAGAAAAAGGTTGGTCGGTTAAGCCATTTTTTTTTTCTCAAAGAGGGACACCAGTCCATGACATAGGATCAGTGAGGTCAGGAAGATGAGTCTAGAGTAGCTTAACTTATTTTAGGGACCTCAGTCCTGAGAGCCTTAGAGTCATGGGGACAAAGCAGGGAATAGTTCCTCGATATGGGAATGTAGTGGTTTATCCCAACCAGTGCTAAATTTGTACCAGTAGTTGCAGATGATGGGCACTGGCATTCATTTTAGAGACCAAGCCTTATTTTTTCATCATCAGACCATGACCCAAAGCAGGAAAGATTAAGGCAGAAAACTGAAAAAAAGAAGGAGGAGAAAGAGTGAAGAAAACAGTGAAAAACGGGAAAAGCTTACAATTCCACCTACATGACTTACACGAACATACACACAAACTACATACAATCTATGAACTTAACACCCTCATTTCCTTTGTGGTCAGAGACAGTAGCACTTTCAATGGAAACCTCGCACCGCTGGCTTATTTAACTGACTGAAGTACTGCAGATAGCACACAATTGTTACTCCTTTTATCTCATTTTTTAGGTCTTGCCTAGGCAGAGCTTGCGTGGTCTTTTCGAAACATGCTGTATTCACGATATGGGCATTAACCAACACCCATCTTTCTAACTGGCTCCTTTAACTGTCCTTTGTAAACGTCTGCTTTCCATTGGTTAATATGGTCACTAGTCCCTCCTTTTTTAGGTCTCGCAGACCTGCGTTGCAGCGCATGCGCGCTGCTCGCTCTGCGGGGCTTCTTGTGATTGATTTAGTTTCAGAAGCGGAGTGTAGGCTCCGCCCCCTGTTTCAATTGGCTTGCGTCATCCTCAATGCTAAACGCTGGCTTCACATTGTAAGTGAGGCTTTTTAGTCCCTCCTGGTTACCACCCTGTCCAGTTTTAGCCCCGCCCACCTGGACTGGATGCTTAACTGGCGGCGTGACACTCTCTCCTTCATTAGTCGGTGTAGGCACTCTGTTTTTTCATAAAGGAGAAAGCCTTTCCGCAATGGCGACAGCTTGTTTATTTTTGCATCGCGCTTTCACTTAAAGTGAAAGCGCGATGCAAATGTAAACAAGCGGTTGCCTTTGCACAATGTCGAGAGCTTGTTCCTTTTTGTTAACAAAGACGGTGCTCAAGTGACTTGTTTCAAGTACGGTGTTCCTTATTTTATTCGTCATGTGCATCGCGCTTTCTCATACATACATTCCAGGCAGCCAGCATGGAAGCAAGCACGGTGAAGGAGTGGTCGACAGAGGGAGCGGCAAGCGATGTTGTGACCGAAAGTCACCCTGGAGCACAGAAGCGCACCCGATTTGCATGAAACCACGCGTTTCCAGCTTCTCGGGTTCGGCAGGTTCGTGGACAGGAAGACACCGCCTCCTCGTCCGTCCAGCTTCAGGACAGTCTCTTAATGGCGACAGCTTGTTTATTTTTGCATCGCGCTTTCACTTAAAGTGAAAGTGCGATGCAAATGTAAACAAGGGGTTGCCTTTGCGCAATGTCGAGAGCTTGTTCCTTTTTGTTAACAAAGACGGTGCTCAAGTGACTTGTTTCAAGTACGGTGTTCCTTATTTTATTCGTCATGTGCATCGCGCTGTCTCATACATACATTCCAGGCAGCCAGCATGGAAGCGAGCACGGTGAAGGAGTGGTCGACAGAGGGAGCGGCAAGCGATGTTGTGACCGAAAGTCACCCTGGAGCACAGAAGCGCACCCGATTTGCACGAAACCACGCATTTCCAGCTTCTCGGGTTCGGCAGGTTCGTGGACAGGAAGACACCGCCTCCTCGGCCGTCCGGCTTGAGGACAGTCTCTTTAGTGTGTTGCGCTGCTGATTGCAAATGGCTGCGATTCTTCCACCCGGGGCGGAATCGGAACGTGATACTACCGCGAGTAGGGGCAAACTGTGACAATTTAGTTATTAGGTACAAGTAAAACTCGCGCGCTACTGTCACATAAACAGGAGAAAGATGTGTGTTATTTTGTCTGACTGCGCCCTCTTGTTTCCTCTTGTTGGGAACCAGGGACTTGAAGGGAGGGTTGGATTACATAAAACACAACTGACAGAGATGATGTTTAAGGACCTGTTGGGAAAGCGTAGCCGCATTTCTAAGACTTGAGTTGCACCATCCGGTTTGCCGCGGGCTGAGGGGAGGGTGGTCAGCTGTGGTGAATTCTTGCGTGCAGGAAGGAGCTGGTGGTTTGCGGTGGAGAGAGAGGGAAGTGGCAGCGTCAGTCCCTGATAAGGTGTCCTGGGAGCGGCTGCTCCTCTTTACTGGGTGTGTCGTGGACGGGCTGGTCTGCCGCTCTCGCTTCCCCTAAATTCCCTGGGTACTTCTATTGTTGCTAGCACCGGCGGGGCTCTTGACTTCTGGTATTTAATCTGCGTCCTGGCTGCTGCTGCTCATCAGTTTTATAATTGCTGACCCGGTCGATTCTTTTGGTGCTGGCTTTACCTCCTGAGTGCTTGTGCTGTTCTGTGCAATTGCTGCTAATTTTGTGTTTATAGGTTATTTTATTTCGGTGTGCGCACTGGGCTCGCAGGCCTGTTCCGAAGCTCAGGTGCCAATTCTGTAACAGTGGTGCATGTTGTGGACTCGTAGTGTCGGTTCTGGGCTCCTGCTGTTGTGACTTAACTAACGCTCTCTGCTGGTTCTCATCTCCTGGTTCCAGTTCAGACATCTCGGCTGGCTTCTTACTTCTGGTTCTGTTTGATGGTAACAGTTCTTGAATCGGAGACAATTGCTAACTGACAGTCCTTGTTGCGTGGTTCTAAAGCCGTTCTAGGCTCACAGTATCTGTTCGAAGCATCTGGTTTGTGTTCTAGGCGCTTTATTTGGGTTCTGGGGCCCCTGCTGTTGTCTCTGGTCTCCTGGTGACAGTTCTAGACTCCTAGTGTTTTTTTCTGATCCCCCCCAGTGCTGGTTCCGTGGTTTTAAGTTTTTACATTTCTTTGTGCAGTTTTATATAGCGGGAACTACACTGGAAGGTATTGTAGCGCTTTAGATGAGCACAAGTTTCACAGTGCGAATAAACCTGCGGAGAGGAGTTTAAAGAAGTGCCCATCAACGGTCTCTGAGAGGGGCGGGGCCCACCGCGGGTCCTTCTTCAAACGGCAGCTCTCTCAGGATGTCAAGTCTTGTTGGCACATGCTCAGCCCGACCTCCAAGCAACGGAACGAGGACTTCAGGAAGATTTTTTAAAAACTACCCATCTCGGAGCGGCTGATCGTGGGTGAGTGCTGTCTGTGTGTTTGCTTTATGTCCGCTATCTTGTTTCCCTGCCTTCAAATGTCCCCCTCTCCTGCCTCCGCTCTCTGTTTTCCGCATGTAAGTCCCTCTCTGCCCCTGCCAAATTTACTTCACTCATCACTTACTGTTCTCCTTTACTTTTCTAACCCGTCCTGTCTATGTTCACTTCCAGCTTCAAATCGTCCTCATCCGTACCCTCTCACTAGACCTCTCTTTTAGGCCTGGCATCAGGAAGAGCCTTCTATTTTAATACAGTTACTCATGTAAAATATAGTTGCTCATATGGACTTTAAACCAACCCTCCTCCTCCACTGGTCTGTTGCCACGCGCCCGCCAGCACCCAACACCCCCCTCCCCCTCAACGCCCCCTCATGTGGTGTTTGGACACACATATTGATTGCCTTTTGGCAGCGAAGAGAACGGGAGAGAAAGAAGACAGGAGGTTTTGCCCAGGATATTCCCTTTAGGTGGGAACGCCGAGATTGGAACTACAGTGTTCTGGGTCCACAGCTTAAGTCAGCATTCCGTTCAGCGCCCCAAGCAGGGTAGAAGCACTTTAATAATTGGGGTTGGTCCTCCGTGCAATAGATCTGATCTGGTTTAAGGAGTTTTTAGAAACACAGCAAGGGTAGATGCAACATTTTGAAAGAGGGACATTTTGAAAAAAAAGCATTTGCAATGCAGTAGATCTCGCATTTATGCGAGTTTAAGCTATTGGCATTGTAAATGACAATGCCTTTTATTTATGTTTTAAAAACAAAAATAAAAGGCATTGTTATTTGCAATGTCAATAGCTCAAACTCGCGTAAATTCGAGACCTATTGCATTTCCAATGCTCGTTTCTTTTGTAATCTCTCTTGAGGACTGCCCCTCTTACATGTGGTGTTACTCATCTTGTTATTTATTACTGTCTGAGCACTCTTTTTTCGGTAAGGCTCAGGAACTCACTTGAGCCGACGCTTGTTCCCTCTCCTCGTAATTATGAACAGCTGCTCTTTATATTTGCTAACGCTCGCTTCCACTCCTTGGTTACCGCTCCACCTCTTCACCCCTCACTGCTTGCCCGTCCCAACCACCTCTCCGAGTTCTGCTTTTTTTTTTCTTTTAATTTAAAATACTGCTCCGTACTTATTCTCCTTGTGCCGTCTCTCCCCACCCCCAAAACTGCTTGATCGCCCCTCTGAGATCGCTATTTATTTTTTTGTTCAATTTAAATTAGTAGATCCCAGGCAGGAGATTAAGTGATTTGCTAAGAATCACAGAATGTTGAGCCGACGCTGAGACTCGAACACTGGTCCCCAGCTCCCGAGTTGGCAGCTCTGACCGCTGAGCCACATCCTCTCCCTCTGAGGATAGCATGTCATAGAATAAGAACTCTGAGCCTGAATAGAAATAAAACCTGTTTTCTACAGCACGCCTTGCTTCTCTTTTATGCCAAGAGGTTTGCTTTTCTTTCTTTTAATTTAAAATGCCCCTTCACACTTAATCTCCCTGTGTCTCTCCCAACCCCCTCAGCCCTCCCATAACACTACTTGCCTGCCCCTCTGAGATCGCAGTTTTTTTTAAATTTGTTTAATTTAAATTAATAGAACTCGGACTTGGTGGGAGATTGTAGAGGTGACGCTGCGTACACAGTTGGCTTTGCAATGAACAATGTATTTTAAAAAACACTATTTCTGGTCACATGCTATCTTCCACGTGGCCTCAGAACAACGCTTTGATATATATCACACACTTGTTGACACGTGCACATATGCATATGCATCTTCAAGTACCTATACTAGTTCCCTGATACTACTGTAGACGCTTCATCATCTTGTGTGGCATCCTTATGTTCAAAGCCTTCCTCGACAATCCTTTGGCAAAGCTAAGCTTTATTACCCTAGAATGCGACCCAGTGTCGACATATTGCAACACGATCCAAGGTGGTCACGAGCTCCTACCCCAAGGCTTAGTGATACATTGCACGTGTGTATTCCCTGCAGAACACTTACATGCCAGCTCTTATGCTCGTGTTGTAGTCCACTTTGTATGCTAATAGTCTTGAGCAAAACGTATCCCACCGTCACTGTTGTTCCCGGTGCAATTATGTTATAACAACATGCACTTTTAGTGACTTTACTACGCTTGATTAACAACACTGTAACATTTTCTCAGCAGCACAAATTAATAGGACAACTGATTACGATGTGTTTACGTGCTCAAAAACGTAACCCACATGAGCGTTCGAGTTTTGTTCGCTCACGGTTGCAATCTCTCTTTTATGTCAACTGCCCCAATGATAGACGCATTACGGCAACAGTCACTCTGCAGCTTGTTATGCAAACACGTTCCAATAGAAACTGCACACAGGCAAATTACAACGGAGAAATGTTAATAACCAGCAGAAGAATGCCTTCAATTTTTTCATGCTAATGCTTGAAATGAGCCCCTCTATTTCCTATACAGGCTCATTCATGGCATCTTTAGTTTCACTACATGCTGTTCTCTTCCACACATGCAAGCGTGGAGCCAATTAAGGATTACTACCTGCACATGCTGCTTTCGCTTAACCTATTAAGGCCATCTGGCAGACTATAACAAGCACTTGCAATGCAATAGGTCTGAAAGTTTGAGCTATTGGCGTTGCAAATGTTAATGTTTGTTAGGTTTTTTTGTTAAAAAGTATCACAGCAGAAGCATAAGTAATAAAATAAAATTCACAAAGCAAGAAAAGGGTGCAGTACCACATGCTGTTACTAGGTATCCCTGTGGAGTTGTAAAGGGACCTCTATTAGCCACATAAGGTACTGCACCCTTACTTATGCTACTGCTGGGATATTTTTTAACAAAAAAAATCTAACAAGCATTATTATTTGCAATGCCAATCGCTCAAACTTTCAGTAATGTGAGACCTATTGCCTTGCACATGCTTGTTTCCTGATATGCTCGGTTAACTGTCTCTCTCTTAATTACTTCTCAGTTCGGGTTTGATATTCTTTCGTTGTACCCCAGAGACCGAAGGCTCCTACCACTGCTTATTTTACTTTATACTGTTATTTTAATTATATTATTTGGTATCTCAGTTGCTTTTCTCATTTTGGCCTGGTGGCTGCCTGGCTGTAGGCGGAGACCGTAGAACCTCCAATGAGAGCCTTGCACCACTTAATGAATCGCTGCTGTAGTGCAATTGCAAGCAGCGCTATGCTGAATGTGCCTCTAAGGCAAGTCTGTCTGCTCACACTGATGCCCGACTGCAGCCAACAGCCACTGATGCTGCCTCCCAGAACACCCAAACTCACCCACTGGCCAGCCATGCTAACTCTGCCAACATCAGCACAAGGTGCATTTCTCATTCGAATGACTTTTGTTTGCACTACTCTTGCCATAGTATCTGGTACATCCTGAAGGCCATGCTCCAGGATAATTTAGGGGCATATTATCAAGGGCTTTATCGCCGCTTTAGCGGCACTTTTTGCCGCTAAAGCGGCGATATTTTTAACGCCCTATTAGCAAGCTGTCGCTAACAGGCGTTAGCGAGAGCTTTCCGGCGATAGCGGCCGGGTTTTACATCGCCTTGCATGTCAGCGATAATTATCGCTAATGACATGCAAGGTAGGCGTTCCCAACTAAAAGCGACAGAAAACAGTCGCTTACATACCTATCGCCTATTAGCAATACCCGTGAAGCGATAAAAAAACGCGCGCTAACCCCGATTAGCGCTTGTTTTTTAGAACTGATAAAAACATGACTTAGCAATGAAAGTCAATGGGAGGTGGATTGTAAGGGTAAGTCCCCAGAATTAGCGATAGGATTTTATCGCTGGATTTCTCGCGTTAAAGCTGGGTTTCGCCGCTTATCGCTGGATATTTTATCGCAATGGAGATAAACCTTGCTAATAGCATGTTATTTCCGCGGTAATATCCAGCGATAGCCGGCGATAAAAAAAGGCGCGCTAAGCAAGGTTTGCGATATTTATCGCATGTTCTTGCTAATATGCCCCTTAGTTCATTCTGTACCTTTACGAAAGATCAAATTACATTTTGCACAGAGGAATGAAATAGCACCAGACCTGATCAAAACTGCCTTGATGAATGTAAGAGCTGCAGTAAAGAAAACGGTTGTGATGAATCTAGTATTGAAGTCACGTGATGTACAACTGTTGTTTCTTACCAAATCATGGCTTCCACCCGACTTCAATGCTCTCAAATTGAGGATTTAGCCCTCAAACATTTTGAAGAACTTCTATACAAATGACACATTAGAAAAGGGACGGGGGGGGTTGCAATTATTTTTATAGGTCTTGATCAATTTCTACCAAATTGAGTAGCCAGTAGAATGGTGCTGAGATGCTGCTGTTATAAATTGGTGGTTTGCCTAAGGCAAAATGTGTCAATATTTTATCCCACCACCCCTGGACCAAGATGATTATTAGAAAGGTTATTTGAAGTATTCAGAATCTCTCCATAATTGACCAAGTATTACTGCTAGGATATCTTAATATTTGGACAGCATATTTGGATATTCCATTGTAGCAGACAGTGCTTAAAAACCTGAATTTAGTAAAGTTGCATCAGGTTGTGACTGCACCTGCACATCAAGTAAGACATAAGCAGGCCTTAATTTTTTTATCAATTCAGAACCTATAATGAATAGTACAGCTGTTGAGGTAACCTTGTTCATTCAAAAATAAGTACTGTTTGTCTTTGCATTGACTATAATGACTAGAAATCCAAAAGTTCAAAGGAAGTTTACAACCATTGCACGTACTTAGTCAGCAGGTACTCTTACCAAATTAAGGCATAGCGTTGAGGTAAATCTTGCCTTAAAGGGTGGTACGGAAACTGTAGTTGGTGCAACTAACAAACTAGAATGGCTAAATTACATTTTGGGGGTAGATTGGATGATATTTCCCATATTCAACGAAAAGTGGTACAGTAAAGGTTCTTAACCCATAAATTAATAATAGAATTTGTGGACAATTCTACTGCTATGCATTGATTCCATCACAAGAACTTGTACGTAAACTGTCCGATTTTGAAAAAAGTGATCAGTATCAGAAGTGGGTTCTAATACGTGACAAGCAGCTTCGAGGAACATTTTATGTAATGTTAGTTTGAATTTATTGACTGTAACCCTCTATCGGGTCCTGATTGTGAATGTGTCATTACACAGAGTAAGACCATTGGTTTTCCTATGGATATTTTTCAAGGTGAGATTATTCAAGCAGTAAAGGAATGCATTGCCCCAGCCATTGCTGTCGTGCTAAAGGCCATTTTATTGCGAGCAACAGTTCATGCAGATTGGAAATCGGCTGTGGTTCATCCTATTTCTTTTTAAAAATTGATGCATTCCTTTAGATCTGCACATAAAATAGTTCAGTGGGATGTCCATCAGGGCACTTCATTCCCCACACTCATTGTTTAAACTGTATGTCTATTCTCTTACGTGTTTGTTACATTGATTTAACAGAAACCTATATATATTTTATGCAGATGACACAGATATTACTCATCATAATAAACAGAATGGTATTGAACTTGTATGCAAAAAATGCACAGTTTGCATGGGACTAAATTTATATCAAAAAGTACAACAATAATGTATTCAGTAACATTTCCATAATCATATACATTCACATAATATATACATTTGCAGAACAAATCTGGTTCACAAAAATTTTCCTTCAGGTCATGTTATTCCTACATTGCCAAAAAATCCTTTTGTAGGGTATTATGTGATCAACATACCTCCTAAATATTTTTTTATGTGTGGTAGCTTTACACGAATAGATTCACGTGTATATGCAATCTCCCTGATTTGCATAGCTGCAAGAGGGCGCATAACCTTATGTCTGTATAGGCACATAAACCTAAAAGTTTTGAGAATAGTGTATATGTTTGAAAATGTATACACAACCTTTACCATGACACGTGGGAAAGGGAGACCCAAGAAGAAAACTCATCATATTAAGGGAGTAGCATTTGCTGCAACAGATAGTTTTACATATCTACGTGTGAATTTCTCTAGTAATGGCCAATGGGGGACTTATGTAGAAGCAGCAAAACTAAAATTCGTTATATCTTCAGAAGCCCTTTTTAGGTTTGCTTTAAAAATTGTTAATAAGCCCATTAGAGAGCTGTTGACCATATATAGAAGTAAATGTATTTCTAGTGTTAATTATGGAGCCCCATTGTGGGGACTGACAAATTGTAAATTGTTGCAGACACTGGAAAATCTTTTCCTATGCAGATTATAGGTGTGCTCTGTTTAACCTCCTCTTATATCGCTCACAAGGAATTAGCGGTCCCCTATTTAGAGGATGGCTTGCAGACAAGTCCCATCATACTCAGTGGAGTAAAGATGGCACTAAATTCACCAAAGAGATGATAACAGACTGTCTCACTTTGGAACGTAGAGGAAGAATACCTTGGTTGGCATATGTAAACAGTTTGATAAAGGAGGTGGATGGGAAATTGAGCAGTGAAGAGCCGGAGGGAGTATTACAATTTAGTAAGAAAGATTTAAATATGGTTTTGATTGGGAAAAAGATGGCCGATAGAGAAAAGAGAAAGTGTGTCAAACCGACTGTGTCAATGTACCTCTCAGTCCCCATACAATCTAATGCCCAGAGCTACCTCATCTTATTACCAAATGTTCAACACAGATTATATTTAACAACACTGCGAATAGGCACATTGCACTTTTCGGTTGTTTTCCCTGGGATGGGCCTTTGTTCCCAAAAGCTAACCAAATGTCCATGTGATGGCAAGTTCAATCAGACTACATTGCATTTTTTACTTTTTTGTAACTTTTATCGGGATTTGCAAAAACAAATACTACGGCCATTGTTTTTAAAGAAAAAAATATCTATTATAAAGATGCTTTTAATTTGATCCATAATCTTAATAATGTGAATTTGTGCTATTGAGTTTCTGTCTACATTTCTTATGCCACCCAAAGAAGGAAACAGCTGCTATACCTGCACATTTTAAGATATGAAAATGAATAGTTCATTAATTATCCCTCATCTGATGCTTTTGATAATACCTTTTAACTTGATGCTGTTGTTGTTTGCTGCGCACAGGGGCGGACCACAAGCCCCAGCCATCTCCGCGGCAAGGAGCCGCAGAAAGCAGCCGATTCCTTCTCGCGCCAGGAGGCGCTTGTTAAAAGCCCACCAGGGCTCCAGCAGCGTGGGACCATTGTTTGCTGCGCACAGTGGGGGACCAAAAGCCCATGCCTATGTGATCAGAAATGTGTCTCCTCGGAGATCCGCGACAGTACAACAGGTTTCTAAAGGGTCCTGATCAACAAAGTCGGTCAACACCTCTGCCGGATATCTCTACAGGGGCATTTGCAGCAAAACGCTAGCTAATGCTTGGAGAGGGAATCCCCCTCCCACACGTATAGCACCTTAGCGAGTGTGACACATTTCTGATCACATACTCACTTAAAGTGTAGATCGCACCTTCACAAAACTTTCGGTCCTGAGGAAAGCCAGTTTTAAAGAAAGGCCTGGCTGAAACATGTAGACCACACATCGGATGCTGGAGTTCCTAATATTCACTCCACTAACATCCATTGCCTTGTTTTTAACGCTAACAGAGGCCCAGACATTAAAATTAACCCCCTCGGGAACTGGGACCATTGTATAGCTTTTAAATTTTCACTTTCACGTCACCAACACTGCACACTCAGCAAAACACCAGCTCCGCTGTAACACAGGCGTAGAAGCACACCCGGGACACATTCGGTGTCACTGGGTGGGCCTGATGATGAAGCATGCCACCAACTAGGTTGGTGGGTGAGGGCTTCATAAAGAAACTTAATAGTTTCCCCTTTCCTCATACAGTCCTGAGTCCTGTATCACTCACAAATAATCTAGTCCTCTTTTTGATTACATATAATAAACCTGGGGATACGGACTAGCTACCTAGTCCTCTCTCTCTCCTTGATAATTGGAAACATCCTGAGACATACTCCCCAGTCGTTCTTTTATGATACTGGTATTAAGCCACTACCATTCGGTAGCATATCTATAGTACCACAAAAAGTAGCCATCATTTAGTCCATGGTGGGGGCCCTTGCGCCTCGAGGGGATTACAGACAACTATTAATCCTTATGCTTATTTGATGGATCTCGATGATCTAGACTGACAGCGAGAGAGCGCTAGTAAAAGCACATATAGTGTCACGCCTGTGGAATCGCCGATACAGGGATTGGTGAATAGTGAGCTCCCGCATTCTAGTTGCTTAAGCACTACTGGGTTTATAAGCCCAATGGTGGGCTCCACAGCCCCCTTTTAAACCATAAGCAGGATATTGGGGAAATCTAAGTTTTATTTCCTGGAACGTGGCAGGTTTAGCTGCAAAATTTGCAGATGACAGGTGGCTCCAATTCATCAGATCATTTAATATTATTTGCATTCAGGAGACCTGGGAGGTTGAAAATAACTTTTTATCGAGGGTTATAAGACGTTCTTCCTTCCGGTAGAAGGTTCAAGAGTTGGAGGAGTGAGAGGAGGTTTAGTCATCTTTATAGCCCTTGGGTTCTGTGGGTCTGCGAAGCAATTGAATTGGGACTCTAAAGTAGCTCAAGGCCTTAAATTAGTGGTGGGGAGATCGCTCTGGATGACACAAATTAATTTTTACAATGCCAAATGGAAGAAACAGGGGTCTTCTAGTCTTTTGGAGCTAAGCGGCCTCCTTGATTTATCACAGGGTGAAGGCCTCCCTCAGGAGAATCTTTTTCTGTTAGGAGACTTTAATTGTCATTTATGCCCAGACTCCTCACAGAATTTGCGAGATCGGCCCACATGTACGATCATGGAGGGATTGCATATGGAGCATTCCTCGGATGTCTGCGAATTGAGCGCTCTCCTAAACACTTGCGGTTTAACATTCACCCTTGACATGATACCTCATCCCACTGATTTCGATTTGCCCCGAGCCTATAAAGGCAGGGGATGCGCAATGACTATTGATTTTATTTTTGTCTCATTTTCCTTGGGCCGGCTTATATCTTCTTTTAATAATCGACATAGCCCCTTCAGTGACCACAACCCTTTGACTCTGGTGCTCGAAGTGCTGGGCAACCAGATAGCAGCACGCAGCATAAATGCAGGCACATTATCCTCAATCGATCAAGGGAGGCGTTTATGGCGGTCACAGTTGGACACCAATGCTATTAATTTCTCCCTTTTTAAATCGAAACAACATGAGATTTTAATGTGTCTAGATCCGTCAGCCCCTAGAGAGGAAACCATATACGCATTTATTGTCATTGCTCAGTCAGTCGCCAGTCTGCTAACAGCCCCGGTAGTCACTCCTCGCTCTGAACACCGGAGATGGTTTGATAGTGAGTGCTACTGGGCTCTCCGGCAACTTAAGATGGCCCTGAAACAGACCCCACGTGATAGAATTTGGGTGGCATGTTGTTGTAGTAAGTATAAGGGGGCCCTTAAGGAACGGAGGCGCTTGTTACAAAAACAAGCAGGGGATGAGTTAATAGAAGCAAGCGAACAAAGGGACTGTACTCTTTTTTGGTGGGTTATTAACAGCCCCTGCTTCTCAGAGCCGTAAAAACCGGACCTAGGACATCATATCACCCCGGAACAATGGAAGGCCCTTTTTTAGAGAGTTTATAATTATGGACAAAGTGAGGGATTTTCTAATGATTTTTAAATCCCTGTCCCAGTGATGCTCCCACTACCTTTCTTCTCAACGAGGTTAGGTTGGGCATCGAGAGATTGTCCCGGAATAAGGCCCCTGGACCCGATGGGATCCCTCTGGACCTTTTCTGGGACAATATTGACATTTGGGCCCCGGTTCTGACCAGGGTACTAAACGCCACAGTAACGACAGTGATGCCCTCCTCGTGGTCTACCGCCACCATTGTTCCAATCTTCAAGAAGGGGGAGAGGGGCAACCTTCACTGTTATTGCCCTATTTCCCTTATTGACTCCACAGTCAAAGTTCTGGGCCGGGTTTTATTAAATAGGCTCTCCGCTTGGGCTGACACAAATCAAATCATCTCGGAGGTGTAATATGGATTTTGCACAGGAAAGTCAACAATAGAATGGTGCTTAAATCTTTATCTTTTGATCTGTAAATATACAATCGCCAAATCTGGAGCCCTCTTCTTGGGTTTTATGGACCTTACCTCAGCATTTGACCGGGTGAACCGTAATAAATTGTCGATTTTACTCTGTGACCTAGGGGTCGACCCGGTGATTATAAATGTTTGTGTCTTCATGCCAATACTACTGCTGCAGTTAGATATACTCAAGAAGGGGAACTCACTGATCATTTTAAATGTTCTAGAGGGGTTCGCCAAGGATGCATTTTAGCTCCTTTTTTATTTACGTTATATATTAACGGTTTAGAATCCGCCCTGATATCCTTACAGGCTGACACTCCCAGGATAGGTAGGAGACCGGTGCCTGTCCTGTTGTACTCGGTTGCCGCGGTATTGATAGCTTGCACACCTATCGGTCTGCAGGCCCTAATAGACAGGTTTGTTTCTTTTATGAATGGGCTGGACCTGTCACCTAATTTTACAAAATCGTACGTCATGGAATTGAGTAATTGGGTGACTAGACATAAGACCTACAAGGCAGGAAGACATAGTTTAGCAAAGGGTCCAGCTTTTTCTTATCTAGGAATTTTATTAAACGCCAAACTATTCTGGAAACACATGCAGGAGGAGAAGCTATTGGATATGAAAAAATCAATGGGAGCTATTGCAAATTATGCCCACAGATTAGCCACATGGTCACCGGGGGTGATTTTGAAGTTATACCAGTCCAATTGTATTTCTAAGGCTTTGTATGGAAGTGAGGTTTGGGGGTATATGGCAGCTTATAAACGACAGACCGCACAAAATAAATATTTAAGACGGATTTTGAAAGTCCCCCAGGGCACCCCCTCGTACTCTGTACACGAAGAACTAGGTATTAAGTACATAACTGATCTGGTGGCTGTTAAGCCTTTGTTGTGCTGGGTAAAGATCTGGTCTAGTGATGAGGCAGCTTTTAATCAGTTAGTTATCCTGGACTGCCTCTCATTTGACCACGCATTTAAAATCCCATGGTTAAGGTATGTTAAGGAGACCCTCACGGCCCTAGGAAGAGCAGACATCTTCCTGAGACATGATACAGTGAAGCCTCGGAACAAGAAAAAAGGTTAAGAATTGTTTTTTAAAAACGTTATGGCCTTTCGTGAGGGCCAGGAGCTTAGTAAACCCATGGTAAGAGGGCATGTTTTAGTGAAATCTGTCCAGGGCATGGAGATTTATCTCTCTATTCTAAATAGTGCCTATGATAGATTTTTAATTACCCGTTTTAGACTAAATCTGATCCATCATCTATTGGCATCCCCGGTTGGCTTTGTTTTACATGTAGAGGATAGAGGTCACTGTGGCTGCGACAATAGGTCTCCACAAGATACCCTACATTTGTATTTTTATGTAAATATTTTACTCATCCTAGGTGATTGTTTCTTAAACCGTTTATAAAAGAATTGAGATTTAGGCATGCTCATGTAGCTCTATTGTATTTGCAACTTTTGCCTAATGATCACACGCTTTTTATTGTAACGAGCTTCCTAAGAGCTGCACTAAGATCAAGAAATTCTAGATGCGACTGATGGATATAAGGGCTTTTGCGATTCTGCAGATATTGTGATTTGTTTTTTTAAATGAATTTCTTGCTGGTTTTTATCCATGTCTCTTTTATGGCTGTGATTACTGCTGAATAAAGATTATTATTATTAACTTGATGACCATTGAGTTGACGCCTAGCTTGGTATCTCATGTCCTGCGTCTGTATATCTAAGTGTCCACATTATGAGATCATTTTTATGGATTTTACATAGAATTTTTATTAAGATCTTTTTGAAATTTTATATGTGCGATTATTTTATGGAAATATTTATCCGAATAAAGATTTATTTGATTGAATACACAGTTGTAGCTGTTCATATACATGGGCATACTTTTCTGTTCATATGTTTCCTTTCGTGAATTGGGCCCTTGGAGTATAACAATAGTAATACAGACATAGATAATATTAATACCATTATTTATACTAGAAACAGTAATCGCTACATTAACAGCAATATAAAAACAGTATCAATTAATTATCTTATATTACTACTAATAAATATAACACTAATCATTATTGATATAATATTTCTGTACCATGCATGGGGTTTTCTGCACTCCACCCTGGATTTTGAAAGCCGCTGCACTGATATCTTCAAACCTAATGACCTCATTGCGGGGGCGGATGCTGGCCCTCCTAACTAGTGGGCTGATAGGAACATGGGGCTGTTGTGGTGGCGACTGTGCAGGGGCATCACCCAGGAGCTCCTCTGGGTTGCCCACAATCTTCATCTCCCAGGTCTTGACATCCCCATTCAGGTAGTCTTCCTCACCAAAGTCCTTCAGTCTCTCTGGGTTAATGGGTGGTGGGCGGGGTGAAGTGCTGCAATTTTCGGTGGGTGTGTCCTGGTGACATCGGAATGACTTCCTTCTTTTCAACTTCTTTTCAACCCTGTCAGCAAAACACATAGACAATTGAGTTTCCTGCGGAGTTGGGATATACAAAAAGGCCATTTCCCATGAGTTTGAAAATGTCTCCCTGGCCAGACAGCAAATATCATAATCATGGTGGCTACTATATATCTCACTTAAATTGCATATTCTCATGGTATTAAAATTGATACATTCACTCTAACCTGTATGAAAATGACAAAATGTCCATATCTCAAAAACACTAAAATGAGTAGGTGTCCTTGTATGTTCACAGTTATTCTGTAGTGTCAACGTTTCACCTTTTAGACACAAGGGACACATTCTTGCTGGTATCTAAGCAGAAGCGCTTAGTGTATATTGGATAAATAGTACACTACCATGTTTGGAAACAAAGAGCTATTATAGAGACAAATAACAAGGCCTATTAAAGTCCATAAGCATAATGCTAACATGGAGAGAAATAAAAAGAAATCAAATTAAATAGAAATCTAATGAAAAAAACAGAATACAACTAGTTACAGAATTTACAGCTCTAATGAGAAACACTCATTAAAAATAATTATGTAATTTACATTGTAAACAGCCAAACTTCCCTATAGGATAGCATGCTTTTGCCTTTCTTGACTCTTGTTTCTGAGGTGAAGACCTAATTTCAGGCATGTGGAAGGTCTCGGATTGTGCATCGGGATGAACAATTGTGACCAGGAGGAGGTTTGCGGTTCCTCACCTCCCCCAATAGCAATTCCAAAAGCAGGGATGCACTGCCTTGGTTCCTCCTTGACCAGTCTTCTGTTGCTACCTCCCTTTATGAACAAAATGTCATTGAATGAGATACATCCTCGGATTAAATGATTTGTGTAAATTTAGTGAACTTTTGCTAGTGTGTTCTCTTTGTGGTCAATTTACAAAAATCTGTAGTAGAATTCAGCGATCAAAGCATGTGGAGTATGTAGAAAATAGTTGTTATTACTAATGTCTGGGCTCAAATACTGGGTTTTGAATTAAGGACTGCAGATAATTTGACTCAAAAACACAAAGTGGATGTGGTTTCTGATTTCATTTTGTGTTGGTCAGAGAAGCAGAACCTTAAAACGACACAAGGTTTAAAAAAACACAAGAAGGAGGGATGGCCACACCAAGCAGAAAAGATGGCGTACTCCATCTAGCAGACATGGCACTAATGATTTAGGTGTTTATAAATGCTGCCATTTATAGACACCTAAATCATTAGGTTTGAGGCTAACACAGAAATGTAGTTAGAATTGAAGAATTCTCACAGGAAATTCATTGAGATGTGAGCTAATGTTTTCTCCCTGTGTGGACTGAAAATCCCAGCTAAGCTCAATCCCAAGGAGAATAGAATACCCTCTTGTGAGCTCCCTAATCATCCAATCCTACCAACTGATTGCAGCCGAGTTCTCTACTCAGGTGTTTCGGTCAGTCTTCAGTAGGGTAGTCACCTCCGTATACTTAATGACGACATTATGTTTCCAGTGCATGTCTTTCCTATTTCAAATCCTTGTTATTGGGTCGGATAGTCCTATTAGTTGAATGGCAGAACTCTGGACAACAACTCTAAGAATACTCTAGGTTTTCAAAGGAAGGCCCACGACTGAAAACGAGGTGTCCTGATGGCACGAAGCAAGAAGGCAATCTAACCCTGTATTCAACTTCCTTAAAGAAACAAAAGGAGTCACCAAAGTACACACCTACACACCACTTCAACTGTATTATGATGAGTCTTGCAAACACAAGCCTCACAACATCAGTGGACTCAGCCTATCTTAGGTGGATGTAAGTAATCCAACAGACACACAGTGCTGTAAAAAGTTAAGCTATGTATTCACAGATCAACTTTGAAATTTTCCAAAGCTTCACCGGAGTTCCAACTTTGTCAAAAGACTAAAATATGTATACGTTTGCAGTCCATTCAGAACCCTCACATGTTCTATTTTACTTTGTACATGGACTGCAAAGATCAGTAGCTTACAACAACAATTCCAGACGAGGTGCTGTAGTAACCCTCCTTGACACTGAACAAAACGGAAATTGGGTCCCGTCAGGCAAAATCAGCGTGTTTCTGGTTTCCATTTGGGCACAGTAAGCAACATATCCCCCATCTATGGCATAGAAAGGTAAGATTTTCATCTAGAAGGACTGTAGGATGCATGTCTCCCCCTCTTGAGTAATTGGAGTAAACACCAACAACAAAATGGAGACGAACCAGGAATCTGCTTTGGTGTCCAATAAGAAGCACTGAATTCAGTTCCAAAATGCTAATTCTATTCCAGGACGCACATCTGGGAGCTACTGCAAAAGCCAAGTGTGTTGTCTAAAGGCAAAATGCCGGGTGTGCTGTTCAATAGGGAGGCATTGTATCACGTTGTGATTGCACTCATATAATTCTTCATACACTGGCATGGTGCTGAAGAGCATTGGTGAATGGACTTGATTCTATTATTTTGTATGTCTTCCCTAGTAGAGGGTAGAGAATAGAAGGCAAGTGTTTAAAGGGAACATTCACCTTTTTGTGGGTATCCTCAAGCCTTATATAATTCTTTTTCAATATTCCTTTCTCCCTAACAGTGCCCGGCTGGGCCCCATATGAGTACCCCCGTTACTCACGCACTGCCTTGAGCCACCCCCCCCCTTGTTTGGTGTGCACAATCTCACAGTGACAGTTTACTGTTAATACTTCAGGTGTACCCCTCCGCCAATACATTACTGTGTTTGAGGTTTTGTTCTCTTGTAGCCTACTCAGCTATCTATTGTTTTATTACAGGTGTCCCTTATTGTTAGGTCTTGATGAGACCCCCTATTGATTGTGGGGTCGAAACGCCGTCAACATGCACCCAAAAAATGAACCATCTTCCAGCCTCCCTGCTATTACGTTAGAAGGCTTCCAACAACTATTGTATACTCGCTTTAGGGTAATTTTGTTTGCATATTTTGAAACCTTTCCATGTCACAAAATTGTCACTCTTGAAATTGAGGTTCTATGTTCACCTGGGACACTGAGCACTTCTTTTGATCAACTTTATTGCTAAGTCTAAATTCTTATATAAACAGCAAATGTTCTCAAATGTCTTGTTGAGTGTCATTATGATTCTGTCTTCGACATACCTTTACCCATGATTATTACCATTGAGTATAACCATTATTAGATATTATATACATTGTCCTTAGGAACCGCTGTTACATAATTTCCTATGTAAAGCACTCTGTATCTAAGGCCCAGTGTATAAAATGCTAACGAAATCAATAAATATGTTAAAAAGGAGCTGGTTTTTCAGTGTGAATCTCCTCTAGATTTACATGCTGCGCATTATTCCACCATCTACTGGTTAGGTTCAGAAATGTCCCTTTTACAACCCTAAAATGTTTTCTTTTCGGCGTAGACCATAGGCAGAGCTGTGAAGACTCACTATGATGTTATGAATAAGCCGACAATACCCCAGTAAATAGTCACTGTTTTCAGATTGTTTTTTATATCTGTGGGTTCGGAAACAGGAAAGGAGCTTCATATCAAAAAAGTTAGAAAAAAGATGACAACATCGAAAAACTGGTATACAGGGCTCAAAAAATGAACATAGTGAAGTACAACCACAGACTTTGGCGAAGGAAATGTTGATGCAGAAGTCAGCGACAACAATTATTATTGATCACAAGAGTGTACATTGATCATGAGGCCAAGAGGACACTTGATCACACTGAAGACATGAAACAAAACCCTAAGGTCTTGGGGACTTCGACCACAAGGGTCAGAGAATACATTCACTGAGACTAACTGTTACCATTGGGTCTCTTTATAACCTCAAAGGAGGGGTTTGATTGAAAAAACATTACTTAAGTTTTGTCCTAAGAGCCACCACAAGTATTGTATTGTATTTTATTGCAGTATTTATGTAGCGCTTACTACCCCTTTAGGGAGTGCTGAAGCGCTGGCCTACATGAAAAGCATGCTACACTTTGAAGTTTGTGTGGTTGGAAGTGTGTTGTCTCTGCTTTGATCCTGTGTGGGAAGTTTTTCCATGTCATGCGTGAGGACCACTATGGGGTGATTATCATGAATGGGATCCATCGCTTAGCAGTTTGATAGCTGAAGCGGGTGAGAGACAGGCGCACAGTTTATGGTTTTCAGTAAGCTGGCAGCTTTGAGAAGCTCTGTGGGTTTCTTTATGGGGTTTCTTTTGTTCATAGACCATTTAGCTGTTTACTGCACGGGTTATTCATTATGAGATATTTTGTTTAAAGTTTATAGTCCTGAGGAGGCAGAGGTTCAAGTGAGAAATGGTGGAGAGATTTGTTGGGATGGACTTTGTTAAAATCATCCCATATCCGATTGTCAGGTGTCAGGAAGCAGTCATAGTATGTAGCTAATTTGGACATATTTTGGTGAACTAAATTAAAATGCTCCGTTGGCCATCAGAATGTGCTGGTGATGGAAGCTTTATTTACTGTGAACTGGTACAGTACTGGGTGATGGCTATGGCCCTGAGCAGTTGTGTTGTATGTGAGGAGTTAGCTGGGATCTTTAGTGCAGTGGCTGGGTATGTGAATTCATGCACTGGTTGATGATTTTATTGATGAGGTACAGGAGATTAGGTATTGTTAGCATGCAGGGGTATGCCTTTTAAAGGAGAGATTGTTATCTTTAATATGATGTGTGGACAATTTGCACAGATGCAACAATAAGAATTAAGGCAACCCTTCATGTGACTCCTTGGCAAATAACAGGGATTCTTCCTTGATATGGTTGAGCTTTAGGAAGGCTCTGAACATCCAGACCAGGATGATGTGCAAGCAGTATTTGAGGTGTTGGATGTCTGAAGCAGAAGAGACTGTCAAGTAAAATTGTGTGTCATTGGCGCAGTCGTAAACATTGATGCTTGTATCTGTGAAAAGAGCATCCAGCGGATCCATGTAAAGGCTGACGATGGCAGGAGTCAGTATGGAGCCCTGGGAGAATCCACAGGTGATAGGAATCTTTTGTGACCTGGAGGTTCCCATGTGAACAAACTGGTGTTGGGTAGAAAGGTAGGAGGAGAACCAGTGTAGGACATTGACAGTGAATCCCATTTGAGATTTTAGGGTGCCTATGAGGGAGGGATGGTCATCTCTGTCAAATACAGCTGAGGAGGATGGGGTCATCTTCATCTGTGGTCAAGAAGTCGTCGGTCACGACATATAAAGCAGAGGTCTCCATGCTGCAGCATGATTTGAAGCCCGACTGGTAGTTGTACAGGAGATGATTTGCAATGATGTAATCTTGGAGTTGAACATAGGCCAGGAAGGACTCTCAGATGGTCTATAATATATGCCTACCTAAGGACTATAGACCTGAAGGGTGTAGGGCCTTTGCTGTCTTCCAGTCTAAGGGCCTGATTTAGTTTTGCAAACAGGGTACTCCATCACAAACATGTGCCGTAATACTAGTGCATTTATGCTATGGCACATTTAATAAGGTGGACAGGATATCCATCACATTTGTAAGGGAGTAGCTATCCTCCAAACTCTAAATCAGGCCCTAAGATCTTGAAGCCAAGAGAGAAACAAAGGTAGGCACATATGTTATGACACGAACCAAAGATTATTCCCTTAAGGAATGGGCCTCTCACTGAGATAAGCCTCTGTCTTAGTGGAGGACACTAAAGAGGCTCTGAGAGGGCAGTGTGGGTCAGACACCAAAGGGTCAGACACCAAAGGGTAGGTGAAACAGATATTCCATACAGCTACAGCGAATTGGTGCCAAAAAAAGATTCTCAATTGGAAAAAGTCTAGGCCTACAAAGCTCGCACAGAAAAGCCTCTCAGAGCTGGCTGGTTCGTCAGACTTTGGGGAAAAAGCTCTTTCAGTGCCAAGAGAAAAAAATTTGGTAGTTGAGGCAAGCCAAAAGGAAAAGGAGCCATCCAACTCAAAGAAAGACACCAGTGTGAACATCGTGTCAAGCTCTGACTCTAACACAAAGAGGGATCATGATCGGAGGAAGGCGAATGACAAAGACATGTCACCTCCCCTCAAAAAGAAAAGTAAATTGACACCTGAAGACAAACCAAAAGAAAGATGTACCAATTTCGACAAAAGAACGCAATGTCTTGAGGGCGAAGTGACAGTTTTAATAGAAAAGAAGAAGGAATTTTATGACATACTCTATTCACATAAAATTCCTGTCAAGACAGGTCACAAAAGACCTAGGGAGGGGGCAGGACAAGAAGGAGAAAAGTATAACCACTGGATGAAAAGATGAGCAGCAGGAAAAAGAAACCACACAACAAGATGAAGAAATATTAATATCCCCCACAACATGTCCCAGACACTTAACAGGGCATATGGCAGGACGTAGAAGAAGGAAGAGTTAGACACTTATCAAACCAAAACAGCTCCACCATATTGCTTATCAGTACACCATGCTGTCACAAGTAGAGCAACTAACATGTATGGGGTGAAGCTGGAGAAAGAGAGAACAATTTTTCCTAGTAGAATCACTAAACCCAATGAAAAAGAAACATTTTTATCTTCCTTTGCTAACCAATAAACTTTAGCAAGGAATATAGGCCTTCTAAAGGTCCAGCATCAGCAAAGGCAGTCACTTTAAGGGTGGAGAAAAAGTACAAACCCTTCCCAAAAGACTTATTTTTAATTATCTTTTTGTATTTGCCACTACCAGCCACCATATAATGACCTCAGAGCACTATGGTTGATATCAAAAGACAGTAAAATAGAATGTGATGGGGAATTTCAGGTTAAAGCCAGACAATCACCCTCAGAAAGTGGTGTCAGGATAGCCTTTGTCAAATGGGGACCAAGGATTATAAAGCCTTAAGGAGATGACATCTGGAGACCTATGGAGTAGGCTGGCTGCTCTTAAGTGTCAGATATGTAAAGAGAGTTGAGAGAATTCTAGTTAGTATCCAAAAGCCTGGGTAAAAAGATGGGTCTTCAATAATCTTCTGAATTTCAGTTGGTAACTTCTCAATCTCAAACGGGAAATTCCATAAGGAGGAGCTCATGGAGTCGAAGGAATGTGCACTATAACTTTTGAGTCTGTAGGATTGGATCAGCAATAGCTGTTGGCTGGTAGATCCGAGTCTTCTGGGTGGCTGGTATAGGGTGAAAAGGTTTGTAAGGTAGTTTGGTGAGCAGCCATGGAGCGACTTATGTATAAGGCAAAGTGTTTTGAAGGTTGTTCTCTCTTTTAAAAATAGCCTATGTATGGATTTCAGAATCGGGGGATGCGGCCATGGCTCTATAAGCCAATCATTAGATGACCTGCAAAATTTTTAACTCTGGAATTTGGAAAGGAAAGAGCTGTGGAGGCTAGTGTATAGGCTGTTGCAGTAATCCAGGCAATAAATCAGTATTGTCATGAATCCGGTGATTTTCTGCAAAAAATGAACTATTGGCAGAAGCCCTTTTAGAAGACCGAGATTGTGGTCAGCCTTCTTTGTGACCAGGTTTATCTGCGAGATAAAAGAGTGGAGTACACTGAGGTTATGCACTTGGTCCACTAGCGTTGGTGGGGCAGGCGACCAGTTCCACAGGCCAGGGTAGACGGAAGTGGCTGAGGTTAGTATGACCTATGAAGGATTTCTGGCTTCACTAAGGCATTGCCAATTGTTTGCCATCCACCTGTATATCAGAGAGGCGATGGGTTAGTTTAGAATGTATGTTCATCATTGAGTTTGAGGTAGAATTGAGTGTGGTCTGCACAAGTGTGATACCCCAGCTTGTAAGTGTCAACGATGGTGGAGCGGGGAGATATAGAAATCCTGAGCAACAGACGGGCCAGTGCTAAGCCATGAGGGATCCTGCTTGTGATACTGGCTGTTTTGGAGAGGAAAGTGCCTATCTTGATCAGGTGTCTGCGGTCTAGCAAAAAAAGAAGAAACCCATGCCGGCACGATCCTCCTGATGGCAAATGATGCAGGCAGGCTTGTGATGATATAGCCTGGTGATCAATGATGTAAGAAGCTTCTGAGAGATCTAGCAAGATAAATGGGCTGGGATGACCCTGGTCATGAGATTTAAGGAGTTATTTCTTCATTTAAAAGGTGAATTGATACCAGCGAGGCAGATACTTCGCAGTTGACAATTTAGGCAAGGCTGGAGAACGGCCTGTATTTTACTAAGTTTTCAGATTGACATTTGGCTTCTTTGGTATACTGATGGCATTTTTGAGGGCATTGGGAATAGCTACTCAGGACAGGGAGGAGATTTAGTACCGGGCAGCGGTAACTATTCAGGAGTTCCTTCCCCCCGGTGGGCATGGCCCGCCAGCCCACCCGGTGAAACGCTTCCCTGCTTGGGGTGCTGCAGCACCATTAGGGACACAGATATGTGCTAGTTTATCGGCGGCCATGCCGGGCTGCAAACTGTGTAGCAGACCAACTACGGACGGCCTGCTCCAGCCCCGTGTGCAGCGGTCCTGAGTGGATGCCGGCTTGTTTTTGGGCCTCCGCTGCTTGAGACCTGCGCGGAGCTGCATAGGGCAGCCTGCTGTCCGTGCTCAGCTGTTGGGTCAGATTAACAACTCCCCCGCGTTGTGGTACACAGGGGGCAGCATCTGATATTGTGGCCCTTGCCCTCCATGCGAGAGTGATATTGACCTTGGCCCTTGTTTCACTCAGCCCCCTGGGGCTGCGATCATTGGTATTTGCGACAGGGAGCGCTGAGAGTTCCTAACTACTGGCCCGGTCATTGTTGCTGCACATTGCGGATGCCCTACATGCGCTGGCCCAGCCATGAGGATGTACGTGGCAGCTGCGGCCTCTTGAGATACTCCGCTCGCCTGCTGCCACTGGCCCCCTGGGGATCTGGCGCCGTAGTCCCTACACCTCTACCTACTATTCGGGACTGTGCAGTCACCCAGCTTTGGTCAAATCGCTCTGTTTGGCACACTTATAGTGACAGCTCCCTCAATTGAACTCCTCAAATCATGACTAAGGACAAGCCCTCAAGTGCGGCCGCACGCCAAAGCACGATGGATAAATATACCGGCGCCGTGGCCCAGGTGTCCAACCCGGGAGACCCGACGCCATCTATGCCAGATAATGCCACCATACTAGCCGCCATAATACAATCTAGAGACACGCTGGAGGCCAAGATTGGAGCAGTTGGCTCCGATGTCATGATCTTACAAGATCTCCGCAAATCAGTCCAGCGAATAACCGAAGCGGAAACTAGGATATCGACGACGGAGGACACGATATCTATCCTCCAGAAGAAAGTATCCTCCCTGGAAACGATTATGAAGGGGCTGGCGCTGCGTGCAAAAGATGCAGAGGGGCGCGCCCGCAGAAATAACCTCCGCTTCGTGGGGTTCCCTGAGGGCTGTGAAGGCAATGACATGGAGGGCCTCCTGGTTAAATGGTTGAGGGACTGGCTCCCACCTGGCGTTCTGTCACCCTGCATCATAGTTGAGCGTGCACACAGGGCCTTGCAGCAGAAGCCGCCGCCTGGCACCCGTCCTAGGCCCATCATTGCCATATTTTTTAATTATAAAGATCGGGACACTATCCTGCAGCAAGCTAGGCATTTGGGGACCCTCCACTATGCATCACACCCCATTATGATATTCCCTGATTACACGAGGCTTGTCCAGCAGCGCCGACAATCCTTTACAGAGGCCAAAGCTAAACTGCGGACCCTTAAGATTCAATATTCCCTTCTGTTCCCGGCCAGACTGCGTGTGTCCAATAAGACGCGCACACACTTCTTTGAATCACCTGAAGAGGTCTTTTATTAGACAGATGAAGTCGTCAAGCTCAAGCCCCAAACACCGCCCAGAATGGACTCAGACTCCTCATCGGGGGGCCCAAGCCATAAGATCTCCCAGCTTCAAGACAAGCAGTGCTGTAAATTGCGCTCGGAGAGGCGCTCCAAGACCCGCAGCAAATCCCGCATCCGCTCTACAGAGGCCATGACGGGATCGACAGCATCCTAGTTTTACCCTGCTATACAAACACCTTTTTCAATGCTGATGGCATGCCGTCCGGGGCTACCTTTATCAGCGTTTCCCCTGACTTTGAAGACACTTGTATGTACAAGGGACGCTCCTGGGGATTTATTGGCAGAAGGTAATCCCTGGCCCCCGTTGAGGTCGGGACGCTTTTCATGCCGCAACAGATACTTCAACGTTTATGAGGTATTGGGGTGGGTGGGGCGGGGGGATGGGGCTTGGGAAAGTTGAGGTTTTTGTTGCAATTAGTGTCTTGTTTCCACAATACATGTGTACGATTTCCATCACATTTGCCACTCCTGCAACACTCTCCATCCATGTGCACCCCGATTACCACATCACTGGATATGTCCAGGACACACGATAGGCGTCTTTGTATTATAAGTTGGAACATTCGGGGCCTGCTTGCCAGGCAAAGCGTTACGAAGCTGATATCCTGTTCCTGCAGGAAATGCAGTTATTGGGCAATAAGACATTATGTCAGTCACGTTTCGGATATGTGAAGACATTCCACTCTGGATTCACCCGGGGCTCTCGGGGTGGCCATATTGATTCTTCGCAGAATCCCCTTCCTTCACGAGAAAACATGGCCAGATCCCCAAGGTAGATTTATCATCAATACAGGCACTTTATATGGTGAGCCGTTCACCCTCGGTAGTGTGCATGCTCCTCCGCCATTAGCCTGGAATCTGACAGAACGCTTGATGAGACTATAGGCAGACATTCCCCAATGCCTGACAATAGTTGGGGGTGACTGGAATGACATTATATGTCCCCAGATCAACAGATGGCGCAACACAGACAGACCGGTAGAGCCCTGAGAATCAAAGCTGCGACTCCTGGCGCAGGGGATGGACTGGGTAGACACTTGGCGATCGCTTCACCCAACCGACGCACGCTACACATACTTTTCCAGTACCCATGGGTCCTTTTTCCGCATCGATTATATCTTCCTATCCGCTGCTCACGTACATAGACTGGATGCGACAGCGATACTGCCCATAGGCCTTTCCGACCACTCCCCTACGCAGCTAGACTTGCGACTGGGGTCCACGCGCCCCCCTCTCCGCTGGCGACTATCTCCATGCCACCTCCACTATGAACAGTATAGAGAGCATTTACATACTGCCATCTCTGATTATTACTCACAGAACACCGGGTTGATTGAGTCCTCTGAGACTCTCTGGGAAGCTATGAAGCAGAAGCTGAGGGAGTGGACATAGCATATTGTTTGGCACAGAGTAGGCAGCGTCGCGAGAAACTGATACAAATGGAAGCGCAACTCATAGACCTAGAGCTTAGGAGTAGGAGAGGGGATGGGAACATTGCACATCGACAATTAGCTCACACACAGCAACTATATGCCAGTGAATTGATGGACGAGGCTAGAATGGCGTGGCTCGCTATGCATAGCAGAATCTACCAGTGGGGAGATAAATCTAGTGCACTTTTACATTGCCTCTGTCAGAGGACGCTCTGCCCCATGACCATTCCGAGTATCCGTGGATCTGCAGGGGCAGTACTCACTGATCTCTCACAAATTGCAGCAAGCTTTGCCAGTTATTATTAGAACCTGTATGCCCCTAGTGAGACTATCTCGCCACACTTAGTTCATAAATTTATTGATGACCTACCTCCATGGGCTCTGGCGGACACAGTGAGGGAGGAATTAGATGTCCCAATCACAGCGGAGGAACTCCAGAAGGCATTATCCAAGATGCTACCGGGTAAAGCACCCGGCCCGAACGGCTTCCTGTGTGAATTCTATAAGAAATATCAAACCCTTCTAACATCCCCCTATTTGGCAGCACTTAATACGGCCTTTTAAAATGGGTGCCTTCCCGCGGACTGGCGCCATGCAGAAATAGTTGTATTTTTAAAACACGGTCGACCCCCCGAACAACATGCCTCATATCGTCCAATATCACTTCTTAATGTTGAAGCCAAACTCCTGGCCAAAGTTATAGCTAATCGCATAGTACCGCATATTACGGATTTAGTTCACCCTGACCAAGCGGGTTTCATGCCGGGACGCGCTACACTGCACAACATCTGGCATGCACAAAATGCCATTGCATCTGTCGACCGCCTTGGAGAGCCAGCTGCACTCTTGCTGGCCGACATTGACAGGGCATTCGATTCCCTTAGTTGGACTTATTTATTTGCAATCCTAAGTCGATTAAATTTCGGCCCCTGCCTCCTTAAATACATTTAACTCTTATATACTAATACTACCGCCTCTGTCCGGGTGGCAGACTCTACATCACAAACCTTTCTTATTAGGCGAGGAACCCGTCAGGGCTGCCCACTCTCTCCATACCTCTTCGCATTGGCCATGGAGCCCCTCGCTGCCTGGGTGCAGATCGACGCACAGATCCGCGGCTTTGAGTGGTCCGGAGTAGTTTCCAACCGCATTGCACTCTACGCGGATGATGTATTATTTTTCCTCACGCGACCAGATAGGGTGGGACCCAGACTACTCCGGATCATTCAAATCTTTGGGGAGACATCCGGTCTCTATATGATTCCCCGCAAATCATATCTGTGGCATCTGAGGGATGGGGTGCGTGTGGGCGAGTGGGCACGTGAGGTGACGACGGTGCGAGAAGGATTTAAATATCTTGGGGTCTTCTTGTCGTCCTCCCAACTTGTGTCGTGGGAAAGAAACCTGGCTCCGTTGTGGACGCAGATCAAGGAGCAGACCTGTTCCTGGTCTCATCTACCGCTCTCCCTATTTGGCAGATCTGCCATTTTTAAGATGGTCTCACTGTCCCGTCTACTATACCAGCTTCAGAATCACCCTTACCTGATTCCACCAGTCTGGTTTAGACAACTGAACTCAATTCTCCGACATTTTCTCTGGGGAGGTGGTGCAGTCCGGGTGGCACTGAAAACATGCTTCCAGTCCACGTACTATGGAGGCATAGCAACACCAGACGTCCAAGCATACTATGCGGCCTCGCACATTCTCATCCTGAACGACTGGTGGTATGGTGACAGAAGAGATCCCGCCTATGCAGTTGAATGTCTGCAGATGGGTAATATGTCACTCCACATGATTCTATATACGGGCTCGGCCCTGAAAGCGCTGCCTCCGGCTACCACCATGGTATTTAAGATTTGGAAGAGATCACTGAAACAAATGGGATGGTGGGGCAGATTAATAAAAGAGACGCCTCTTTGGCACAATGGTCTCCTCCCCCCCTGGTTGGGTTATCTGGTTTCTCCGGCTGGGAGGCCATAGGCATTTCCAGGGTGGGCAATGTCCTCCATGGTCAGACCCTAATGTCCTTTCAGGAAATACAACAAGAATATACAATGTATAGATCGCAATTCTACAAATACCTTCAGTTCTGCCATGCCTTTTCCCCATGTCTCGCACACCAGGGAACTGTACCGGACTTTAGTCCCATTGAAGCTAAAGTATTTATGGGGGACCTCGGGGAACATAAAATCACCAAGATATATCGAACACTAGTAAAAAATAGCCCCACTACACTAGATAAAACGCGAGAGGCGTGGCAGCAGGATATTGGCCCCCTAGACAACGAAGACTGGACTGAGGCACTGGAATCCCCACGAGGTGCTGCCATTGCGGCACGATTACGATATATTCAATTAAAATACCTTTATAGGGTTTATTACACAGATATAAGCTATGGCGTGCCGGGCTGATTGAATCCCCGCTCTGCCTGCGCTGCCAAATGACTGATGGTACCCTTATACACACTGTGTGGCAGTGCACAACACTGTCTAAGTTCTGGCAGGGGGTCATTACATGCCTGTCAGAGGTTCTCGGCTGGGATATCCCATACTCACCACACCTGGCCCTGCTCCACATCACTGATGACATCGGGGGCAACACCTACAAACGCCATTTATTACTTTTAGGCCTTACACTGGCAAAGCGCGACATTGCAAAGGCATGGAAAGATGCCTCTCCGCCATTAGTTGGGGTGTGGAAGAGGGGTCTTGATTTTTGTATGGGGTTAGAATTGACAATCTTTAAAGCGAGAGGATGCCTCCAGAAACACCCTAACATTTGGAAGAGGTGGGCGGAATACCGTGGGTTGTGTCTGGAACCCGTTTCAGTGGTCTCCATGGATTAATATTTGACAAGAGAGTGGTGATACGTGACAAACATGGTTGTAAATGTATGGATAACGGATCAAAGTGGCTAGGCCCGACATGTGATGTGCTATGTAGCGGTAATATGACACTACAGCTCCATGTTGGAGCATTATGTTGTATCGTTGTTGTTTTCCAATTGTTTAATAGATATCAAAAAGTCAACATCTTACTCGCAAATATATATTTTGTATTGTTTGGTTACCTGGCGTTGCCAGGCCCATTGTGGCTGCTGACAATAAAAACTTGTTGTGAAAAAAAAAGAATGTCTAAAAGGGAGAGTAAGTTTACATTTGAGGTGGGCTACAGTGTGATCAGGAGTGTCAAGAGAGGTGTCTAGGATTTTGAGGAGCAATTTGGTAAAGGCTTCAGTCGGCACATGGAAGGAATTGGCCCTCAGCTGAAGAGGGTTTGGGCTTGTTAGTCAGTTTGTTCCTGATGTAGAATTTGAATAGTAAATGATCAGTCCAAGGGATTTTCTGTATTCTGCTCCCGGAAATATCAAGGAGTTGGAGTGCTGATATTATAGAGAACAGTAGGTCCAGACTATTGCCACATTCATGGGTTGGTTGTTGACAAGTTGAGAGAAACCAATGGTGCACCTATCATTGATGATGTTCTGGCTATATATGTGATATGGGACATCAGCCCAATGGTTCGGGTTGACCATCATAAAAGCTCACTCTGAACTACAGAGGACATGCTGGGTGAGGGTAAGCAGGTTGAAATGAAAGGAGTCAACGCGTTTCGTAGGTGGGTGAAAGATGACTGCACAGACAATAGAGGTGATAAGGACAAGCGTGGATAGAAGGTACACAACGGAATCAAATGATGGGCTGTTAAGCTCGTTGAGAGCAACAGGGTCAAAACAGACCAGTGCT
Organism: Calotriton arnoldi; assembly: GCA_963921515.1. Classification (NCBI taxonomy): domain Eukaryota; kingdom Metazoa; phylum Chordata; class Amphibia; order Caudata; family Salamandridae; genus Calotriton; species Calotriton arnoldi. The sequence continues at coordinate 520,864 of CAWUFW010008145.1, forward strand.
ACACCCCACCTCTACCATTGACTTTTTCAACAGTACGTGTTAATTTGGGGAGAAGGTTAGCCATAGCTGTGGATGAGGAATGTAGGAAAGTAGGATCTGCTTCTTATGGTTACCCCCACTATTTGCTTGATGTAACATTGTTTTTGACTAGTCTGGCTGGTAGCCTGCTAATCAGGACCCCAGTCTATCTGCTTTCTCCCTAAACTGTTATGCACTTAGGTACACTCCAGATTGGATACTGGGGTATGCTGGTCAGTCCCTAGTATAGAGTACACATGTATCCAGGGCATAGGTACCCCAGAGGCCTCCCATGGGCTAAAGCATGTATTATGCCACCCATGAGAGGCCATGCAAAATGGAACTATAGGCCTGCCATTGCAGCCTGTGTAAGTTGGTGCATGCACCACTTACTTACTGCAGCCTACGGAGTCCATTCTCCCGGGTTGTCAGTGAAGCAGCCATATACGACATATAGAGAGGCATTACGCGACCGTGTGATGACCAACTCTAAAACGGCTGAAACAAACCCTATTGTGTTTAGTGTCAAACATGTTGGAATCATACCCCCAGTAACCAGTGTGGGAGGTATGATTCCACCCCTCAGAAGCGAGCTTCGTGGGGTCCCTGGTGTTCCCGGTACCAGCCTTCTAACTCCGGACAGCGCAAAATGGTTGCTGCCGAACAGAGACACCTTTTTGCCCTCCTGCTGCTGAGCCAAGCTCGAGCAGGGGAAGGCAGAACAATAGGCATCCTGTCACAGGGAGGTGAGACCACCTCCCAGACAGGATTTAGTGTATTAGGGCTGGGTGGGGGCTTGCCAGCGACTGAAAGTCTGCATGAGGGGCACATTTGGTGTCCCTGTGCATAGTCCATTTCAAGCCAGTCCTGGGAGCCGTTGGCTCCCGCTCTGGCGCAAAACTGGACAAAGGACATGGAAGTAACCTCCCCCCTGTCCAGACCCTCCCCTGGGAGGGTCCCCTGAATCTTTGCAACCCTCTCCCGTGGGTACTTAAGGGCTTACCTGGCTGTAGGACCTTAGATTCTTCGTGGACAAGATTCTAACCTGAAACCACTGCACTTCGACCGTCTTGGCACTCTGGACTTCGCTGGACTTCGTTTGGGCCTGACTTCATCTCCCTCTCAGTCTGCTGCCTCGTCTGTGCCTGTGCGCCATACAGGATCCATGCAGGACCTGTGGAGCAACAAAGACAAGTGAAGATAATCTCCCTTGGAGTGAAGGAGTCACTCCCCTGCATTCTCAGGCACTGCAACACTGCTGACCGGTCTGCTGATCCCGAGCTCCTACAGACTCCGAAAGGCTCAGCAACACATGAGGTGGGTTTCTACGTCCCTCTAGGTCCGAGCTGCCCACTCACCAAGTTTGAGGTCAGAATCTCTTGTGGGGGCAGCAATACCCGAACCCCTGTGCACCGCGTACTTTTGCAAGTGCATGTGCTTGTTGGAAATTCTTTAACAAGTGCATTGGGCTCTGAGTAGCCCCAACCTCTGGCAGCACTTCCTACAAAGATCTTTGACCACCTTGCACCGTGTGCTCAGTGGCCTGTCATTTTGTGAAACTGCTCGAGGTCCTCTCATGACTCCTGTGCCTCCGGCTTGTGGGTCCATTTGAGGGTCAACTTTGCTTTTCTTGGGCTCCCCTGATTGCTCCAGGCTGGCCCTGACTTCCCTGTGTGTGGTGAGTCACCTGGACCTTGCTGGTCTGAACCGTACACTCCCATGACCTTCTGTGTTGGTTGCCGTTGCCAAGGCTTGTTAGTGCTCCCGCCGGACACCGACCCCTCAGCACTCGACATCCTTTGTGGGACAGCTCGTATCCAGCTCCTGGTCATCCTCAACGTCGCCTGGTCCCAGCAGCTGCAGAGTCATGGTCCCCGTCAACTATCCAGAAGCACCCGACATCGGTGGGCATTCGTCTACCGAACCCTGGTCACCCTGAAGTGACCCAGACTCTGTCCCCTCTGCTTTCAGGTACTCATCGACAAGAATCCATATTTGGATTCCAACAGACATTCTTCTCCCTTCCAGCAGCGGCTCTTCTTCGAAGTCCCCCATTGGTTTCGACGGCAGTTCCCGACGCCACTTCAGACCTATGCACCCGGCTTCCCTGGGTTAGGTAACTTGGGTACCTCAGTATCCACGGGTGGGGTGGCTCTCCAACCTTCTGTCTTCCAAGGGGTTTCTTCGTAATCCACTGGGAAGGATCCTTAATCTCTAAAACTCCAACCGCGACTTTCCCATAGAGTTGTACAGAGCACGCGGTCGTGTTCCCACACTGCACCCGTCGTCCGTTGGGTCCCTATCTACTCACCTTGGATGGTTCTTTGGGGTCCCAGTGATTCTACGTCCTCTCGAGATCATCCTGACTCGAGTCGTGGTTCTTATACCACTTTCTTAGTATATGGTTTGGTCCCCCCCTGGGGTCCACTGTATATTAGTGCTATTTACTGACATTTCTTTGCTGAAGTATTGTGTGCTTTGTGTCTATCTCCGTGTAGGAGATACTGAAACGTTCTAGAGAGTATTCTATAATAAATACATCTTTTTATAAATACCTTGTGTGGTTCTCTTTCATTTAATCTATACTATAAGATTGCATTCTGGTAAAACAAGCTGCTTTGCACTCCTTCAAGACTTAGCCCGAAATTGCTCTCCACAGCTACCACTTGGATAGCTTTCTAAGGTTGTCTGAGACCTCTTAAATCACCATAAGGGTTGTCTGTACTGTTGCAGGGTGCCCACTTTAAATAGTGGACAGCATTTACCAGGCCAGCCTCTCACATTGGTGTGCAGCGGTTGGGATTCAAGCCTGCATTGTTTTACCAGATACATCTTTATATTGATTAACTGAAAAACCACTAAGTACTAGGCACATATAATAGAAGCTTAGAATAAGTAAGTTCTACTGAACTTGGGGTTGGGTAGTTAAGGGTCTAGCACACCCTTTCTCTAACCTAAGAGAGTTTAGCTCCCACTAGGTTAGGTAGGTGCAACACCACACCACACTTAGTATGTCTACTAAAGGAGATTCCAGTGGCTCTCTGCCTTCTAGATACAGTGAATTTCGTTCCAAGAACTGAAAGCACTGTGTGCCTCTAGGAAGCTTAAGACAAGGAGGAATGCCAACACTCAACGAGTGGTAGAGGTGTTACTGTTAGATGACCTAAGGAAGACTCCTGGGTCAGATGAAGAGGATAGAGTAGGTGGGCCAGGGTATGAAGATAGGACTGGAGGGGGACCCCTCTTTGACCTAGAATCTAACCTGGACCAGGGGAACCTGATGGCTCCCACCTGGACAAATCAGATCTTCAAGAGGAAGATGGAGAAGGCCTTGGGGGCCCCTCCTTTGTTCCTCCTGGAAGAGTGCAGAGTTTACCAAGGAGATCTAGATCTCTCTCTGCAGAGTCTAATCACTCAGGACAGTCTGTAGGGACCTCTGTATCTAGCAAGAGGGACCACTCTTTTGATAGGGAATACCAACTTCTTGAACTTGAGAAAGATAGGCTTAGGCTCAGGAAAGAGCAGTTGGCCCTTGATAAAGAGTCCCTAGAAGTCCAGAGAGCTAGAAGAAAGTTGGGACTAGAGTCCCATGGTGGCAGCAACAGTGTCCCTAGAGTTAAGTAACATTCCTTTGATCATAGGAACCTGAGTAAGATTGTCCCTCCCTACCATGTTGGGGATGACATCCATAAATGGATAACTGCTTTAGAGAGGGCCTCTAAAGTTCAGAAGGTCCCTCAAGAGCAGTGGGCAGCTATCTTGTGGCTCTCCTTTGCTGATAAAGGAGAGGATGCTGACCATTAGTCAGTTTTGAAGAGTGCTATCATTGATGGGTTTGGCTTAACCACTTAACAGTACAGGATTAAGTTTAGAGACATCTTGAAGACACAGATTCAGGACTGGGTAGACTTTGTGGACAGTGCTATTAAGGCTCTGGAAGATTGGTTGCTTGGCAGCAAGGTGTATGACTTTGAGGGATTGCACAATTTGATTATGAGGGAGCAGATCCTTAATAATTGCCAAAATCAGCGGTTGCATCAATACCTGATGGACTCTGATGTGACTTCTATCCAAGAATTGGGAAATAAGGCAGATAAGTGGGTCAGAACCAGGGTGAAGCAGAAAAACCAGAACACTGGTGGTGACCAGAAGAAGCAAGATTCTAAAACCCAAGAGAAGGGTGGAGACAAGGGTAAAGACAAAAAAGAGTCTTCATCAGGGCCCCAAAAACTTGCATCTGGGGGGGGGGGAGTCACAGTCCAACAAAGGTAAAGGCAAAAAAAAACCTTGGTGTTACTTTTGTAAGGTGAAAACCCATTGGACAAAAGATGCTGATTGTCCAAAAGCCAAGGAAAACCCTCCTACCACCATGGCCCCTAAGGCAACTGCGCCCCCTAGCACAAGTACAAGTGGTGGTACAGGGAACAAGGGATTAGTAGGGTTAACCTTGGGCTCTGAGATGGGTTCTGGCCTAGTCAGAACTCCAACTCAGGCTGTGTTTGTCTGTGATGGTGGCATGGATTTAGCCACCTTATTTGTCAGTCCCAGTAACCTGGGCAAATACAGGCAGCAGCCTTTGATAAATGGTAAGGAGGCCATGGCATACAGGGACACAGGTGCAAGTGTCATTATGTTGACAGAAGATCTTGTGGCCCCTGACCAAATCATACTTGGAGAAATGTACCAAGTGACCATTGCAAACAATGCCAGGACTGACCATTCCTTGGCAGTTGTTAATTTCAGCTGGGGATGGGTAACTGGCCCTAAAAAGGTTGTGGTAAGTTCAGACCTCCCAGTAGAGTGTTTGTTGGGCAATGATTTGGGAACTTCAGCTTGGGCTGAAGTGGAACTAAGGACTCATGCAGCAATGCTGGGCATCTCTGCAGATGTGTTTGCTGTGACTAGGTCACAAGCCAAACTGTCAACCACTGAACAGGCCCTGGACCCTGGAACAATGGGTCAAGGGCCTTCTAAGAGAGGGAGCAGCAGGGGTAAGGCTGTGTCTTCCCCCCAGATTCAGAGTGAGGATCAGTCTCTCTACAGGGAGATGATCTAAGCCCCTGTGAAGGGACTGTCTCAGATGAGCTTGAACCTGATCAGGTTGAGTTCTTGGGGACAGGGGGTCCTTCCAGGGCAGACCTGAGTTTGGAGCAGCAAACCTGCCCCTCTCTTGAACCCCTCAGACAGCAGGCTGCTGGAACTGTCAGTGGGTCCCACAGGATCTACTGGGATGAGGAACTCCTTTACTCAGAGGGTAGAGACCCCAAGCCTGGTGCCATCAAGAGATTGGTCATACCTCTGAAGTTTAGGGGCTTCCTACTCACCCTAACACATGGCATTCCATTGGCAGGACACTTAGGCCAAAGTAAGACTTGGGACAGGCTTGTCCCACACTTTCACTGGCCTCACATGTCTAAGGACACAAAGGAGTTTTGTCGCTCCTGTACCACCTGCCAAGCCAGTGGTAAGTCAGGTGGTATCACAAAGGCCCCCCTCATACCACTACCAGTGGTGGGGGTTCCCTTTGAAAGGGTTGGGATTGACATAATTGGTCCCATGAACCCTCCAACAGTATCTGGGCGCAGTTATATCCTAGTGGTGGTGGACCATGCCACTAGGTACCCAGAAGCAATTGCCCTTAGGACCACCACAGCTCCTGTTGTGGCCAGGGCCCTCCTGGGAGTATTTTCCAGAGTGGGTTTCCCTAAGGAGGTCTTAACTGACAGAGGTACAAACTTCATGTCAAGTTATATCACTGCAATGTGTAAGGAGTGTGGAGTGAACTACAAGTTCACCACACCCTATCACCCACAATGCAATGGGTTAGTTGGAAGGTTCAAGAAAACCCTCAAGGGCATGACCATGGGCCTCCCAGAAAAGCTCAGGCAAAAATGGGATGTTCTTTTGCCCTGCCTTCTCTTTGCCTACAGATAGGTCCCACAGAAGGGGGTTGGCTACAGCCCTTTTGAACCTCTGTTTAGGCATCCAGTTAGGAGTCCCTTGTGTTTGGTGAAGGAGGGATGAGAGTTACCTCTCAAACCTCCCAAGCAAGACATTGTGGACTATGTACTTGGTCTCCGCTCCAGGGTGGCTGAGTACATGAAGAAGGACAGTAAAAACCTTGAGGCAAGCCAAGAATTGCAAAAAGCATGGCATGACCAAAAAGCTGTTCTGACTGTTTACCAGCCAGGGCAGAAGGGTTGGGTGCTGGAGCCTGTGGCCCCAGCAGCTCTCCAAGACAAGTGAAGTGGACCCCATACCATAATTGAGCAGAAAGGTGAGGTCACCTACCTGGTGGACCTTGGCACTCCTAGGAGTCCCCATAGGGTGCTCCATGTGAACAGGCTCAAACTTTTCATAGACAGGGCTGACATGGGCTTGCTCATGGCAACTGATGAGGGACAGGAGGAAGAGAGTGACCCTCTCCCTGATCTCCTCTCACAAAACCCTGATGATGGGTCAGTTGATGGTGTAGTCTTGGCAGACAGCCTCACTGATCAACAGCAGATTGATTGTAGGAAGGTCCTCAATCAATGCAGGCATTTGTTTTATCTGACACCCAGTCAAACCACCTGGTGTACCCATGAAATGGACACAGGTGAGAGTCTTCCTGTCAAGAGTAAAATCTACAGGCAGCCTGACCATGTCAGAGATTGCATCAGGACAGAGACAAAAGATGCTGGAACTGGGAGTGATTGAGCCCTCAGATAGCCCTTGGGCTAGCCCAGTAGTCCTGGTACCTAAACCTCACACCCAGGGTGGTAAGAGAGAGATGATGTTTTGTGTGGACTACAGGGAACTCAATGCAGTCATTAGGACTGTTGCTCACCCTATTCCTAGGGCAGATGAGCTTATTGATACTTTGGCCTCAGCCAAGTTTCTAAGCACATTTGACCTAACTGCTGGCTATTGGCAACTCAGACTAGCTGAGGATGCCAAACCAAAAACTGCATTTTCAACCCCTAGTGGGCATTATCAATTTATTGGGATGCCCTTTGGTTTGAAGAATGCACCTGCCACATTCCAAAGGCTGGTGAATAAAGTTCTCACAGTTCTGGAAGCCTATAGTGCAGCATATCTTGATGATATAGCTGTCTTTAGCTCTACCTGGAAGGATCACCTGGTCCACTTGAAGAATGTTTTGGAGGCCCTGAAGAAAGCAGGCCTCACTATCAAGGCTACTAAGTGCCAGATAGGGCAGAACAAGGTTGTGTACCTGGGCCACCTTGTGGGTGGAGGCCAGGTCCAACCATTACAGAGCAAAATCCAGACCATCATGGACTGGGTTGCTCCAACTACCCAGACTCAGGTCAGAGCTTTCTTGGGCCTGACTGGGTACTACAGGAGATTTGTAAAAGGGTATGGGTCTATAGTGACTCCCTTGAATGATCTCACCTCTAAGAGAATGCCCAAGAAAGTTCAGTGGACAGTTAGCTGTCAGAAGGCATTTGATATTCTCAAGCAGGCCACGTGCACTGCTCCCATTCTGCAGAGTCCGGACTACTCCAAGCAATTTATTGTCCAAACAGATGCATCTAAGTTTGGGTTAGGGGCTGTGTTGTCACAACTCGTAATGCGGAAAACTTATTGCTTGAACCTCCCACTTTCAAAAAGGAAAGATCGATGGCCCAATCCTTTTCAGGCAATGCAGTGAGAATCTGGAACTCACTTCCGCCTCAGCTCCGGACCACCACCTCTTCCCGGTCCTTCAAAACTGACCTCAAATTTCTCCTTCTCCAAAGACACTTCCAAACCTAATTCACGCCCTCTCTACTCCCTCAAGGAAGTTCTTCCACTATAGGAAATTCTGTACTCCATGCCTATAGAAGTGCCTTCCCAGTGTGTTCTGAGTGACTGCCACTTATTGCAGTATTATACCTCTATTTGTATTTTGTATCTCATGTATCATGCACACTTGTCACTTTTTCCTCTTGTAACGTATCATTTGCTACCTTTTTTTGTATCTTGTTTGTTTTTGTTATTTGCACAATTGTCACGTTTTCCTCATGTAATGTAACGCTTTGCTTTTGTATTATGCTCACTTGTAGTTTTCTCCTCATGTAATGTTACTGTTCCTATTGTGAAGCGCTCTGAACCTTCGGGTAAAGTCCGCGCTATATAAAAACGCATAAAATAAAAAAATAAAAATAAATAAATGCAGAGGGCCAGGATCAACCAGTAGCTTTTATTAGCAGAAGGTTGACCCCCAGAGAGAAACGTTGGTCAGCTATAGAGAGGGAAGCCTTTGCTGTGGTCTGGGCCCTGAAGACGTTGAGGCCATACTTGTTTGGCACTCACTTCATTGTTCAGACAGACCATAAGCCCCTTTTATGGCTAAAACAGATGAAGGGTGAAAACCCAAAATGTTTAAGGTGGTCCATTTCCCTACTGGGGATGGACTATACAGTGGAACATAGACCTGGGAGTAACCATGCCAATGCAGATGGACTCTCCAGATATTTCCACTTAGAAAATGAAGACTCAACTGGGCAAGGTTAGTCTCATCTCCTTACGTTTGGGGGGGGGGGGTTGTGTAGGAAAGTAGGATCTGCTTCTTATGGTTACTCCCACTTTTTGCTTGATGCAACACTGTTTTTGACTAGTCTGGCTGGGATCCTGCTAATTAGGGCCCCAGTCTATCTGCTTTCTCCCTAAACTGTTATGTTATGCACTTGGGTACACTCCAGATTGGATACTGGGGTACCCTGGTCAGTCCCTAGTAAATGGTACACATGCACCCAGGGCATAGGTACCCCAGAGGCCTCCCATGGGCTGAAGCATGTATTATGCCACCCATAAGAGGCCATGCAAAATGGACCTATAGGCCTGCCATTGCAGCCTGTGTAAGTTGGTGCATGCACCACTTACTTACTGCAGCCTACGGAGTCCATTCTCCCGGGTTGTCAGTGTAGCAGCCATATACGACATATAGAGGGGCATTACGCAACCGCGTGATGACCAACTCTAAAACGGCTGAAACAAACCCTATAGTGTTTGGTGTCAAACATGTTGGAATCATACCCCCACACCGGTAACTGGTGTGGAAGGTATGATTCCACCCCTCAGAAGCAAGCTTCGTGGGGTCCCTGGTGTTCCCGGTACCAGCCTTCTAACTCCGGACAGCGCAAAATGGTTGCTGCCGACCAGAGACACTTTTCTGCCCTCCTGCTGCTGACCCAAGCTCGAGCAGGGGAAGGCAGAACAATAGGCATCCTGTCACAGGGAGGTGTGACCACCTCCCAGTGACAGGATTTAGTGTATTAGGGCTGTGTGGGTGTACTTGCCAGCGACTGAAAGTCTGCATGAGGGGCACATTTGGTGTCCCTGTGCATAGTCCAGTTCAAACCAGTCCTGGGGGCCGTTGGCTCCCGCTCTGGCGCGAAACTGGGCATAGGACATGGGAGTAACCTCCCCCTGTCCAGACCCTCCCCTGGGAGGGTCCCCTGATTCTTTCCAACCCTCTCCCGTGGGTACTTAAGGGCTTACCTGGCTGTAGGACCTTAGATTCGTCGTGGACAAGATTCTAACCTGAAACCACTACACTTCGACCGTTGGGCACTCTGGACTTCGCTGGACTTCGTTTGGGCCTGACTTCGTCTCCCTCTCAGTCTGCTGCCTCGTCTGTGCCTGCGCACCATACAGGATCTATGCAGGACCTGGGGACCATCAAAGACAAGTGAAGATAATCTCCCTTGGAGTGAAGGAGTCACTCCCCTACATTCTTAGTCACCGCAATACTGGTGAGCGGTCTGCTGATCCCAAGCTTCTACGGACTCCAAAAGGCTCAGCAACACAGCAGGTGGGTTTCGACGTCCTTTGAGGTCCGAGCTGCCCACTCACCAATTTTGAGGTCAGAATCTCTCGTGGGTGCTGCAATACCCGAACCCCTGTGCACTGCGTACTTTTGCAAGTGCATGTGCTTGTTGGAAATTCTTTAACAAGTGCATTGGGCTCCGAGTAGCCCCAACCTCTGGCACCACTTCCTACAAAGATCTTTGACCACCTCGCACCGTGTGCTCCGTGGCCTGTCGTTTTGTGAAGCTGCTCGAGGTCCTCTCGCGACTCCTGTGCCTCCGGCTTGTGGGTCCATTTGAGGGTCAACTTTACTTTTCTTGGGCTGCCCTGGTTGCTCCAGGCTGGCCCTGACGCCCCTGTATGTGGTGAGTCACCTGGACCTTGCTGGTCTGAACCGTACACTCCCTTGACCTTCTGCGTGGGTTGCCGTTGCCAAGGCTTGTTAGTGCTCCCGCTGGACACCGACCCCTCAGCACTTGACATCCTTTGTGGGACAGCTCGTATCCAGCTCCTGTTCATCCTCGACGTCGCCTGGTCCCAACAGCTGCAGAGTCAAGGTCCCCGTCAACTATCCTGAAGCACCCAACATCGGTGGGCATTCGTCTACCGAGCCCCTGGTCACCCTGAAGTGACCCAGACTCTGGCCCCTCTGCTTTCAGGTACTCATTGACAAGAATCCACATTTGGATTCCAACGGACATTCTTCTCCCTTCCAGCAGTGGCTCTTCTTCGAAGTCCCCCATTGGTTTCGATGGCGGTTCCCGGCGCCACTTCAGACCCTATGTACCCGGCTTCCCTGGGTGAGGTAACTTGGGTACTTCGATACCCACGGGTGGGGTGGCTCTCCAACCTTCTGTCTTCCAAGGGGTTTCTTTGTAGTCCACTGGGAAGGGTCCTTAATCTCTAAAACTCCAACCGCGACTTTCCCATAGGGTTGTACGGAGCACGCGGTCGTGTTCCCACACTGCACCCGTCCTCCGTTGGGTCCCTATCTACTCACCTTGGGTGGTTCCTTGGGGTCCCAGCGATTCTACGTCCTCTCGACATCATCATGACTCGAGTCGTGGTTCTTATACCACTTTCTTAGTATATGGTTTGGTCCCCGTGGGGCCCACTGTGTATTAGTGCTATTTACTGACATTTCTTTGCTGAAGTATTGTGTGGTTTGTGTCTATCTCAATGTAGGAGATACTGAAACGTACTAGAGAGTATTCTATAATAAATACATATTTTTATAAATACCTTGTGTGGTTCTCTTTCATTTAATCTATACTATAAGATTGCATTCTGGTAAAACAAGCTGCTTTGCACTCCTTCAAGACTTAGCCTGAAGGCTGCTCTTCACAGCTACCACTTGGATAGCTTTCTAAGGTTGTCTGAGATCTCTTAAATCACCATCAGGGTTGTCTGTACTGCTGCAGGGTGCCCACTTTAAATAGTGAACAGCATTTACCAGGCCAGCCTCTCACATTGGTGTGCAGCGGTTGGGATTCAAGCCTGCATTGTTTTACCAGATACATCTTTATATTGATTAACTGAAAAACCACTAAGTACTACTAGGCACATATAATAGAAGCTTAGAATAAGTAAGTTCTACTGAACTTGGGGTTGGGTAGTTAAGGGTCTAGCACACCCTTTCTCTAACCTAAGAGAGTTTAGCTCCCACTAGGTTAGGTAGGTGCAACACCACACCACACTTAGTATGTCTACTAAAGGAGATTCCAGTGGCTCTCTGCCTTCTAGATACAGTGAATTTCGTTCCAAGAACTGAAAGCACTGTGTGCCTCTAGGAAGCTTAAGACAAGGAGGAATGCCAACACTCAACGAGTGGTAGAGGTGTTACTGTTAGATGACCTAAGGAAGACTCCTGGGTCAGATGAAGAGGATAGAGTAGGTGGGACAGGGTATGAAGATAGGACTGGAGGGGGAACCCTCTTTGACCTAGAATCTAACCTGGACCAGGGGAACCTGATGGCTCCCATCTGGACAAATCAGATCTTCAAGAGGAAGATGGAGAAGGCCTTGGGGGCCCCTCCTTTGTTCCTCCTTGAAGAGTGCAGAGTTTACCAAGGAGATCTAGATCTCTCTCTGCAGAGTCTAATCACTCAGGACAGTCTGTAGGGACCTCTGTATCTAGCAAGAGGGACCACTCTTTTGATAGGGAATACCAACTTCTTGAACTTGAGAAAGATAGTCTTAGGCTCAGGAAAGAGCAGTTGGCCCTTGATAAAGAGTCCCTAGAAGTCCAGAGAGCTAGAAGAAAGTTGGGACTAGAGTCCCATGGTGGCAGCAACAGTGTCCCTAGAGTTAAGTAACATTCCTTTGATCATAGGAACCTGAGCAAGATTGTCCCTCCCTCCCATGTTGGGGATGACATCCATAAATGGATAACTGCTTTAGAGAGGGCCTGTAAAGTTCAGAAGGTCCCTCAAGAGCAGTGGGCAGCTATCTTGTGGTTCTCCTTTGCTGATAAAGGTAGAGATAAGCTCCTCACTGTTAGAGGAGAGGATGCTGACCATTAGTCAGTTTTGAAGAGTGCTCTCATTGATGGGTTTGGCTTAACCACTTAACAGTACAGGATTAAGTTCAGAGACACCCTGAAGACACAGATTCAGGACTGGGTAGACTTTGTGGACAGTGCTATTAAGGCTCTGGAAGATTGGTTGCTTGGCAGCAAGGTGTATGACTTTGAGGGATTGCACAATTTGATTATGAGGGAGCAGATCCTTAATAATTGCCAAAATCAGCGGTTGCATCAATACCTGATGGACTCTGATCTGACTTCTCTCCAAGAATTGGGAAATAAGGCAGATAAGTGGGTCAGAACCAGGGTGAAGCAGAAAAACCAGAACACTGGTGGTGACCAGAAGAAGCAAGATTCTAAAACCCAAGAGACGGGTGGGGACAAGGGGAAAGACAAAAAAGAGTCTTCATCAGGGCCCCAAAAACTTCCATCTGGGGGGGGAGTCACAGTCCAACAAAGGTAAAGGCAAAAAAAACCTTGGTGTTACTTTTGTAAGGTGAAAACCCATTGGACAAAAGATGCTGATTGTCCAAAAGCCAAGGAAAACCCTCCTACCACCATGGCCCCTAAGGCAACTGCGCCCCCTAGCACAAGTACAAGTGGTGGTACAGGGAACAAGGGATTAGTAGGGTTAACCTTGGGCTCTGAGATGGGTTCTGGCCTAGTCAGAACTCCAACTCAGGCTGTGTTTGTCTGTGATGGTGGCATGGATTTAGCCACCTTATTTGTCAGTCCCAGTAACCTGGGCAAATACAGGCAGCAGCCTTTGATAAATGGTAAGGAGGCCATGGCATACAGGGACACAGGTGCAAGTGTCACTATGTTGACAGAAGATCTTGTGGCCCCTGACCAAATCATACTTGGAGAAATGTGCCAAGTGACCATTGCAAACAATGTCAGGACTGAGCATTCCTTGGCAGTTGTTAATTTCAGCTGGGGAGGGGTAACTGGCCCTAAAAAGGTTGTGGTAAGTTCAGACCTCCCAGTAGAGTGTTTGTTGGGCAATGATTTGGAAACTTCAGCTTGAGCTGAATTGGAACTAAGGACTCATGCAGCAATGCTGGGCATCTCTGCAGATGTGTTTGCTGTGACTAGGTCACAAGCCAAACTGTCAACCACTGAACAGGCCCTGGACCCTGGAACAATGGGTCAAGGGCCTTCTAAAAGAGGGAGCAGGAGGGGTAAGGCTGTGTCTTCCCCCCAGATTCAGAGTGAGGATCAGTCTCTCTACAGGGAGATGATCTAAGCCCCTGTGAAGGGACTGTCTCAGATGAGCTTGAACCTGATCAGGTTGAGTTCTTGGGGACAGGGGGTCCTTCCAGGGCAGACCTGAGTTTGGAGCAGCAAACCTGCCCCTCTCTTGAACCCCTCAGACAGCAAGCTGCTGCTGAGGCTGTTGGAACTGTCAGTGGGTCCCACAGGATCTACTGGGATGAGGAACTCCTTTACTCAGAGGGTAGAGACCCCAAGCCTGGTGCCACCAGGAGGTTGGTCATACCTCTGAAGTTTAGGGGCTTCCTACTCATCCTAACACATGACATTCCATTGGCAGGACACTTAGGCCAAAGTAAGACTTGGGACAGGCTTGTCCCACACTTTCACTGGACTCACATGTCTAAGGACACAAAGGAGTTTTGTCGCTCCTGTACCACCTGCCAAGCCAGTGGTAAGTCAGGTGGTATCACAAAGGCCCCCCTCATACCACTACCAGTGGTGGGGGTTCCCTTTGAAAGGGTTGGGATTGACATAATTGGTCCCATGAACCCTCCAACAGTATCTGGGCACAGTTATATCCTAGTGGTGGTGGACCATGCCACTAGGTACCCAGAAGCAATTGCCCTTAGGACCACCACAGCTCCTGTTGTGGCCAGGGCCCTCCTGGGAGTATTTTCCACAGTGGGTTTCCCTAAGGAGGTCTTAACTGACAGAGGTACAAACTTCATGTCAAGTTATATAACTGCAATGTGGAAGGAGTGTGGAGTGAACTACAAGTTCACCACACCCTATCACCCACAATGCAATGGGTTAGTTGGAAGGTTCAACAAAACCCTCAAGGGCATGACCATGGGCCTCCCAGAAAAGCTCAGGCAAAAATGGGATGTTCTTTTGCCCTGCCTTCTCTTTGCTTACAGAGAGGTCCCACAGAAGGGGGCTGGCTATAGCCCTTTTGAACCTCTGTTTAGGCATCCAGTTAGGAGTCCCTTATGTTTGGTGAAGGAGGGATAAGAGTTACCTCTCAAACCTCCCAAGCAAGACATTGTGGACTATGTACTTGGTCTCTGCTCCAGGATGGCTGAGTACATGAAGAAGGACAGTAAAAACCTTGAGGCAAGCCAAGAATTGCAAAAAGCATGGCATGACCAAAAAGCTGTTCTGACTGTTTACCAGCCAGGGCAGAAGGTGTGGGTGCTGGAGCCTGTGGCCCCAGCAGCTCTCCAAGACAAGTGGAGTGGACCCCATACCATAATTGAGCAGAAAGGTGAGGTCACCTACCTGGTGGACCTTGGCACTCCTAGGAGTCCCCATAGGGTGCTCCATGTGAACAGGCTCAAACTTTTCATAGACAGGGCTGACATGGGCTTGCTCATGGCAACTGATGAGGGACAGGAGGAAGAGAGTGACCCTCTCCCTGATCTCCTCTCACAAAACCCTGATGATGGGTCAGTTGATGGTGTAGTCTTGGCAGACAGCCTCACTGATCAACAGCAGATTGATTGTAGGAAGGTCCTCAATCAATGCAGGCATTTGTTTTCTCTGACACCCAGTCAAACCACCTGGTGTACCCATGAAATGGACACAGGTGAGAGTCTTCCTGTCAAGAGTAAAATCTACAGGCAGCCTGACCATGTCAGAGATTGCATCAGGACAGAGACAAAAGATGCTGGAACTGAGAGTGATTGAGCCCTCAGATAGCCCTTGGGCTAGCCCAGTAGTCCTGGTACCTAAACCTCACACCCAGGGTGGTAAGAGAGAGATGAGGTTTTGTGTGGACTACAGGGGACTCAATGCAGTCATTAGGACTGATGCTCACCCTATTCCTAGGGCAGATGAGCTTATTGATACTTTGGCCTCAGCCAAGTTTCTAAGCACATTTGACCTAACTGCTGGCTATTGGCAACTCAGACTAGCTGAGGATGCCAAACCAAAAACTGCATTTTCAACCCCTAGTGGGCATTATTAATTTATTGGGATGCCCTTTGGTTTGAAGAATGCACCAGTCACATTCCAAAGGCCGGTGAATAAAGTTCTCACAGTTCTGGAAGCCTATAGTGCAGCATATCTTGATGATATAGCTGTCTTTAGCTCTACCTGGGAGGATCACCTGGTCCACTTGAATAATGTTTTGGCGGCCCTGAAGAAAGCAGGCCTCACTATCAAGGCTACTAAGTGCCAGATAGGGCAGAACAAGGTTGTGTATCTGGGCCACCTTGTGGGTGGAGGCCAGGTTCAACCATTACAGAGCAAAATCCAGACCATCATGGACTGGGTTACTCCAACTACCCAGACTCAGGTCAGATCTTTCTTGGGCCTGACTGGGAGCTACAGGAGATTTGTAAAAGAGTATGGGTCTATAGTGACTCCCTTGAATGATCTCACCTCTAAGAGAATGCCAACGAAAGTTCAGTGGACAGTTAGCTGTCAGAAGGCATTTGATATTCTCAAGCAGGCCACGTGCACTGCTCCCATTCTGCAGAGTCCGGACTACTCCAAGCAATTTATTGTCCAAACAGATGCATCTAAGTTTGGGGTAGGGGCTGTGTTGTCACAACTAAATGCAGAGGGCCAGGATCAACCAGTAGCTTTTATTAGCAGAAGGTTGACCCCCAGAGAGAAACGTTGGTCAGCTATAGAGAGGGAAGCCTTTGCTGTGGTCTAGGCCCTGAAGACGTTGAGGCCATACTTGTTTGGCACTCACTTCATTGTTCAGACAGACCATAAGCCCCTCTTATGGCTAAAACAGATGAAGGGTGAAAACCCAAAACGTTTGAGGTGGTCCATTTCCCTACAGGGGATGGACTATACAGTGGAACATAGACCTCGGAGTAACCATGCCAATGCAGATGGACTCTCCAGATATTTCCATTTAGAAAATGAAGACTCAACTGGGCAAGGTTAGTCTCATCTCCTTACGTTTGGGGGGGGTTGTGTAGGAAAGTAGGATCTGCTTCTTATGGTTACCCCCACTTTTTGCTTGATGTAACACTGTTTTTGACTAGTCTGACTGGGGTCCTGCTAATCAGGACCCTAGTCTATCTGCTTACTCCCTAAACTGTTATGTTATGTGTTAGAAATGGGGGTCTCTAGTTGGCAATGGTTTGCACCTTGTCCAAGTAGGGACCCTTCCTTCTAGTCAGGATAAGAGAGTTACACTCCTAAAATAACCCCCGCTCACCCCCTTGGTAGCTTGGCACGAGGAGTCAGGCTTATCTTAGAGGCAGTGTGTAAAGCATTTGCACGTAACCAACAGTAATACAGTGTAAACACTACAAAAGGACACCACACCAGTTTAGAAAAATATCCAATATTTTTATATACTTAAGACCAGACCAAAAACGATAAAAATCCACAATACAGTATTTAGAAATCTTCAGTTATCAAAATAACCTTGAAAAACAGTTCCTTAAAGTCGATAGCTCCCTCTGGGGCTATCACGGCGTCGTGAACAACAAATCCAAACAGTTCTGGCTGACCGCGGCGTCGCGGGCCAGCTACGGTGTCGGGAAGACCCTTAAGGTAGTACCTTTAGAAATGCAGGGCGTCGGCGACCTCTCGTTGAACTTCCGAAAGCACGGCGCCACATGCGTCTGCTCCGGAGGTCGGTGCAGGAGTCGTCTGGCCCTTGAAGTCACACGCGTTGCAGATCGAACTCCTCTCTGTTGAAGTCAGGAGCGCTGGCGTCGGCAGGCGTAGGGTGCTGCGGTGCGAAGTGCAGCGGTGCGGCGTGCGATGCCCTTAGGTCGCGGTGCGAGCAGCGGCTCGGTGGCGGCATCAGATGGCTTCGTCGGTGAGACCAGGGTTGCGGTGCGAAGTGATGCGGTGCTCGTCGCGGTGCTGTCAGGTCACAGTGCAAGCAGCGGCGTCGTCGTTGCTGAAGCGCTGTCATCGTCTGACGAACTGGAGTCGATGGCACTGGGGTCGGTAGGCCAAGGCTGCGGTGCGGGATGAAGGCGGTGCATCGTGTAACTCTACGAGCGGTGCCCTAGAACCACGGTGCAAGCAGCGGCGTCGATTTCGGCGTGGAGCGGCGTCGTCGGGGATACCAAGGCATCGTTGTGAAGCGAGGCGATGCGGAGTGCGGTGCCCACAGGTCGCGGTGCGAGCAGCGGCTCGGTGGCGGAGTCAGCAGGCGGCGTCGGTGAGACCAGGGTTGCGGTGCGGCGTTGCGGCGGTGCCCTCTGCGGTGCCTTCAGGACACGGAGTCGGCAGTGGCGTCGTAGACGGCGTCTGGTTGCTTTTTCTTCTGTTGCAGCACAAAACACACAGTCCCCAGTGCTGAGGGCAGAAGAACTTGAAGTCTTTGCTGTTCCTGAGACTTCTTGAACAGGGGGCAAGCTCTACCTCAAGCCCTTGGAGAAACTCACAAAAATAGATTGCAGAAAGTTCAGTCCAGTCCTTTCACTGCCCAAGACAGAAGCAGCCACTGCAGGCCAACACAGCAAAGCACACAGCAAAGTGGTAGTCCCTCCTCACAGCTTCTACAGCTCTTCTTCTTGGCAGTCTTCATGGTCCAAAAGAGTTCTAAAATTCAGGGGTTTGGGCTCCACTTTTTATAGCCTAAAATCCTTTGTCCTCTCAGAGAGTGCCTGTGCCCAGCCAGAACCAGTTCTGCCCCCTCTGGTGTGGCTCCCTGGCAGGAGGTGGAGATGGCATTGTCAGAGGCAGACCAGGCCCATTCAGGTGCAAGGAAATCTCCTCCCCCTACTCTAAATGCAGCCCAGGTCTATTCAGCCCTTTCCTGACCCACCTAGACTACCTGGAGCCTCTGCTGCTCCCCAGCCCCTGTCATCCAAAACCCAGACAGTCAATCCACAAACCCAGCAGAGGCCTGCTGAATGGCTGAGCAAGAAAATACCTACTTTCTAAAAGTGGTATTTTCAAACACAGAATGTAAAAATCACCTTCACTAAAAGATGCATCTTTAGATTCTGATTTCAGGCATACTAAACTTTATTTTCCCACCTAGTTCCCAGGGCCAGTTATGTTTATAAGATGTTATAAACAAACTACCCCTTCTGTCCTATGGGGAACAGGTAGCCTTGCAATAGTGAAAAACGAAATTGGCAGTAATTCACTATCAGGACATGCCACACACACTAGGGCATGTCCTACCTTTCACATACACTGTACCCTGCCCACAGGGGTATCTTGGGCCTACCTTAGGGGTGACTGACATGTAAGAAAAGGGAAGGTTAGGGCCTGGCAAGTGGGTGCACTTGCCAAGTCGACATGGCAGTACCAGACTGCACACAGGCTCTGCAATGGCAGGCCAGTGTTACATTTACGGGCTGTTTGTGTGGGTGGCACAATCCAGTGCTGCAGCCCACTAACAGCATTTGATTTAGAGGCCCTGGCACACTCAGTGCACTTTACTAGGGACTGACACATAAATCAAATAGGCCAATCATGGAAACACCAATCCATAACACATTTTACCACAGGAGCACTTGCACTTTACCACTGATCAGCAGTGAGAAAAGTGCGCAAAAACACTAAGCCAGCAAAAACAGAGTCAAAACCGGGAGGTCAGAAAGCAAAAACTCAGGGAAACACACCAAAAGATGCCAAGTCTAACATTATGTACTTAGGTACACTCCAGATTGGATACTGGGGTACCCTTGTCAGTCCCTAGTATATGGTACACATGTACCCAGGGCATAGGTACCCCAGAGGCCTCCCATGGGCTGAAGCATGTATTATGCCACCCATGAGAGGCCATGCAAAATGGAACTACAGGCCTGCCATTGCAGCCTGTGTAAGTTGGTGCATGCACCACTTACTTAAGATATAGGTTTACTGTATTTAAGGGTCACTGCACTTAAAACCTATAAGTCACCCCTATAGCAGGCCTTTACAATCCTGTAGGCAGGGTGCTTGGTTCTAAGTGAGAGAGTGCCCCTGCGTGAGCAGTGCCCCTGCGTGAGCAGCCTACAGAGTCCATTCTCTCGGATTGTCAGTGAAGCAGCCATATACGACATATAGAGGGGCATAACGCAACCGCGTGATGACCAACTCTAAAACGACTGAAACAAACCCTATCGTGTTTGGTGTCAAACATGTTGGAATCATACTCCCACACCGGTAACCGGTGTGGGAGGGTACCGGTGTGGGAGGTATGATTCCACCCCTCAGAAGCGAGCTTCGTGGGGTCCCTCGTGTTCCCGGTACCAGCCTTATAACTCCGGACAGCACAAAATGGTTGCTGCCGACCAGAGACACCTTTCTGCCCTCCGGCTGCTGAGCCAAGCTCGAGCAGGGGAAGGCAGAACAATAGGCATCCTGTCACAGGGAGGTGTGACCACCTCCCAGATAGGATTTAGTGTATTAGGGCTTGGTGGGTGCGCTTGCCAGCGACTGAAAGTCTGCATGAGGGGCACATTTGGTGTCCCTGTGCATAGTCCAATTCAAACCAGTCCTGGGAGCCGTTGGCTCTCGCTCTGGCACGAAACTGGACAAAGGACATGGGAGTAACCTCCCCCCTGTCCAGACCCTCCCCTGGGAGGGTTCCCTGAATCTTTCCAACCCTCTCCCGTGGGTACTTAAGGGCTTACCTGGCTGTAGGACCTTAGATTCATTGTGGACAAGATTCTAACCTGAAACCACTGCACTTCGACCGTCTTGGGCACTCTGGACTTCGCTGGACTTTGTTTGGGCCTGACTTCATCTCCCTCTCAGTCTGCTGCCTCGTCTATGCCTCTGCACCATACAGGATCCGTGCAGACCTGTGGAGCATCAAAGACAAGTGAAGATAATCTCTCTTGGAGTGAAGGGGTCACTCCCCTGCATTCGCAGGCACGCAACACTGATGACCGGTCTGCTGATTCTGAGCTCCTACAGACTCCGAAAGGCTCAGCAACACAAGAGGTGGGTTTCTACGTCCCTCGAGGTCCGAGCTGCCCTCTCACCAAGTTTGAGGTCAGAATCCCTCGTGGGGGCTGCAATACCCGAACCCCTGTTCACCACGTACTTTTGAAAGTGCATGTACTTGTTGGAAATTCTTTAACAAGTGCATTGGGCTCCCAGTAGCCCCAACCTCTGGCACCACTTCCTACAAAGATCTTTGACCACCTCGCACCGTGTGCTCTGTGGCCTGTCGTTTTGTGAAGCTGCTCGAGGTCCTCTCGCGACTCCTGTGCCTCCGGCCTGTGGGTCCATTTTAGGGTCAACTTTACTTTTCTTGGGCTCCCCTGGTTGCTCCAGGCTGGCCCTGACTCCCCTGTGTGTGGTGAGTCTCTTGGACCTTGCTGGTCCGAACCGTACACTCCCTTGACCTTCTGCGTGGGTTGCCGTTGCCAAGGCTTGTTGGTGCTCCCACCAGACACCGACCCCTCAGCACTCGTAATCCTTTGTGGGACAGCTCGTATCCGGCTCCTGGTTGTCCTCGACGTGGCCTGGTCCCAGCAGCTGCAGACTCAAGGTTCCTGTTTCTGTAGGTGAACACACTCATTCGGAGTGCAGTCGCTAATTACTGGTATCTTGGGGTGAGGCAAATACTTAGTGACATATTCCACCCGAATCTACGTTTGCCCTCAGGCTGAGGTATTACATGCCAAATCAGTGTTTTGCGCATCGATTATTGAATGTTTTTCAATTTTCCAAGCTCTTTTCCGTAAACAAACTTCCCTTGTTTTTATATTGTGTACACATAGTATTTTCTGCATTTTGGTACCTCTAGGGATCCAGATTCTTGCACAAATTCCCATGTCCTCATGGATTGCCATTTTTTTTGGACTCGCAGTGAACTTGTTAGGTTGGACAAGGAAAAGGGCTCTCTTAGGCTTGGTGGTGACTACTTGGCAAGCAGTCATACATGTTTTGTGTGAGGAGAATATAGTGCAGGGTGTCTTGTCCCCTATTTGCATCTATTTGTGTTCTCTACTTTTGATACACTCGACTTTGGGAGATCAAGTAAGTACTTTTTTTTTAATTTAAGATAAGTTTAAAACATTTCCTTCAAGAAAATGGACCAGATCAATAAATACCAGCATGCCTTTAACTTTACTGGTAATCTTAACTTTCGTGTATAAGTTGGTTTTATTTGTTGCCCATATTCCCTCCTAACCTTTCATCAAGAACACATTAGGAGATAGAAAACTTAGAATTAAGCTGGGAAAGCCAAGAATTACATCATACTGTTTGATGCATATTTTCCTACACTTCTAATTCACTTCTATTGAGTAGTGCTTCCAATTGATTTCATAAATAGATGCCTCAGGCTTACAAAAGAAACTCGCTGCTTCATATGAGCAGGAATGCTTATATATAGAAAACAAGCCCAATTAGATTAAGACACATACAGATGTGGATAAGTGATTCCATATAGGAGACGTGCATCACACACAGAATATATTAGTTGAGGTCATTGAGAGCTGAATCTTCCAAAGCTATTCTGCATAGGAGAACCTGGGAAACAAAGTGCTTCATTCTATCCTGCACACCACAACAAATTCTTATATTTAGAGAATGCTTATTTTGAAAGCAATGATGTTCACTCAGGAAATTCTGAACAAAAATGTAAAAAGCATGAGGAAGTGTGAGAAATCAAACGAAAACACGTGCTAAGGCCTCATTTTCTTTCCACAGGACTCTAAACTGAAACAAATGTCTAATGCTGGAGGCATTTGCCCTTAGTAACAGCCCAGGGAACAGATGTATAGGCTGCAGGAGAAGAAACATCTCCTTTTCAGTCATGCTAAGTCATTCACCTTCTGCCTCAAGTGCTACCTGCGTGAGTGAATTGGGTTTTAATGCAACATGCAGGAGCAATGGGCTGGCACAAAACCCACTGTAAGTTTTTGGTATGGTACACAAGAGATCTTTCGATAACAAACAGCTAATAGATGTCTGTAGATGAGACCTACAAATTTGCGGTATTTGACCTACACCTATGACAGCAACCATGGGCCAGTACATATATTTTAGTGATGTGTTCAGATGTTGCGTAATTTTGGTGTACATTGATAAATCGTATGTAACTGAAATGGGTATTTCTTGTAACAGACTGCAAACCTTTTTTGCATGTCTTGAGCCGCAAGTGTTTTTCCTAGGTTATTTTCCCAGCATCCCTTTTGGTCATCCAGGTGCACATCAGTGGTCTTCTGCAACTCAATATACGAATGGATACAGGCTGTGCATCCCATGCTCAATGTGAGCAACAATTGGTTGCACCCTACTTTCAGGAGAATCATTATATTCAAAGCCATGTGTCTTATAGATGACCTTCACAGGTCGGCAATGGGATATAATTTGGGTAAGCACCTTTGTACCCACACATTTGCTATATCTGATCTAGCACTGGCATGGAACTTTAATTAGCTCAGTAAGAAAATATCCATGGGCACCACTGCACAAATGGCCTTTGCCAATTTGGGTAATTTTCATATCTTATTGTAGTATTAGTCTATCTTGACCATACTTTTTCCACAGCTCCCTATCCATCTGCCCAGAAAGGCACCATAGTAAGTCTGTTGCATAAGCACCTTTGTACCCACACATTTAGAAGACAAAGCACAGTCCAACGAAATGGAGTGGAGAGGAGTAAGTTGCTTTGTGCGGCCATGGTTGGAAGAAAGTTAAGACTAATTTGTGGAATATATCACACGTGTGCTGTGCACTCCTATATGTTGCACTAGTACTTCAACAATGCATCATGGCAGCTGGAGTTCAAATTATTGACAACTTAGTTATTTTGCAGTTCAGTTAACTCAGATTTCACATCATAATTATTTTAGCAGCCAAGTACTTGCTCAGTCAACACTGGAAATCTCCTGGGATGTGTTTCATAGATGTTAACATTCTCAGGCCTTTGATGTTTGAATGGATTCATGATTGATTCAATTTATTTAGAATATTGAAAGGTTTTTACTTATAGATCTGAAAAGACTAATATCCATGCCTAATGTGCACAAATCGTTCCATAAAAGGCTCAGTAAGCTTCTTTAATCTCCAGTTCTTGTCCATAATTTCTTAAATTTAGGCTGCTATTAAAAAATGTAATTCCTACCATGAAAGTGAAAATTGCGTCTTTGTGTGTCTTAGTATTCCTCTTTCCCTAGATAATTGTGCAAAATAGTGTGTTATTATGATTGTTATTTAGCATTTGTATATGACACAATATGGCATTATATTGATTTTCAAAGGGCGTGGGATAACCATTCTCATTAATTCAGAATAATTAATCCCTTTTGATTAGGCGATTCCTTTCCACGGGCCAAGCCTCAATGCTTGAATTTACTTGCACTAATGCATATTCTCTACTGTAACAAAAATGTCTGAAATATCCTCAGGTATATTAACTCGTCCACCACTTACTTATACTTAATAAACCTTAAATTCCTTAATCTTGCATTATTATTGACATACTGCAGATTGATCTGTACCTGCTGTAGGTGATTGGTTTACAATACTCCTCTTAAGCGAGCCTGTGCCTAATACTGCACTATTTTGCTTTAGGTTTCATGCACTAAACTCTCATCTGTGTTTCAAACACCTCAACAAGAATAGTTTTGCTAGCAATACATATTCAGTCAGTTAGTTTCATATCCTGTCTTAAAGAACCACATCCATGTCTTATTTCTCTAAAATGTTTTCCCAGTGAGACATTCCAATTTTCTGATCTAGATAGATATATTCTCTAGGAACATTTCAATTCATTGAAAGGCGCTGCATTACCCTGTCTCTCACGGATTTAACCTGATTTTACATATTCATGCCCTTAACATCTCCCAACTAAAATCTCCCATCCCCCACACCTCTTTCTCTTGAACAAACATACAATATTCAAGCCCTGCCTCTCTCGCCTAAAAAATCCCTAAACCAGGTTCTCCCACAATCCCAGTCTCCCAATACCAAAGAAGCAGCACACCCATAACCTTCAACATCTAACTTGAAAACATCAAGTGCATGAACAAGGCCACTGTCTCAAATGTGCTGCTCTGAAACTTCATATACCTCCAGATCATACCACCTCTACTCATAGACTTCTATTTTATGAAGAAGAAGTCTCTGTCATGCTACTTGTTCCCTGCACTGTAAGTGAGACATCTATATTAGGGCTATACGTGCTAGCTACGCATTCAGAGGCTCCGGTCCACTCTCCAGCTACCATCTCCAATCATGAGCACTGGTTCTATCTGGGTGGGTTTCTTTGTTGTTTTGATGACATGCTACCTGCCAGCTGTGTTCTGATCTGTATCTTTTTTATTCTTAGACAGCTCCCAGTCCTGGCTTCTGGGTCCATCTCCCAGGTCTTCTCCATGCAAATCCTCATGTCAGTTCCTAAGTGCAGCAATCTTGTTCGCAGGGTGACATTGTACCATACTTAGCTCTTCATAGATTTAATTGACCTCAAACAGTGACCTCTTAGAATGATAGAATAACAGCTATACAACTTCGTGTTCCATTTCCATCTGAGATGCATTTGACACTAAGTTCTCTACTTCATCCTTCGCCCACTCCAAGGAGTGCATCTGCCATCCTTGGTACTTGAACTCCCAACCTCTGGACCTCATTGTTTTCTAGACTGATCATCCTGTCAGACTCCGAATATGTCTGCAACTTCATCACCTTTTTGTGAGTTCATTCATTAATGCAAACCTTCCCTTAGCTCTATTTGGAGTGGGAGTTCAGCACACAGGGCGTTGTGTCAAATGCATAGTCTTGTATTACGAGTCAAAAGTAGGAAATATTCTGGAAAGTATACATTTTGTTTGCAAATAAGAAGAACCTTAACTAAATCGGATCCCGAAAATCTTCACAGCACAATGAGAACTATGCTTCACACAGCACTTGTACAGTGAAGGGAATGATTATCATGTGAACCTCAAAATGTGTATGCTGGAAGAGAGCATTGATTCCAGTTCCAGTTCTGGCAGCCTCAGTGTCCCAGGCATAGGACCTATTTACTGCACTGAATGTTTTAAGTTTTTGTTATTGTGATAAAGTGTCAAAGAAATGGAGGGAGACTATCATGTTGAAGCTGAGGAGGAAAAGATGTAGTGTGATGAGAGGTGAACAGAAATCGTGAAAGGCGCATTTAAACACACGCATGCACAAGTATGCTCAGACCATTTGGCCATGTCTCTGTGAAGTCTACTACTTTTCATTCCTAATATGTATGTGCCCTATTTTCCATTCCCCAAGTTTGGGTTGCTGCCTTCCACAGCACAGTAATCTTTGGGAATAAAAAACACAGCAGCACCGCAAAGGTGTGGAATAAGAGACAGGACACAGATGTAGGTAGCACTGAAGGAGTCAGGATGTTCAGAGACATGACACTAATACTATGGGCCTGATTCGCAAAGGTAACTTACGCTTTTGAGTAATTTACACTTTGGAGTAAGTTTACTAATTTTTGGTATTCACAAACTGCAAGTGTAAATTTACTACAAAAGTGGAAGTTATGTGTCCCAACCCATGTGTAAAGCAATTGGCTTACTTTTGTGTGGATTGGTGACTGCCTTCGCTAAATCCCTTCCTGACCCTCACTAAACCTTCCTTACTTCTCCCTAATCTCATTGCCTTTTGTAGTATGTCTGCTCTTTTTTCCTCCCACTCCCTCCAGTCCCTCCCACCTTTACTAATAAAAAATATACGTTCTTGTGCAGAGACTCCATAGTCAGGGAAGAGAACTCCGCATGCATAAGGATTTCGAGCTAACCACAGTACCGAGACAACCCTGATTGCAGCCTCTGACTACATCAGAGCCATCCTGGACTGCGGGGAAACAGTAGCCCTCATCCTCCTGGACCTGTGCGCCGTGTTCGACACCATCTCCCAACACATCCTGATCAACAGACGCAACCACATCGGGATCAAAGGAAACGCCCTCAAATGGATCGCCTTGTACCTCACCGGCAGAACCCAAAGGATACGTCTCCCATGTTCACCTCAGAGCCCAAGTAGGCCATGTGCATAGTGCCCCAAGGATGGTCCCTCAGCCCAACCCTCTTCAACATTTACATGCCCCCCCTGGCCGACAACGTCAGATGACACTGACTCAACTTCATCTCCTACACCGACGACTCACACCTCATCCTGTCACTGTCCGAAGACTCTGCCACCACTAAAGCTAACTTCCACAGACGCATGATGAACGTAATGGTCTGGATGAAGGACAACTGTCTCCATCTCAACACGGACAAGAAACAAGTCCTCATCTTTGGGAACAGCACCTTGCCATGGAATGTCATATTTGTGGACCACTGAGCTCGGCACCCCCTCACCCCAACAGACAATGCTAGCAACCTCTGCATCATCCTAGATAGCAAGCTATCCATGCAGAAACAAGTCAACACAGTCTCATCCGCCTGCTTCCACAAACATCGCATGCTCCGCAAGATCCAGTGGCGCCCTGTTAACACCAGAAGGACCATCACATAGGCCCTCATCACGAGCAGACTGGACTATGGGAACACACTCTACGTAGCAATCACTGCACGCCTCCTGAAGAGACTCCAGACAATACAGACCTCAGCAGCAAGACTCGCACTTGACCTCCCCAGAAAGACCTACATCAAACCCCATCTCCAGAAACTACACTGGCTCCCGATTCAGAAGAGATGCCAGTTCAAGATGTTGACCCACGCCTACAAGGTCTTGCACAACCAAGGGCCAGCATACATCAACAAACGCCTGACCTTCCACCAACCGACCAGACAACTTCGATCAGCCTCCCCTCTGTTATAGCAACACCATAGATCACCGAGCCTACAGCAGAAGACGCTCCCTCTCACACCTGCCAGCCAAGGCTGGAGAGATCTCCCCCTGCACCTCAGGACCGCTCTGGCGCATCAGCAATTCTGAAGGGAACTAAAGATCTGGTTGATTGAATGATCAAACCTCCACGGAGCAGCCAGCAGCTCCCTTGCCTCGAGACTCTCACGGGTGATTTGCCATGCTTTACAAATGCTTGATTGGTTTAAGGTGAGGTCATGTGGAGGCATAAACTCAGTTTTTGAATAGAATGTTGTAGTATTAAAAACCATACTACAAAGTCCAGTTAGTGAATTAGGCCCTATATGTGCATTTATCCCTGTCAGTGTTTGCATGCATTAGTACATTGAGGCCAGATCTGTTGGCTTTGTCAGTGCTTGTTTAAAGCTAGGCATAGATAAGATGGAGCTGTTTACATTGATATACAAGATAGCTATCGAATTTTGGTTGCCGGGGACATGTTTATAATTTCTGTATCCTCAGCAAAATCCTTAAGATTCACAGTCGCCCCCCACTTGTTGTTGATGGTTTATATCAAGCATGCTCCTGTGGTAGCAAATTTCTGTTTGGGTTTTCTACATTCTAGCAAACCTCTAATATGTCCCACTGATTGTAGATCTGGTATCCAGTTTGGGATAATATCCAACCTCAATTACGAGAAAACTATGTCTTGGCCAACCCCCCAACACACATCCCCCAATGCCTTATGCCTTCTTTGCAGGCGTTTATATATAGGCTGCAGATGGGTTGGCCTCTTGACTAACGAGGCTTAACCACATAACCCTAGTGCTATTGTTTGCCCGCATGAAATGTATAACTCCCTGTCTCACATATAAGACCATTCATTCATCCTTCAACCCTAGTTTATTTAGCTCAGAAATTCAAAGTATTGTACATGGTGGAAAGAAATAGGGACAGAGTCTAGACAACAAACATTCAATATTAAAATATTTTAAAATAACATAAAACCTTATCATTCTATTTTTATAGAACTGAGGATTGAGTCAGGGAACCAGCTACGAGGGTCACTAGGTTTGACCACAACTAACTGATCTTTCATAAGCCTCTGAAACCTCAGCTATCTCAGTTGTCTTGTGATTGTGGAATTAACCTGCTTGTCTTTGGCCTCTGTATTTTTCTTTAGCCCAGTGCCTTATATTTATCTCTAGACTTCTCACCTTTGACCTCTATCCTCTCACCTTTTATTCCTAAACTTTCACTTTTATTCACATCATCTCACCAGAATCCCTCTCCCCTGACCTTAATCTCCCGCCTTATCGCCCTTAGATCCCCACCCTACCGCCTTTAATCTTCCATCTTTAGCCACTGCCCTCAAACACTAATAACCCACCCACCCTCTTTAGGCTCCTTTACTTAGTATGCCACGAAGACACTGCTATTGTCTTTGTGTTACCTGTACTGCAGAGGATATCATTATCTATGACTGTTCAAATTATACATAATATCTAAGAAATTCAAAGGATGATGATCCACTGGTGCTTGAATAAGATACAATCTTTCTTCGCCCCGACTTTCACGTCTGTTTTTTCTTCTCACTAATACAGAGATCTTCAGCTCTGGTATGCGGGAGCCACAATTAATTTTGGTTTTCAGAATTTCCACATGAGATAAATTTACATGCAATAAAATTAAATGGAAATAATTAAAATATCCAGTGATTAACATGAAACTAGGTTGTGTGAAATTCACATAATTTTTATTGGATAATTATCCGAAAGTGTATGCAAAATTACGCAAAATGGAAATCTGACATTTAGCCCTATATTTTAGTGTGAAAGATGTCCATGCATCCATTTTTGATGCGAGGACACATTTTACGCCACAGAAAACATGTGACTTGGCAAATGGCATAATTTTGGGAATTTTGTGTAACAAGCGCAACTTGAAATTTTGGAAATTATGCAATATTACTAGGTGTAATGAAACATTTTGTGGCACTGCACGAAAACCCAGCATGATGTATCATGTGGTAAGGACAACAGCCCTCTGACTTAAAACCGTCATTTCACCTTTAAACCCTGCTTTCCAAACTTCAGCCCAGGCCCATTCACCTGTATCTCAAAACCAACCTTTAACTCCCACCCTCTGACCCGTAAAACAAATCACCTCACTTCCTCCTGCCTTCCTCCTGCCATGCACCAAATACTGAAAGAGTTCCACTGAGCTTTTTTTATCTCTTTTTACCTCCACCTCGTATCTTTTCACCTTTGACTTATGCCTCATCATTTTTTTTTTGCCAAACTCTCTCTCACCTATCACCAGGGTACTCTCACATTTCAGGTACAACCTTGCGTTTTCAGGTCGAGCCTACTAGTGAATGCACTGTCTGTCGCAAGACAGATTGTGGCCTTAACAAGAACAGGGAGGGGCGTTGAGGCTGCCCATTGATTACGATTGGTTGTCTTTCCTGTCAGCCTCATTTGCCTGCTTCCTATTTGTGTCCCAGCTTGTCAGTTTTGTGTTTGCCCTTCCAAGGAGAATTGCCTCTCTACCATCGGTTCGTTTGGTGTTTGTGCTCGTTGTCAGGGAACTATGTTTTTCTTTTTGTACAGTCACTGCATGTGAGTTCATGTGTTTCCAATCTCTCTCTCACATGTGTTTTCCTTTCCCTACGTTGGACGATGCACAAATGAAGCCCTGTGCTTCCACTTTTTCACACTGCTTTAACTATATTCTTGCTTTGTAAGTTGCCGTCTTAATTTAGAGCAATATTGATTTTCATACACACATGCACTGGCACTCTCTTGCTTCCACTTTAAAACTGTTTGAATGCCTGTGCTCCGTGTGTTACTTACTTTTTAGATTGCTTAAACATATGTTTATATTTTGTTCCAGTGTCTTAGTGTGTTCTGCCTATTTCAAGGTTCACACTTCAAGGTGGTTTTGCTTCTCCACTGACCATACGGAGTCACATACTTGTAATCAGACCCTTTAGGTCGGCTTCCTCCTGCTGGCTTTGAGGCAGGCTGGTAGTAATCCTTTCTGAATAACAGTTGCCCTTTGTTTTCAGCACCTCTTTCCAGTGTTACGAAATGGCAAATGCACGCATTGCACAAAGGTTATGTCAGCCACAGAAATCCTGCCATTTAGAGCATGGACTTTCAATTCCCTAAGCGCTTACAGTGCTCATCCGACTGGAAAAGAAGCCCTCTGTCCATCCAGTAAAGGGATATGGAGGTTTGTGGTTCTGAGCGCCAACATGCGCTTCATTGAGAAGTGTTTTTACCAAAGTGTCCCCCAGCACATGATAGAGCAAATATTTCAAAACCACATTACATGACACTTTATCGATACAGACACAAAATCCTGAATGTGCACATTGCACAAAATACACGAAGTAATACAGAAATAGAGACAAGCGAAGTAACAGCACTGTAAAAGTGTACTTGAGAGAGTTAGAAAAGGAGAAACTACATTGCTAAATAGTTAGAACTCTTACTAATAGATTTCATAACAAGGTTTCTTATGAAATTATGTTTTATTGTTCACGTAAGGTTGGAAACTAATTAATCTAAAGATGAGGCCGAACAGTTCTTTTACCTTTCATTGCAAATGCATTGTAATCAGATTGTGGTGCAATCATGCGATAAAATTAGCTAGGAAGTTGAAACTTACAGAGATAGTAGAGACCTTAATGATTTTAAAAATGTAGAAACGATTTTGGTAAAATGGTTTTTAAGAATAATTTACATGTATGGATATTGGACAATTTGTGGCATTAGTCCATAGCTAATGCTAATCAATTTTGTGTAATAATACATGGGTGAAAAATGTATTATTCTTTTATTATGAAATAATGATTTGATGCATTATATTTAATTCCAATTAAGTTTAATTCATTTAGAGCTGATGTAAGCATTTTAAGCTTTAAACGTGTTCTTCCTGGAGCTGAATTTTTTTTTCCTTAGCAAACATTTTTGCAAATGTTGCTTTATTTGTTCTGTGCATGTTTCAGTATACATACAAAGGGCATTCTTTTGAAGTTCATGGTGGGATGACTCAGTGGAAAAATCAGCTCTCACCCAATGCCAAAATCTGTTACGTTGTATATTTTCTACTGTTGACTAACCCGCGAGGCCCGGAAAGCCAAGTCGTTCACATGAAATACTTGGGAAAGAATGCAGGAGTAGCTAAATGTATTTTGTGACTACATACGTAAACTAATCATACGATGGACTGACTAGTGGAGTGACACCACGTCATTAAGGTGCCGTAAGTACTATAAAAGAAGAAACCCCAAAGGAGAGGCAACGCCATTATTTTTCTTTTCCTTTAAATGCAGGACGCCCACGTCTCAAACGTTTTCTATGGAACACCACTCATTTAGTGTTAAGTCTTATCCTTTTAACACAACGCCTAATTTTCTCTATCTTGAACTGCCCTTTTGCTAATGGTGCTACATTCATGCAGTCGACTTGGAATTCTTCTTTGCCGAACTAATTGATTTTTGCTTCTTTTTACCAATGCTCGTGGACTCGCCCTTAGAGGACTTTAAAAATTGATAGTTTTACCCATTTGCTTTGAATCTTTGATAGAACTGAACTATTCTTTTGCCTCTAATGGCAGAGGAAGCCTGTAATCTCAAATCTGATGTTTGTTTAAACTATCCTCTTTGGATTTGAAATTCTGATTAAATGTGTGGTCTAAAGGTACATCTTTTAATAATTTTGACTGAGATGCTTAAGAAATAGCTCCTTTATATAACTTTTGGGACATTAATACAATAACTAACCATCTAAATTAAACTATTTATTATTGTTTCCTGATGTTCTTAATTTGAACTGTATTAAATTACTCTATTAATCTAACTGAGTTGTAGGGAGTATCAGCGAATCTTTTAAGAATATTAGGTTCTGCTTCTTTTATTTTGTATTGCAGTAGCAGAGCTTCTAGTTTGTATCATTTTAGTTAGACTTAAGTTCTTTAGAAGATTGGAACTCCCCATTGCGATACTTTATTTTTACAGTATGGCCCTGAGAGTAGTGTATTTGAACCTTATTTCAAATTTGTGAGTTAGTCACCAATTAATGGTCCTCATTGGGTGACTGACGTTTGTGATTGGACACACTAATTCCCACCCCTCCTATCGGCGGAGAAAATCCATCAGAGGACCATAATCCATCTAATGGCAGGGGGCCCAGTGCAGTTAGAGGGATAGATGAGTAAGTAGTGAATTGGAAAGTTGAAATATTTATACTGCTTACGCTGGATCAAAACTTTGGTAGCAGAGCAATGGTTCTGCCTAGAAAAGTGAGGCTTTAGGGTACCAAAAAGAAAGTGAAAATATTGTCAAAGTCCAAAGAGCCCAAAATGTTTGTTCGGCAAAGTGAAGGATATGGCTTAGGGCAAGTTATTTATTACAATACATGGCCCAGTAACTTTCAAGTGCTACTAGGCCTCTCACTTTATTGCTCCGGCATGCTATAAAAATCAATTCTTTACATTTTGACACAGCAATGTTGGAATAGTACTGTAAAATTTGGATGCCATCGCATCATAATGGTGTATGCATCAAGATGCATATGCTGTGATCCATGCACACTCACACCAGCACATGATGGCCATCTTCAAATAATCAACAAGATTGCTGCCATACATGCATCACAATCCATTGGCACATCCACGTTGTGACATATGTTCTAATGTGCCAAGAACTTTAAAACAACCATTAGCAAATCAATAGCTGGCTCTTCTTTAAAGGCAAGACCGATTGTCTTGGCCAATGTATGTTTTTAGGTCGAGCCTAGCGCAGCGCGCATGCGCTGCCCTATGGGGAGGCCTCTTGGAATCACTCCAGACTTCCCCAAAACTTTTCCGTGTGGTTTTTCAACTTCCACACATTCTATTGGCCTTTGCGTGTGGCTTTCAAAAATGAAAGCACCCAATTGGCCAAAGGCGGGTGCATGTCCCACCTTTTCTCTAAATGTTCACTCCCACGGCCTCCAGCTGTCGGGAGCGAGCAGCGGCGCGCAGGCTGCCAGCTGCATTCCTCCCTTGTCGTGGATCATGTTACAAATTAAACATAGCGCGGTCGCTTTCACTTTCGAGGCCGCGCATGTGCTTGTCTTCCACAATTGTCTGTGGTTCTTCTTCATGTTCACTCCTTTATTTGTTTCTCGCACTTTTTAATTTGTCACGCTATCTCCCATTGATTTATTTAATTGCAAGCACGTTATTTAATTAAAAGTCGTCATCTAAAAAAGCAGCGCATGCCTGCAAGGCAGGCATAGTCATGTCAGTTTAGCAGACCGCCGCACTTCCGGAGCATTACCGGTGTGTATACCATGGACACTATGCTTCCAATTCCGGAGCATTACCGGTGTACAAACTACGCTTCCACTTCTGGAGCATTACCGGTGCGTATACCATGGCACACTAGGCTTTTACTGCCGGAGCATTACCCATGTGTATACCATGGACACGACGCTTCCACTTCCGGAGCATTACCGGTGTGTATACCATGGCACACTACGCTTCCACTTCCGGAGCATTATCAGTGTGTATACCATGGCACACTACGCTTCTACTTTTGGAGCATTACCGGTGTGTTTACCATAGCACACTATGCTTCCACTTCCGATTACAAAAAATGACTCACTTCCGGAGCATTACCGGTGTGTTTACCATGGCACACTACGCTTCCAGTTCCGGAGCATTACCGGTGTGTATACCATGGACACTATGCTTCCAATTCCGGAGCATTACCGGTTTATACCATGGTACAATAGGCTTTTACTTCCTGAGTATTACCGGTGTGTATACCATGGCGCACTACGCTTCCACTTCCGGAGCCTTTCCGGTGTGTATACCATGGACACTACGCTTCCACTTCCGGAGCATTACCGGTGTGTATACCATGGCACACTAGGCATTTACTTCCGGAGCATTACCTGTGTGTATACCATGGCACATTATGCTTCCACTTCCGGAGCATTACCGGTGTGTATACCATGGCACACTACGCTTCCACTTCTGGAGCATTACCGGTGTGTGTACCATGAACACTATGCTTCCAATTCCAGAGCATTACTGGTGTATACCATGGTACACTATGCTTTTACTTCCGGAGCATTACCGGTGTGTATACCATGGACACTATGCTTCCAATTCCGGAGCATTACCGGTGTGTATACCATGGCACACTACGCTTCCACTTCCGAAGCATTACCGGTGTGTGTACCATGGACACTATGCTTCCAATTCCGGAGCATTACCGGTGTATACCATAGCACACTACGCTTCCACTTCCGCAGCATTACCCGTGTGTATACCATGGCACACTAGGCTTCCACTTCCGGAGCATTACCGGTGTGTATACCATGGACACTACGCTTCCACTTCCGGAGCATTACCGGTGTGTATACCATGGCACACTAGGCATTTACTTCCGGAGCATTACCCGTGTGTATAGCATGGCACACTATGCTTCCACTTACGGAGCATTACCGGTGTGTATACCATGGCACACTACGCTTCCACTTCCGGAGCATTACCGGTTTGTATACCATGGACACTATGCTTCCAATTCCGGAACATTACCGGTGTATACCATGGTACACTAGGCTTTTACTTCTGGAGTATTACCGGTGTGTATACCATGGCACACTATGCTTCCACTTCTGGAGCATTACCGGTGTGTATACCATGGACACTGTGCTTCCAATTCCGGAGTATTACCGGTGTGTATACCATGGCACACTACGCTTCCACTTCTGGAGCATTACCGGTGCGTATACCATGGCACACTAGGCTTTTACTGCCGGAGCATTACCCATGTGTATACCATGGACACGACGCTTCCACTTCCGGAGCATTACCGGTGTGTATACCATGGCACACTAGGCTTCCACTTCCGGAGCATTACCGGTGTGTATACCATGGACACTACGCTTCCACTTCCGGAACATTACCACTGTGTATACCATGGCACACTAGGCTTTTACTTCTGGAGCATTACCTGTGTGTATACCATAGCACACTACGCTTCCACTTCCGGAGCATTACCCGTGTGTATACCATGGCACACTAGGCTTCCACTTCCGGAGCATTACCGGTGTGTATATCATGGCACCCTACGCTTCAACTTTTGGAGCATTACCGGTGTGTATACCATGGCCATTACGCTTTCACTTCCGGAACATTACCGGTGTGTTTACCATGGCACACTACAATTCCATTTCTGGAGCATTACCGTTATGTTTATCATGGCACATTACGGTTCTACTTCCGGAGCATTACCGGTGTGTTTACCATGGCACACTATGCTTCTGAAGCATTACCGGTGTGCATACCATACCACACTACGCTTCCACTTTCGATTACTGGAAATGCTCCACTTCCAGAGCATTACCGGTGTGTTTACCATGCCACACTATGCTTCCAGTTCCGGAGCATTACCGGTGTGTATACCATGGCATACTACGCTTCCACTTCCGGAGTACTACCGATGTGTTTACCATGGCACACTATGCTTCCTATTCCGGAGCATTACCGGTGTATACCATGGTACACTAGGCTTTTACTTCCAGAGTATTACCGGTGTGTTTACCATGGCACACTACGCTTCCACTTCTGGAGCATTACCGGTGTGTATACCATGGCACACTACGCTTCTACTTCTGGAGCATTACCGGTGTGTTTACCATAGCACACTACGCTTCCACTTCCGATTACAAAAAAATGCCTCACTTCCGGAGCATTACCGGTGTGTACCATGGTACAATAGGCTTTTACTTCCTGAGTATTACCGGTGTGTATACCATGGCACACTACACTTCCACTTCCGGAGCATTACCGGTGTGTATACCATGGACACTACGCTTCCACTTCCGGAGCATTACCGGTGTGTATACCATGGCACACTAGGCATTTACTTCCGGAGCATTACCTGTGTGTGTATACCATGGCACACTAGGCATTTACTTCCGGAGCATTACCGGTGTGTATACCATGGCACACTACGCTTCCACTTCCGGAGCATTACCGGTGTGTATACCATGGACACTACGCTTCCACTTCCGGAGCATTACCGGTGTGTATACCATGGCACACTAGGCATTTACTTCCGGAGCATTACCTGTGTGTGTATACCATGGCACACTAGGCATTTACTTCCGGAGCATTACCGGTGTGTATACCATGGCACACTACGCTTCCACTTCTGGAGCATTACCGGTGTGTATACCATGGACACTATGCTTCCAATTCCGGAGCATTACCGGTGTATACCATGGTACACTAGGCTTTTACTTCCGGAGTATTACCGGTGTGTATACCATGGCACACTATGCTTCCACTTCTGGAGCATTACCGGTGTGTATATCATGGCACACTACGCTTCTACTTTTGGAGCATTACCGGTGTGTATACCATGGACACTATGCTTTCAATTCCGGAGCATTACCGGTGTGTATACCATGGCACACTCCGCTTCCACTTCCGGAGCATTACCGGTGTATACCATGGTACAATAGAATTTTACTTCCGGAGTATTACCGGTGTGTATACCATGGCACACTACGCTTCCACTTCCGGAGCATTACCGGTGTGTATACCATGGACACTACGCTTCCACTTCCGGAGCATTACCGGTGTGTATACCATGGCACACTAGGCATTTACTTCCGGAGCATTTCCCGTGTGTATACCATGGCACACTATGCTTCCACTTCCGGAGCATTACCGGTGTGTATACCATGGACACTATGCTTCCAATTCCGGAGCATTACCGGTGTATACCATGGTACACTAGGCTTTTACTTCCGGAGTATTACCGGTGTGTATACCAAGGCACACTATGCTTCCACTTCTGGAGCATTACTGGTGTGTATACCATGGACACTACGCTTCCACTTCCGGAGCATTACAGGTGTGTATACCATGGCACATTACGCTTCCACTTCCGGAGCATTACCACTGTGTATACCATGGCACACTAGGCTTTTACTTCTGGAGCATTACCCCTGTGTATACCATAGCACACTACGCTTCCACTTCCGGAGCATTACCCGTGTGTATACCATGGCACACTACGCTTCTACTTTTGGAGCATTACCGGTGTGTTTACCATAGCACACTACGCTTCCACTTCCGATTACTAAAAATGCCTCACTTCCGGAGTATTACCGGTGTGTTTACCATGGCACACTACGCTTCCACTTCTGGAGCATTACCGGTGTGTATATCATGGCACACTACGCTTCTACTTTTGGAGCATTACCAGTGTGTTTACCATAGAACACTACGCTACCACTTCCGATTACTAAAAATGCCTCACTTCCGGAGCATTACCGGTGTGTATACGATGGACACTATGCTTCCAATTCCGGAGCATTACCGGTGTATACCATGGTACAATAGGCTTTTACTTCCGGAGCATTACCGGTGTGTATACCATGGACACTACGCTTCCACTTCCGGAGCATTACCGGTGTGTATACCATGGCACACTAGGTATCTACTTCTGGAGCATTACCCGTGTGTATACCATGGCACATTATGCTTCAACTTCCGGAGCATTACCGGTGTGTATACCATGGCACACTACGCTTCCACTTCCGGAGCATTACCGGTGTGTATACCATGGACACTATGCTCCCAATTCCGGAGCTTTACCGGTGTATACCATGGTACACTAGGCTTTTACTTCCAGAGTATTACCGGTGTGTATACCATGGCACGCTATGCTTCCACTTCTGAAGCATTACCGGTGTGTATACCATGGAACACTACGCTTCTACTTTTGGAGCATTACTGGTGTGTATACCATGGACACTATGCTTTCAATTCTGGAGCATTACCGGTGTGTATACCATGGCACACTACGCTTCCACTTCCGGAGCATTACCGGTGTGTGTACCATGGACACTATGCTTCCAATTCTGGAGCATTACCGGTGTATACCATGGTACAAAAGACTTTTACTTCCGGAGTATTACCGGTGTGTATACCATGGCACACTACGCTTCCACTTCCGGAGCATTACCGGTGTGTATACCATGGACACTACGCTTCCACTTCCGGAGCATTACCGGTGTGTATACCATGGCACACTAGGCATTTACTTCCGGAGCATTACTCGTGTGTATACCATGGCACACTATGCTTCCACTTCCGGAGCATTACCGGTGTGTATACCATGGCACACTACGCTTCCACTTCCGGAGCATTACCGGTGTGTATACCATGGACACTATGCTTCCAATTCCGGAGCATTACCGGTGTGTATACCAAGGCACATTAGGCTTTTACTTCCGGAGCATTACTCGTGTGTATACCATGGCACACTATGCTTCCACTTCCGGAGCATTGCCGGTGTGTATACCATGGCACACTACGCTTCCACTTCCGGAGCATTACCAGTGTCTATACCATGGCACACTACGCTTCCACTTACGGAGCATTACCGGTGTGTATACCATGGCACATTAGGCTTTTACTTTCGGAGCATTACCCATGTGTATACCATGGACACTACGCTTCCACTTCCGGAGCATTACCGAGTGTAAACCATGGCACACTAGGCTTTTACTTCCGGAGCATTACCCGTGTGTATACCATGGCACACTATGCTTCCACTTCCAGGGCATTACCAGTGTGTATACCATGGCAGGCGAGGTACGTGGAAGTTGGTAAAAAGCAGCAATCCATACACTCCATGGGGCTGTTCATGTAATTAATCAAACAGGAGCGCAAGCCACTGTCTCCGGTCTCTCCAGCAGCTTTAAGCAGCATCTTACACTTTCACCGTCAAAGTGCAAGATGCTGCTTAACGCTGCTGGAGGGAGCGGAGTCGGACAGTTTGACCACATACATATTCCACTCTAGTCTATTTGCTGTCGCTAGCATTGTAGCAGTCTGCTATGAACTGCTTTTCTCTGTGGCCAGTATTGAAAAGACTAATTGCATAGCAACAGCTGAATTATTGAATATGCATGTGATTGCACTTCTGCAGTACAGCCTGATTTTTTTTTTTAAAACAGACCGACGTGGATAGGTTCCTACTGTGTGAGAGGGTAATAATCGGGGCCACCGGAATTATGTGGCAGGGGAGAGTAAATTATGTGGCAAGAAAAGGCAAATTACGAGGCACAATGCCGCACATTTTGTGGCGGTATTACTTCTTTATTTTGCCATTTTGTAAACATGCTAACACTGTCTGAGCTTTGGATTCACCTCATTAGTACCAGTGTAACACCCAAATATAGCAGATAGGTGATCAGTCAGGCTTTGCAAAGGGCTTTCAGCAGCGCTGCAAGGAAATGCATGG
Organism: Calotriton arnoldi; assembly: GCA_963921515.1. NCBI lineage: Eukaryota > Metazoa > Chordata > Amphibia > Caudata > Salamandridae > Calotriton > Calotriton arnoldi. Next base: position 560,421 of record CAWUFW010008145.1, read on the forward strand.
GTTCTCGGATTTCCACTTCCGGCAGTGCCACATACTTCAGTCCGTGTTAAACTAGGATAGGCCCACGTGATGTGACATTACATTAAACAAATCTGTGCCTGGGCCACGGGGTGAACAACAAGGAAGAAAGATTGCGGGCTTTCTCCCTGGTCTGTTTCCTGTTGTGAATAGATTCCATTTTGTGTGGGGCATCTGCTTTTGGTGAATACCATTCCTGTGGACGAGTGCCTTCTCTGGGTTCTTAGGTCTTCACGATCTGGCTAGGGAGCAGGCTTATGCGTGGCCCTGTGGGACATTTTAAGTTATGACTATGACCACTGCAAAATATTCTAAAGGAAAACATCACAAAGTTATTGAAACATATCTGTTAAGGAGCTTAAATAATCGTAGCACAATAAAAATAACTCAGCTCTTCAATAAAAATGCATTGAATGGAATCATGTAATGTGTTCTGGAGTATTAATGTTCTTTCCAAATTAGTTATGAGATTTAATTAAAAAAACAATTTATGAATTTCAATTTTTTGTTATATAATGTTATAGCCTGCTTGCTGAGCGAACACATTCATATGAGTTACCATGCTACAAAATCACTACGTACAACATAAATATTTGCAGTGCGCAACACTAATGCTCAAATAATAATACAACATTTGGGGGGAAAGATGGGGCCCTGAGATGTACAGTACCTTATAGGGTGCCCTACTGCCTTTTAATGTTTATTCCTTGCTATCTCGTGTCCAGCCTGACAAATCACAATAATTTTTATTTTCTCATTAGATTTCATTTCTAAAGGTATATCATTAAATAAAGAAATATGTGAGGTACTCAGCATTGTAATCTCAAAGTCTGTTATGATATATACACACATACATCCCACCAACACACATCATATCATAACTCACCACTACATTCCACACCATGCCAGTGCCCTTACGTCACTACACTAAGCACAACTTGCACACAAACTTTACAGTACTAAACACAGCAGCTACATTGCTCTACAACATACCTTTAAAACATTGCCAATATCTCTGGCTAAACACTTATAAGGGCCCAAAGGCGAGACCTATTGGCTATGCCAATGCTTGTTTAACTTGTTGCCCTCTTCACATTGCACCCATGATGCTTTGCGTTCTTATCGCCATTTCAAACGCATTACTGTCAGACACAAGCATGCACATAGAACATGAACGAAGACTTACTGATCTGCAGGCGGCTTCTCGGAATAGCTGGAAAGCAAACAGAAAAGATAAATGTCAGAGATAAAGTTAGAAAACACGTCACGTTTACAGACAAAGTATAATGCGTATTCTGGGAAAGCTTTCTCTTTTATATCGAGCCAGTGCTTTCACGTTCAGCGCGCCTCTTGTTTCTCAGGCCGTATTTTGGAAAGTATCCTTCTGTGAATGTGCTCTTAATTTCCTCTTTAAGAAGGACACTCGGAAAGCTAAACTTCCTTGAAAATATTGCAGTACCAGGCGCGCAACGCCCATTGGGCTCAAAGGGCTTCAGCCCCCCCCCGTCGTGTGTGGCAGACCGGGCTCAGACAGCTTCCCCGGCACACACACACAGCCGCACCTGAGTACTTCACAGGTCTTTAAAAGACCATTTGCTTTTTAATGAGGCTTTGTTGTTTATTCACCCCTTCTTAGAGCCCCTGCATCTCCACTCTGCATATTGCTGGAAGAGTCAGCCCCCCCCCGAAATTTTTTCTTAGCCCCCCACGAAATTTGGCTCTAGTTGCGCCTCTGTGCAGTACAGATGGTATTTTTGCCATCTGTTTTCTTACCTGCACTTTCCCAGCAGAAAAACAGGCCTGGTTAGTTCTTACAAAATTAGTTTTGCTCGTAGAGCCGTTTGTGGAAGTTTTTATCCGGCATTAAGCTGGCAGTTCTACATGGAGCCTTCCAGCTTCCCTCCACAACATGGTGTGGAAAAAGAGTTGTTTAATGTTTTCAGTAGTGCAAGGGTTGTAAAAAAGACTCTGATACCGGGTGCCCAGAACTAATGGCAACTGTAGGTCGCAGCCAGCAAGAGGCACCCTATGTTAACCATGTAGTCAATGCCCCGTGTGTGTGTATTCAGGTCATTTATTTTATAGTTTTATTTGGTTTTCCTAAGATTTGGAGCGTGTCGTCACTTGTTGCTCTAGACGACTACATATTTTTGCCTAAGACTGACCGCCCCTTCCCATGTCCTGAATTAGAGGCCATATTGGGAAGATGTTCCTTGGCAGGTAGAAGCAACGAGGTATTAACCTATTAACTCCCTCTTTTGGGCTCATGGCATTGCCCACCAATGTTATGTGGTGGCCACTTATCAGTTACTGAATGCCCACCAACAACTTTACGTGTGTCTCCTCCACCCGCTATTAATCAGTCTAAGCTCACACACAAGTACGGCTGTTGGCTCACTTATTACACCGATTGGCTCACTTATTGCAAGTCTAATTGCACATCCACAAACCCCATTTCACACGAACTAAACAGGACTGAAGTTCGCTCAATAATCAGTCTGTCTACATTACATCCAAGTAATCTGCTAGATAATATTCCTCTTGGCTACACTCCCATTAACACATCTGGATGTACGTTCACTAAACAATCTCAATGCACACTCACTAATCAGTCTGGCTGTACTCTTACTAATGCTGCAACTTGTCACTAACTAGGCTGGCAATGTGTAACCGTAGCATTCTCCCCAGCTCGGGAGCATGCAAATCAATATGCCACACACAGAGCTCTGGATAGTACGTCTTTATTTCTCAGCATACAATCTCACTCTGCTCTCTGATTATGTCATAATCATTAATAACCACACCTTAACACCTCCCAATCAGTTACGGACTTCCTCTCCTGAGTTCGCCCGGAAATGCAAGGGTACTACCACACATAGTCTCACGACACTACATCTCCCCCTTTGTTAAACAAAAAGTTCAAACAACAATTACTGAATATTTCTTCAATGAGTTGTTGAGGCACTTGCACTAGTCGACCAGATCGAGTGAGAGGGAGTGGTTGAGATGCACTCTATTCGGGCACCGATGGCTCAGGTTCTGATGCTTGATCTGGACTGTCAGGCAAGAGAGCCTCATCTGTAGGTATAGGAGCTGATGATCGCAGAGGTAGGTGTTTAGAATGTGACAAGTCCTGTGTGATGGACTGTCTGGGATGATGTGCAGTCACCATGTGTCCTTTACATGCCACAGCCCTCAGAGGATCGACAGCAAATGGAGTGTCTGTTTTCTGCGCTTTCGCTTCTGCCTAACCAGGACTCTAAGTCACCTTCATTGAAGATTGTCTCTTGGGCTTTCCGACGCTGATCGGCATATGTCGTCATCTTGCGCTTTCGAGAAGTGTCTGTGATATGAGCCTTGTCAGCACTCAAGGATTGGTCTGCTGTCCATTGTGGTATTTTGGTTCTGATGGCTCTCCCAAACAGCAAGGCGGCGGGGCTTTCATTTGTTGTGGATGGAGGAGTTGAACGATAAGCACGGAGGGTTTGACAAAGGCCGTGCTTCAGTTCAATCCCCTCAAGGGATGCTCGCTGAATAACCCTTTTGATGGTACCCATAAAACGTTCAACAATATCATTTGCTTGGGGCCACAGAAGTGTACTCTTTTGATGCTTGACATTCATTCTGACTAAGAACTCTTTGCTGTTGAACGTCGGACCATTGTCAGATTTGAGAATGGTGGGGATACCCCATGCTGCAAAGATGCTCTCCAGCCCTCAATGGCCTGGTCATGGGTTGTTGGACGGAAACTGAATATTCATTAATGACTACCATGAGATAATGTCCGTTCCCTAGGGGCCCAAAGAAATCAACTGCTATTCTTTACCAAGCCTTCGTAGGAAGGTCAGACATGGTCAGTGCAGTGCATCAACATCTTGAGTCACTTTGGGGGAAAAGTAGTTGCAAAGATGGCACTATTTAAGTTCCCTCTCAACCCACTCATTTAAGTGCGGGAATTAGACTCGGTCTCTTAGGGCACTTTTGATAGCTGCAATACCATGATGTCCTTCATGCGCTAGCTATATGAGCTGTTGTCTCAGGCTCTCGGGTATGACAATTCTTGAGCCTCTCAATAAAACACCTTCTTTGGTCACAGACAGTTCATCCTGTACATTTTTGAATTTTTGAAATTAGACATCGTCAACAAGAGGTCAAACGCTCCATTTCCAGGATTTATCCAGAATGATGTCTTTGATAATATGCATGTTCTTGTCAGCATTTGTAGCCTCAATAATCTGTTCGATTGAAATGGCCGCTGGCATACTAGACTTCTTAATGAAGTTGATGTACTCCTCGACTGTCTTGGATGTTGAACTGTAATGATTTAGTGGTACTCTGAAAAATAATCAGCAGGGTTCTGGTCTTTACACGGCTTGTGTATGATTGTATAATCGTATTCTTGCAGTCTCAGACCCCACCTCTCAATTCGAAGGTGCATTCGGATTTCCGAGGATGGTGAGTAGCGCTTGGTGCTCTGTGATAATAGTGAACGTTTTCCATACAGAAACACATGAAAATGTTTGCAGGCCCACACTACAGCCAGACTCTCCTTCTCTGGCTGAGAATAGGCACGTTCGGTGTCAGACAGGCTCCGACTGGTATAAGCTACAATGTGTCTGAGCATTCGAATGACCATTATGTTGAGCAAGGATTGCCCTCAGCCACACTGGGCTTGCATCCACTGTGATCTCTGTGTGTTGTTTGGGGTCAAAGTAGGCCATCTCGGTTGCATTCTCAATTGCATGTTTTATTCCTTTGAAACTTTGATCACATTCAACAGACCATTGGAATGGGACATTCCATTTTGTCAACTCTCAGAGTGAAGCACTTACAGTACCAAAATCATTAATGTACCTAGCTGGTCATACCTAGAAAGGATTGCTGTATGGTGACATCTTGCAGGGGCAGTAGCTGAAGGTGCTTTTAATTTGTCAGGCTCAGGAGTCATTTCCCCATCAGAAAATATGTGTCCAAAGAACTTGAGTTTGGTCTTGTGAACCTCACACTTTGCTGCGTTCAGAGTAAGACCTGCATCAGCAAGTAATTGGCACACTTGTGTAAGAGCAAAATCAAAAAATCCCTAAATGCAGCAAGAGAACATTCAATACACCAAAAATACCAATCTTAACTAATACGGTGACTGGATTTTAGGGGACCTCCCTTTTGGTTTACTTACACTTGTGTAAGAGCCTTGTCGTGCTCCTTCCGTGTCACTTCAAATACCAATATGCTATCTCTGCAATTAAATGCATTTGTGACAGGTTGAATTTTTTGATGCATAACATCCTGAAATAGTTCTGCAGCTGACAACACTACAAAACTCAACTTTTGTATCTGAACAATCAAACATGAGTCAAAAAAGTATTGATGTACCTGCAATTCTCTTCCAACTGGAGCTGATGACATTTAGATAAATGTAGTTATTTAAAAAATCTGGCATGCATCCGGCCCTACAGGACTGACATTGGATAACCCTTGTATAATATTTAGACAAGAAGTATGGTGAGAATCAATGTGTGGGGAAATGCACTAACCTTGCAATCCAGATCTAAAAGGAACAATTTCAGCTTCCACACTTATTCGATACCACTGCAAACCTTACATCAAAAAAAAATGCAGGTTGGAACTGGACAAAGGGAAAGAGGAATGGGGAAAAAAGAGAGAAACAGAGAAACCGGATATTGTCATGTTGCATATGTTTAATCTGCATTGCAGGGGCACTGACATTTAAAGACAAGCAAAAAATGTTTGTATGATATGGTATGGGCCTTGGGGGGGTCTAATGTTGAAATTGATATACTTGCTGACAATCTGTATCTCCAATGTTCTATTCTGGAATGAAAGTTGATATGGTATCTACAAAGAACATATTGAGTAACTGTACAATATTTGCTTAAGATATTTACCTTCAATAGTATTTGATAACATAATGTGAACTTTAAGTATGTTTGATATAACTGGTTGATAACTGTAATATGAATAGCATTCATTTATGTCATATAGTTTGCAAATTCAATCATCAATCATAGATACAAATTATTGGCTTAATACTGCGTCATTTGCTGTAGTATAATTACACAATATCAGGCAGAATTATGGGAGGAGGGTAACCCAACATTTAGTGCTATTTTCTTAGCTCAAAATGCACCCTTGGGTCCAAAATGTTCGAGTCAAGACGGGAGAAAACATTGGCACCATTCAGTTGCATAATCATGTCCACTATGTGTGGACTAGGATGTCTTTCTCTCTCAATTGCTTAGTTGGCCAGGTGCATCAACACAGATGTGCACTGCGCCCTCACTGTTCTTTTTTGGCACCACTACTATGGGCGACACCCATGGCGAAGGACAAGTGGAGCGCTCTATGATGTCATGCTTCAACAGTGTTTCTAGTTCTTTCTCAAAGGCTTCTTGCAAGTGAAAAGAGACTCTGGTGTGCTGCTGGGCAAACATCCTCATTGATATGACAGTCCCATGTCAGCAGAGGTGGCAAAGTTGAGTAGGCAAGGACTGGATGAAGCTCCTTGAAGAACATGAATTGGTGCTAGCACGGATGCCGCTTTATGTCTCGAAGTTGCTGTGAATGACCTATGACTGCAATGGTTACGAAGCTGCCCACGTGTATACTTTTGTGTTTGAGAGGTGGAGACGTGGCACAGGAGATAAGCTGTTGACCCTCTCAACTGGCATAATGTTAATTGATGCAGCACTGTCTATAATGAAAGTTGTGGGGCAACCGTTGACCTTTATTGCAATCTTGGGGCAATGCCCCAATGAGTTTTCTTGTTTCGTTTGGTGGTTTGCATTTTTCTTTGGTACTTCCTTGCAGGCAGCTAGACCTACATGTGTCCATTGTTAGTCGGTTGATGTCATCAGCACACATCCCTTTTCCTCACTGGCACTCGATTAGGGTGGTCATGAGCCTCGGTAGGATTAACTTGACAATGATCGACTTTGGTTTATACTTTCGTAATTGATGCTGCCTTTTTGTTTTGGGGCCTTGTCGAGAAGGCTTCTGCAACTTTCTGGCGTCCATTTCCTCTTTTCGCTGTGACGCAGTTAGTTTCACTTTTGATCAGCAAACCATCATGAAGTGCTTCTCCTTACCATGGCCTTTGCACATCTGGCCTATGGCAGAACATTTGTCTTCATGTGGATATGAAAACCCACATCAGAAACACAACCTTTTTCCTTTGTAGACGGCGACTTGCATGTGTCTACCTGGTGTTTGTCCTCACTCTTCACGGCCACCGCCGATTCATTTTTCCCCGTTCCAGCTTCCATTTCAGCGGCATGTCGAGCCGCTCTTTCTTCGGCCCTGGCAGCCATTAGCACTTTTTCTAAACTGGGCATCTCTCTCAACATGCGTCTTCTGAAGGAGTTTGAAAGACAGCCATCAATAACTTGAAGACGTTTGGCTTCTTCATCATTAAATTCACTAAATATTCAATGCTTGATAAGCACATAAAGTCTTTCAACAAACTCGTCCATTGTTTCACCAACTTACTATCGCGCTTGATTGAATATGTATCTTTCATAGTCAACGTTCGGCATCAGATTGATCTTGACTTTCTACACTTGCTTGACTTGACAGTCTGATATTGCTTCAGCTTGTGATATGATTTTCTTATCATCTACCTCTTCTAGGGCATCTATTAAATAAACGAATGTCTCGATCAATGCAATCCATCTGGTGCCCATATTCTGCTTCTTGGTGGTGGTGGTTTCAGAAATGTGGCTGCACCGTACATCACGCTCTTTTTGACTGCTGTTGTGAGTATATGCTATTCAGGTGACTGCAGCTGTTCTGTTGGGCCAGTACCTCATGCACAAACTGGCCATGTGCTGGCACCTGGGTCATCACGCCCAATCAGAGGTCATAGGGCACCATCTTCTTTCTTTATGGTAAGAAGCAGTTCTGCCTCTCGTACTTGTTTGTCACTGCTTTCAGCTTTTTGAAATGTGCCAGGTTGTGGTTGCTTCTAGTGTTTCACTCTGTATCATTGATGGCTCTTTGTAGGCTGTGGGGCAGTTTTCTTCTTGGCCTTATCAGTGAGTTTGTGGCAGGCTTTCAAATGTGCTCCTCTGCAGGGCCTTCAGCTTCTTCAAGAGCTGTATGTGGGCTGGAGCAGGGCTTCAATTCCACACACACCAACTTCGAACTGCTTCTCATCAAACTAGTTGCACATGGTAAACAAGAGGAGTTTGTGGTAGCATTGCAAAGTTCCAGGGAGAGCAGACCAGTTTCTTTGGGGCACAGATCCCGCACTCGTCGCCAGTTGTAGCATCTTCCCCAGCCCAGGAGCATGCAAATCATTATGCCGCACACAGAGCTCTGGATTGTACGTCTTTATTGCTCAGCATACAATCTCACTCTGCTCTTTGATTATGTCATAACACCTCCCAACCAGGCACGAACTTCCTCTCCTGAGTCCACCCAGAACCACAAGGGTCCTAGCACACAGTCTCACAACACTACAGAAACTAGCCAGTCTGCACATACACTCACCCACCAGACTACCCATCTGTCCAACAAGCAGTCTAATTCTATTCTCATCGGCAAGCCTGACTGTACATACATTAACCATCTTTGCTCAACGCTTAATAATCTATCTCTCACAGTATGCTCACTAAACACTCTGATGGCATGATGTCTAACCAGATTAGCTGTAAAGTCACTGACCACTTTGGAGCTGTTCATACTAATCAGATTGACTGCACACTCACTACCCTGTTTTATTGTATTCTCACTAAACCGGTTTAACTGTATGCTCTCAAATCAGCCTGATATCATTTTCACTAACATGTATAACTGAATGATGTGTAATCAATCTTCTAAGCACTCATTACCCAATAATTCTGCACAGTCACCCACAAGTATGACTGCACAATCACTACCAATCAACCTGCATACTCACTAAACATCTGGCCTTACACCTGGTGACTCTGGCTACTCTAACCAGATCAGCTACCACCTCACTGGCAGCTGTGCCTAGCCAGTATGTTTGTACGCTCACAAATCACTCTATTAACACGTAGTGACAAGTCTGTCTGTACTCCACAAACCACCTTGCATATATATTGAATGGACAAACTGGCCTTACACTCACTAACTGATCCAGGTATAGTTTCAATGAGCATCAAGGCTGCACGCTCACTAAACTGTCTTACTTAATACCATCCTAGCTGAATGCTCACTAGACTGCACACTCACAGACCAGTCTCTGTGCTCACTAATTTACCTAGTATGGCATTTACTACCAGGTCTGCCTACCCCATGTCTCCTACGCGTGTCACTAACATGTCACTGTATATTAACTAGCCTGGCAGTATATTCACTGATCTACTGGTAGCACCCATTTTACCTTGTTTGCTACCGCCTTTGCCACACACTCAGTCACCAGGCATGATGCACACTTACAAGCCAGTCTTACTCTAAGCTTACAGGCCCAGCTGCAGATTACTGAATGCAGTTGAAGCTACTTGAAACTGGTAAACTGCAATTCTGCTAGGGGACAGGGCATGAAAGCTGCTCACGCTATCTATTTCAAGTGGAATATTTAAGTAATACAGGCACCCTGGTAAGTCTTATGAAAGATATGCACATTAGTGGATTTACTAATCTGCCTGACTGTACTCTCACTAATCTGTCTGGCAGTAAACTCACAAGGCAGCCTGTATGTACACTCGCTGATTACAGTGCTCTTTCCTTTATTACTTTACATTATGCGCCCCAACTTGTCTGCCTGTATGGACCATTAACAGCCTGGCGCTCCCCCTAGGCTATCTGCCCAAACTCTCTGTATGAAGCCCCAATGTAGGATCAATCGCCAGTCCTGCATGCTGAGCACAGAATGCATTTTGTACAAGTTTTAAAAACGCATCAAGTCCTGAAGCTAGCCCCAGCATCCTTTAGAGCCCTGGAAGGATGAGATGAAACCCTTGTTTACCTCCTGGGGAACAGGCACTGGCATACCATGCGGTACCTTACACCTTTAAATTTGCGCTTTCAGCTGGGCAGAACATTTCAGATTAGAAAAGTGTGAAGTTATTGAACATTTCAGAGTAGATGAGGTGAAACACTGAGTGGACTTGATGGAATCTGAACCCGCAACTATGGGGTCAAATAAAATTCCTGCAGTTAATTCATTAGACCAGTGATCCACCAGAGCTGGCAGCAGATGCACCCCTCACCCCCCAAGACTTCCGCTGTCCCCCACCATCACCCCCTCACCACTGACCCTGTGCCCACTTCCCCCCTCTCTGTACCTCGTAGGCCTACCATGTCCTTTCCATTGTATATCTCATGATGTTCCCCCCACAATACAGCCTGTACCCAGAAATCCAGTGCTCCGCTCCTACGCAACAGACACAGTCGTTTGAACTTGGGAAAAGTTTCTACCTTCGCAGACGGTTTCCGGATACACCCAACTTTGCAGGCACAGTTAAAAACAAGCATTTGCAATGCAATAGGTCTCGCATTTGCGATAGTTTAAGCTATTGGCATTGTAAATGACAATGACTTTTATTTATCTGTTTTGATAATTAACAAATAAATAAAAGGCATTGTTATTTACAATGTCAATAGTTCAAACTCTTGTAAATGCGAGACCTTTTTTCATTTCAAATAAGCGGCTGCCATTGTCCCGGGCTGCTTAGAAAGTGAAAGCGCGCATGGCGTGCTGAATGTTGCAGGAAACCATGTCGTGCCTGCAGTAGCAGAAACTCATTAAAGAAAATAGTGCTTACAGACTAAATAAGACGTACCATGTAACAACAGAAGTAAAAGGACCAGTCCTCATGGGAGGTTACAAATGAAGACAAAGTGGTACTAAGGAGGGACTAACAAGCCTATTAACGAATCAGAAGCCAGCATTTACAAAGGACAGTGACACAAGCCAATGAAATAGATGGGCGGAGAGTGGGTGGAGCTTCAAGTCCATACTCTAATACAGCATGTCTTGCAGAGCGGCGCATGCGTTGCCTAGGCTCGAACTAAAAATAGCACAAGCCTTGGAACCCACAGAGTGGATTGCTTGTCAGCCCTGCCTTAACATGGGAATAATCCTTTATAAGGACCTATTGCCTCCGAGTGTGAATGAGGGTTGTCTCTAGGCTTGATTTCAGGTCGTGTGCAAGTGTGGCGACCCTTTGACCAAAGTTCTGGGGTGCTGCACCAGGAGGAGAAGTGCCAGTACACAAAGCATCAGGTGCTGGGCTACAGCACGGCCTCCCCGGGAGTAGGGGTTGTGTAGAAGGGATTTCCACCAGGGGGGCTTTGCCCGGGATGGGCCTACCTTGGAGACCCATGTCTAGATTCATTTTCTCCAGAGTCCATTGAGATGGGTCATAAGAACTCACTCTGTAAGAGACCAGTTAATAAAGGCCCTAATGTGGCACTCAGACATTATGAGTCTTTAATTCTTAGTTAACACAAGGTTCCTAAACCACATAAATTAGATGGAGGCACACATTCAGGCTTGTATGAGTTCTATTCAAGGCTAGCGATTGTTGAAGAAGGCACGCAAATAAATGTTGCACATTCACTGTAGACGAGGCACCTGTGAGCCCAGTCCAGTACAGGTTACTAACAGACACCTGCACAGTAAGGCAGCCATTAGTTGAGTTGGGTTTTTAAAAAGCAAGGGCTAATTTACATATTCCTTAAATAAATGTTGCCTGTAGGGCAGGTGTGGCCAATCCTTCCCTTCCCTTCTGCACATGTGTACTCTACTTTGCGGATAGAGCTCTCAAGTCCATGATATTTGCAGGAAGAAAGGCATACCACTTGGTGGTTTTTTTTGTGCATTGCCTCCCCCTCCCGTCGCCTTTAATCTGCATTTTTCATCATTTCAGTTTTGTCTCTCTTTACCTTTAATTCCTCATCCAACGTTCTGGGAGTAAGGCCTACTGCTGCCCTCATTGTTGTGCCTGCGTAAGGCTAAGCCTAAGAGTATGTTGTGAACATTTCCTCTGCCAGTCTAAAGAGTAGCCTACCAGCTGCACTCCCAAAACACCGAGGTCTTCATGGCACAAAGTCTGGACCCCTCTCTCATCAGCGCACCATTGTGCCATGAGAGTAACAGGGGAGGAGGGGAGGGGTGGCTTGGCGGGAAGATTGGTTTTAATGGCAGAGGTTGATATCCAAGATGAAGTCACCCATTGCCACTTGTCCAACAGGAAGTGAGTCACACGGTGGGAACATGTCTGGAATTTGTAGGAAACCACAACACCTCTGGACGTTCAGTAGAGGTCTCATGACACTAGTGTTCAGCCAGTGGACCTTTAATTCCTGGCGAGTGAAGCACAGAGACGTTGTGACTATGTGGGAGGCTGGTGGTTCTGAAGCACCTCAACTGGGTGATATCTATGAGTGGAGACACAGACCTTTTCTTCAGAATTTCTCTAGGCTCAAATTTCTTTGTGGTTGACAGTTCACTCACATCAAAGAGAGTCACTTTAAGTATGTGGTAATTTTGTCTTATCAAAAACCATCGAACTTCCTTAAGAGGCAACTAAATGCATGCAAATGTAATGACGCAGAGACGACAACAACTTCAGCCTTCCCCGGCAGGTGCCATGTGTTTCTATTAATAAAATCACCCTATAGCCATCACTCGTAGGACACCAGATGGGTTGAATGAGACAATCAATTACGTCACTACCTATGGCATAACGTACAGGAAAACACCGTTTGACATCCCCTGATGGCCACTGCTAAACCATGTAAGACCAAGAGCAGACAACATCCCCATCCCGGAACTGGGAAAGGGCCCCCCTTTATTGATGGTCTGTTTTGCAAGCGAACCACCAAGGTCCACAGCTCTATGAGGGTCCCACTGTTTCAAGGTGGAACCCACTTCCATAGCTGCTTATAGGTACCCTGGGAGCGGGTAGGAGTCAGCCCAGAGGTACAGCGATGGCGGCGGTAGGTGATGTGGGCAACACATTTCAGCATTCATTAAACTTTGAAATGGCAGGCGGATGAACAAAGATTATGTCCACTGCAAACATAACAAATGAACAGTTGAGACAAATCCGACATTGTAAGTTCTAAACCCCCCCCACTGCCCCCAACAACATTAATGTACATACTTGTGGGATATATGTTCTGCATGTGGTGGTCTGCACTATATTAAGAACCTGTAATACATGAGTGAATGTTCAAATAAAGACAATTCTGTAATTAGATTCCAGATCTAACTTTGGTTGAGAAGGAAACCGAGAATTACCTAAATAGAAGCAGAGTCAGGTACAAGCAGAGGCGGAGGAGGAGACCAACTACAGCAGCAAAGGGGGGAAGGGGCGAGGCTTTGAGGAAGGAGGATGCCACAGGAGGGTCCTTTGTCTTGGATATGACATTGGTACGGCCCAGGATCCCAGCTGGGGGGAGGGGACCCGGCACACTAAAGGGATGTTGGGACTGGGTAGGCGGGTGCTCAGGCACCACCATTCTCCAACCTTTGCCAAAAGGGGTCATTGTCCTCGTCAGCCTTCGTCTCCGTCCAGCCAGCTCGGTCCTTCGAGGCCTGGGAGTACCAGAACTGGGCGGCGAAGTTCATAATGAGCTGCCCCCACTTAAAGACTGTTCTAGAGGGGGTTTCTGCCGAGATCAAAGGCCCGTTCTGGCACCGGCGTCCGCCACCCGACCCTGGGACTGGGAAAGGAAAATTGAGCGCTCGGCTCTGGCCTATTTAAGGGGATTAGGTCAGAAGCCGACCTGTCCCTGTCAATTTGAGTCAGGTCCCGGCTTACGCAAGTGACGGCCGGCGAGCCGCGCGCTGCGAGCTTTAAGTGAGCTATTTAGGGAGCCTGCCAGCCCTCTCTCATCGACTGGGCAGCTTTAAATCTAAAATAGAACTTCATATACCTTCGCAACCTTCCAAAGCATTCAGCTAAGAGAAATGAGTGGCTGTAGCTGCCACTGCCAACGGCCCACATTTGTGAATCTAAAGCTACTGTGTGCCTTTAACTCGCACCGCAGTGCATGCTGGTACTGGAAGTCCTGATTTTCCTTAAAAGACAAGTACACCCTAGAATCCATAGACGGAACTTATTATACCAAAGCTGGGTCTTAAAATATTCATGTAAGTAGCGGACAAAGGAGTCACGCAACACAGAGGAGGACAGGACCACGGGTGGGTTTTAAAGTAGCGAAAACGTATTTTATTTTCACAGCATGAACTTGTAAAGTATCAGGAAACCCAGTGCTTTAATTGAGCCGGTACTGTCCGGTACGGAGTACCAGTACTTTTTTATTTTGAGAGGGAGAGTACCTGTACTCAAAAGAAACGTAATACTTTTAATTGGAGAGTACCTGCACTTCTCTTTACCATTTCAAGTACTGAGGAAACCACTGCCAATTTTAACTTGTCTTTACATTTTGCAAAATAAGCTTTGCATAAAAGTTAGAAATGATTCAAGATAAACTTACATTAATTGAGAAATGAGCAACATCATTTACTGTCTGGCGTCAATTTCTAACGAGTGCGTGGTCATGTTATCCTCACCCTATGCAATGTGATCACAGTTCTGCACACTGTTGCATAACCAGGAATTTACATAAATAGCGCCAAATAGCAGGGAGAGCCACCCATGACAGAGACCGATCTCAACCTTCCCTGGAAATGAAGTCTCCACCATGTGGGCAATCCTGATTTAAACCTAGAAAAAAAAAGAACAACAAAAAAAGGCAAAGATCGTTAAAAGGCCAACCACCTTCACCTCTAGCCAGTCCCAAATCCACATCAAAATAATTTTAGAACCATTTTAATCCAAAAAGGCACCATTTGTCTGATCTTCTACTTTGGTTTTCAGTGTTTTCCGGCTCCACCTATATAAACCATTTAAATATGCGGAAGAGTGGGTGTGAAATTGCCACTTGGCACAGATGAGAGACGCAAACGAGTAAAGACAAAGAGGGCTGGCTACTAGTTGCCCCGGCTTATAAGACGCAAACCCCACCCTCTGGGACCAACCCCTTCAAGTGCCCAGGAAAGATACAACCCTGCTGCCCTCCCAAGGCATCAAAGGACCTCTTTGGGTTGGAATCAAACAGGTAGAAAACTAGGGAGAGGAGAACCAGCTCTGCAGGCAGGAAATGATGAGCTCTTCACAAGGGGAAAAGTGCCAATAAAAGAAACTGCTTTGTACTTACCCCTTGGCACAGATTTAGGCCCAGATTTACTAACTTTACACTAGTTTTTCATCACAAGTGACACAAACCAGGCACAAAGTGCTTTTGTGGGATTTACATGTTGGGATGTTGCTTAAAACAACAAAGTGCTATGCTTTGCTTTGTGCTACTTTTCCCTAATTTAAGTCAAAGGGGCATACCATGAGTGGTACATAGATGATCCCATGCAACCACTCATGGGTTTTGATGCAAATTCCTATCTACTAACATTTGTAGTCAGGGATTTGCACCCAAAAATTACTCCTCCTTGAGGCTGATGTAGCAGTGGAGAAACTTTCAAAAGGTTCCACATTTTTCCAACTTTGCTTATGTGCTGCACTTTACAGGACAGATATGAATTGGGGCAAGTATCAAAGTATAGTTTGTGTACTGGAGGGCCCCCCCTTAAAGTTAAAAAACCTATGCTTGGCAGAGCACACAAAACCTTGCACCATAGTGCAAGGGTGTGTGCGTTGGCACATAGCAGCCTAAAGTGCGCTAGCTCAAGCACAGAAAGAACAGTGCCATATCTTCTAGATATGGCGCTGTTTTTCTCTCACTCTTTGATGCAACGCTGCAAAGCGGCTTTGGTTTCTTTCTTTGTTTGAGCCATCAGGGTGGCCTCAAAAGGCTCAATTAATTCTGATACTCAATGCAAAAACGTTTAAGCTCTTTTTCAATCCTTTTCTCATATGCATCTAATCTGTCAAGTTACTCCTCACCACCACTCGTACCCCCCTCACATAGCTCTCCCTACTCATTTGGCCAAAGGCCCATGCTCTGTCAGACATCTCACTCCCTGGTCTCTTGACTCCACCTCTCTTTTTGAAAGGACTTGAAATCTTACGCTCACTCCTTATGCTACTGTCCTTCTTCTTGATTATACATCTCCTCTTGTGCTGACTTCTAAACCTTATCGACTTCCTGGCCTCTTTCTTCCTGCAGATTCTCTCTACTCCTCACCCCAACCTCTCTTGCTCCACTTCCTCTATAATCAAAAACCTTACCTCTGATTTTCCCTCCGTCAACACTCACATAACCTTTAACCTTTAATCTTGAAATCTTGAACATTGAACCTTTAACCGCTGATGGTTTTTCTAACAAAGACCCTGATGTTCCTTCTAGCACTCTTCATCTACTCTCTGGCACCAAAGGTTTCCAAAGAGAGTTCACAGCCTTTGACCTTAATCTCAGTATCATTTCTAAACTTATCTACCCTTCAAAGCACCCTTGATGGACCTTTTAGTTCATTGCAGCCTACCTCTACCTACTACCCCACATCCCTGTCCTCTCTCAAAAGCCTTGCCATAGCATCCCTCACCCAGATCGGGATTCTGATTTCTCTCTGCCTCCCCCTGCCTTCAGTAAAGTAGTACCTCATTTTGACCTCACTAATGCATACCTCCTCTGTCAAGGCAAACCTCCTAGAAATACTTCCTACAAGCCAGCCTATTACCCCAACATCAACCTGGACTCCCCTTCTGCTCCCCCCACTACCAATCTGCCCAACACCCTCTCTTTTATTCCCCTTCCCATCATTTCCAGATCTACACGTTTGGAGATGAGCTACAGAACAGAATTGTCAACAAACAACCAGTGTCAGAAGAAACTACAACAATTCTCACTATAAAGACACTGATCATATTAAACTCAGCACGCTTGTAGACCTTGAGTTGGATTTTCTTAACCAAGTCCTCACAGTAATACTAAATTCTAAAATGTTGAACTTTATTAGAGGCATTAAGGGTACTGATCACTATCTGATTCTCACCATGGCCCAGTGAATGGTTGTATGACGGAACCCCGCATGCATTTACCATGCATGCCTTTAAAATGCAGTCTCTACCCTGACTGTCACGTTAACACGGGTTCCTTTTCCACGCAAGTCGTTACAACGACTTACCTTAGGGGGGAGCTGGACTTTAGAATAGTATAATTTACTATTCTAAATCCAGTCTACGCAACGTTAGGGAAGGTGTTGGACTTAAATTCCAACACCAGTCCAACAAGGCACCCCCTAAAGCAAGTTGTTGTCACGAATTCTGGGGTAAAGGAATGTGTGGCAACGTCGTAGTCAGGTAGTGACTGCGTTGTAAAGGCAGATCATGGTAGTGACTGCGTGGTAAAAGATGTTTTTCCCAAACAATAGGTTAAGATGGCTTCCTTCTTCAAACCCTTGCCTTAATTGCCCAGTATGGCAAAATCATACACTAAATGAAGTTGCACTTTGTTAAACCAACTTAAAATCCTTGAGAAAGATTATATTTGTGTTCAACAAGATCATACATAACAACAGGGAAGGTCTACATTCCATGGAAAGTGTGTTAAGAAAAGCCCCTACTGTATCTAAACAGGCCACTTTAGAGAGGAAGTTTACAAGAATCTTCTCTATCGAAGAAAAGCCCTTTTTTTCACTGACAATACAAAAAGCCTCGCACAAACCTAGAGAACTCTACAAGATTAAAAACAAACGATGTCATGAGATCCCTTCCTCAATAAAAACAAATTGCAGCGATCTTGCAGACTAATTTAATCTGAACATCTAGAGACTTAGAACAAGATTGACCGACTTCGTCCATCACCTGACATATACAGCATTATTCTCACCTGAAAATCCCCCAACACATCTTGGTCTTCTTTCACACAGAAGTAAATTGGTTGAGAAGCTATTTGTCAAACAGATCCCATCATGTTAAAATAGGACCTCCATGGCTTCCTCCTTAGCAGTGGCTTGTCGTGCACCACCAAGCTCCACCCTTGCACCATACCTGCCAACTTACAAAATATTTTCACAGTGTGAGGAGAGGGTGGGTCCTTGGAGGGGGTGGGGCCTGATGCTGAGAGCTAACAGGCACTCTTACCCTTACCAAGCCCTCACCCCCTCCCAAATGCTGTTGCCAATGTCATGGGGTTTTATTCACACCTTTTATGGATATTGGCTGTTTACAGGCTCTGAAACTAGCTGGAAATCCACTGTTTACAGTGGTTTTCAGCGTGTTTTCCCTGCCACCGTGTGATTTCAGCTCCTCATCGGTGACAGTGTGAGGGGAGCCGAAATCGTGTGATACACAGTGGCACCGTGTGAGTTGGCAAGTCTGTTGCACTTACTCCTAAGCTTTTATGTGAAACACTTGTGAAGGTTTTATTCCAACACATCACCTTCTACTAACAACTATGATATTCTGCCACATCAAAATATTAGCCACGCTGATCGTATCAATTCTCTTAACAACTATTTCTATGACACTAATTTGTGGGTGGCCAAGAGGAAACTAAAGCTCAATTACACAAAATAGAGTTCCTCCTCCTGTCCTCTACCAATTCCAAACAACGGACTCAGGAGTGGACTGAAAAACTCACCAAACTTTACATTATCCTGAAGATTGTGGCCTTAGCTGAAAGTATCAGGAAAACCACTGGCAATTTTAACTTGCCTTTACATTTTGCATAATAAGCTTTGCATAAAAGTCAGAAATGATTCCAGATAAACTTACATTCATTGACAAATGATCAACATCATTTACTGCTTGATATCAATTTTAAACGAGTGCGTTGTCACGTTTTCCTCACCATACGCAATATGATCTCAGTTCTGTACACTGTCTCACTTTACATGAATCCCTCAATCTTGACTTGCATATAGGGAGCTTGCCAAACGTACCATATACCAATCGAAACGTCTACCCAATATTAAGCCTTTCTAGCACACTGAAGTTTTAAAACTGCAGTTCAGTTGCTTGTGATCTCACACACTCGGTAATTCCATTCTTACTATATTTTTTAGGTCACAACCCCTTAAAGCAAGCCACCATTCTGCTAATGACTGATCATAAACACCTGAAGACTGTATAGGTTTTCCTCTGTTCTAGAATCTCTCAACCTGCTTCTTCTAGCCACCCATTTGCTCCACAAGGCAGACTGCCTCGCCCACAATGCCATTCACCTATAGACATCAACCTAACTTGTGAAGATTCTTGAGAGAGTCGACCATCAAGCAAAACTTAGCAGCAAATCTTTTTAAAGATGCCCTGAAAATACAGAATGTGCTTTGTCACTTCCCTCTAAATCATTAAAACTAAACTGATGACTCACTTACTGCCCTCAGTTATAATCTTATTTCTTCCTTTCCCTCCCTTATATAGCATATACGCAGGATGCTGCATTTGCTTTCTTTGAATCTTGTTCCTCTATCAAATTAAATATTTGCATCTTTTTGAGTCTGATTGATCCTCACGTCAAAAGCTTTGTCTTATTTTCCTAAGGTTTTCCTGTTTCTTCTCTGGAATATCATTTTCAACTAAATCTGAAGTTCATACATGAAGAGATCTAACACTCTTTTGGGTTAAGTAGCTCTATATTAAAAAGTATAAAGAAATACCTTTGTAAGAACATACCTGAAGGTCTAAGGTAGGTGGATAATTCTTGTTCATGGCCATTTTAGCAAAAGTGCCCCCATTCAGAGGCATATAACAAAGTTTCCTCTTTGTTGGTTGATATCAAGATCAAGCTCTCTAGACAAGGGATGCTGGTTAGTGGGCAGTCGTAGTGTTATTGAATGTTGTCGGTCAAGTTTGACATTGTGCGCTATACCATGCATTTGGAAGGATTGGACAGCTGGGAAGTCTTGAAAAGAATGGCAAAGGCCCAGTTTAGTTCATTCTTAACTAATAGAAACCAACCCATATGCTTGGAAGGCCACATATAGCATTTCTGAGAAACATACACTGTGGCGTACCATCGGGCTCCACTGTACACCTTTGGACCCTTTCTATATGTATCTTTTATTGCTGGAGGAGTTACTTAGGAAATGGAATTTATTTTAACAGACAATGCTTCAAAGCCTTTCTCATCCCACTACAAAAGTTACAGAGAATTTAGAAAATCCTCAATGTCGCAAGCCCTGATATCCTTACAGTTGGTGCTGGTGGTTAGATGTATTACCATTAAAGCACTGCACACCTCACTGCACCCTGGACATCGAGGAATCCATGAACTTGGACCACCTGTCTTTGAACATAAACTCTGCACCTATCACCACCAAATATCACTATACAATAGGTTGGACCTTCTTATGACTATCTCTCCCTTTGAAAATTGTTACTTTTCTAAACAGAGGACTAAGCTTTGAAACTCAGTTCCTCAACAATATGAAGATTTAATAATCACTTAGAATTTCAGAGGATTATAGAAACTAAAAAGTTGGCTTTTCCCATCCATATAATTACATGATTCAGATGACCATAAAATGATAAGGATGCGCGGCTGCATCTATTCTCACAGTCTTTGCAAAACCACATCTTCTCTGCAGTGATATCTGGTGCCCTATGTTTGAAGTATGCCTTTGAACCTCACACACCGCTCGAAAACCTCTCATAAAGGCCAAACTACATCCAACATTCAAAGGAGCATGCACTTTGAAAGGGCGCCCAGGAAGATGACACAAATTGGACCACTTTGCTTCCTCATCAGAGGTATGAAGGGCTCTATAAATTCTACAACACAATACATGGTGGACAATCAGTTGGCAGTTGTGGAGTGTAGATAATTGCCAGATTTCGCGTGGCAGGGGGAACTCCAAAGGAGGGTGCACTACAGCAGACTGTCTATGAATGAGTCAAACATGGAGATGATGCCAGTGGGGTAAGTACCATACTCCTCCTAGAATTTCATTGGCCAGAACATTTGGGTGCCCCTCACTCTCTACTTGTGTACAGTTGGATCAAGATTTTATCAACGAATAACTAAATTTTGGAATAGATGAGGACAGGCAACTCCCAAAAGATATGGTAAAAAAGATATCCTACTGTTTCTAACAACTCGGTGAGGATGCATGATCAAGACCACACACCTTAGCAGGATCCACCACTGCAACAGACTGCCTCAGGCTGCCATGCTATGCTTTCATCCGTTTGCAGTAGACCAGAATAGTGCACTAAGGTGATGTGCAATCTGATCATATCTTTCCTCATTTTAACTCTTGCCACGCCTCCAGTGGTTACCCACTGTGGCAAGAGTTAGAATGTTAAATTCTCTCTCTGGGGCATAAGGCACTCCACAGTGAAGACCTAGTATGCCTGAGGGACACCCAGCAGCCACACAGGGGTTGTCTGATAGAATATCATAGCTAAACATATCTTTTGGACAGAATATCGGGTCACAAATATCAAGGACCAAAATATCGAGAAGGTAAGTTCAAATTGGTACGTAAAGATTTACTATTCTTAGCTCCACATCTGCGTACCTTGATGATATATATATCGACAAGGTACATATATGTGGAGTTAACTATAGTAAAACTTTGCTTAACCATAGAAACTTACCTTCATGATATTTTTGTCCTCAATATTCTTGACACAATATTTTGGACTCAGCATTTTGTTGAAACACCCAGACAGGTTAGAAGATCAATTATCATCCTCGGCACTGAAATGGCAAGTGGGAATAAGGCTTCAAGAGCTGGGTAAGTGTACCAGGGTCATGCCTCTGGAAATGCTTACTAGCATCTTTAGGGTAAATGAGGTCGACAGGACCTTCACAAGGCCTTAAAGTTACTTGTCCATGAAATCTTCTTCCCTTTAGGTAGCCCAGCTTGGTGCGTGCTTTGGTTATTTCCGCTCACTTCTTAAATTTAAGTCCTTCCTAGAGGGTAATAATCCCACGCGCACTGAGGCGCCCACAGGGATGGAAGGCTGTGCATGCTACAAATCTTCAGTTTCCACACATATCATTATATTGAATTAAGGCAAAATGGATACTACATCCCGTACTGGGAGCAGGAAGTCATCCCCACAAACCCTAACTGCCACTCACAGACAATCACTCAGCAACATCACACAAGTATCAACACTCCATGTATCATTAACTATGCATAGAACTACACACTATACTACACACACTTTGTGTCTGCCTTTTGCTACAGTAATATCAGTTACAGTATGACAAATAATTTTAAACAGTTAGGATGACACCACCTATCACGTGACTAAAAACCAGCGGTCTTTGCATTCTGGGAGGTCAGTGTGACTCTGGGGTTCCGAATCCAAGGTAGGTAACCTAAGCAATGACCTCAGACATATGTGCGGGCCTTCGGAAGTTGTGTGTTTCATAGGTGTGTCCCCAGGCCAGGAATGTGAGAATGACATGTTTACTTTCCCTCCTAGGTATGGCTGGAGAGGCAGACATTCATTCTCTTAGTAGAATAATGGCTGCTAAGGTCGCTCCCTCTTTACATTGATTGCCCCATAGGGATTTCCTCATTGGCCCTCCCATGCCAGAGGAGAACCAGCATACATTAAATCATCTAACAGTAGTTACTGCAAATATCCATGTATGGCCGGGCACACGTTTTATGGCACTGACGTAAATTGCGATTTCCTTAAATACCAGATTAGAGCCCTCGTTATGAGGTCCACTTAACTCCCATGATGCCGGTAACAGAAGTTACCAGCCCCCATCAGAACTATGAGATCCACACTAACACCACAGATCTGTGGTGTTTCTCCCAGGAAATAATGGGACATAACGAGGATTTAATAGGGAAACAAAACCCGATTCCACCAAATCCTCTGGTTATTCCTCATTTCCCAGAAAAACCTCATGCCTCATGGCTACAGCTGTAAAGGCAGTTAACTGCACACCCCCGGACATACCGGGATACCTGGTTCGATTACTCCAGGGGTGGAGATGGATTTAAAAGGTATTTAAACCGAGCCTCGTAATCTAGTTGTAAAATGTTGGGAATTGTTTGGTCACTTGTTCTGGAATGGATTAAAAGATGCACTTCAGATCTTCAAATTAAAAAGGAAAAGATTTTATTTGAACTGTGATTTTTTTTTCTTCAAAATCCGTTTTAGTTTACAGAATGGCCATGGAATTTGTGACATCACCAGACAGGGAGAAGCCACTCAGTGCTCTGTGTTGTACATGAGCTGATTAATCTTAAAGGAGAACGCACAAGATTCACAGAACTGACGGGGGGTTTATTTAATTGATTGCAATTGGCCTTCTCTAGGGTGGTTATTTATCGTTTCATCATTCTTGTTCAGAGATTTTGCAATATTGGCTTTATCAGATAAATCCTAACTGACACATTTTGTCCTAGAAGGGAGAACTTTCTCAATGTAATAGTTTGAAATGTACAATGAACAACACGGTTCGTTATCTAAAAAAAATAATACTCAAAGGTCAGCAATATTAAAATGCGTGTGTGCTAGATAATGGGTTCTGTGCCAGTTGAATATTTCCTTAAATAGCCTTCTTGTAGCGAGAGAAAACAATCTTTAGGTCTTCAGAGTATCTAAAACAATAGAAGGCACCTTGTAGTGCCAAACGAGGTGATGAGCTAGAGGTTAGGCACAGATGGATCTCTGCAGCTGGCGCTCAACAAGTTGAACTATGGTTCTCACCCATTGTGCCAATATAGGCAACTCACCCCCCAACATGGAGACATAGCATGCACAGCAATAAATAACCACATGAGACTTGTTTGTGGGAAAACATATTGCCGCAGGTTTATTTCATATAAAATTATGCCAACGTGGTGGGTTAACTTACGGGCGATCCAAGGGCAGGCAGCGGTGACTAACCTAAGCTGCCCTGCCCGCCTGATGCCAACTGCACCATGGCCAACCCAATCGGTGCTCACTTTTACTGGGGATTATCCCCCTTACATACCATGGACCACCAGTCCATCATTATACTCACGCCTTTTAAGGGGCGGAACGTGTCCAGGCAAGCCCCCGGTTGCTCAGGCTTACAACCACCCGAAGGACTAGCGGGCGCAGTCGTTTTCCTCCAGGGTCCTGCCGTAAAGACTCCTGGGGTTGTTTGGCATATGCACCCCTATTGTGCTCCTGAAGAGGTACCCCTATATACCATTCAGCCTCAGGATCGCCCTGTAACTCCGTCTGCAACACGAATTAATAATTTAAAATTTTCATGCCCTAGCTACCCACCCCAGCTGCACGCCGGGTATGCGGTAGAGAGGGAGCCGGCGTGGCGCGACGATCACAAAAGGCAGGCTGGGAGGGAGGGGCAGGTATAAGTACCTTGCCCTCCGCCTCCTGAGCTCCGGAAATGACGCCAGGATCATGCGCCGGCGGTGAGGACCCCAAGAGGGGATCCAGGCACTACACTGGGGCTGTGCCTAATGTGCACTAGGGTGGCCGCCCTCTTAAGTGGGCACCCTGGGTGTACTGTGGGCAGCCTCATTTCCTTGCCCTAATTGTGTGTCTCGCAGCGACAGACACTGGCAAATTCAATTTCACGTCTGCCCTATACATCGATTAACCAATCAAAGTGCCAGGTCAGATTGTCACCTGAAGTGTCCGAAATAGAATTCAAACATCCTTTAATTAATCACACCTTGTTAAATTGCAGTAGACAGGGCACATAGCCCTCTGATTGCTGTTCTATACATTAGTATGTAATTGTTTTTAGGTCTCGTCTAGGCAGCGCTCCTCGAGACATGCTGTTTTCAGAATATGAAATGAAATTAAATGAAATGAAGAATTTGTATAGCGCTACATATACCTGGAGGTGTCTAGCGCTTAATGAGCACAAAGGCAGAGGTATTACAGTGGAGGTGCCCTAATATAGCCAGTTTTTTAAACCCTTCCTGAATTTAAGCAGATTGGATTCTTTTTTTAGGGATATAGGAAGGGAATTCCAGAGTTTGGTGGTGGTGTAGGCAAATCTTTTTCCTCCCCATTTTACTTTGTGTGCCTTGGGGATAATCCAATCTCCACTATCTGATGATCTGAGTGGTCTGGCTGGAGTGTAGGATTTGAAAAATTGCGACAGTTGCCACGGACCAAGGCCGTGTCCAGCTTTAAAAGCTATGCATAACGCTTTAAATTGAATACGTTTGCTAAAGGGCAACCAGTGTAGCTCCGTGAGGGCCCTGGAGACCGAATCATAGCAAGCTTTAAGCTCCCCCCATGTTCCACCCATGTTTTAAATTGGCTCTATTAAATGTCTTTTGGAAATGCTTTTTTTCCTTTGGTTAATGTCTTTAGTAGTCCCTCCTTAGTCCCTCGTTTTCTGCTGTTGTAACCTCCCATTATGATTGCCCATGTTACATGTGACTTTACTCGGTTCGTTTTATTTTCAGTTTCTCGGCACTCTTTTCTTAATGACTTGTTCATCGTAGCTGGAGTTGCAGGCACAACAGCTATGCACTTCTCCGACCGCACTTCCCCAACATGCCCTCTCTATGAGCAAGAGCTGCCTTCTCCGTCTCCCTCCTGCTTTTTATTATTTATTTCCTGAGGCTCCCCCACCTTTCTTTTCAATGTATATACTTTTGTAGCATTTGCGCATGCCACGCTTTAGCTTCAAACGTTTAAAGCTAAAGCACGGCGTGCCGCGAATGCTGGAAAAGTAAATAAATAGAAACAAAAGACGGGCGTCCGCCGCCTTTCTTTTCTATTTATTTACTTTTGTAGCATTTGCGGCACGCTGCGCTTTAGCTTCATACGTTTCAAGCTAAACTGCGGCGTGCACGAATGCTACAAAACTAAATAAATAGAAGGAAAAGCATGCAGGTTCCTTTACATCATTGCCGGCTTTGCAGCTTTTACGTCAGCTTTACCTTTAAACATGGCGGCCACCCTCCTTTCTTTTCAATTTATTTACTTTTCTTGCATTCATGGCACTGCATGCTTTAAACATATGAAGTTGTTGTATGGTGCATTTAATTTGCTCTGCCAAAGCCCACTCAAATGGACATGGAAGCCCCAGGCTTCATTCAGCTCGCTTTGCTTTTGATACCGGCTAATGAGGAAAGCATAGTGAAACCAGCTGAGGCACACTCAATAGGATACAGCAGTAGCTGAAATATCGGGTTTGCACTATTCCGAGGATATTCGGGCTTCTCAACCCTGCTGACTATAATGCATTTGACTGTAATCCAATACCAAGCAAGCTAAGTTCGTCCAGAAGGGAGACCTAGCGGCGAAGGGTCTCCCTTGAAGCCTTGAGAACATCTAGGGGTGGATTGGTGCCACTGCAGCCTCTTTAAAGGGATGTCTTCGTACACTGAGCACGCTTCTGCTCCAGTATGTTAAGCAATACTCCATCTTCAGTGCACCTCCCGATCTGTGGGTGTGTGCAAAGTCCAAAGCGCAGAGATACCCCTTCGGGGGTGATTCAGGCGCTATATAAAACCTACAAATAAATAAATGCTGCATGGCTAAACACTTATAAGATCTCAAAGGCAAATGCATAGATAAAAGACATTATCATTTACAATGACAATAGCTCTAATTCTTCCAAATGCAAGACCTATTTCATTGCAAATGCTTGTTATTTGGAGTGCCTGTATTTGTCCTATCTAGCAGGACCGGCCTCTGCCCATTTAGCGCCACAGGCAAAAACCGAATGTGCTGCCCCTACATCTTCTGAGGAAAATACTCCACCCACCTGCTCAACGGCCTGTACGAAACCTTATGGCAACATGACAGGTCTAGATATGCGTGTTTTCTCGTCTCAGGTTTGCATGTAGTACAGCACTAGTGTAAGAGGAGAGCATGGGGGTTCTGAAAGGGAACTGATTGAGGCCGGGAACACAAGCAGGCTTTTGGTTCATTGGCGGTCTCCAGAGACCAGGCCTGACCCAATTCAGCAAGTTTAGACTGGTGTTAGACTCACTTTGTAGGAGAGTAGGGTCTGCTTCTTATAGTTACCCCCACTTTTTGCTGATGTTTCACTGTTTTTCGACTTAGCCAGACTGAGGCCCTGCTAATCAGGACCCAAGTCTATCTGCTTTCTACTCAAAATTGATTGTATGTACTTTAGGTACACTCCAGATTGGATTCTGGGGTACCCTTGTGAGTCCCTAGTATATGGTATACTATGTACCCCAGAGGCCTACCAGGGGCTGCAGCATGTATTGTGCCACCCCTGGGAAGCCTTTTAAAATGACACAACAGGTCTGCTACAGCAGCCTGTGTAAGGTGGTGTATCCACCCTTACTGAGATATAGGTTCCCTATATCTCTCCATATCACTGCACATGTAAACCTATCAGTCACCCCTATGGCAGGCCTTAACAATCCTGAAGGCAGGGGCTGGGTTTCATGTGAGAGGGTGCTCATGCATGAGCAGAGCCCTCTGCAGCTTTCGGAATCTTTATTCCGGGGTTGTTTGTGATGCAGCCAAACCATATACTCTTAAGCGCATTATAACCAAACGGTAAATGCTAACTTTGGAATGGCTGCATGGAAAACTGTGGTGTTTGGTGTCAAACACCTTGGGATCATACCCCCACACCAGTAACTGGTGTGGGAGTATGATCCCACCCTTCTAGAGGGAGAGACATGACAGCACCGGTATACCCGGTACCAGCTAACAGAGCCCTGGCATCACAAAATGGATGCTGCCAGCCACAGACACAAGTCTGCCCTCCTGCTGCTGGACGAAGCTCTGGCAGGGGAGGCCTGGACAATAGGTTTCCTGTCACAGGGAGGTGTGACCACCTCCCAGACAGGCTTTAGTGTATTGGGGCTGGGTGGGTGCACTCTCAGAGTGCTTTGAAGTCTGCACTGGGGGCACATTTGGTGTCCCTGTGCATAGTCCAGCTCAAACCGGTTGCAGGGGCACACAGCCTGCTCTGGCGCGAAACTGGACAAAGGAAATGGGTGTAGCCACGCCTCTTTCCTGACCCTCCCATAGGTGGGTCCCCAGAGTTTGTCCCACCCCTTCCTTGGGTATAAAGTAGGAAACCCTGACTACAGGACTTTAGATTACACCTGGACTAAACTCTGATACCAGAAACCAAGTACTTCGATGATCTACACTACGCTGGATGACTGAATGACTGAAGAATCTCCCTTGGAGTAAAGGAGTTACTCCCCTGCAAGGCAGGCACCTTTAACGCAACTGACCGGTTGGCATCTCCGAGCTCCGACAGACTCTGAAGAATATTGCCACACAGGAGGTGGGTTTTCCGAGGTCTCTGAGGTCGATCTGTACCCACACCAAGTCTGAGGCCCGTATCCCTTGTGGAGACCGTGCAACCGAACCGAACCCCTGGACACCGCGACCATTTGCAGAAGCATCAGCTTTCCGGCGACTCCTGAGGCTGAGCTTTGGGTTACTTGTAGCCCGGACCTCGAGCAGTAATTGCACCGAAGATTGCAGGCCTACACTCAACGAGTGTTCCATGGGCCGCCATTTTGTGATTTCTCTCGAGGTCCTTTCGCGATCCCTGGTCTGTTGACCTGTGGGTCCCCAAGAAGGCAACTCTAACTTTTATTGGGCTTCCCTGGTTGCTCCAGACGTGCTCTGACTCTCCATTGCTTGGGGAGTCCCCAGGACCTTGCTGGTCCGCACAGAAGCATCTTTTCTCTTCCTGCGTGGGTTGCTGTTGCCAAGGCTTGTTGTGGTCAATCCGATCACCGACACTCCAGCACTCGACATCCTTTGTGGGACAGCTCGAATCCGGCTCCTAGTTGTCATCGACGTCTCCGGGACCCCGTGGCTGCAGAGTTAAGCTTCACCTCTTCGCACCTGAAGCACCCGACATCGGTGGGCATTCGATTGCTCCGCTCCTGGTCACTGGCTAGTGACCCAGACTCTGTCCCCTCTGCTTTCAGGTTCTTCACATCTTCGATCCAGGCTTGGATCCATCCGGACACTTTTCTTCTTCACGGCAGCAGTACTTTGTAGCAGATCGCCATTGAAAACGACGACGATTCCCGACACCCTTTGACACCTATGCACCCGGCTTCCATGGGTGAGGTAACTCGAGTACTCCGGTGCTCCCGTGGGTGTTAGCCCTAGAACCCCTTAAGTCTAAAGGGTTTGCTCAAAGTCCTCTCCTAAGTGTCCTTTATCTTTAAAATTCCAACCGCGACTTTCCGCATTGAATCCTACGGCGCTCGTGGCTGTGTTCTCACACTGCACACGTCCCCCGTCAGTCTCCTGTGTCACTACCTTGGGTGGTTCCTTGGGGTCCAAGCGATTCTACGTGCTCTAGGCACTGTGTCTAGTCAACTCGTGGTTCTTATACCACTTTCTTAGTATATGGTTTGGTCCCCCCCTGGGGCCCAGTGTATATTGTGCTATTTATTGTCGTTTTAATACTGTGATATTGTGTATCTTGAACTCTAATCTCATAAAGAGATTAGTAGTTAGTGTTTAGAAATAAATACATATATTTTATATATACCTTGTGTGGTTCTCCTTTCATTTAGTTATTCAAGAGGTTATAATCTGGTAAACCAAGCTGCTTTACACTCCTTCAAGACTTAGCCTGAAGGCTGCTCTCCATAGCTACCACTAGGATAGCTTTCAATAAAGGTTGTCTTTAAACCTATCATCAATAAAGGTCGTTTGGACTGGTGCAAGGTGCCCACTATAAGTAGTGGACAGCATATGCCAGGCCAACTTCTCACATTGGTGGCAGCGGTGGGATTCAAGCTTGCTATTGCTTTACCAGATAATCTCTTTGAAGTGACTAACTGAAAACCACTATAGGTACATAGGTACATATAAATCAAGTTTAGAATACAGTAAGTTCTACTGAACTTAGAGTTGTGTGTCAAGGGCTTAGCACACCTTTTCTACAACTCAAGAGAGTTTCAGTTCCCACTAGAGTAGGTAGGTGCATACACCACACCACACTAGAATGTCTTCAAGGCCTGAAGTCAGTGACTCCTTGCCCACTAGGTATGACAATCTCACATTCCAGGAATTGAGAAATATGTGTACCTCTAGGAGACTGAAGACAGGGAGACATGCATGCACTCAACGCCTCATAGAGGCTTTGCTGTTAGATGACCTCAGAAAGACACCAGGGTCTGATGAGGCAGGCAAGTTGGGTGGGGCAGTAGAAGAGGAAAGGCCAGGTAGTGAAAACTACTATGACCCAGACTCTGATGCTGGCCAGGGGGATCAACATGATTCCCACCTGGAAAATCCAATTCTTCCTGAAGTAGAGGAAGGCCTCAGTGGCCCCCTCTTCACTCCCCCAGGAAGGGTTAATAGTCTACCAAGAAGATCAAGATCTCCTTCTCAGGAGTCTAATCATTCTGGTACTTCTATAGGGTCCTCTGCTTCTCATAAAAGGGCATTCTCTTATGAGAAGAAATGCCAACTGCTTGAGTTTGAGAAAGCTAAGCTTAGAATCAAGAGAGAGCAATTGGCCTTAGACAGGGCATCTCTGGAGCTTCAGAAAGCTTCACAGAAATTGGGACTAGGGTCCCATGGTGGTAGCAACATTGTCCCTAGAGGTAGAGATCATACTCATGACCATAGGAACCTGAACAAGATTGTCCCTCCCTACCAGAGTGGGGATGACATCCACAAATGGATAACTGCACTGGATAGGGCCTGTAAGGTACAGAGGGTCCCTCAGGAGCAGTGGGCAGCAATCTTGTGGCTCTCCTTTGCAGACAAAGGTAGAGACAAGCTCCTCACTGTAAGAGAAGAGGATGCTGACAATTACAAAGTCCTGAAGAGTGCTCTGATTGAAGGGTTTGGCCTAACCACTGAACAATACAGGTTAAAGTTCAGAGATACCCAAAAGGCACAGACTCAGGACTGGGTTGACTTTGTTGATTGTGCTACTAAGGCTCTGGAAGGCTGGTTACTTGGCAGTAAGGTGTGTGATTTCAAAGGATTGTATAATTTAATCATGAGAGAGCAGATACTTAACAACTGTCAAAATCAACTGTTGCATCAGTACCTGGTGGACTCTGATCTGACCTCTCCCCAAGAATTGGGTCAGAAGGCAGACAAATGGGTCAGAACCAGGGTGAGGCAGAAGGTTCAGAACCAAGGTGGTGACTCCAAGAAGCAAGATTCTAAAAACTCTGATAAGGGTGGGGAGAAGGGTAAAGACCAGAAGTCTTCACAAAGGCCCCAAAAATCTGCATCTGGTGGGGAGTCCCAATCTAACAAAGGAAAAGGCCAAAAGAAACCATGGTGTAAAATCTGTAAGCAGAAAACCAATTGGACTAGTGATTGTACAAAGACCAAAGACTCAACTCCAGCCACCATTGCCCCTAAGGCAACTGTTCCCCCTAGTTCAGCTCCAAGTGGTGGTGTTCCAAATAAGGGTGTAGTAGGGTTGACCCTGGGATCTGAGATGGACTCTGGCCTAGTCAGAGTTCCAACTCAGGCTGTCCTAGTCTGTGATGGAGACATAGATATGTCCTCCTATGTGAGTCCCAGTAATCTGGGCAAATACAGACAGCAGCCCTTGATTAATGGAAGAGAGGCTTTGGCATTCAGGGACACAGGAGCAAGTGTCACAATGGTGACAAAAGATCTTGTAGCCCCTGAGCAGATCATACTTGGTGAAATGTACCAAGTGACCAATGCTAGCAATGTCAGGACAGACCATTCCCTGGCAGTTGTTAATTTCTCCTGGGGAGGGGTAACTGGCCCTAAGAAGGTTGTGGTAAGTGCAGACCTCCCTGTTGAATGCTTGCTTGGAAATGATTTGGAAAGCTCAGCTTGGGCTGAAGTTGAGCTCAGGACCCATGCAGAAATGTTGGGCATTCCTGCAGATGTGTTTGCTATGACCAGGTCACAGGCAAAAATGTCTAAAACTGAACAGGCCCTGGATTCTGGAAGAATGGACCAGGTGCCTCCCAAGAGGATGAGCAGTAGGGTTAAGGCAGTGCCTTCCCCCCTGCCTCAGAATGCAGATCAGTCTCTTGAGGGAGATGATCTCAGTCCTGAAGAAGGAACTGTCCCAGAGGAGCTTGAGCCTGATCAGGTTGAGTTCTTGGGGACAGGGGGCCCTTCCAGGACAGATCTGAGCCAGGAGCAACTGAGCTGCCCCTCTCTTGAACCCCTCAGACAGCAAGCTGCAGCTGAGGCTGCTGGGAGTGCTAGTGGTACCCATAGGATCTATTGGGATGATGGACTCCTTTACTTAGAGTGTAGAGACCCCAAGCCTGGAGCCACCAGGAGGTTGGTTATACCTCTGAAGTTTAGGAGCTTCCTATTGACCCTAGCACATGATATCCCATTGGCAGGTCACCTAGGCCAAAACAAGACTTGGGACAGAATTGTCCCTCACTTTCATTGGCCTCATATGTCTGAAGACACCAAGGAGTTTTGTCGCTCCTGTGTTACCTGTCAAGCCAGTGGTAAGGCAGGTAGCACCACAAAGGCCCCCCGGATACCACTACCTGTGGTGGGGGTTCCCTTTGAGAGGGTAGGGATTGACATTGTTGGTCCCCTAGATCCCCAAACAGCATCTGGGCACAGATTTATCCTGGTGGTGGTGGACCATGCCACTAGGTACCCAGAAGCAATTCCCCTCAGGACCACCACAGCTGCTGTGGTGGCAAGGGCCCTCCTGGGAATCTTTTCCAGGGTGGGTTTTCCTAAGGAGGTAGTATCAGAAAGAGGTGCCAACTTCATGTCTAGTTACTTGACTGCTATGTGGAAGGAGTGTGGAGTAAATTATAAATTTACCACCCCTTATCACCCACAATGCAATGGTTTAGTTGAAAGGTTCAACAAAACCTTGAAGGGCATGATTAAAGGTCTCCCAGAAAAGCTTAGGCGCAGATGGGACATACTTTTGCCCTGCTTTCTCTTTGCCTACAGAGAGGTTCCACAGAAGGGGGTTGGTTACAGCCCATTTGAGCTTCTGTTTGAACATCCAGTTAGGGGTCCATTGTGTCTAGTAAGGCGGGATGGGAGTTACCTCTCAAACCCCCTAAACAGGATATTGTGGACTATGTACTTGGTCTCCCCTCCCAGATGGCTGAGTACATGAAGAAGGCAACTAAAAACCTTGAGGCTAGCCAGGAATTACAAAAAGCCTGGCATGACCAAAAGGCTGTGTTGACTGTTTATCAGCCAGGACAGAAAGTATGGGTGTTGGAGCCTGTGGCCCCAGCAGCCCTCCAAGATAAGTGGAGTGGCCCCCATACCATTGTTGAACAGAAGGGAGAGGTTACCTATCTGGTAGACCTTGGAACTCACAGGAGCCCCCACAGGGTGCTCCATGTCAACAGACTGAAACCATATGTTGACAGGGCAGACATGGGCTTGCTCATGGCTACTGATGAGGGACAGGAGGAAGAGAGTGATCCACTCCCTGACCTGCTCTCTCAGAACCCTGATGATGGATCAGTAGATGGTGTAGCCTTGGCAGGCAGCCTCACTGACCAGCAGCAGACTGATTGCAGAAAAGTTCTCAATCAGTTCAGACATATGTTCTCTCTGACTCCAAGTCAGACTACCTGGTGCACTCATGAAGTGGACACTGGGGACAGTCTGCCTGTTAAAAATAAGATTTACAGGCAACCTGACCATGTCAGGGACTGCATCAGGACTGAAGTCCAGAAGATGTTGGATTTGGGTGTGATTGAACCCTCAGATAGCCCTTGGGCTAGTCCAGTAGTCTTAGTGCCTAAACCTCACACCCAGGGTGGTAAGAGAGAGATGAGGTTTTGTGTAGACTACAGAGGTCTCAATGCAGTCACTAGGACTGATGCCCATCCCATACCAAGGGCAGATGAGCTCATAGACACTTTGGCCTCAGCCAAGTTTCTCAGCACATTTGACCTGACAGCTGGCTACTGGCAAATCAGATTAGCTGAGGATGCAAAAGCCAAAACAGCATTTTCTACCCCTAGTGGGCACTACCAATTTGTGGTGATGCCCTTTGGTTTGAAAAATGCACCTGCCACTTTTCAAAGGTTGGTGAACAAAGTCCTTACAGGCCTGGAAGCCTATAGTGCAGCATATCTAGATGAGATTGCTGTCTTTAGCTCCACCTGGGAGGATCACTTGGTCCACCTGAGAAATGTTTTAGAGGCCCTGCAAAAGGCAGGCCTCACTATCAAGGCCACCAAGTGCCAGATAGGGCAGAGCCAAGTTGTATACCTGGGCCACCTTGTGGGTGGAGGCCAGGTTCAACCATTGCATAGCAAAATCCAGACCATCATGGACTGGGTTGCTCCAACCACCCAGACTCAGGTCAGAGCTTTCTTGGGCCTGACTGGGTACTATAGAAGATTTGTCAAAGGTTATGGATCCATAGTGACCCCTTTGAATGACTTAACTTCTAAAAGAATGCCAAAGAAAGTTCAGTGGACAGTTAGCTGTCAAAAGGCATTTGATGACCTGAAGCAGGCCATGTGCACTGCTCCCATTCTGCAAAGTCCTGATTACTCCAAGCAATTCATTGTCCAAACAGATGCATCTGAGTTGGGGGCAGGGGCTGTGTTATCACAATTGAATGATGAAGGTCAGGATCAGCCAGTAGATTTTATTAGCAGAAGGTTGACCCCCAGAGAGAAACGTTGGTCAGCCATTGAGAGGGAGGCCTTTGCTGTGGTTTGGGCCTTGAAGAAGCTGAGGCCATACTTGTTTGGCACTCACTTCATTGTTCAGACAGACCACAAGCCCCTCTTATGGCTAAAACAGATGAAGGGTGAAAACCCCAAACTATTGAGGTGGTCCATTTTCCTACAGGGGATGGACTATACAGTGGAACATAGACCTGGGAGTAACCATGCCAATGCAGATGGACTCTCCAGATATTTCCACTCAGAACATGAAGACTCAACTGGTCAAGGTTAGTTTAATGTCCTGACGTTTGGGGGGGGGTTGTGTAGGAGAGTAGGATCTGCTTCTTATAGTTACCCCCACTTTTTGCTGATGTTTCACTGTTTTTCAACTTAGCCAGACTGAGGCCCTGCTAATCAGGACCCCAGTCTATCTGCTTTCTACTCTAAATTGATTGTATGTACTTTAGGTACACTCCAGATTGGATTCTGGGGTACCCTTGTGAGTCCCTAGTATATGGTATACTATGTACCCAGGGCATAGGTACCCCAGAGGGCCTACCAGGGGCTGCAGAATGTATTGTGCCACCCCTGGGAAGCCTTTAAAATGACAGAACAGGTCTGCTACAGCAGCCTCTGTAAGGTGGTGTATCCACCCCTTACTGAGATATAGGTTCCCTATATCTCTCCATATCACTGCACATGTAAACCTATCAGTCACCCCTATGGCAGGCCTTAACAATCCTGAAGGCAGGGTGCTGGGTTTCATGTGAGAGGGTGCCCATACATGAGCAGAGCCCCTCTGCAGCTTTCGGAATCTTTATTCCGGGGTTGTTTGTGATGCAGCCAAACCATATACTCTTAAGCGCATTATAACCAAACGGTAAATGCTAACTTTGGAATGGCTGCATGGAAAACTGTGGTGTTTGGTGTCAAACACCTTGGAATCATACCCCCACACCAGTAACTGGTGTGGGAGTATGATCCCACCCTTCTAGAGGGAGAGACATGACAGCACCGGTATACCCGGTACCAGCTAACAGAGCCCTGGCATCACAAAATGGATGCTGCCAGCCACAGACATGAGTCTGCCCTCCTGCTGCTGGACGAAACTCCGGCTGGGGAGGCCTGGACAATAGGTTTCCTGTCACAGGGAGGTGTGCCCACCTCCCAGACAGGCTTTAGTGTATTGGGGCTGGGTGGGTGCACTCTCAGAGTGCTTTGAAGTCTGCACTGGGGGCACATTTGGTGTCCCTGTGCATAGTCCAGCTCAAACCGGTTGCAGGGGCACACAGCCCCTGCTCTGGCGTGAAACTGGACAAAGGAAATGGGTGTAGCCACCCCTCTTTCCTGACCCTCCCATAGGTGGGTCCCCAGAGTTTGTCCCACCCCTTCCTTGGGTATAAAGTAGGAAACCCTGACTACAGGACTTTAGATTACACCTGGACTAAACTCTGATACCAGAAACCAAGTACTTCTACGATCTACACTACGCTGGATGACTGAAGAATCTCCCTTGGAGTAAAGGAGTTACTCCCCTGCAAGGCAGGCACCTTTAACGCAACTAACCAGTTGGCATCTCCGAGCTCCGACGGACTCCGAAGAATATTGCCACACAGGAGGTGGGTTTTCCGAGGTCTCTGAGGTCGATCTGTACCCACACCAAGTCTGAGGCCCGTATCCCTCGTGGAGACCGTGCAACCGAACCCCTGGACACTGCGACCATTTGCAGAAGCATCAGCTTTCCGGCAACCCCTGAGGCTGAGCTTTGGGTTACTTGTAGCCCGAACCCCGAGCAGTAATTGCACCAAAGATAGCAGGCCTACACTCAACGAGTGTTCCGTGGGCCGCCATTTTGTGATTCCTCTCGAGGTCCCTTTGCGATCCCTGGTCCGTTGACCTGTGGGTTCCCAAGAAGGCAACTCTAACTTTTATTGGGCTTCCCTGGTTGCTCCAGACGTGCCCTGACTCTCCATTGCTTGGGGAGTCCCCAGGACCTTGCTGGTCCGCACAGAAGCATCTTTTCTCTTCCTGCGTGGGTTGCTGTTGCCAAGGCTTGTTGTGGTCAATCTGATCACTGACACCCCAGCACTCGACATCCTTTGTGGGACAGCTCGAATCCGGCTCCTAGTTGTCGTCGACGTCTCCGGGACCCCGTGGCTGCAGAGTCAAGCTCACCTCTTCGCACCTGAAGCACCCGACATCGGTGGGCATTCGATTGCCCCGCTCCTGGTCACTGGCTAGTGACCCAGACTCTGTCCCCTCTGCTTTCAGGTTCTTCACATCTTCGATCCAGGCTTGGATCCACCCGGACACTTTTCTTCTTCACGGCAGCAGTACTTTGTAGCAGATCGCCATTGAAAACGACGACGATTCCCGACACCCTTTGACACCTATGCACCCGGCTTCCTGGGTGAGGTAACTCGAGAGTACTCCGGTGCTCCCGTGGGTGTTGGCCCTAGAACCCTTAAGTCTAAAGGGGTTTGCTCAAAGTCCTCTCCTAAGTGTCCTTTATCTTTAAAATTCCAACCGCGACTTTCCGCATTGAATCCTACGGCGCTCGCGGCTGTGTTCTCACACTGCACACGTCCCCCGTCAGTCTCCTGTGTCACTACCTTGGGTGGTTCCTTGGGGTCCCAGCGATTCTACGTGCTCTAGGCACTGTGTCTAGTCAAGTCGTGGTTCTTATACCACTTTCTTAGTATATGGTTTGGTCCCCCCCTGGGGCCCAGTGTATATTGTGCTATTTATTGTCGTTTTAATACTGTGATATTGTGTATCTTGAACTCTAATCTCATAAAGAGATTAGTAGTTAGTGTTTAGAAATAAATACATATATTTTATATATACCTTGTGTGGTTCTCCTTTCATTTAGTTATTCAAGAGGTTATAATCTGGTAAACCAAGCTGCTTTACACTCCTTCAAGACTTAGCCTGAAGGCTGCTCTCCATAGCTACCACTAGGATAGCTTTCAATAAAGGTTGTCTTTAAACCTATCATCAATAAAGGTCGTTTGGACTGGTGCAAGGTGCCCACTATAACTAGTGGACAGCATATGCCAGGCCAACTTCTCACACACTTTGGTTGTGTTGCAGAGGTGAGGGGTTTAGATTATAATTAGGGCTCCCGGTTTTATAGTATTTAGTTTTCTGACATTTCCATCTGTGCTTATCTGTACAGATCTGTATTTTATTTGTATTTATCCATATTTATTTTGGGTTTTGTGAAAACATTTAGCAGAAACGAGTATATTTCTACATTTATTTAACCAATAAATATGCACTCATGCCTGCCTCAGTGATATAAACACACTCAGATGATAAAATATGCACTTATAAGAAAACATGCAATTGTTAGTATCAAGGCTGCGCATATCTACTGCTGTTTAAGGCCTAAAATTCTTTTATTTTTCAACCCCCTTACCTTTCAATCCACACAGCTATTGGCCTTCGTAGTCATGATTGACAGCATTTAGAATCACTCAAAAACAACACAATTTCATTTTTTATATGCATTTAAAAACAATTACAGACAGGAAAATAAATGATTTTCTGTTTGTATTTTTCTGTAAAAAAAAGGAACAACGGAAAACCGGGAGCCTTAATTATAATTGCAGCCGGTTCGCATTGGGGGAAATACCGCAAATGCTGGAGCACATGTCTTCCTAAACCCTTGAAGTTTGTATTATTGTATTAGTTGCAAAAGGAAGGTGTATCTGTTTGGATGCCCCTGGTTCAGCATGGCACAAGATGGGGAAGAGGCGGGCTTCTGCAGACAATGGAATGGTTGCTGGTTCAGGAAGGAAGGCAGCTGTGCAGAGATTTCACACTTTATTGTGCTCATAGTGTGGGTGCTCCTTCTTGGAGCCAGCCTCAGAGCTCTCTGCTGTGAGAAGCCTTGGTTTACACAAAGGCTATGTCTGGGGGGTAGCCTAAGAATGACACTTAAAAGAGAACAACCCTAAACCGGTTCTGCTACAGGAGATAGTGTTTGCAGGCCCTTGCATAAATGGCTACTTTTTTTGGGGGGGGAGGGGGAGTTTTATATAGCAGGAACTCGACCCGATGTTATCAGAGCGCTTTACATGAGCACCATTTGTGTTGCAGACGGACACATTAATTTCGTTAGGCACTGGGAGATTAAGTGATTTGCCTAGAATCAGAGGATGTTGAGCGTCCCTGCCGAGACTCGAACCTGGTTCCTCACCTTTGAGGTCGACTGCTTTAGCGACAGGCCACATCCTCTCCCCAAAACCAAACAAGCATTTGCAATGCAATAGGTCTCGCATGTATGCGAGTTTGAGTTATTGACATTGCAAATAACAATGCCTTTTATTTTTGTTTTCGTTATTAATACATAAATAAAAGGCATTGTCATTTACAATGCCAATAGCTTAAATTTGCATAAATGCGAGATCTATTGCATTGTAAATGTTTGTTGTGTAAGGATTCAGTTTCCAGACCTGTTCTAACAAAGCTGCCTTTGACCCGTAAGATGTAGTTGAGTGCCTTCTTTGCGTGCCATCTTGTTTGTTGCAGTGTGCAGGGGGGCGCTGGTGTAGGGCAGCTGTTCTGACAGGGTGTTGA
Organism: Calotriton arnoldi; assembly: GCA_963921515.1. Lineage (NCBI taxonomy): Eukaryota > Metazoa > Chordata > Amphibia > Caudata > Salamandridae > Calotriton > Calotriton arnoldi. The sequence continues at coordinate 599,458 of CAWUFW010008145.1, forward strand.
GGTGAGGGAGACTGCGGATGCCATGGTGACAGGAGGCCAGGGAACTGCGGTGGCAGGGGAACAGTGCTGGCAGTGTTCTGCGGATGCAGGGGCTCACGTGCATGGGTGGGAGGGGATATTGCTGGCTGCCCGGTGAATGGTCGCATGAACTAGGAGCAGGAGTGCCTCTGTAGGACATCTTGCTCTCCAAGGAGCTGTGAATGGCCTAGGATATGATCGCGGACAGAAATCCCGCCCGGTCGTGAAAGTTTGCACAGTTCCCTATCCCCCACATGCAAAGGTTTTTCTTAAGAAACACTCCTGTGTCCCAGGATGTTGAAGTAATTGTTTCATTTGGGATTCCGATGCCCTTTCTGGCCCAGGTGGTGTTCCTGCGTAACCCCTGGATTCCGTACATATTAACCCTTTCAAGGTTTTACTGGCGTTTCCGCCCACGGGTTGTAAAGCGGACGCTGCGCGAATTTAGCAGCTATGGCTGCAGGATATTCTTGCTGCGTAGGGAGTGCAGCTGGCACCCTGACCGAGCAGCAGGGGGCTTCACGGTTCACCAGACCTAGTGTCACGCACGTCCAGAGTGCACGGTGAGCCATGCGCTACACACCAAGGCAGTTCCGGAGAACTGCTGTGACAGGAGTAGGACTGCACCACAAAACCTTGTATGACTAGGGTAGGGCAGCGCCAGAGCTCGTGTTGCTGGAGCCGGGCTGCACCAGAGCGCGTGACAGGAATGGAGCAACGCACTGCTGCTCTGTAGCAGATACGGGGATGCGCCAGAGCTCGTGTGGCGGGAGCAGGATTGCACAACAGCTCTTGCCACAAAAGCACGGCTGCTCCAGTGCTTCTGAGACAGTGACAGCACTGCACCAGAGCTCGTGGAGCAAAGGCAGAGCTGCAGTAATGCTGCTATGGCAGGATTGTAGCGTGGCTGCAAAGTCAGCTGGGTGGTGCCAGAGCTCGTGTGGAGGACTGGTTCAGCGCAGCCCCCATAGCTTGTGTAACAGAGCCTGTGCTGCACCAGAGCTCGCTTGACTCCCGGGAGCAGGGCTGCACGAGGGCTCTTGTGACAGTACCACGACTGCACCAATCCTTGTGTGTCAACAAGTAAGGGGCCTGCACCTCACGTGTTGGAAGCAGGGTTGCACCAGAGCTGGTATGACAGGACTGGACCAGGGCTGCCCCAGAGCTGGCGTGGCGGGAGCACGGCTGCACCGGAGAGCACATGTGACAAAGTACGGCTGCAGCGTGTGACAGGGACAGGACTGCACTAGAGCTGGTGTGACAGTACTGGTCTGGAGCAGGGCTACTTCACAACCCGTGTGACCGAAATAGCATAGGGCTGCCCAAAGCTCATCTCACCCTGGCAGGGTTGCATGCCCTGCCACCATTAGCTGCCAGTTTTTAAGAGTCGAAACCGGCAAACAGGCAGGGAGTATTGACTGCATATTTTAAGCTCTAAAACAGTACTTTTATTGGCGAGCTCCCAGTCCCCTGAGCTACAGTGCTGCCATTCCAAATGCGGAAAAAAATAAAGGCCACCAGGCAGGCCAGATCGCTCCCAGCTCTCTCGTCTGGTTAAAAAAAAAAAAGCGCTCGCCATTGCGGAAAGGGAGCCGCTTGTTTATATTTGCATCAAGCTTTCACTTTAAGTGAAAGCGCGATGCAAAAATAAACACGCGGCTGCCTTTAACAAAGATGAGTGAAAGAAAATAGTGCTCACCCACCAGATAAAGCCCACCGTGTAATCTCCGCGAGTACACAATCGAGTCCAGATGGGCCATCGCAGAAGGAGACAGGGCGGTCACCAAAAAGCCTCGCTTTTAATCGGAGGCCAGCGTTTACCATAAAGGATGACGCACGCCAATAAAAAGCATGGGCGGAGCTTCCACTCCACTTCCGAAATCTCCTCGATTACAAGAGGTCTCGCAGAGCGAGCAGCGCATGCACTGCAACGCTAGGCGAGACCTAAAATGGCAGAGAATTGATCGACATGCACTTTCCAATAGAAACACAGTAAAATCAGCACTCGGGTAGCTTATTGTTGTCGCCCCCCGCTCACCACCACCCCAGGCTTTCAAGCTTTTTATTGGTCTATATGCTTGAATCGAGCTGCAACAGCTTGCCCTTGCTTCCTGTGGATTTAGAGAAAGTTCAAATCAGTTTTGGAAAAAGGGAAACGCAGCAAAACCTGAGAAAAGTATTTACATTTAAGTTGTGTGCACAGTGATTTGTACCAATGCCTGGATGTGTGCAGGTGAAAAGTGGGAGAGTTTATAAGGGTCTAGATAACAGGAGGTACTATTACTTAATATTGACATTGGAAGGATGAAAGGCCAAGTTGACCTTGCCTGAATTCCAATGTGTAAGTGTAAATTACATGTAGGTCAGGAGCAGCAGTATAACTCACTGACAAATCTTGGTATTAAAATTAGCAAAAAAATTGTCAGTTTGTTGCCAGTTATCCCTCGCAGGAGGTAATTGAAATCAGCAAAGCAACTTTAGTGGAAATAGATTACGTGATTTGCCCAGAATCACAGGACGTTCAGGAAAAGCCAGGATACTAACTCTACTCCGTATACTCCAAAACGGTTAATTCCATGGTTTGCAAATTCCGCCATGTCTCACTTGTAAGCAGTCACGGCCGCTACAAAGCGTTGGTGGTGGGGCGGGGAGCAGAGGGGGGATTAAAACAAATAAAAATAAACAGACTTACCTGAGTGCTGCCGGGTGCTTTCGCCTCTGCTCCTCTTCTCTGCTCCGCAACAGGAAGCTCCCAGCCTCCCAGAATCCCATGTCCAATCACAACGCTGCCTTAAGTAGCGTTGTGATTGGTCTGAGCGCCGTGGATCGGCGCTCTGACAGGGGCTTGGAAGCATTGCATGTTCCCCACCAGGCTGTGTACTGCAGCCTGGTGAGGAAGATGCAAAGTGCACCTGACGATACGGCCCTCTTAGGCCGGTCAAACCGTCATTCACAGAGTGTGCTTTACACTCCTCCCCTGCCCCCTGCGCTGGCCAGCCTGGCCCACCTGCCCCGCACCCTAGCAAGAAGTAAAACTAAAATGATAATAACGTTAGGTATTATCGTTTTAGTTTTCCCTTTTACACTACTCGCCGAGCAGTGGGGTGCCCCTGCTTGTAAGGTTCCTCCCCTTGTACTATTTACATATGTTGATGTTTTTATTATGCATGTTTTTCTTTGAACTTGTTTCTCTTCTAAACTGCACCAACACCAATGGTTTTTGCATCATATAAAAATTAAAAAATATAAGACTGAACGCTTTTATTATTTTCTTAAGCTCCCGACCTGGGCACATCAGTTTTAAACCCTGAAGTGCCCAGGGCTAAGTGTCAATTGGTGACACCTCGTCACAGAGTGGGGTGGGGTCAACAGTCTCACTGACCCCATCCCACTCTGTGAGGGGATTGGGACTGAAGCCCTCCCTCAATGGCTGACCTTAGGCCAGCCAATGAGGGAAGGCAGCAGTCCCAACACTCCTGGGACCTTCAAGGCTTCCCTCGCTACAGTGAAGGTACGTTTTTTGTGTTTTTTATGTTTGGTACATGTATGTATGTATGAATGTATGTGTATTTGTTAGTGAGTGTTGTGAATGGGGGAATATGTATGCGCGTTTGTGAATCATGAGTGTGAGTGAATGTATATGTGTGCGTGTGTGGGCTCCCACTCTCCTCCCTGGTAACATTACTGCTGCTTGCATGCACTAAACAATCCTCTGAAACATATAAATACAGCGAAAAACCTGAAATATTAGTCCTGATGGGTGAACACCAAGGAGTAAGCTTGCTGGGAGGGGCCCCAGCTGTGCACAGTTTGCCCACTGGGGTGGGGGTGAGGGGTGTATGGTATGGGGTGTTACGATCTGGTGGTAACTATCCATGGTTTTTGACACAAAACTCTATCTATTAACAACAGTAAACAGGGTTTTCCATCAAAAATTTATGTCACAAAAAAGGAGAAATACTTTTATTTCTCCTAACTTTTCTCACTTTGCATATGTTATGTTATGTTATGTTACCTGAGTTTATATAGCGCACAGCTGCCCCAGCAAAGAGGCGTCCCGGCGCTGCCAGTGTCAGAAAGGAACAGGGCTGAGAACACAACAAGTAGGCGTAAGAAGTATACAGGAGACCACAGGACTAAGCAGAGGGAAAAAGAAAAGTTTTAATTGCTTTCCTGAAGTCCACCATACGATCCAAGCTACGAATCTGAAGAGGCAGGGAATTCCATAACTTGGCAGCTAAATAGCGGAAAGATCGTCCTCCGACCCGAAGGCGCTTCACACGGGGGACGATTACCAAATGCTGTCCCAAGGAGCGCAGCTGGCGAGCGGGGGCATACAAGACTAGAAAATTGGCCAGAAGACTGGGCGAGGCAAGTTTCAGAATCTTAAAAGATAGGCAAAGAGCCTTGAACTGGATCCGCTTGGCCACCGGGAGCCAATGCAACCTCCGGATGGCCCCAGTAGAAGGACAGTTACGTGGGAGCCCAAGCAGGACCCTGGCGGCCGCGTTTTGAACACGCTGCAATCGCAGTATCTCAGCCTTATTAGCTCCCAACAGGAGCGAATTAGCATAATCCAATCTGGATAAAATGGCTGATTGCACAATCAATTGGCGCGTAGAAGAATAAAAAAACTTCAACAGAGGCCTCAGTCCCCGCAAGAGGCCAAAACAGGTACCCGCAACTCTTTTGGTGTGTTCTTGAAAGCTAAGGGTAGCATCCATCCATACCCCCAAGTTTTTTACCACCAATTTAGGGATGGGGGTACAACCAAGTACGTCAGGCCACCATTGTTCACTCCAGAGGCTCTTGTCCCTCCCCACCAGCAGTAGCTCTGTTTTCGTCGCATTCAACTGGAGACAATTTGAAGTCATCCAGTCTGCCACAGCGGCCAGGCCGCTCCGAAACCTTGAAGCATCCTGAGTAGAACCATCGGACAGGGCCACCACCAGCTGTGTATCATCTGCATACGAGACCATGGTGAGGCCCAGGTTCCTAGCCACCTTAGCAAGAGGTTGAACATAAAGATTAAACAATATAGGGCTCAATGCAGAGCCCTGTGGTACCCCAACTTTTCTCACTTTGCATATGTGTTACACTGTACAGAACACATCCAAAGAAGGGAAAACTTTTAAAGTTAGTCTAAGCAGGGGAGAGGAGTTGGCCTAACGGCTAGGGCGGTCGACCTTGAATCTGGGGAACTGGGTTCAAGTCTCGGCAATGACGCTGAACATCCTGTGATTCTGGGCAAATCACTTAATCTCCCCATGCCTAACAAAATTGAATGTGTCCTCATGTAACACAACTGGTGCTTTGTAAAAGCGCTCTGATACCCGATACCTTCGGGTCAAGTTTGCGCTATATAAAACTCTGTAAAATAAAAAAAATAAGCATTGTGGCCCTTATTGATGAAGGGCTTATGCCGCTGTTGCTTCACTTTTTGTGACACTGCTGTGGCGAAACAATGCGCCACACTGCCCCTTATTCACAAAGTGTAAGGCCTGCGCTACATTCTACCTGCGTCAGGCATAATGTATGCAGGGTGTGCGTTCCCACGTAAAAAAACCTCGTAGAAGTGGCGCAGTGAAATTTATGAGATTTCACTGCGCCACTTCTACGACTTGACTGCGTCACAGTGGCGTAAGGAGTGAGGCAGGGCTTTTAACATGGGACTTGCCCATGTGTAATGACACATTGCTGGAGTTGCATCAGTTATGCGACTCCAGCAATGCTTCATTTTTTGGCCACCAGATACGTCAGGATTCCTGAATCTGTAAATCCTTGTGCCATGGAGTGTCGTATTGTAAATACGGCGCACCCATGGTGTCGTAAGGATGGCGCTATGAAAAGTGACGTATCGCTGTTTTTGCCCGGCGATGTGCCACTTTTCATAAAGGAGGCCCTGTATTTTGTAGTCGAAGGGTACCTTTCCTGTAGAAAACCTTTGCTAGACTCACACAGACACCTTTGCACTGTGGTGCAAAGATTTCTGCATGGCGCTCGGCAGCCTGATTGCACACCAGCAGTAGGGAGAGAGCAGGATGGTGCTATATATCTGTAGAAATGGCGCTTCCTGCTCTCTCTGTCTGTCACGCAACGCAGTGCAGCAACTTTGGGTGCTGCGCTGTGATGCGTGACATAGTTGTAAATCTGGTTTTAAATCCCAACTTCATCATCTGACCACTTTGTGGAGTGCGGGACCTATCCCTTCATAGAGGCTCAAGTTGGAGGTGTTTAGAAGCAGGACAAATATCGCACAGCGCTACAAATCCCTGCCACTTGAACGTACAACAATAGAAGCTAGAAGGAGGTGCGCTGGAGACTTCCTCCTCTGCTTGAAGCGCTGTGTGTTTAGCCTTTGGCCTCTAGGAGCCACGTGTCTGATTTTGTCACCTTGTGGGTTCCTTTATATACTGTTTCTTCTTTCGGCCCTCAGAAAAACCTAATTTGTACCGTGGATTTCGAAGTAGACTCACCCGTTTTAGCCTTTAATGTGCCGAGGGCAGCACGTAAAGGGCTTTTAGTTTCTGCGGCATATGTTTAATGGACGGATTTCTGCATCCCACATATCAAATCACACAAGATGCTCAGATCTCTTTCTGTGGGCCCAAAGAGGTGGCACCGCCTCTTCGCACCACCCAAAATATTATTTCTTACCATCACCACCACCAAAGCGTCAGAGCTGAAATTGGTAAATGTGCACTGCGTCGGTAACTGGCGCCCCTCGAGGTTTAACGCGATTTACTGAGTTAAAGGCCACCGCCGACACATGTAACCTAGAGGCCACGGGTTCGGGCCTGCAGGTAAGTAAATAAAGCACTTTTTAAGTAGCGCTATGGGCGGCAAATGTATTATACCGAAGGCTATGAAATACACAGAATCTAAAAGTATCATTTATTTTAAACAAAGACTAAGAAAAAAATCCATTTTAAGTTCATGTGAAAGGTCCGTGCCTTCCAGCAACACCAGAAGCAGAATCCTGTGAAAGGAACACTTATGACATGCCAGGAAATCCAGTGTGACGTCACGAGGCCCAAGGCACGCGCAGAGGGGAGGCCTCCGCGGCAGCAGAGAGAATAGGAGAGCGATCGCTTTTGGGAAAGTGTGTCTGGTAGGATGAGAGCTTCTTTCAGATTGACCACAGGATAATTTTTTGTGAGAAATAATTAAGGTTTCTTAAGAAATTACACTAAACCTGTGCCTTGCCTGCTCCCCTGTTAAATTGAAACACATGGCATCATCCACAAAGTGATGATGTATGATGACACGCTGAAAAGTCTCCATTGTGACGTGTCCTTGGTATAAAAGGCTGGTAACCAGGCAGCTGCAGTATTGCACTCAGGGAAACCGGACGGAGAGGAGCACTGCTGGCGGCTGGAGCTGGGACATGGAGAGGCCGAAGCTACAGGGGCTGAGCAGGCTCCAAAATGGAAGGGGGCAGGGGTGGGTCTAAGGGCACAAGGTGAGTGAACGAACCAAACGAAAAGTGAACTGAAAACTGAACTTGAAAACAAACTGAAAACGAACTTGAAACTGGCTTGAAATTCCAAATCCCTTTCCCCGTGTCCCCTATTTCTCCTCTCCCCTCCAGTTCATTCCCTATTTTGCATGTCCTCTCTTTTACCCTTCCTTCCCCTTACACCTTCCTTCCCTATCTCTCCTCTCCAGCTTCTCCTCTCCCTTCCTTTCCCTTTGTCCATTCCCTTTCCTACGTATCTTCGCTTGCCTTTTGTATCTCCCCTACTCGTCCACTCCCCTTAATTGCCCTTCCTTTTCCCTTGCTCCCCTCCTCTCCTCTTCCCTTCCATATCTCTCCTCTCCTTCCCATTCTATCTCTTCTATCCTTACCCATTCCATTCCTCTCCTTCCATTCCATCACATACCCTTCCATTTCCTATCTCTCCTCTCCTCTCCCCTTCTTTATCCTTTCCCTATTTTCTCTTCTCCTCTCCCCACTCCTCCCATTCCTTCCCCTTCCCTATATATCCTCTCCACTACCCTTCCCTTCCCCTTTCCTTCCCTATATCGCCTCCCCTTCTCTCGCCTCCTCTCCGCTCCTCCTTTCCAGCCAATAACCTTCCTTTTCTATCTCTTCCCTCCTTCTCTTTCCTTTCCCTCCCTACCTCTCTTCTCCCCTCCCCTCCCCACTCTTCCCATCCCTCCCCTTCCCTATATATCCTCTCCACTACCCTTCACTCTCCTTCCATTTCCTACTACTTTCCTTCCATATCTCTACTCCACTATGTCTTCTATCCTTACCCATACCATACCATACCATCCCATACCTTTTGCTTCCTTATCTTCCATTCCCACTTCTCTTTCCATTCCCTTCCATATCTCATTTCTCCTCTCACCAATTCTCCCATCCACCCCTTCCCCATATATCCTTTCCACTCCACTCCACTTCCCTTACCTTCCCTATCTCCCTATTCTACCTCTCCTCTCCTGTCCTGTCCTCTCCTCCCTTCCCTATTTATCCTCCCCATCGCCCATCCCTTTCCTTCCCTTTCTCTCTTGTGCTCTCTTCCATTCCGTTCCCTTCCCCCTTCCCTACCTCTTTACTGCCTATCACTCCTCTCCTCACCCCGTCCCTTCTCTCCCCGTCCCTTCCCCTCCCTTTCCCCTTCTCTATATATCCCCTTCCCTTCCCTCTCCTATTTTCTGTCCGCTCCCGTCCCTTTCCTTCCCTCTTCTCAACATTCCTCTTTCCTTTCTTCTCTCCTACCCGTTCCTTCCCTCCCCTTTCCTTCCACATCTCCCCTCCTCCCCTCTCTTCCCTTTCCATCCCCTTCCCTGTAATCTCTCCTCTTCCCTTTCTTCCCTATCGCTCTCTCCTCTCCTCTACTCTCCTCTCCCTTCCCTATCTCTCCTCTCCAATCTCTACCCCTTCCTTCCCTATGGCTTTCATCCTCTCCTTTACCCTTCATCCACTTTCCCTCACCTTCCCTACCATCCCCTACCCTTCTTCTTCCCTACTTCTCTTCTCTTCTCTTCCATTTCCTTTCCTCTCCTCCCCTTCCCTCCTCTCCCATTCCCTCCCATTCCCCTCTCCCCTCCCCTTTATTATATATCCCCTTCCATCTTCCCTCCACTCACCCCTCCCCTTTCCTCTCCCCACTCCTTTCCTTCCCTATCCCTTTCCTGCCCTATCCCTCCTTTCCTCTACTCCCCACCCTCCCCCTTCTCTACCCATTTCCTTCTGTATATCTCCTCTCCTCTCCCCTCCCATCCACTTTCCTTTCCTCTCCCCTCTACTTACCCCCTTCCCTCCCCTTCTCATCCCTACACTTCCCTATCTCTCTCCTCCGCCATTCCCTTCCTACCTTTTTCTTCCTTTCCCCTCCTCCCCTATTGCTCTCTCCTCTACCCTTCCCTTCCATTCGGTTTCCTTCTGCTTCTCTTCACTCTCTTCCTCTTCAATCCACCTCCCTTCCCTCATCTCCTGTCCCTCTCCCTTCCCTATCCCTCCTCCCCAATCTCCTCCCATGCCCTATGCCTTCCATCCTCTCCTCAACCCTTTGTCCACCTTCCCTACATCCCCTTCCTGTCTCCTTCCATACTTCTCCTCTCCTTTCCCGTTTAATTTCCTCTCCCCTTCTCCTTCCCTCCTCTCCCCTTCTCCCCTCCCCTTCATTATATATCCCCTTCCCTTCCTGACCTTTCCCTTCCCTTCCCTCATCTCCTAGCCCTTTCCCTTCCCTATCTCCACCCCTGGCTTCCGTACCTCTTCTATCCTGTTCTCTACCCTTTGTCCCCCTTCTCTTCTCTTTCTTACCCGATCCCTTTCCTTCCCTATATTTCCTCTTCTCTCCTCTTCCCCTCTTACTACTCTTCTCTCACCTCACCTCACCCCCTCCCCTTTCCTCTCTCCTACCCTCCACTCTTCTTCCCTTCCCCCTCTTTCCTCTCCCTTTCCTTTCCCTCCCCTGACCTCCCCTCCTCTATATATACTTTCCTCTCCACTCCACTCCACTCCCCTTTCCTTCCCTTCCCCTTCCATTTCCATCCACTCCCTCCCCTTCCATTCCCATCCCCTGCCATTCCCCTCCTCTCCACTCCCCTCCCCTCCCCTCCTCTTCCCTTCCTATCTCTCTCCTTTCCCTCCCATCCTCCATTTTTCTTTCCACTCCCCTTCCCATGCACTTCCCTTCCATCCTATCCTATCCTCTCCTCTCCTCTCCCTTTCCTATCTCTCCGCTCCCATCTCCTCCCATCCCTTTCCTAACCCTTGTATCCGCTTCTCTAGCCTTCACCCCTTCCATCCCCTTCCCTGCATCTTTCCTTCCATATATTTCCTCTCCTCTCCCTTCCATCCCCTCCTCTCTATTTCATCATCTCGCTCCCCCCTTTCCTTTCTTCTCTCCTCCCCTTTCCTTCCCTATCCCTTTACTGCCCTGTCCCTCCTCTCCTCCCCACCTTCCCCCTTCCCTACCTGTTTCCTTCTGTATATCTCCTCTCCCCTCCCTTACCTTCACCTCACTCCTCCCCTTTCCTTTACTCTCCCCTCTCCTTACCCCTTCCCCTTCTCTTCCCTACCCTTCCCTACACTTCCCTATCTCTCTCCTCACCCATTCCCTTTCTTTCTCTTCCTTTCCCTTCCTCCCCTATCGCATTCTCCTCTACCATTCCCTTCCTGTTTCCTTCCGCTTCCCTTCCCATTCTTCCTCTCCTCTCCTCTCCACTCCCCTTCGCTCATCTCATCTCATCTCCTCTCCCTTTCCCTTCCCTATCCTTTCGCATCTCCACCCCTACCCTTCTTTCTCTATCCCTTCTATCTACTCCTCTAGCCTTTGTCCACCCTCCCCTTCCCTACCTTCCCCTATCCCTTTCCTTCCCCATATATCCTCTCCCCTCACATCCCCTCACTTCCCCCTGCCTCCTCCCTCCCCTTCCCTATCCTCTCTCCTTCCCTCCCTTCATATCCCCTTCCGTTTTCTCTTCCTCCCCTCCCCTTGTCCTCGTTTCCTCCACTTTCCCTCCCTATCCCTCCCTCTCCCTTTCCTGCCCGTTTTGTTCACAACAACCCCTCTCCCTCCCCTCCCCTCCCTCTCTTTCCCTTCCTTCAACTCACACTTCCGCCTTCCCTTCCCCTTCCCTCCTGCCTCATCCCATCCCCTCCTTTCCTTCCCTATCCCTTTCCTGCCTTATCCTTCCTTTGCTTTTCTTTCCGTTCATCTCCTCCCCACCCCCTTCCCTACCAATTTCCTTATGTATATCTCCTCTCGCCTCCCTTCACCACACCTCACCTCACCTCACCCCTCCCCTTTCCTTTCCTTTCCTCCCCCCTCCCCTTACCCCCTTCCTTCCCCTTCTCTTCCCTACCCTTCTCTACCTCTCTCTCCTCTACTATTGCCTTCCTTTCTCTTTCTTTCCCTTCTTCCCCTACTGCGCTCTCCTCTACCATTCCCTTCCATTCTGTTTCCTTCCGCCTACCTTCGCTCTCTTCCTCTCCACTTCAGTTCAGTTCACTCCCCTTCCCTCATCCCTCCTGTCCCTTTCCCTCCCCATCCCCTCCTCTCCTCTCCCATCTTGTTCCTCCCCTTCTCTCCCTTCTATTCTCTCCTCTACCCTCTGTCCCCCTCCCCTTCCCTACCTTCCCCTGCCCCTTTCCTTCCCCATATATCATCTCCCCTCACATTCCCTCCCCTCACTTCCCCTTGCCTCCTCCCTCCACTTCTCTTCCCTCTCTCCTCCCCTCTCCTTCCTATCCCCTTTCGTTCCCCTCCTCCCCTCACCTTGCCCCCTTTTCTTTCCTTTCCTTTCCTTTCCTTTCCTTTCCTTTCCTTTCCTCTTTTTCTTTTCCCTCCCATACACCTCTTCTCTATACCCTCTCCTCTCCTCTCCCCTTCCCTATCTCTCCTTTCCCATCTCCTCCCCTTCCTTCCCTATCCCTTCTATCCTCTCTTCTATCCATCATCCCCCTTCACTCCCCAATTTTCCTTTACCCCCTTCCTTCCTTATTTTATCGGTACCATCCCATTCTCCCTTCCCTCACCGCAACACTGCCCTTACCTTTCCTCTCCCCTTCCCTCACCTTTCCTTATCCATCTCCCCTCCTCCCCTCTTTTCCCTTTCCATCCCCTACCCTGTCCCTTTCTCCACTTTCCATACCCTTCTCTCCATATCGCTCCCTTCCCTTCGCATACCTTTCCCATACCCTTTTCTCCCTATCGCTTTCTGCTCTACCATTCCCTCCTTCCCTATCTCTCCTCTCTTCCCTATCTCTGCTCTCCAATCTCCACCCCTCCCCCATGTCTTCCATCCTCTTCTTTACCCATTCTCCAACCCCTCCCCCTTCCCCATTCTCCCTCTCCCCTTCCCCCTTCTCTCCTCTCCTCTCCCCTTCCCCGTCCCCTTTGTTATATATTTCCTTCCATCTCCTCTCCTTCCTTCCCTATCCCTTCTATCCTCTCTTCTATCCATCATCCCCCTTCACTCCCCAATTTTCCTTTACCCCCTTCCTTATTTTATCGGTACCATCCCATTCTCCCTTCCCTCACCGCAACACTGCCCTTACCTTTCCTCTCCCCTTCCCTCACCTTTCCTTATCCATCTCCCCTCCTCCCCTCTTTTCCCTTTCCATCCCCTACCCTGTCCCTTTCTCCACTTTCCATACCCTTCTTCTCCATATCGCTCCCTTCCCTTCGCATACCTTTCCCATACCCTTTTCTCCCTATCGCTTTCTGCTCTACCATTCCCTCCTTCCCTATCTCTCCTCTCTTCCCTATCTCTGCTCTCCAATCTCCACCCCTCCCCCATGTCTTCCATCCTCTTCTTTACCCATTCTCCAACCCCTCCCCCTTCCCCCTTCTCCCTCTCCCTCTCCCCTTCCCCCTCTTCTCTCCCTCTCCTCTCCCCTTCCCCTCTCCCGTCCCCTTTGTTATATATTTCCTTCCATCTCCTCTCCTTCCTTCCCTATCCCTTCTATCCTCTCCTCTACCCTTTGTCCCCCTTCTCTTTCTTCCCCAACCCCTTCCCTTCCCTATATTTCCTCTTCTCTTCCCCCTCCATTACCCTCCCTTCCCTCACCGCTCCCCTTTCCTCTCTCCTCCTCTCCAATTTTCTTCCCTTCCCTTCCCCCTTCCCTTTCCTCTCCCCTTCCTTTCCCTCCCATGACCTCCACTCCCCTTCTCTCTACTCCACTTTTCTATATATCCTCTCCTGTCCACTCCACTCCCCTTCTCTTCCCTACCCTTCGCTACACTTCCCTATCTCTCTCCTCAACCATTCCCTTTCTTTCTCTTCCTTTCCCTTCCTCCCTTATCACGTTCTCCTCTACCATTCCCTTCCTGTCTGTTTCCTTCCGCTTCCCTTCCCACTCTTCCTCTCCTCTCCACTCCACTCCACTCCACTTCCCTCATCTCATCTCATCGCCTCTCCTCTCCTCTCCTCTCCCTCTCCCTTTCCCTTCCCTATCTCTCCTCTCCAATCTCTGCCCCTCCCCCATGCCTTCTATCCTCTCCTTTACCCATCCCCCACCCCCTTTCCCTTCTCCCCTTCCCCCCTTCCCCTTTCTCCTCTCCTCTCCTCCTTCCTCTTCCATCTCCTTCCCTTGCTATTTCTCTCCTCTCCCCTCCCCTCTCCTTCCATTCCTCTCCCTTCGCCCCTCCCCTCCCTACCCCTCCCCTTTCTCTCCCATCCTCTATATATCTTTCCACCCCACTCCCCTTCCCTCCTCTACCCTTCGCATACACTTCCCTTCCCTCCTTTCCTCTCCCTTTCCTTTCCCTATCTCTCCTCTCCTCTCCCATCTCCTCTCCTCTCTTTCCTATCCCTTCTATCCTCTTCTCTAGCCTTCACCCCTTCCATGCCCTTCCCTAACTTCACCTACCCCTTTCCTTTCATGTATTTCCTCTCCCTTCCATCCCCTCCCCTACCTTCCCTCACCTCGCTCCTCCCCTTTACTTTTCCTCTCCCCTCCCCTCCCCTTCCTAGCTCTCCTCTCCTCCACTTTCCTACCCGTTTAATTCACTATATCCCCCTCTCCTCTCTCCTCCCTCTCTTCTCCTTCCTTTAACCCACCTCTCTGCCCTCTTCCCTATCTCCCCCTTGCCTCATCCACTCCCTTTTCCTCTCCATTTTCCTCTCCCACTCCTTTCCTTCCCTATCACTATCCCTATTCTGCCCTATCCCTCCTCTCCACCCTCCCCCTTCCCTTCTGTATATTTCCCGTCCCTTTCCTTCACCTAGCCCAACCACTTTCCTTTCTTCTACCCTCTCCTTACCCCTTCCCTCCCCTTCTCTTCCCTACACTTCCCTATCTCTCCCTCTCCTCAATCATCCCCTTTCTTTCTCTTCCTTTCCCTTCCTGCCCTATCGCGCTCTCCTCTCCCATTCCCTTCCCTTCAGTGTCCTTCCGCTTCCCTTCCCTTCCTTCTCTTTCTCTCCTCTCCACTCCACTCCCCTTCCCTCATCTCATCTCCTGTCCTCTCCCTTTCCTTTCCCTTCCCTATCTCTCCTCTCCCCTCTCCTCCCCTCCTCTTCTTTCCCTATCCCTTCTATCCTCCCCTCTACCCTTTGTCCACCCTCCCATTCTCTACCTTCCCCTATCCCTTCCCTTCCCCATATATCCTCTCCCCTTACATCCCTTGCCTCCTCTCTCCTCTCCTCTCCTCTCCTCCCCTCCCCTTCCTATCCCCTTCCATTCTCTAGCCCTCACCTCACCTTTCCTTTTCCTCCCCTACACCACCTCTATATTCCCTTCCCTATCTTTCCTCTCCCATCTCCTCTCGTCCCCTTTTTCTCTATCCCTTCTATCTTCTCTTCTATCCTTCATCCCCCTTCCCTCCCCTATCTTCCTCTACCCCTTTCTTTCCCTATATTTTCTGTCCCATCCTGTCCTCCCTTCCCAGAATCGATCCCTGTGGCACCGCTTTATGCAAGACCACAGTTTTAGAGATATAGAGATCCATTTGTACTGTATGGGTTAGCTCCAATAGAAAATTTTCCACCCATTTCAGAGCTTTACCACAGACACCAATCTCTGGATTTATATTGAGTGGGAGATGGTATCAAACGCAGCTGATAGGTCAAGGAGAGCCAGCAAAGCCGAGTTCCCCTGATCTAAGGCAAGCCTGATTGTGTCTGTGACCTCCACCAAGGTTGACTCCGCACTATAAAAAAGCATGGAACCCTAACTGGAAGGAATCGAAAAGGGAATTGGATTCTGAAAAAGATACCAATTGTTGATTTACCAGTGACTCAGTAACTTTCTTGGAAAAGGGAGCAATGATATTGGTCTGTAGTTTTGCAGATCTGTAGGGTCGGCCATAGGTTTTTTGAGAATGGGTCTGACTCGAGCGGCTTTCCATTTAATGGGAAGAGCTGCCAAATTGAATGAGTGGTTACATAGGTCTGTGATAGGAGCAAGAAGTATTGGAGCCAAGGTGACAATAATGTGAGGGGGGAGGGATCCTCAGGAGATCCAGATTTAATCCTGTTGAGCGGGCCCAGTACTTGTTCAGGGGTAGCAGGATTAAAAACTCCAAGGTGGTAGGCTGAGTACTAGGTAAGATTTCCTGAAAGGCGAGTTTTGTCAATGCACATTATTTGAGAGAGATTGGTAGATATTATTAATCTTTTGCTCAAAGTGTACTGTAAGATCATCACAGAACGCCTGGAATGCTGGAATAGTAGAGAGACATCATCGGGTTGGTAAATTCTTTTAAAATTTTATAAAGCTCTCTTGAAGAATTACTTGCAGAGTTCATTCTATCAACAATATAGGTCCTTCTTGCAATATTAATGTTTTTTAAATATATTCTTAATGCCGATTGAAAAATGAGTTTATCGTCCTCTAATTTGGACTTTACCAAGGAGCAAGAAGGTTTTTTGTTTTAATTTTACTCAATTTCAGAGGGGGCGATAATGTCTAACGCCTGCGTAAACGTTTCCTCAAAATCCTTTAAAGCCACATTCATATCTCCACACTCCATCAAGGGAGGGGGGTAAAACAGGAGAGAAGAAAGAAGGAACTACCTTCCTCCAAGGTTTAGCAGATTTTAAAACGTTAAGATTGACAACTCTAGAATACTGCATGACCATATGGAGATTTATGGAAAAGTGATCAGTCCACACCTAACCTGCCCGGGGATCAACCACTAGATCAAGATCGCTAGTAAATGCTAAATCCTGTGTGTGTCCGGCTATATGGGTAGGACCTACTACTTTTTGATGGAGTCCAAGGGATTCCAAATCTGCAAGCGGATGGATAGTATCAGGATCAGAGTTTTTATTCACATGATTATTAAAATCTCCTAAAAGCAGAAAATTGTCTGCTGCTAGGATATGCAGGGAGAGCCATTCCATCAGCTTAGAGCTGAAATCTTTCTTTTGCAAAGGAGGGCGATAGACCAGAGCCCCTTTCTAGGTTAATATGTGGTAGACTCTAGTTGAAAAATAATTATCTCTAACATGTTTCTATAACCCTTAGCCTTGTGTCCATAACTGCACACTTATTCCTGCATCTTTTACCCTGTGTCCAAAACCATGTACCCTTAGATATGCTCCTAGGCCTTATGCGGCAAGCCAAGATAGAGTACTTGTCTGGTCAGTCCCTCAGGACATTGAAATGCTTCCCATATAGGGTCACAAAAACACCCCACTGCCGTTCCTCCTTGGTGTATCATGCTACTTATCTGAAAGAGCGCTTCAGTAGGGGGATAGAAGTGCTAAAAGGGACTTTCATCGCTGATGATATTTTTCTTCCACACTTCAAGTAGCTTTGATGGCAACCCTGTAAGTGGATTGATTCAGATGGGAGAGCAAGGGACTTAGGGGCCAGGGAAAGTAAAGAAAACAAAACAAAGCCATATCAACTTGCAAATGGCGTTGAGAAGTCCAGAAAAACATTTTTAACATGACAGACTCTTAGGCCTCAGCTTCTGCTCAGCTGTCAGTCAGCCGTCAGTCAGAATTCTGTGCATTTGTTTCTTATGAACTTGGAATACTCCGGGCTTTGGCACATGACGGAGGATGGGGGGCGGTGAAGTCCTTATAGCCCAATGAGCGTTCCATGTCCGAGTGTCTGCAACATAAGAACTGAGTATGAATTGTACATTTCCTTTAATGAAAGTACATTCAGAAAAACTAATGTGGATTTATTCTAACAAATGTATTTTTCCATACAATATATATTGTATGTTGAACCTAAATATGTACAATTGCCAGAGACATCCTGTCATGCCTGCCACTCTGGCATTTCCCCAGTAGGCTGCAGGATAGGGACTGCTTTCAGAGTACAATGGTCCACCATGACTCAACCACGCCCTCATGCCTAATTGCAGTTGTGGTCTCCTGCCGTGTGGGACTGGTGTGAACATTTTTATCAAGGTGGATTTTGGTTTCCAATCTGGACCTGACAATTGCATTAAAGAATGTACATTTAGACATGTGAATGTATATTCACAAAAATAAATGTGTATTCATACAATATCCATACAAAATCACATTTAAAGAAGGCAACTAAACATGACGGACCAGGGCTCATATTATACATAGGACGCACTGTGCTTGTTTTCACCATGGCACATGTTTCAAAAGGTAAGCCTGGCACAGACTGGCATAGTGCGTTCTAGTACGATGATTGATTCTGCTGCCAGGGCAGCTGCACACTCGAACTACTGCGGGGAGCAGCGCATTCAGTGAATTACGGAGTGGCTGCTTCATGTTTCTTTGTGTAGACGGCAACCTGCCCGCACAGAGATCCACATGCAGGCGGGTGCAGTGAGTGACTGCACCTACCTGCAGGGGGATGTCTGGGTTGTTCATGGGAACGACTTCCCCCTCACAGGGGCTGTCCTCATCGGGCATGCACTGACAGTGCATTACCTTTTTGTGGCACACTGTTAATGCACCTCCTTAGGGCATGTTTGTCTCTGCACCCTCGTTGGTAATATTACGCGGGCGCAGAGGTAAATTGATTCCCGGCCCCATGCAAATGAGGGAAGACGATAACGCTACCGCTCCATGTGCGCAAGCTATCGGTATTACAGAAGGGGCAGGACAAGTGTCTGCTGTCCCTTCTGTTACACAAAAGTGCCCCGGCAGCAACCCCAGGACACTTCGCGTAATACGGCCCCAGGAAAGAAGTCAAACTCATTTAGAAGAACAGAGTATTGCATGCACATGAACTTTAACAGACAAACATTCTGATAGGGCAACAATGTAATGTACGCCTATAATTCCACTTAATCATTTATTTACTGATTGATTTTTGTGGTTTTATATGGTGTGAACCCGACCCAGAGGTGTATCAGAGTGCTTACAATAGCCACTGTCATTCAGGTAATAGCAAGTTTTCAAGACATATCAAGGGCATCATCGGTATAGAATGCAGCACAAAATGTATTGCAAAGCAACTGAACTATTTCAGTTAAGGTGATTAATAAAACTCACAATACTGCTACACAAAACCATTATCTAATTCTGACTGATCACCAGCACTGCAAAACACGACAGGCCTCTGCATTATTCAGGAGGAGTTAAGATATTTTATACTATTTTGTCATGTTTTATTTTTAGAAAAAGCACCTTAAAATGTGAGAGTTTTATTTTTAGGTTTGTAGTTCCCTTGAATCTTAACTTTCACTGAAACCTTGGGGCATATCCACAAAGGTAAATTTAATCTTAAAAGTATGTTTATGACCAATTTTGTCTTTTTTATGTCTGCCTGGAATTCACAAAGGGATTCATGAAAGACTGTTTTACAAGGGTGGAGATCTACACAATGAGTGTAGAGATGTCTCCACTCGTAAATCCCACTCAAGAGGTTGAAATGGGGCTCAAAGGCATGGTTGCCCCTCGAAATTTGGGAACGACCACAAACATGTTCATTTTTGGGCATTCCCAAACTCCTCTCCGGTTGAGCAACTCCCCTCCTAGGCTGACATGAGGGTACAGATCACCCCAGATTTGTGGGGTGTAGATGAAGAACTTTCCTCATGGAGAATAAAAAAAGAAGAAATGTGTATTTTCACAATAGGCATGGAGAACTCCGCACAGCGAGAATAGGAGCAGCAATGTAAGTCACCTGACCTTCCCACCTGTAAACCTACACCTGGTTCAGCTTTCCAGGCTTATTACTGGGAATGTTGGTGAATATTTACTAAACATAAAAATAGGTTCAGGCGGTGGCAGAAATATGTGCCCATATTTTTATATTTATTTTTATGAATAGGTCCTTTTCTTTTTTAAATTTAACTATATCGTTTCATCCCTCTGAAATGGATACATTCGATGAGATACCTGTGATGCAATTCAAAATTGCTGCAGATTACGCATAGATCTCTATAAGTGGCATAATAATAGCATCTATATACAGTTATATATCACGTGCATTGAACAAAAATCCTTTTCAAAGCAACATGATGCTTCTGCCATAGCACTGTCTCTGCCTTTTAATCACCCTTGGATGGGATCTTATCCTGTCTTTTATTGTAATAGCAGTAGTGCAGGGCACCCCACTGTTTCCTTGTGAATGGGTCGGCTGTGACAGCAGTTTTTATCCTTGCTGCAATTTCACATTTGTCCCATAGACATTTGAAGCACATCAAATCAGTGGCCATTATTGTTGAGTTGAAGCAATTAAGCAGATAGTGCCACTGTCACAGGAAAAGTGAGAGAATGGTAACACTGGTCTCCGAAAACAATAAAAAGCAAACAGAAGCTCAGCAAATGTAGAAATGTTCTTGCAAGAACAAGAGAAATACTTTTAGAAGTTCTAGCGTGCACAGCAACATCACCAGCCCAGTCAATCCTCCCCTCTGAAACGGACAGGAGTAGAGGCTAAAGCGTTTTCAGACAGATTTGCGGTGCACGCTTGCAGTGCAGCCAGCCTTTTGGAGTCCCAAAGTAGGGCGAGATTTAACATTTTCGGGATGAGGAAAGTTTAGAGAATGAGTGATCCTTATGAAGCTAATGGGAGATATTTCACTTGCCTGGAGGATAAAGAATCAATTAATGGAGAGGTATGAGCCGCCACTTTTGGGTGGCAATGGAGACTCCTGTTTCCGCTCGAGTCACCAGCAGGAAGCGCTGCAACATGCTACTTAAGCTTTCATTTTTAAATCTCACCTGAGACAGCGCATGCTCTGCATGTGCTCTCTCTTGATAAGGGTATTGTTTACCATAAGGGACTTGATGCCTGCCCATTGCTTACCATTTGTTTGCTTCATTGTCATTCTTCTTTGCTGCCCCCTAATTGGCCACTGTGTGTCGGGTGTCGTTTCCTTTTCTTTCTGTGGCGCATGGGCCAAGCACAGATTGATTCAGCTTAATTAGTATCAGTCTGCTGATTGTGCTGTGATTGAGGTATGCATTTCAGGACACTTCCCCGGTCTCCAGTTCTCATGCAGCTTTTTCCATTTGTTCTGTTTTCAAACATATTTTTGAACATTGTTTATCTATGCCTGCGTCTTTTGGCTGACTCGTACAACTCAAATAAAATTACATTTTGCATGGGTTGGATTAAGCCGTTATAATGTATAAATGTGTGTAGGAAAGTGGGTTTCTGTTGCAGTAACCCCCCCACTTTTTGCCAGACTAAAGATGCACTTTGACTTGATGTGCCCTGGGTCCCTGCCAATCAGGTTCCCAGGGCCTGTGTTCTTTCCCCAAACCTCACCCAATTGGCATATCTGGCCACAGGTCAGCCCCTGGTAAATGGTACCACAGGTACCAGGGCACTGTGACCAGGGAAGACCTCTAAGGGCTGCAGCACTTATTGTGCCACCCTTAGAGGCCCTGTACCTTTACACACACACACACTGCCTCTGCAGGCTGCGTGTTTTGGTGCAGAGCAAAGTGAAGAGTCGACATGGCACACATCCCTGTGTGCCATGCCTACAACCCACTGCCTTGGCATAGATCAGTCACCCCTCTAGCTGGGTGCCCTATACCAGTGGTGAGGGTACAGGTGCATGAGCCCTGTAGCCCTACAGTGTCTAAGTCCATTCTTAGACATTGTAAGTGCAGTACTGCCATTAAGAGTATATGGTGCTGGGAGCTTGTCATTACGAACTCCACAGCACCACAATGGCTACACTGAAAACTGAGAAGTTTGGTATCAAACTTCTCAGCACATTAAACCCATACTGATGCCAGTGTGGGATTAAATGAAAAATGCACACAGAGGGCATCTTAGAGATGCCCCCTGAAAAACGACCAGCCTGTGGTGGGTTCCCTGACTGTACACACCAGCCTGCCACCACGAGACATGTTTCTGGACCCCTAGGGCCATACTCCCTGAGCCCAGAAATAAAGCCTTTCCAGGGCGGAGGTGTTCGCACCTCCCCCAGGCAAGGAAGAGCCATCTGTGGCAGGGGAGCTTCAAAGGCCTGGCAGCCTTTGTAATGCGACCCCCAGCCTCTCTTGCTAGCAGGAGTAGGCCCCCTTCCTGTCTCCCCTCCTTTTCGGCGGGAAGACAGGCGGGAAAAACTAGCCAGCCCAGAAGGTGTGCCCACCTCTGCCAACTCCACCCCTCAGGTGGGGGAGGCGAGGTGAAGCCCTCTCTTCAGTGCTCGCCATCTTGCAGATGGCAAGCACTCCCCAATCAGGATTAGGGATTGTGCTCACTCCCCACGTGGGGTGAGCACACCAAGGGTGTAGTCACCCTAAGTTCAGTAGCCCATTGGCTACTGACCTCAAGACCCCTAAAATGCCCCCTAAATACAGTATTTAGGGGGCAGCCCTGAATCAAGAAAGCAGATCCAGACAAGAAACAAGAAGAAAAGAAGAAGAAGGACCGAACAGCCGTGCAGCAGCTAACAAGAGGAAGACGCCCACTGACTTGGCCCCAGCCCTACCGGCCTGTCTCCCCCTCGAACCTGCTCCTGCGAAATCCCGGTGTGTCCTGCAGCCAACAACCTCAAAAACCCTGGAGGACCTGCCTGCCTTCACTTCCAAAGACTGCTTCTCCCGTGAACACCGGATTTGTTCAACTGCAACCTCTGGCAGCAGCCGGAGACCGCGAATCCGCCCCACTCTGCCCCCGCCGTCCACGGCCTGAGCTAGAGTAGGCAAACACCACGAGGAGGTCACCCCGGCAATCCTGAACCGAGATCCGGCAACCCCTGACCTGCCTCAAGTCTCCAGCCGACGCCTGCAGTCTAAATCCAGAAGGCCCCCCTAACTGCGACCAGGAGCTGGTAAGAAGATCCGACCCCAAAAGGCACCCCTGCACCTGACGCCCCACGCCCTTGTGTGCCCAAACCAACGGTGCCTAACCAACCCCTAACTTCCCAAATTACCTCTCGAAGTGGTGGTCTCACCCAGAAGTCCTTCGTCTCCCTGCCTGCAGTGCTTTTGCAACCCGGAGGCTCTCTATTGGAAACAATAGGGCATCCGACGTCGAAACAGCACCCTGCACCCGGCCGCCCTAGTGCTGCTGAGGGTGCACCTTTGGTGCTAATTTGTTTCCCCATTTGCCCTGAGCTAAAGTCAGGAGCTTTGCTCCCACAACCCAGTGGCCGGCTTGCCAGCAGCCACCAACCGGAGGCCCCCTATCCCCCATTGGATAACATTGGGCTTCAACACTCTGCACCCGGCCGCCCTAGTGCTGCTGAGGGTGTAACAAGAGTGCATCACTGACCCTGGGGGACCCCTGAGTCTACCCCCAGAACCTCAACTCCCACTACCGAATACTTACCTAAAAACCGATAACCATATTTTCCTCCGTAGGATAACATTGACACTTTTTCCTGAAAAAGTTTCTAAGTGTGGAGTTTTGAAACCTAAAGAAATTCTTTAAAATTGTACGATTTAACAAAAAGGTTTTTACTCACCTGTTTACAGGAAATGTCCCAGTGCTGCATCTTGGCATACAGCACTGAGTAAGAAAGGTAATCCAAAAGTAACTTACCTGCTATTTTACTGAAAATCCCATTCAAGTCTATGTACTGTATTTACAAGTGATTGCATTTCTCTGAAACAATACTGTAAGTCAAACCATAGTACATTTACAATTGCAATTGAACTGTTTTACAATCAGCATTTACTACTGTAAAGTATTTATTGCTTACCTGTGCCAGGCTTGCTTGGTCCTAGAAATAAAATAACTAAAAGAATATTTTTATACAAAACCAATTGGTCTGAAGTTCAGTCTTTGAGTGTGTGAAATCATTTGCTGATTGAGTGGGTACAACAAATGCTTAACACTGTCCACTGATACTGCCTTACTGCTCGACCACACTACCACAAATAGAGAGTGAGGTGATATCTAACTTTACCTCGGCCTACCTTTGGGGATCCACTGGACTCTGTGCACACTATACCTCACTTTGGTATAGTATATACAGAGCCAGCTTCCAACAATGTCACATTAACAACACATTTAAACCTTCATGATGCTTGCCGCACCACGCACAATTTTGTTGCCTTTCAGACAATTATCCCCTTGATGTCGCATACCTTTGTGTTGATCTTAAATTTGGTTTGTTGCTTGTTGCTACTCTGTGCCACTCTACTTTAGTCCACTCTACGCCACTCCATTCTATTCTATGCCATTTAACTCTACACCACTCCCCTATATGCCACTCCACACCACTCCACTCCACTCCACACCATTGCACTCCATGCCTCGCCACT
The DNA here is from genome assembly GCA_963921515.1 of Calotriton arnoldi. Taxonomy (NCBI): domain Eukaryota; kingdom Metazoa; phylum Chordata; class Amphibia; order Caudata; family Salamandridae; genus Calotriton; species Calotriton arnoldi. Next base: position 623,059 of record CAWUFW010008145.1, read on the forward strand.
CTATGCCACTTGCATCACTCTAGTCTACTCTACTCCACTCTAAGACACTCCACTCTCAACAATGCCACTCTACGTCACTCTGCTCTATGCCACTCCACTCTACGCCACTCCACACAATGCCACTCTGCGCCTCTCTACTCTATGCCACTCCACTGTACACCACTCTATCCATCACCACTCCCTGCCTCTCTACTCCGCTCTACGCCACTCCACTCTACGCCACTCTACTCTACACCACCCTACTCTATGCCACTCTAAGTCACTCCACTCGATGCCACTCTACACCACTTCACTAATGGCACCTCACTCCATTCCACTCTACTCTATGCCATTCCACTCTATGCCACTCCACTCTGCGCCACTCAACTCTGTGCCACTCCATGCCACTCTGCTCTACTCCACTCCATTTTACTCTACAATACTCTACGCCACTCCATGCTACTCTACAGCATTCTAATCTATGCCACTCTAGGCCACTCTACTCTACCCTGTTCTACACCACTCCATGCCACTCTACGCAACTCCATGCCACTCTATGCCACTCCACTATATGCCACTCTACTCTATGCCAGTCTACACCACTTTACGCTACTCCATGTCACTCTATACAGCTCTACGCCTATCCCCTCCATACCACTATTTTTTGCAGTGGCACTCTGGATGGAAAAGAATTGCCGAAAACTGAATTGAAATAAAACCGAGGTCCTGGTGGTGGGTAATCAGCCTCAGCTTTGGGTCTCACTGTACTGGCCTGTAGCTCTAGGTCCCATTTCTTCCCCTAAACAGGTGGTGAAGGATTTTTGTGTCTATTTAGATTGCAATCTCAGGATAGACTCTCAAATTAACAGGGTTGCCACCACGTGTTTTGGGTTACTTAAACGCCTGAAAACATTTTTGGTGCTCCTACCAGCCCCAGCACAGAGAACTGTGGTGCAGGCCCTAATTATATCTCCCTTAGACTACGGCAATGTGCTGTGCTTGGTATCCTGAAGTCCCTCTTGAACAGATTGCGGATAGTGCAAAATGTGGCTGCTAGCTTACTTTGTCACATCCCTCGTCATACTTCGGTTTCTGTACACCTGTGTGAGCACACTGGTCACCCACTGAAAAACCGACTCAGTTTAAGACGATGCTTATTATGTATAAATCAATGGGCCCAGAAGGCTCCTTAATTAATCAACATGCCAGTCTCCCCCTATGCTTCCAAGCGTGCTTTACGTTTATGTAACCTGAGCCTTACAGGTATCCCTTAGGTGAAGCTAGTTAGGCAAAAAGGCCGGATGTCTAGATATCCTGACCCTAAGGCCCGGAATCTGCTTATTCCCACCCCGCCGCCCAAAGTTCGAACTGCCACCTATCTTGAGGTTTCCATAAGATACTCAAGACTTGGCTCTTCTAACTGCTGTGGGTGCCTCTATCCTCTCTGCTTCAGCGCTGAAAAGCCCTACTGGAAGCCATGCATCTTACAAATTCAAATAATAATAATAATAATAATTTGCCCAAATTTACTCATTGTAGACCTGCTAAACATATGTGTAAGGTGTTAAGGTCTGATGTCACTTCTTGTGATGTCACTTCCTGTGAGGTCATGGGTTGTGATGCCACGTGATGTGATGTCAGTCACCATGATGTTACGCGCTGTGATGTCTCGTGCCATGATGTACTTGCATACTGCCTAACTTGGTTAGTCACCCAACTTCATTTTTTAGGACTTGCACAATGGCACCAAACATAATTAAGTGATATTTTTGATTGGGCACGGAGCCTGCTCCCAATGTCTTTTCTTCGTCATCCTTTTCTGAGTTGCCACCGCCAGATCTCATCACAGCCCAGCTGAAGTGGATAAGGTCACTGGCGAGCTTTAATCTCATTACAGAAATGACGTCTAATCTTACCGAGATTTCAGCACTGCTGCAAAAGGGCAATGGTGGCGGCGAGGTACATGAGAGCGAGAATGTGTGAGGAAGAAACGAAGCCTTGTGTTGGGAGGGCTGAAATATAGGGCATTTGCTATAAGGACGTTTCCTTAAAAGGCCAGTGTCTCTGAAAGTCCAAGGGGATGTCCAAGAGCCAAGTTGTTATAACTTATGATTTATTTATATTATGCTTTAATATATAGAGCTGTTCCAGCCAAGAAATGAAGTTAGCAAGTTTTACATTATAAAAACTGTAGCTTCAACATATATCCACATTTGAATAGAGGGTTTGGAGGGGGGATAAAAGGGGTGGATTGTTGGGCGTGGGCAAAGTGCTGGAAACTGTAGACTATTGAGTATATTTACTCCTGCAAAGGCACCCCATTGGCTGCAGCGTGATGGCCAGCCCTGGCTTGTGACAGAAGCATCCTCATCCCCACAACCTTGACCTGTGCAGGTGTGACCAGCATTTCCAGGTAATCTCTCCTATACAAAAGTGTCAAGTTTTCTGCCGTCGAGGGACTTTCCAAATGGTTCTTTCATTACAATGCCTTTCAGTGGATAGTACAAGCTGGCACAGGATGTCAGCGTGTGAGGACCAAAATTATAGGTTCGAAGAAGTAAAAGTGATGACAGGGCTTTGGAACTCATACACCCATGCACTCCAAGGAACATCTGGGGCTGGCCCAGATTTGGTGTCCACAACACTCTCCTTGCAAGTAGGGCATGTGGAAAGATTGTATGAGGAAAGGGATGCATATTGACGATGCCGCCATATCACCACTAAACTTGTTGTGTCAAACACCATCCTATCTGGAGAACAAACGCAGATCCACGTTTCAAAGTAGCACCAGCAGCCTTGGCAGCCATGGATAGGCTGCTTGGGAGCAAGAGATGTCCGATGTTTATTCTTTGGGCTACTAATGTCTGTTTTAAGGTCACTGAGGCATCAGTTGGCACAATTGATGACTGATTGATTGTGATCTTTTATTGAAATACTATTTGGTTTATTGTGATTTTATAAATCTATATTTTGTGTCCATGTTGTTCAATTTTTAAAGACACAGAAGCAATAATGGATGAAACTGTAATTTTATTGTTTTTTTGATGAAATGTGGTACACTGAATATTTTGCATGCATGTTTTTGTTTTTTAATCGGCCGAGTATAAACTTACAACAACAACAAAAAAAGTACAAAACCAGAACATAAGGCTTCTCCTGCTGGGCACCAAGAATCCGGAGCAGCTCTCGACGCCAGATCTGATGGATGAGCACCATCAATGTGAACAGACGGGAAGCCAGACTTGGAAGACATAGACGGCCAGTGTAAAGAGATCTGTCCCCACGGAGAGACAGTGTGAGGACTTGGAGCTCCGTGAGAGTGAAGTGCATGTGAGCAGTGAGCACATAGACAGATTGTGCTGTACTCTTGGTGCACCAGAGCTGTGAGGAGCTTAAAGATACATGGAGAAACACCCTGGGGTACTTGAGCTGCCATGCAAGCATATTATTGTGTGGTACTGTATGCCTTTGTAGACCTCAGAATATGCTGAAGGACAACGCCTACAAGAAAAGTATCATCTGTTGCTTACTGTAGCTGTATCCTTTCTAAGCCTGGGTGGAGTTCGTTGAGTTCCGCGTTCCGCTATGCGGAACTCTGTGAAGTGACAATAAAACTCTGCCAAGCTACGCCGAGTTCCGCAAGTGACGGAGTGGGTTACCTTACACCGTTCGCACTGATGTGTCGGGTGTTTGCCCCGCACTGTTAAATCAACGTGCACAGCATCCCGCACAGTGCAAGAGGGCACTTCTTCTTTCTGCCACTCGAGTAGAAGTTATACTCGAGCAGCAGCTTCCTCAACGCAAACGGAAGGTTTCTCAACGCGAGCAGTAGCGACCATCCACGACCGCCCGCATTGAGAAATCCAGCTAGGAAGTGGTCCAGCGTTGGATTTTACTCGCTTGTGCTTGCCAACTTACCATTGGCGAGAGCAAATGAGGAAAAAACTCTCAGCTAACTCCACGAACAGAGCGGAGTTCACCGCCCAGGCTTAATCCTTTCATGTTGTACAGTACAATGACCCCTCTGGCAATATGCTGCATACAAACATAAAACTAATATTTCGTGAGCAGCCACCTTCTAGGCTGTTGTCTACTAACCATGCTCACCCGCTCCACCATAGGGGATTTTTACTCCGTGGTGTAGGCACCTCTGCTCAAGGATTGCTCATTAGGAATACAGTGTAACATAAGGTAAGAAAGTATGTGCTTGACTCCTCGATTCTCACTCTTACAACTGATTTAATTACTTTAAGGTGAACATGTGGTGACATAAATGCTACACAAAGAATTTAAACACAACTTACCACATTCTGGGCTTAATTGGATAAATGAATGAATGGTAAAGTTACAGCACAGCTCTGCATATTCAGTTGTCTCAAGTCATGTCTGTCTAGAAGGAGCAAGTTTGCAAAGGATTCAGAAAAAGTGATCTTTGATCTTTATTTTCGGAAGAGATTGTCCATTGGCCAAGGTGTGAGCAGGGCCCAAAATGGAGCAACAGAAGGGCAGGAATTCTGACTGAACTGAGAAGGCAGGGTTTAAGGTGTAGGCATAAGGGAGTTTAAAGAAAGGGCCAGGGAGTTGGGGGCTGTGACAGACAGGCAGGCATGTAATGACATCTCCAGGTTATGCTCGATGCTGTAGAAAAGACCATAAATTCTATTATTAAACCCTAAGATCTATACACACGTTACATGTGATGTGCATGAAGTAGCAATGTTAGCTTGCTTGCTTGCAGGTAGGGCAAATCGCTTCCTTGCGTTACTCTGTACTGGGAAGGCGTTCCATGGGTGGAGTATGGGCATTCCCATGTATCCACCCATGGATTTTGACACAGTCCCAGCTTTGCTAAGGTTAGTAAACCTGGGATTACGTCAAAATGGTGTGCCTACCTGACGGCGATGTAGCAAGGAGAAATAGCTTTATTTCTCCTCGTTATTTCTTATTTCCACGTATGTTGCATTCTGCAGCACATGTGGAAAGAGGAAAATGCCTCAAAAGGATTGTTGTTGTGCAGGAAGGTTTGTCTTCAAGCCTGTAATACAGGCACACTTGCATTATGGCGCAAGGTTGCCTGCATTAGCGCTAGTCAGCCCTCGGTGCGCTAGTGCATGGAGAGTGCAGGAATGCATCATATCATAGTAGAGGTGGCGCATTTCTGTTCTCTCCCCTACACGCAATGTAGCGCAGCAAGTGGTGTTGCGTTGCACGACTTTTTGATAAATCTGCCCCCAGACAATATATATAACTACGCCTTGTCGTCTGAGGCTGGACATTCCTCAGCAGAGATTGAGGGCTTACTATCCGATCCTTGTCTTGGGCTCTTGACACTGGCAATACCCTGCTTTTGCAAGGAGAAAGCCTGGTAGTCAAAGTGGTCAAAAATGAGATGTATCCCTACTGAGCACTAGTCAATACTGCTCCATTTAAAACCCTGATTGTGGATGATCAGTGGAAGCACATTCCTCATGGGACTCCTTAGACTGCCTCCTTTTCTTCACTGCATTGGCATATCACGTGGCAGTGCTGAAATTGTGCTGGCAGGGTGGTTTCAGAAAAGTGTAGGTCATGTGTAGAATTGGAACGCATGAGGTTGTCACAGATGATGTGCACCATTCAGGGATGGCAAATGAGTCTCTTTATTTATTTTTTATTTATTTGAGTTTTATATAGCGCTGGCTAGACCCGGAGGTATCAGTGCGCTTTACATAAGGAAACAACGTGTTACAAGTTACAAAAATAATCACATTAATTACAGAAAGGTTACAAATTCAATACAGGAGTTATTAGCGACCAGGAAAAACAAGATCCACAAAAAAAGAAGAAAAAGGCCAGGGAGAGCAGGGAGTCCACGGGAGGGAGTCAGCAGCGGAGAAAGAGACGAGACATAAGTCTGAGGTCCGGCTGGGTAGGTGACGGCCATATCGGTGAGCCATAGCCTGTCTCCCCTATAGCTGTCGGAGCAGCTCCACCGGGAATCGGTCATACATTTCGGACTCCGCCGGATAAAAATGAGGATCAGGAAGGGACCAAAAGTCTAGAGACCAGAGACGGGCTGGTGGTGCTGGCAAGGGTGGAAGGATAGGAAGGGGAGTGAAGCTTGGCAGCCATCTTAAAGTCAGGCAAATCTAGTTTGCGCTACGGCGCAGGCTTGTGACAAAAATGGCGTTCCACTCCCAGACCCTCTAAATGGCTGTCTGCTCACCTCCTAAGCGCTTGCCTCCAGTATTTGCACAAACTGAGAGAGTAGCGTGTGTATGCCAGTGGGTGCAGCACAGTAACCGGCGCCGCTCCCCGCGCCATGCAGGCTCAGGCCATCCGCCCTTGGAAGACTGTGGGGGCGGGATGCCATAAGTCAGTCTGGGCCGCAGCCGGGTCTCGCGCAGTGCTTCAGCGGCATAGGGATGCGGGAGCCGGTCTTTCGTTCCGGTCACAGCTCCGGATGTCCCAGCGTCTCTACAATGGGGAGATCGGTGAGCTCACACAATGCTCACCACAGCCTCAGGCCTCTTGGAGTAGTGCAGTTCAGCTCACGCCTCCATGCCGGCTCCAGCACCCGGCCGTCAGGTGATTGTAGTGACGGGATAGTGGCAACCGACCCGGGCCGCGGCCAGGCCCCGCTCAGTGCTCCGTCAGATTCAGAAGGCGAGAGCCGTTCCCCAGCGCCAGTCACAGCCCCGGCACACGGCTACTCCTCACCTCGGTTCCGGAGATCGCGGAGGAGAGGTGGTAGGAGTGGGGAGAGCCGCTAGCTGGCTGACATTCACACAGCAGCGAGGTATCTCCGCCGAGCCAGCGGACATGCTGGAAAAGGCTCCGTAGGCGCTCCCTCAGGAAAACTCGGGGGGTGTGAAGCAGTCCACCCAGATCACTCCTGGGGTCCGCAGCGAGTGAAACAGGAGGTCGAATCCTGGAGGAGGGATGCGGTCGGAGGAGGGAGGCGGTCGAAGGGGGGAGAGCCGCTAGCTCACAGCCCCCCAGCAGCGAGTCATCTCCGCCGAGTCAGAGGCCATGATAGCAGAGGCTCCGTAGGCGCTCCCTCGGGAAACTCGGAGGGTGTGCAGCAGGCTACCCGGATCATTCCAGGGGGAAAGGAAGGCACCGGAGTGCGGGCATAAGATCCACCGTAGGTTAGGAGGCAGAAGGGGGAGAGAGACCCGGGCCAAGTGCCAGAGGCAGTTCCCAGTCGGAGGAGCTCCCGGCCGGAGCTCCTCACCCGGCGGCCATCTTCACCCGGCGTCTCTAAGGAGGTTGCCAGTGTGTGCTAAAGTTGAGCTGTGCAGCCAATTTAGGATGGAGACATAATTCCAGGTCCTGGGTTTTTGTAACAACTGACTGCATTCTGGGTATTGTAGTCCAGTTTTGCTTCATGTTAAACTAATGAAACTACCACAATTATTTGTAAGTGAGAAGCCCACAGCTAGACACATACTTACCATAATAACATGGTGACATGAGACCACGCTAGCCCACTATGTTGGTCAGCAAATTCTGTTGGATGATTAGATCGAGGATGTCTAGCACCAGGGCTGGCTTTAGATTTAGAGGTGCCTGGTGCAACAATCTTTTTTAGCGCGCCCACACACCCCAAATGACCTTCTCCACAGATTCCCTCACTACCACCTTCCAACAGTGCTACTCATCTCTCCACTGCCCCTCTCTCAAATGCATTTCTTATGTTTTATAGCGCTACTCATACAAAACCTAGGGTGTCAGAGCAATTACATCACCCACACTTGTTATACAGAGGCAATTCATCTTACCTGTGTAAATCAGTCTATAGAAAATTCTACAGAAACCAGTGAGGATTACCGTTTTAGGTCTCGGCTAGACAGTGCATGCGCTGTCTTGAAGAGACATGTTGTGCTCGATCTGTCAGCTTACAGGCCGCCCATCTCCTACCATTGGTAAACTTCAGCGTCGCTGTCATTTTCTTTGATGCCATTCATCATGGCATGTGGGCGTCATGCTCTCTTCTTGTGTTTAGCCCTCCCATAGCGCATGGAACCAGTACATGTCTCCTTACACTGCTCCCGGTTTGCAGAGCTATATTTTCTTCTTTGTTTTCAAGCACTCCATAGGAGTACTTGTATTTTCAGGCCTTCTCCCTTGTACACATACCACTAAAATGCATGCACGTGTACATAAACTACTGCAGTTCTTAAAAAGGTGTTAAAACACGAACAGCACTTGTTTATTATTTTTTTGCCTGATCCAATGGTATTGGAGGGCTCGCTCCATCGTCCGTCTTGCCATAGTGCGAACACAAGCTGATGGTATATGTAGTGCTTCAAGTGGCTCACCAGTTACAGTACACAATGACATATTCATTTTGGTCACTAATCCTTCTTCAAATAAGGTTTTTTTCCTGATCGTTGCTTGCCCATCTCCCCATCCCCTGCTGCTTCCCTGCTTGACCCGTCCCGCCACTACCTCCCGCGTCGCTGCTGCTTTAGTTTTTTTGCACGATCCGATGTCATTGGAGCGCTTGTTCCGTCCTCTATCTTGCCATAGTGCTAACATCAGCCGATGGCATTGGAGCACTTTCAGTGCTCACCAGTTACATTACACAATGACACATTTATATTTTGTTGGCAGGGGGAAGCGTAAGTGGTATGCCAGGAATTACAGATTGTTCAGTGGACCCCGAGATTCGAACATGGTTCCTCAGTTCCCCTGTCGGCAGCTCTGGCCATTATGTCACAGCTTCACTTCACTTTAACTGTGACTCACTATCTCTTCCACATTTGTTCAGCAAGACCCCATCAACGCCGAACAAGCATTGGCAATGTCAATAGATCTCGGCAATGCCCAAGCTATTGGCCCTGTCAATATGGATGCCATCTTGTCTAGCAGTACATCTGCAGTTCTGCAAGGCTGAATGTCACTGAAAAAAGTGTTATGATGTGGCCAGCGCAGGCCACGTCATAGTGCTTTATTTTGAGGAGAAGCAGGACAATAAACTTAAAGGGAGGGGGGAGACCCAGCGTCGGCTCAACATCCTGTGATTCTGGGCTTCCAGTAACTTTCAGCCATGATGAACAGCAGTTGTGCTGCTAGACAACATGGCTAAAAGACATTGGCATTGAAAAGGCCAATAGCTCGGGCATTGTCGAGACCTTTCGGCTGTGCCAATGCATGTTGTGATTTGCATGTACACATTCTTTGTGGCAGGCATACACACTACTTTATGATGAGTCAAAACTGCTACTAGACAAAACTTCCATCTCTCTCCAGCAGAAGCATTAATCACCCGCCTTATCTTGACATTTTATTGTTGCCTGAAAACTGCTGGACACACTAGGAAACAGCAGGTGCTTTTAAAACCAAAAGTTATTTCTGAACACAGCACCTCTTCTGGTGACAGCGCCAGGTGCGGCTGCACCGTTCCCAATGCCCTAAAGCCGGCCCTGTGTAGCACAGTGAGGGAGGGGGGTTTGTACAGTTGGGGTAGTCTAGGGTCTAAGGACAAGTTAGCACAAATGCAGAGACCACTAAGGAGTGAAATCCTACTTTTAACTGTGTGAGTAGTGGTTAGATCTGCGTAAGGTTTCAGGTATTGAGTTGATTCGCTTGGTGGTCTCCTCAGAGGGTTGTGTGAATGTCTGTTGAATGAGCTCGAGTAGGACCCTTGGGCGCTGCACCTTCTTCTCCAAGGTTTAGTGAGCCGGCTGTGGGCAGCGTAAAGATACTATTCACAAACTTTTGAGATGATCAAAAAGAGCACATATGACTGCTGAATAGAGACTTTCTTTTCTGATCTATTATGCGGAAGAGGGGAGATCTGAACATCAGAAGTGCAGAGAAGCAGTGCTTTTAGTGTGGCTACCAGATGACTATGTGTGATCGGGGACATCATGTTCCAGTCCTGGCCTTCCTTTTACAAATCATTGTTTTCAGATGTTTTTGTATTCAAACCAGTGCAACTGGAACGAACCAGAACTACAGCACCCATAATGCAGTCCATTGCTAAAGAAAGTCCAGAATTGGAAAGTGTTGCCCTCTAATCACATGGAGGAATCTAGTGACCTTATTTCTGAACCAGAAGCCCTTTGCATTCATGGATTTTTGAGTCCATATTTACAATGTTAAAAAGAGAAATTACGAGTCATAAAATGAAATGCAGTATAAGCTAAAATGCGAGGACTTTCTGAAAGCGTTATGCATGAGATGGGGCCAGTTGCAAATAGGAAGTGCAACATTCAATGATTACAACAGGTACTGGGTGGATAGGGAATTAACAGCTTGGCTGATAATGAAATCACTGTTCATGATTTTTATTACTATATGCTCTGTTCTTGGAGGTTGTAATATTGCCCAGAATGCTTTCCTGGAGTGCCCCACATATCTCACAGCTGCTTCTCTTCAAGAGGAAGTGTCCCTGGATTTGAAACCTAAAACTGGCCATGGTTCAAGCATTTTGCTCTGAGACCCACCCAAAACTTTAATTCTATCTACTGCCTTTCATGTGGGGGAGGGGGTGGGTGCTTGTCCTTTTTTCCCTTCCTGGAACAAAATCCTGTCTCGTTAACTCCCCAGTGCCTCACATATGGTGACCATATATTCCAGGCTTGTCACTTCAGTTAATAAATCATTCTAATTCTTTGCATACAACCCAAATATGATTCTTTTGCAATGAAAACATCTCCCACAATATTCTGGCATAGGTGGCAACAGTTCTCCTGTAATTTGTGATACCCTCCGCTGGGCCTGGCAGTTTTGCCCAACAGCATGTTGCTCTCTGTGACTTCTAATTTTACTTTTCCCTATTAGAAGTCTATGTTTATCTCAGCATAAAAAAACACCGCACGATAAAAGCGCGAGCTGATTGAATGTGTCGCATATGACACGAGGCCTGTTGACAGATATTTTTTGTGGGACATGAAACGAAACTCCAAGACCGGAAACATGGTGTCAAGGAGCCGTAGCATGGCCTACAACTAGTCTGTCATGCTGACCTCTGTGAAACATCCCTTCTCCCAAGTTGGTACCCGGGGGAGGTGCCACAGGGATTTCATGTGTGTATGTGGTATATGTACCACATATGTAGCCGAAAAGCATCGGAACACCATAGATCGTCGAAAGGCAAGGTTACAATCAACGAGTGATTGAAGGGATATCCGGGTTTTTGAGGAAGTAGAGCCCACGTCATAGTGAAGTGGTGTTCTTTTAGGCTGCCGTACTTCATTTATTTTTGCTTTGCTTTTAAGAACTTCTAGTCCTTAATGTATGATAGAATACATATGATGACTGTCCCAGAATGCAAAGCAAACGCCTGAGCAGGAGGCGCTTCTTGCGCATAGAATCAGGAACTTTTAGATTCTGATGCCAGTGACTCGTGTCCACTTTCAGAATGGTTGGGTTTCAGGTGCCCATCTCTAGAGGCAAATCATTAAAACGATCAAATTCTCTAAAAATCACCATATTTGAGTGAGCATGTTTTCTTGTACAGGGCACTAAACCGCTTCAATGTGATTGACAGAAGGTGGGAGCTTGTGCAGTAAGTATTCTGTCCTCTGCAGCCCCTGGTTTGTTTTTAACATGATTTTATGGAACACATAATCTGAAGTAAACCAAATTAGTGGAGTCTTCTGTTATGTTATATGGCTTTCATAAGCTCACAATTAGAGTGACGCCGGAGCAGTGCATCACCTTTTGTGTTACCTCTAAATCATTAGGTTCACAATCGGCGAGTAAGCCCCAAAAGGAAACCATGACCTTTTCGGAAAATGGCGGGAATCTGTCACGACCCTCTCGCAGGGTTATCCCTCTGATGAGTATTAGTATTAGGGTCAGATATTCCTGTCAAAAGATCTTTCAAATGCAGGTGGCATACATAGAGCCCGCCCTGTACCACAGAATCAATATTCCAACACAATAGTGGCATTTCACTTTAGAGGGTACATATTATATACTATTGAGCTACAAATTATGTGCATTAGAATGCAAATTTTCCTTTACCATCTTGTAAGCCTGAAACAAGAAAACATGGCAATCCAAGCACACATTTATTAGCCACACAAAGCAAGTTCGCCTGCTTTCTGAGCCCTGTGCTTTCACCCCTTCACAAGAAGCAGTTATTATGTTGGCACATCTTACATGCAACCAGGCCTGTATTGCTTACAACACGAAAAACACATATATAAGCCTTGCCACATATGTCAACCTAAGATGCACAGGGGCTCACAATTTCTATTGCATATGTAAGTGAACGGGCAGGGCAGACAGGCAAGTAGCAGGAAGGTTAGTCTGGAGGTGGGCGTCTCTGAAGGCGGACCCCAGGTTTGCTGCAAATAAATGGGGCTTTTATAAATAGTTGCTGTACTACTAGTTTGGAATTATGCACTAGCCTGCAGCTAATGAATTATTTTTCTGTAGTTTCATATTATAGCCCTGGTCTAATAACTGTCTTTTAGACAGTATAACCGCTAACAATAAGTTTCTCGGGACTTATCTGTTCCAAATAGTGCATTTAAAGCACTATTTCCCAAACACACCTACTAAAAGCTTGTAGTTTACGAGGGGCCTTTTCTGGGTACGGACAAAATGATTTCTAAAAGTTTAGGCCCCAACTCCTTTGCCTTCTTGGGTCACAGACCCACTCTCGCCTCTGGACACTAAGGGCCACATGCATCAACAAAAAAACCAGTCGCAAACGGGCAGATTCGCAGAATCTGCCCCTTTGCGACCGGTATTTTAGCATTTGGGATGCATCATCCCAAATGCAAAAATGGAAATTTAAGGAATCCCAAAATTTGTGATTACTTAAATTGCGATTGCATTTAAGGAATCCCAAATTGCGATTCCTTAAATACAATGCATTAACCCCCTAAAAATTGCGATTTCGCAAATAGGAATCGCAAATTACCGTCAATCTCAAGTTGATGGTAATTTGCGATTTCTTTGAAAAATACACTAAAGTGCATTTTTCAAAGTTCCATGTTACACACACACATGCCCTTGGTGCATGTGTGTGCGCAACATGTGGTAAACTGGAAATTTCAGGGGCTCAACAGGGTGTCCTTTTGGCACCCTTGCACCCTTGAAATTGCATGCGCAATTTGCGAGTACCTATTGGGTACTCGCAAATTGCGCATGCAATTCCCATTCATACCAATGGGCCTCTAGGCCCATAGGAATGAATGGGAAGCCATTCCTTAACTGCGACTCGCAATTTGCGAGTCGCAATTAAGGAATGTGTAGGAATCGCAATTTTTTTTGCGATTCCTACATGCATAGGCAATTGCTATTCCATAATTGCGATTCCTTAAGAATCGCAATTGCCTATATTGATGCATGTGCACCTAATGCTCTTCACGCTTTTGAATCCCCTCCTTTTCCAAGCCCTTAGTTTATGTCACCACTGACTGCATTGTACACTTCTTTGAAAACTAGTGTGCAGCTTTTTTGGTAGACATGCTCTATTCTTGATAATAAACAGGAATGCAAACTAAATACATTGGCCACTTTCCTTTAGACAGCAAGTGTCCCCGCCCCTATGCACCACTTTAAGTTATGAATACATCAGTCATACCTTGAGGGATCAATGAGGAAGGAAACCTCTAAGACAGGATTCAGATATGGCACAAGGACAAAACAGCTAAAGGGAAACCAATACCAAGGCTGAGAGAAAATGGGAATAAACAGAACAAAGACATGGGGTGTCTTTTTTCATTGCTTTTTAGGTTTGTCTTAAATAACACTACTCATGACATTCATTTCTGCCAAATCCTTAGGATATTTAAGGAATGGCTGCTACATAGTACGAGGAACTGTGGGTTTTGCAGCTAGAGCATCTCTATCACACTAGATGTCAGTAACAAAAGACAGCCAAGCTGCAGCTGTCAACCACGAATTTTCCCTTTTTAGGTCTGACAACAGGCAGCTTAAGTTCTCTGTCAGAGCGTGTCATCAACACATACATAGAGTGGATTTTGGGTCAGACGCACTCTGCCATTTGCTTGTTTGAAGTATTTTTCACCCTTGGTATAAGCCCACAGGAGCACTGTGCACTTAAACATTTCACAGTGGTGATCTGAGAAGGAGCCTGTCTCCAGCATCATACATAGGATGTCGAGTGAATCTACATGCTAATTGAACAAATTGGTATTGCAAGCTCTATGCTCCAATGTTTCAAATTGAGGCATTGTGAATAGAAGCCTCACTACATGTTTTGTCTCTGACCACTCTCGTCTTTGCAATACTGGATTTATGAAGCTAGATGACAATTGAACATAAGGAATTAGTACTAATACGTGATCCATCCCCAAGGCATCATGCGTGTGAAAAGAAGCCCTCAAATGTCTGCTTTCCAGAGTGTGCGTTAAGAGTAGGCCTGGGCAGAGTTCGCTGAGTTCCGCTACTCGGAACTCCACGAAGTGACCAAAAAACTCTGCCGCGCTACGCGGAGTTCTGCAAGCAGTGGAGAGCGTTAGGTCGCACCGCTCACGCTGATTTTTAGCACCAGGTGTTTGTCCCACAGTGGAAAATCAGCGTGACTGGCACCATGTGTAGCGCAAGAGGGCGTTGCTTCTTTCTGCCGCTTGAGTAGATGTTCTACTCGAGCGACAGCTTCCTCAAAGCGAACAATAGGTTTCTCAATGCGAGCGGTCGCGGGCAGCCGCGACTGCCCGCGTTGAGAAATCTCGCCGGGAGGTGGTCTGGAGTAAGATGTTCCTCGCTTGCGCTCGCCAACTTAACATTGGCGAGCATGAGCTAGGAAAAAACTCTGCTACGCGGAGCTAAGTTTTTCTGAATTTCATGTGCTACACGGAGGGCGATGGGGAAAATCTCTGCAAACTCCGCAAGCAGAGCAGAATTTCACACCCAGGCCTAGTTAAGAGCATCTCCTAGAAATGAAATGAACACCTGGACTCTCGTGATGGTGGACAGCATCAACATGTGGGGGCGCAGGCAAAGAGGTCATATAGGAAGTTGAGTGCATCTGGACTATAGGGTCACTAGAACTCAGTTTTGAAAGTCAGAACTATGTTGGTATTATTTGGTCCTTCCGTTGATAACATGCATATTGCTTCTGATTCCTTAAATTGAACAGTCAGTTCACATTGTAGATTTACATTTCAACAAAAGGTTGCAGATTAATATATTTCAGCAACACGCACACCTTCATAGGTATTGCTTTCAATGCAACTGTGGCCAAAACATGGTAGAAATGTAAAACATCTCTAAAATCCCAGTTAATTATTAGGCCGGTATAGCCCAAGGATTGAGGATTAGTGTATACTCAGAACCTCTTCAATAATTCTCAACCTTTTCATCACTGCCAGACAAGGTGCAAATAAATTCAGGAAAAAGACAGTATATCACTTTTTCCTCCTGGTAAAGGTTGGTATACAAAATTTTTGTCCTACTAGATAACCCTTACAGTGCATCAATACACTAATAACCTCACAGCCTCCTAAGGTTGAGCGTCATCCTGGTCAAAACATCAGTCTATTTGTTCCATCTAGTGGGGTCTGTTATTCCCCATTTGATCCTGGAGGCGGCTCCCAGGTTAGGGTCACACAAGCCCCACACAAAGTGTATGCTTGGCCTTAAGAGTTAATTCATCATTGCTCGGCTGCTAAGTACGTGCAAGTTGTCTGCAGGCCTTATGGCCTCGAACAGTCTTACCGGACCTGAGGGCAGCCGGCAACTCCAGAGGACCATACTTCTCCTTTGAAGGCTCCGGCTTCCACACGCTGAGGGCCTGTGAACTCTTGTAGTCTTTCCCCATTATGGCATCAGCCTCCGGATGACCATGTTGATGACCATGATGACCTGCTTAGCTTCTCCAATGATTGGCAAGTGTTCCCGGCAGTTCCCTTGGCACAAGTAAGGCAACAGCCCTGGTTCCATGGTGGCCCCTTTCCTGACACATATGAGTCACATAATTTGGCTTGCACACAGGCGGCAGCCCTACCTTCACAGTGGTTCTCTTCCCAGCACACAGGGAGTCAATTCCGGCACACATATGGGCAACGGCCCGACTTTCATGGTGATGCCCTTCCCAGCATACGGGGTGTCAGCTGACTTGGTGTACATATGGGCGACGGCCTGAATTTCACGATGGGCCCCACTCTTAGCATCACAGGGGCATCAACTGGCTTGGAGAACCCCCGGGCGTGGCCTGAATATTATTGTGGCCACTTCCTACATGGGGTGGGGTCACTGACTTGGTAGAATCAGATTGACAGCCCACATTTTTTAAATGGCCCCCCGCCCGGACACAACGTCTCAAACTTCGCTCACTGAGATGCACTTGACAGGATTCCTACAAGGCTTTGCACCCTCCAGGCATCTCCTCCTCCTCACAGGGCCCACAGATCCTTTCAGGCAGACTCTAGGCACTCTCCTCCTCACAAGGTACTCTGGTCTTGGCAAGCAGTCAGAAGGCTGGTGCTCCAGGCTTAGGGCAAGTGGTTTTGACTTCCTGGGTGATTTCTCCTCAAGTAGTATACACACACACAAAGATACAGGACCTATACTCATCAAAAGAAATCTAGCTGTAATGGGGGATACCCAGGTGTATAAAAACTGCCCTCACACACAGCAAGCTGTGTCATGCTTCATCATAGGGCTGCTGACACACCCCGCGCTAGCCAACGCTGGGGTGGAGCAATAGGGAGGGGGTGGACAAAACAACATAGAATGAACACCTCTACGAGGGGGATCAAAAAGTGAGGGAAAAGAAATAGCGCAGAAAAGATGTGATTAAAAACAGGTAAGAGCAATCCTAATCATAGCTTTATTGCTGGACACTCTCCCCTGGATTTAAAATATGGGTCTATCCGTTAGACCTGTGGATGGTGGTAATGTGGCCAATAATGGGTCACTTACCCCTCCACTCTGCTTTATATGTCGACATGTTTCAGCCGTATGAGGATTTAGTAAATTAGTACACCGGCTTTCATCAGGACAATCCTCAACTGATCCCTGTTATACTAACCCGAAAACCCAAAGTGTGGAGAACAGGTCAGGAAGAAACAATCATTCAATTGTTATAAAATCCGTGTGGAACCTATAAGACAAAGGTACAAACAATGGATAAATAAAAACAAGGGTTGGTGGTCCAGTGCAACACTTAAATAAAATGAAATTAGTGCAAAAAAGTGAATAAACACAACACCCAAACACCAGGAAAGAACCCAATGTGTCCAAAACAGCCAGAAAAGCGATCAATAAATAGATGAAAACAATGTCTCCATCACAGACAGGGCAAATCTCCCCAAATAATCAGCCGCGCCGGGCATGAACGGACTGAAAATATAAATAATTACTCGTTCACAAAACCCTCGGCGAAAAACAAAATATTATATACAAAACACAAACATGCATAATGTAAAGTAGCCAAAAGGTCACCAAAGATATATGCATCTATAGTTTTAAGATTAACTAGAAAGAGACGATTGCAGTGCATAGCTGCGAGACATTCAAGGTGGTCGTCCTGCTTACCGAGTTTACTGTGGAACCCAGCTTGAAAAGGCGTCAGAGTGAGAACAACTCCCTGTAGTCACACTCTGGGTGAAAGGAACGCATCGTGTGACAGGGGAGAAAAAAGAGAGACATAGAAGAAAAAAAGCAATTAGAGGCTTCTGCCTCGTGTCTGCCCCAGTTAAATTCTGCGGAGAGCCCTCGGGCTGTATTTCAAAAGGTGTGTCCCCCGTATTTGACGAACCCTGCATAATTTCACAGGCATGGACCGTCTTTGTAGTCCCTAAGCCTAAATCTGCTTGTCAGAATCCACTTACTTCATCAAGGTGAGTTGTTGCCTTACTTAGTCGTCACTCTCGGCACCGTGCAGGTAAATGAGTCCCAATCCGCCTGCGTGTAAAAATACCCTGTTTGGTGTTACCCCGGGGGGACCAAACGAATGATGCGTCATGACGTCCGGTCCCACCTCCCGTTACGTGCTAGACGAAGCTCAGAGGGCCGTCAAAAAGCTAGTGAGCTAACCTCTGCACACACCCTACTGAAGGGAAACCAATACTGGCATCTCCCTAGCCCGATCAAATACCGCGGCTGGTCGATGCCCTTTATTACAGCTGGGGGAAGGAATTTAATATGTAGAGTTTCTGAGGAGTCCTCGCATTCTAAGGATAGAGGGACGTAAACTTATAAAGGGGGATCGACAAAAAATACACAATGTGGGTCAAATCGCAAGTACTATAAGTATTTACATGAAAATAGAGACATAGGGGCCCTACGGACTATCGTTTGTTCTATAAGCCAAGGTATCGGCCAGATTACCCACCTATGGCCACGTAGGGCTGGCTGTTTAAAAAGAAGGAAGATACTGACGTCAGGGGCGATAGTTAAAGAAAAAGAAAAAGAAAAAGCTGGGGATGGTGACATGGAGATTATATGTATTGCCAAACCCCTCTTGTCACCCCAAATACCCGAATAAGTGTAGATATCATGATTAGAACCTCACTCATAGGTTGTGTAATGTACTCCAAGGTATCTCATCATTGAGCCCCACAATACTGCTCCTAAGCCTGTGCACCCATTTCTGTTCTCTCCAAAAAAGTGCATTTGGTAAATTCATAGAAGAACCAATCTCCAGTTTGTCAATGACAGTCCAGTAAAAATCCTCCGCTCTGTGTTTCTTATCCACAAAATGGGTGGTTATGCTGCTAAAGGTTTTGAGGCACCTGAAGGTTGACCTATGTTCCATGATTCGTACTTTAATCTTGCGGGTTGTCATGCCTATATATATGAGCCCACACGGGCATTTCAACATGTAGATGACATTTGCAGTGTTGCAATTTGTGTGCCGTCGTTGTTCCCACGGGTATTGTAGGCCCAGATCAACTGTCTTTGTGTTGTCTGTAAGATGGCACACGTCGCATCCTCCACATTTAGTATGGCCTTGAACCGGTGGAAGGTTCCATGTTCCGCCTAGACCTTCTGCTCGATTTCTTCCTGTGTCAAAACTCCTTGGTCTAGTATGGACCAGTTGGTCTTTGATATTTTTGCTCCTTTTGAAAGAGAACAGTGTTTTCTCTATGTTCAGGCCATTGGAATTTAAAATTCTCCAGTTTTTCAAAATGATCCCAGCAAGGGCACAGGCAGACCTTGGTTGCCAGTCCTGATTCCAGCAGTCTTGGTGATCTTCCCTCTCCTGACAAGACAGTGCCGTTCACCCAAGTATGAGACTCATGATTTCACCTTCTGTGATTTAGTGTCTGGGCTTTGAAATTCATGTTGTGTGTGTCAGCTCCTTTGAAGTGCTTGCTCCTCTGCATAGTCCTTAGTCAAAGTGACAGTCTTCCAGAGTAGCAGTGGCTCCAGTTCGTATTAACCCACAACACATGCCAATGGAGTAACTGGAGATCACACTGGGTTGTCTACCTCGACTGAAACATGCCCCATTAAGGTTAAAAGGCACAAGCCTTCCTCTCGATCAAGGTTCCCTAGTCCACAGTGGCTGACTTAGCAGTCCCACTAGCTCCCTGACAATGAGCCCAGGCCCCACTGACGAGTAACTCTTCCTGGAATCAAAGACACCTTTGATGTGCACAGAGGATGCCTTGCTCCTCTCCATTCAGTGTGTGTATCCCACCCCATCACTCAGGAATGTCAGCAATACACATCTCCTGCCTGGGAGTTGCAATACTCACCTCTCCAGCCCCTGTGTTTCAAAATGGAACCCAGAGGCTTCCATGTTATGTATCACATACAGGCACACACATGTATCCCAGCATGCACAAGCAAGTATCACACACTGTTCAGTGCTACACACAATCCATGCAGGTCAAGAGTGAGTTAGGTACAGAGCCACAGAAGTTTACACAAGTGGACCAATAGGACCTAATCCAGTGGCACAGGTAAAAAGGCCTGTTCACCCTACTGATTCTACTGAACACCAAACAGGTATGCTGCCACCATTGTGCTCATGCCACTTAAATCCAGGTTAGTGCAGTAGCCCTCTACCTTCACATGGGCAGCACCTGGTGTGCCCCTTCCGGTCTAAATAGACCGCATTACCATGAAACAGGCCTAGTTCATGGTTCACACACATGATCCGTGTTCGCCCAGGGCCAGAAATCATTACCAGCGATCCAGATATCCATGAAGCTTGGGCACTCAGGGCAGGGGTGCACACCCATCACCATGCAGAGGACACTTCCATCCCAACAGTAGATCACTATAAACGCAAGCTAATGAAACACATCAAAAAGATGCAATTTCACTGGAAAGGAAGAAAATAATAATATTTGAAACAATTACCAACAGAAAACCAAATGTATGATTCAAGTGTGAACGAACATCTTCTGGCAAGTCACTGTTAATTTGATTTTGCGTAAACGAAACACTGGCATACAATCTAAATTTTTTTGCAAGCTAAACACGTGCTTGCTTTGGCTAGCAGCTAAGGCAAGCATGTACCAAATCAAGCATTACTTAAATATATGCAGATGTGCTGTATTCAGTACTGCAAAGTGAATTACACCCACCTTCAGTTAGTACAGTGATTTATTATTATATAGACCCCTGATGCAGTCCCTCTGCCTCAGTATGAATGTATATATGTATCAGGCGCGTTCGGTTCAGGTAAGAGCAGTGGGGCGCTGCCGGGGGGTGGGGGGGTCGACAGATGACGGAATAGGTAAAATAAAATAAATAAATAAATAAAACCACTTACCTTGCGCTCGCCGCATCACCAACTTGGCGATGCGGCGAGCACAAGGTAAGTGGTTTCATTTATTATTTTATTTTATTTTACCTATTCCGTCGTGTATTGATATTCACCCCCCCCGCCCGCCCCGCCCAACTGCTCTTACCTGAACCGGCCGCGCCTGATATGTATGCGGTACTTCAGTAGCTCAAACCTAGCCATAAGACAGCGGAGCGCAGTATAGTGTCAAAGACCAGCATAAAGTCAATGAGTAATAAGAGAAGCAGCTGGTTTGTGAGCTGTTAATGCACCGTGATGCAGTGTTTTAGGTCTCGCCTGAGCCAGCGCGCATGCGCTGACCTGCGAGGCATTTTGTAAGGGCTTTAAACTCAAAACACACGCTCGTGCGTGTGCTTTTTTTTTAATCTCCCGCTATTGGCCTTTGCATGTGTCTTTCTAAGAAAGACAGCACGCAATTGGCCCAAGGCGGGTGCATGTCCCGCCTTCCCTTTCCCCTGGCCTAGGGTGCTCGGGAGCGAGCAGCAGCGCGGCCGTGTGCCTTCTGTTTTTTATTATCATTGGCGGCGCGCAGTGTGCCCTTCCTTCCCTCTGCTGGCTGTCAGTATCAGACAGGCGACTGGGCTGATTTTAAAACGTTACATATTTATATGCAAGCCACAAGTTCCAAAATTGAGCAATCCACCCCAAAAGGTCATCATAGATCAGTTTCTCGTCCTTGCCGAAGTCCAGAACAAATACAAACGAGCAGCCGAGGAGGGATGGCGTCCGTATTCAGTCCAAGTTTCACGTCACCACTGGAGTAACTCAGAAACCAGGCGCACACAATGCAGAGCCCTGCTAAAAGCAAACAGTCTTTTTTATTAGTATTTAAACAATGTCATACAAACATGCCCAGTATACAAGTCTCCTTGTAAATAGCATTCCTGCCGTTGATTGTATTCGGCCAGTCCTCTCGGTTTGTCAGCAGCCTCGAATCCGCCCCTCCAGATGGAGAGGGGGTTCAGGTTAATTTGCTTTCTCAGGCGTCATGCATCACCCAGCTCGGTGACACTTTAGCGGGGGACGGGGGTCTCCTGGAGGGGTCGGCCTCCTCACAGCTGTTCAAACCCGCCAGACAGAGCTCAGTGTTGGGAGTGAAGGAAAGGAGGGGGGCTTTAAACCCGAACACGTGTTCTTGTGAGTGTGTTCCATGACATATGACAAAAACAACAGTTGATGGACAGAATGCAGAACAATGTCATACATTCACCCCAGTACAGAGATCTGGGCCTAAATCCATCGTTTTTTGCTCACCATGCCATTCCAGTTTGAACCCAGCCATATGCAAATCAGTCTTGACCCTGTGCCTCATGGGAACAGTCCAGCCCGAACTGCCAAGCCAGGTCCTCCCTGGACTGGAAACAAGCATCCTAGGACCGGTTTCGGGGTTTCACCCTCTTCAGCCAGGATAGCTTGATTCCAGTGGCATGGAGAGCACGGGACCCACGTCTGGGCATACCCGTCCCACTCGGGGTGACAAATGCAAAAACAACAGTTGATGGACAGAATGCAGAACAATGTCATACATTCACCCCAGTACAGAGATCTGGGCCTAAATCCATCGTTTTTTGCTCACCATGCCATTCCAGTTTGAACCCAGCCATATGCAAATCAGTCTTGACCCTGTGCCTCATGGGAACAGTCCAGCCCGAACTGCCAAGCCAGGTCCTCCCTGGACTGGAAACAAGCATCCTAGGACCGGTTTCGGGGTTTCACCCCTCTTCAGCCAGGATAGCTTGATTCCAGTGGCATGGAGAGCACGGGACCCACGTCTGGGCATACCCGTCCCACTCGGGGTGACAAATGCAAAAACAACAGTTGATGGACAGAATGCAGAACAATGTCATACATTCACCCCAGTACAGAGATCTGGGCCTAAATCCATCGTTTTTGCTCACCATGCCATTCCAGTTTGAACCCAGCCATATGCAAATCAGTCTTGACCCTGTGCCTCATGGGAACAGTCCAGCCCGAACTGCCAAGCCAGGTCCTCCCTGGACTGGAAACAAGCATCCTAGGACCGGTTTCGGGGTTTCACCCCTCTTCAGCCAGGATAGCTTGATTCCAGTGGCATGGAGAGCACGGGACCCACGTCTGGGCATACCCGTCCCACTCGGGGAGACAAATGCAAAAACAACAGTTGATGGACAGAATGCAGAACAATGTCATACATTCACCCCAGTACAGAGATCTGGGCCTAAATCCATCGTTTTTTGCTCACCATGCCATTCCAGTTTGAACCCAGCCATATGCAAATCAGTCTTGACCCTGTGCGTCATGGGAACAGTCCAGCCCGAACTGCCAAGCCAGGTCCTCCCTGGACTGGAAACAAGCATCCTAGGACCGGTTTCGGGGTTTCACCCTCTTCAGCCAGGATAGCTTGATTCCAGTGGCATGGAGAGCACGGGACCCACGTCTGGGCATACCCGTCCCACTCGGGGTGACAAATGCAAAAACAACAGTTGATGGACAGAATGCAGAACATTGTCATACATTCACCCCAGTACAGAGATCTGGGCCTAAATCCATCGTTTTTTTGCTCACCATGCCATTCCAGTTTGAACCCAGCCATATGCAAATCAGTCTTGACCCTGTGCCTCATGGGAACAGTCCAGCCCGAACTGCCAAGCCAGGTCCTCCCTGGACTGGAAACAAGCATCCTAGGACCGGTTTCGGGGTTTCACCCCTCTTCAGCCAGGATAGCTTGATTCCAGTGGCATGGAGAGCACGGGACCCACGTCTGGGCATACCCGTCCCACTCGGGGTGACAAATGCAAAAACAACAGTTGATGGACAGAATGCAGAACAATGTCATACATTCACCCCAGTACAGAGATCTGGGCCTAAATCCATCGTTTTTTGCTCACCATGCCATTCCAGTTTGAACCCAGCCATATGCAAATCAGTCTTGACCCTGTGCCTCATGGGAACAGTCCAGCCCGAACTGCCAAGCCAGGTCCTCCCTGGACTGGAAACAAGCATCCTAGGACCGGTTTCGGGGTTTCACCCCTCTTCAGCCAGGATAGCTTGATTCCAGTGGCATGGAGAGCACGGGACCCACGTCTGGGCATACCCGTCCCACTCGGGGTGACAAATGCAAAAACAACAGTTGATGGACAGAATGCAGAACAATGTCATACATTCACCCCAGTACAGAGATCTGGGCCTAAATCCATCGTTTTTTGCTCACCATGCCATTCCAGTTTGAACCCAGCCATATGCAAATCAGTCTTGACCCTGTGCCTCATGGGAACAGTCCAGCCCGAACTGCCAAGCCAGGTCCTCCCTGGACTGGAAACAAGCATCCTAGGACCGGTTTCGGGGTTTCACCCCTCTTCAGCCAGGATAGCTTGATTCCAGTGGCATGGAGAGCACGGGACCCACGTCTGGGCATACCCGTCCCACTCGGGGTGACAAATGCAAAAACAACAGTTGATGGACAGAATGCAGAACAATGTCATACATTCACCCCAGTACAGAGATCTGGGCCTAAATCCATCGTTTTTTTGCTCACCATGCCATTCCAGTTTGAACCCAGCCATATGCAAATCAGTCTTGACCCTGTGCCTCATGGGAACAGTCCAGCCCGAACTGCCAAGCCAGGTCCTCCCTGGACTGGAAACAAGCATCCTAGGACCGGTTTCGGGTTTCACCCTCTTCAGCCAGGATAGCTTGATTCCAGTGGCATGGAGAGCACAGGACCCACGTCTGGGCATACCCGTCCCACTCGGGGTGACAAATGCAAAAACAACAGTTGATGGACAGAATGCAGAACAATGTCATACATTCACCCCAGTACAGAGATCTGGGCCTAAATCCATCGTTTTTTGCTCACCATGCCATTCCAGTTTGAACCCAGCCATATGCAAATCAGTCTTGACCCTGTGCCTCATGGGAACAGTCCAGCCCGAACTGCCAAGCCAGGTCCTCCCTGGACTGGAAACAAGCATCCTAGGACCGGTTTCGGGGTTTCACCCCTCTTCAGCCAGGATAGCTTGATTCCAGTGGCATGGAGAGCACGGGACCCACGTCTGGGCATACCCGTCCCACTCGGGTGACAAATGCAAAAACAACAGTTGATGGACAGAATGCAGAACAATGTCATACATTCACCCCAGTACAGAGATCTGGGCCTAAATCCATCGTTTTTGCTCACCATGCCATTCCAGTTTGAACCCAGCCATATGCAAATCAGTCTTGACCCTGTGCCTCATGGGAACAGTCCAGCCCGAACTGCCAAGCCAGGTCCTCCCTGGACTGGAAACAAGCATCCTAGGACCGGTTTCGGGGTTTCACCCCTCTTCAGCCAGGATAGCTTGATTCCAGTGGCATGGAGAGCACGGGACCCACGTCTGGGCATACCCGTCCCACTCGGGGTGACAAATGCAAAAACAACAGTTGATGGACAGAATGCAGAACATTGTCATACATTCACCCCAGTACAGAGATCTGGGCCTAAATCCATCGTTTTTGCTCACCATGCCATTCCAGTTTGAACCCAGCCATATGCAAATCAGTCTTGACCCTGTGCCTCATGGGAACAGTCCAGCCCGAACTGCCAAGCCAGGTCCTCCCTGGACTGGAAACAAGCATCCTAGGACCGGTTTCGGGGTTTCACCCTCTTCAGCCAGGATAGCTTGATTCCAGTGGCATGGAGAACACGGGACCCACGTCTGGGCATACCCGTCACACTCGGGGTGACAAATGCAAAAACAACAGTTGATGGACAGAATGCAGAACAATGTCATACATTCACCCCAGTACAGAGATCTGGGCCTAAATCCATCGTTTTTGCTCACCATGCCATTCCAGTTTGAACCCAGCCATATGCAAATCAGTCTTGACCCTGTGCCTCATGGGAACAGTCCAGCCCGAACTGCCAAGCCAGGTCCTCCCTGGACTGGAAACAAGCATCCTAGGACCGGTTTCGGGTTTCACCCCTCTTCAGCCAGGATAGCTTGATTCCAGTGGCATGGAGAGCACGGGACCCACGTCTGGGCATACCCGTCCCACTCGGGTGACAAATGCAAAAACAACAGTTGATGGACAGAATGCAGAACAATGTCATACATTCACCCCAGTACAGAGATCTGGGCCTAAATCCATCGTTTTTTGCTCACCATGCCATTCCAGTTTGAACCCAGCCATATGCAAATCAGTCTTGACCCTGTGCCTCATGGGAACAGTCCAGCCCGAACTGCCAAGCCAGGTCCTCCCTGGACTGGAAACAAGCATCCTAGGACCTGGGTCCCGTGCTCACTACGCCACTGGAGTCAAGCTATCCTGGCTGATGACGGCTGATAGCCAGAAACCGGTCCTAGGATGGTTGATTCCGGTCCAGGGAAGACATGGCTTGGCAGTTCGGGCTGGACTGTTCCCATGAGGCACAGGGTCAAGACTGATTTGCATATGGCCATGTCTGAACTGGGGTGGCGTGGTGAGCAAAATAACGATGGATTAAACCCAGATCTGTGACTGGGGGTGAATGTTTTGCCAATGTGCAACATTCCGTCCATCATCCTGTGTGTTTTGCTGTTCGCCCTATGTGGGAAGGGTATGCCCAGACGTGGGTCCCGTGCTCACTACGCCACTGGAGTCAAGCTATCCTGGCTGATGACGGCTGATAGCCAGAAACCGGTCCTAGGATGCTTGATTCCGGTCCAGGGAAGACATGGTTTGGCAGTTCGGGCTGGACTGTTCCCATGAGGCACAGGGTCAAGACTGATTTGCATATGGCCATGTCTGAACTGGGGTGGCGTGGTGAGCAAAATAACGATGGATTAAACCCAGATCTGTGACTGGGGGTGAATGTTTTGCCAATGTGCAACATTCCGTCCATCATCCTGTGTGTTTTGCTGTTCGCCCTATGTGGGAAGGGTATGCCCAGACGTGGGTCCCGTGCTCACTACGCCACTGGAGTCAAGCTATCCTGGCTGATAGCCAGAAACCGGTCCTAGGATGCTTGATTCCGGTCCAGGGAAGACATGGCTTGGCAGTTCGGGCTGGACTGTTCCCATGAGGCACAGGGTCAAGACTGATTTGCATATGGCCATGTCTGAACTGGGGTGGCGTGGTGAGCAAAATAACGATGGATTAAACCCAGATCTGTGACTGGGGGTGAATGTTTTGCCAATGTGCAACATTCCGTCCATCATCCTGTGTGTTTTGCTGTTCGCCCTATGTGGGAAGGGTATGCCCAGACCAGGGGCGGCTGGCCCTAGAGGGCGCTGGAGCGGCGCCCCCCCTGTTTATTTTGTGTGCTTTCCTGTCTCAAACACACTCCTGTCCCAAGTTGGGAAAAACACGTAATGGAGATTAAAAACAAAAATGCACATACACACACAAGCTTAAAGTCTCCCACACTCATGGCCACAGTCACTCGTAGCAACTCTCACACACACACACACGCATGCATGCAGAAAACTCACCATCAGTCCAGTCCGTCCCTAAAATTAACGGATGGTACGCATGCGCACTTTGCACAGCCTACTACCGATCAAATTGCCAGGCTGACGATCTCACAGCCCTGAAGCCTGTGAGGTCATCAGCCCGGCAAAGCACCATCCACTTGTGCCGGGCTCCACCCCTTGATGACGTTTTGTAGAAGTTTGCCCTGGGCGCTTGAGGTTAAAGCCCTGCAGCGCCAGAGCTTCACGTCAGTCAAGGACTGAAGCCTCACCACTCCACCCTTCCCTAATTCGTCATAGAATGGGGTGGAGTCAGGGAGCCTCACTGACCCCCACCCCACTCTGTTAGTAGTTGGGCAAGGGTGGGGTTATAGTCTGGAAGCAAGAAGCTGAGCACTGGATTCTGCGCAGTGAATCCACCCGAGTTTCATGGAATCCACTGCGCAGACGCCAGTTCACAGCTTCCCTCGTTATCAATCATGCTGCCTGGAGAGATCGCGCTGCAGAGTTTTAGCTTCACTCGGCATCCGATGACCCTTCCCAGACACTGGCATAAATTTCAGGCAAGTGTCCTTGAAATAAACATTAAAGAGGCAAGGGTTGGCACTGGCTCTAAAAGCCGTGCACAACCTGAGCGCTGACATTTTTATTAATCAAAGTATGCAAGTGCTTGTTTTCAGTTGTGCAGGATTTGAAAGGCCATATTGTGGAGTTAAGGCAGAGCACACTCTTTTGAGTGTCCTTGAATCATATGAGAAAAAGCGCCGCGGTTCCACTGCTGGGATGAAAAAAAGATATACGCACCATCTGCCCATGACCGGAACAATTACAGTAACCTAATGCGCACTATATTGCCATTTTCAGGAGCAGAGAAGGGCCCGGTGAAAAAACGTAAAGCCCAGGGACGTGAAATAAAAATGTTTGAGGCGATTGTAACTTCTCCTTTCCGAAAAAAAATGCAAGGTAAGGCAGTCGTGCAAGCAAGGCGATGGCAGGAATACAAGTGCTCCAGGCACTACAATCTAGTTTAGTTAGAGGTGGGCGAGTGTTAGGTGTGTAATTTGCACAAGTTCCTTTTGGAATTGTTATTGCCACTGCCACGGCGCGAGAAAAAAGAGAGCAAAATCGAGGGCGTGCATGAGCGGGAGAGCGGGCAAGAAAAGAAGAAAACCGGAACACAATATAGACCGGAAAGAATACATGGAGAAGAAGGAAGGCAGGTAAAGCGGGAGAGAGATTAAAGAGCAGGAGAGTGCGTGATAGAAAGAGGGTTAGAGAAAGGAGAACACAGCAAGAGCACAGGAGAGGGAGCAGGGGCGAAAGAAGATAAAGCATGAGAGTAACAGAGCGAGCAAGGGAGAGGTGGGATAACAGGATAATAACAAGAGTAGAAGAAAGGACGCGAGATCGGCGAAAGAGAGGAGGGAAGAGGAGGAGAAAGCGGGAGATACTGCAGAACAGGCACAAGGAGAGCAAGAGGGGGACAGGCCGCATGAGAGAGTGAACATGGTAAGAGATCAGGAGAGAGCTGTGGAGCGCAAGAAAGACGGAGTGAGAACAGAAAGAGAGAGATCTGGGGAGATAGTGTGGGCCATGCCTACACCACAGGAGGTAGGTCAAGGGAGCATGTAGTATTGGTTTTGTTGGCCTTATCTTTAAAAGATATGTGGTAGAAGCTAGAAGGGCAGACAGAGGATGTGGCCTAACAGCTAGAGCGGTCAATCTCCAAGCTGGGGAGCCAGGTTGGAGCAGGCCCGGTTCTAGCGGGGGGCCGGGTGGGCCAGGCCCACCCACACATGCCCTTTGGCCCACCCAATCACAGCAGTAGAGGCCACGGAGAAGGCACCTGTTAAGTGCTTCATCAATCTCAATGTCAGAACGTCGAAATTGTGTTTTCATTCTCTTTAAAATTGAAATTGGGTTTTGGGGTTAGAGGTGGGCGAGCAAATAAATTAACAGGGAGAGCCGAGCTCAGGCTCTGGCTTGGCTCTTAGAGCCCACGCACAATCCGAGCCCTGAAAATGTTTGCTATGTAAAACATACAGCATGCATCACGTAAAATATGATACACTTTTTAAAATTTTGATGAGACTATTTCTTTAACACAAGGAAGCTTTGACATAAATATGTCACAATATAGCGCTGCACTAAGAAGCACTTGTTAAAAGTGATAGTTTTTAAACATGAGCTTTGAGTCAGTCATTCGTGCCCTGTCCTCAAAATGGTGACAGTGCTATTAGTGAACCAACAGGCAAGACAGTTGTCACGTGGACCCTGTATGTGGCCTGGATTATTAAAGAGCAACATTAGTCTATTAAATACAACACAATAGGTTTTGTATAGTTGGTTTTCTGATTCAAGTATTTGAATATGCTTTTATGCGCAAATATGAAGAAAATCGAGTTTAGGTGAAAAAATATTTGCCCAAGCTCACACACTTTAAGAGAAGATGCTGCAATTTATCCAGGTTTTATGTTTTCACTTTTTACAAATCAGCCGCTATATGGCTATTTGTCTCTCCTTCTTATGCTAATGCTTTGTTTTTGCCTCCCAGGTTTTCTGCGATTTTTATATAGTGTGAACTCTACCTGGAGATATTAAAGTGCTTCACACCAACACCAGTTACATTATACAAGGTCACATTCATTTCTTTTAGGCACTTGAGATTTGCCCAGAATCACAGGATGTTGAACCAACGCCATGACTCAAACCTAGCTTGTTCAGTTCCAAAGTTGGAAGCTCTCGCTGTAACGCCACATCCTGGGTAGATTGCGGGTGGCAGGCAGAACGTACATAATAGTTCGGCTCATTATGGGCTCGAATTTCCAACAGGACCTCAAGCTGAGCCAGAGCCAGGCTTCAGGCTCAAGCCCCGATGAAGCTTTCAGTGCCTGTCTTCCTAGTGCGAAATGTCAAGGCTCAGGTGTGGTAACAGGTACCTCCTTAACCTTAAACTGCTATTACAATCTGCTTGGAAGCCTGGTGCTGGTGCTAAAGCCTAGCCTGCTGGAAATTATAAGAGTTGAGCTGTTGAGTATAGGCATCAGCTGCTACTCTAAAATAACTTTCTAGATGCTCTGTATGCATGTTTGGAAGAAGATATGATGTAAATCTTGGGATTACTGAATTGACAAAAATTGGACCCACATTGGCCCACCCAAACAAACCCTTGGCCTATCCAGATCAAAATTCCTGGAACCGGGCCTGGGTTGGAGTCTCGGCAGAGATGCTCAACATTCTGTGATTCTTGGCAAGTCACTTAATCTCCCCCTGCCCAACAAAAAAAAATGAATGTGCCCGTCTGTAACGCAACTGGTGTTCTGATACCTTCGGATCTAGTTTGTGCTATATAACACCCCCCCAAAAAAAGGGCATGCTTGCTTTTATTCAGTCACAACATATGATAGACTTCTTACCTGGAATAAGATTTACATGCTGTATCTAGAACTCTGGTGATGAAAGGGGGATATGTGGATTTTCAGTGTTGCTCTTCATCTCATGAGGAAAGTTGATCCAGAGATGTGGACCACCCTCCAAAAATCACTTATCTCCTTTGCTTTTCCTTGCTCCTGTGGATCTCTAGGATGGTGGCTTAATCAGAGTGGATGTGATTGGTACTGTTTTAAGTTTTTTTCAGGTGGTAGCTGGGTCCTGGTCCTTTTGTAGGTGACTTATAGAATCTTGAAGGTAATTTTGGCCTGCGACAAAAGCCACTGAAGGCTTCTGATTTGGAGGGAGGGCAAGTGCATGTTAACATGTCTGCTGTGGTCTCTTGGAAAAACAAGCATTGGCAAAACAGAAATGTGTGGAAATGGCATCACCTACTGTATTGATTTGTATTGATCGTATTAAAATATTTGCTTCCAGCAAATTTCAGGATTACAAACAAAAGTGGTTGATTTGTGCTTTGCTAATTCTGAAATATTTGCTGAATTCATTTACAGACATTTACATTTTAAGTAATTTCATTTTGAGGTAAAACTTGAGACAAATGAAAAGACACTATCCCTCAAACATCTTAAGGATGTGTCAAGTAAGCTCACAGTTTGAGCTTGGTTGGTACACGCCTTTGCTTGCACACTGCTGTGCACCCATGTGCACAAACGCATTGCGATCATGTGCAGTCCGAGGGGATCTTGGGCTCCTTCTTTGCAGTACCCTAACCTGCTAGGCCTGTCGGACCCATTGCAGCCTACCCTATCCCGCACTATCGTGACATAACCCAGAAAGCATTGACTACAGTACCAAGAATTCAGAAAAACAGTCCAGAGGAAAGGCCGCATCGCCCCCATGTTTACCAGATGCATCCCCGGGTCACTAGGGTGGCTACCCACCTGAGCTCATGAAGGTAGTGCCAGGCTCCAAACCTCTAAAGGGTTAGTATAGGGCAGAACAATGTTTGGACCAGGCAGGCTCATCAAAATAACTAATGCCTCCAACACAAGGATTGGGAGAGCAAGTCAGAACTGCAACCTCAGTAAATCTGAGAGACTGTATGACGTAAACAAAGGAGCTGAACCTGCCCAGGCTGTCGGACTGTCAGAGGCACTGATCTGACATATGACTGACACCATACCATCCCTTCCAGCCTATCAGAGGCACTGATCTGGCCACTGACTTTTGGTCTGTTCACCCTGCCTTCACTCGCGTCCTACAGTAGCTGCACTGCACACATGGCATCTAGCAGTATAAGAGATCCTCCGCTTTTCATGCTGGCCTGTTTCCATTGGTTGGGTGTGCTTGGCTTTGGGGTCATTTTGCAAGCAGACCAGTTTGAGGATTGGGCACATTTTTTATTTGTTTCTAATGTTTTCTTCACACTTGTGCTTTAAAATGCTATATTTGGATCCCTTTTTTCAACAATTTGCGGTAAATATGTGGCGTAAAAACCACAATTTGAATCCATTTTTTTCAAAATTTTCTTGCGGGGGGAGAACCCCCCCGCACCCTCCTTTTGCAGTTCGGGCTCGCTCGCTTCGCTCGCTCGCTCATTATACTCAGGCACAAAAAATTGCGCCCTGCCACTTTCAAAATCCACCAGCCGCCACTGGCCCAGACGTGGGTCCCGTGCTCACTACGCCACTGGAGTCAAGCTATCCTGGCTGATGACGGCTGATAGCCAGAAACCGGTCCTAGGATGCTTGATTCCGGTCCAGGGAAGACATGGCTTGGCAGTTCGGGCTGGACTATTCCCATGAGGCACAGGGTCAAGACTGATTTGCATATGGCCATGTCTGAACTGGGGTGGCGTGGTGAGCAAAATAACGATGGATTAAACCCAGATCTGTGACTGGGGGTGAATGTTTTGCCAATGTGCAACATTCCGTCCATCATCCTGTGTGTTTTGCTGTTCGCCCTATGTGGGAAGGGTATGCCCAGACGTGGGTCCCGTGCTCACTACGCCACTGGAGTCAAGCTATCCTGGCTGATGACGGCTGATAGCCAGAAACCGGTCCTAGGATGCTTGATTCCGGTCCAGGGAAGACATGGCTTGGCAGTTCGGGCTGGACTGTTCCCATGAGGCACAGGGTCAAGACTGATTTGCATATGGCCATGTCTGAACTGGGGTGGCGTGGTGAGCAAAATAACGATGGATTAAACCCAGATCTGTGACTGGGGGTGAATGTTTTGCCAATGTGCAACATTCCGTCCATCATCCTGTGTGTTTTGCTGTTCGCCCTATGTGGGAAGGGTATGCCCAGACGTGGGTCCCGTGCTCACTACGCCACTGGAGTCAAGCTATCCTGGCTGATGACGGCTGATAGCCAGAAACCGGTCCTAGGATGCTTGATTCCGGTCCAGGGAAGACATGGCTTGGCAGTTCGGGCTGGACTGTTCCCATGAGGCACAGGGTCAAGACTGATTTGCATATGGCCATGTCTGAACTGGGGTGGCGTGGTGAGCAAAATAACGATGGATTAAACCCAGATCTGTGACTGGGGGTGAATGTTTTGCCAATGTGCAACATTCCGTCCATCATCCTGTGTGTTTTGCTGTTCGCCCTATGTGGGAAGGGTATGCCCAGACGTGGGTCCCGTGCTCACTACGCCACTGGAGTCAAGCTATCCTGGCTGATGACGGCTGATAGCCAGAAACCGGTCCTAGGATGCTTGATTCCGGTCCAGGGAAGACATGGCTTGGCAGTTCGGGCTGGACTGTTCCCATGAGGCACAGGGTCAAGACTGATTTGCATATGGCCATGTCTGAACTGGGGTGGCGTGGTGAGCAAAATAACGATGGATTAAACCCAGATCTGTGACTGGGGGTGAATGTTTTGCCAATGTGCAACATTCCGTCCATCATCCTGTGTGTTTTGCTGTTCGCCCTATGTGGGAAGGGTATGCCCAGACGTGGGTCCCGTGCTCACTACGCCACTGGAGTCAAGCTATCCTGGCTGATGACGGCTGATAGCCAGAAACCGGTCCTAGGATGCTTGATTCCGGTCCAGGGAAGACATGGCTTGGCAGTTCGGGCTGGACTGTTCCCATGAGGCACAGGGTCAAGACTGATTTGCATATGGCCATGTCTGAACTGGGGTGGCGTGGTGAGCAAAATAACGATGGATTAAACCCAGATCTGTGACTGGGGGTGAATGTTTTGCCAATGTGCAACATTCCGTCCATCATCCTGTGTGTTTTGCTGTTCGCTCTATGTGGGAAGGGTATGCCCAGACGTGGGTCCCGTGCTCACTACGCCACTGGAGTCAAGCTATCCTGGCTGATGACGGCTGATAGCCAGAAACCGGTCCTAGGATGCTTGATTCCGGTGCAGGGAAGACATGGCTTGGCAGTTCGGGCTGGACTGTTCCCATGAGGCACAGGGTCAAGACTGATTTGCATATGGCCATGTCTGAACTGGGGTGGCGTGGTGAGCAAAATAACGATGGATTAAACCCAGATCTGTGACTGGGGGTGAATGTTTTGCCAATGTGCAACATTCCGTCCATCATCCTGTGTGTTTTGCTGTTCGCCCTATGTGGGAAGGGTATGCCCAGACGTGGGTCCCGTGCTCACTACGCCACTGGAGTCAAGCTATCCTGGCTGATGACGGCTGCTAGCCAGAAACCGGTCCTAGGATGCTTGATTCCGGTCCAGGAAGACATGGCTTGGCAGTTCGGGCTGGACTGTTCCCATGAGGCACAGGGTCAAGACTGATTTGCATATGGCCATGTCTGAACTGGGGTGGCGTGGTGAGCAAAATAACGATGGATTAAACCCAGATCTGTGACTGGGGGTGAATGTTTTGCCAATGTGCAACATTCCGTCCATCATCCTGTGTGTTTTGCTGTTCGCCCTATGTGGGAAGGGTATGCCCAGACGTGGGTCCCGTGCTCACTACGCCACTGGAGTCAAGCTATCCTGGCTGATGACGGCTGATAGCCAGAAACCGGTCCTAGGATGCTTGATTCCGGTCCAGGGAAGACATGGCTTGGCAGTTCGGGCTGGACTGTTCCCATGAGGCACAGGGTCAAGACTGATTTGCATATGGCCATGTCTGAACTGGGGTGGCGTGGTGAGCAAAATAACGATGGATTAAACCCAGATCTGTGACTGGGGGTGAATGTTTTGCCAATGTGCAACATTCCGTCCATCATCCTGTGTTTTTTGCTGTTCGCCCTATGTGGGAAGGGTATGCCCAGACGTGGGTCCCGTGCTCACTATGCCACTGGAGTCAAGCTATCCTGGCTGATGACGGCTGATAGCCAGAAACCGGTCCTAGGATGCTTGATTCCGGTCCAGGGAAGACATGGCTTGGCAGTTCGGGCTGGACTGTTCCCATGAGGCACAGGGTCAAGACTGATTTGCATATGGCCATGTCTGAACTGGGGTGGCGTGGTGAGCAAAATAACGATGGATTAAACCCAGATCTGTGACTGGGGGTGAATGTTTTGCCAATGTGCAACATTCCGTCCATTATCCTGTGTGTTTTGCTGTTCGCCCTATGTGGGAAGGGTATGCCCAGACGTGGGTCCCGTGCTCACTACGCCACTGGAGTCAAGCTATCCTGGCTGATGACGGCTGATAGCCAGAAACCGGTCCTAGGATGCTTGATTCCGGTCCAGGGAAGACATGGCTTGGCAGTTCGGGCTGGACTGTTCCCATGAGGCACAGGGTCAAGACTGATTTGCATATGGCCATGTCTGAACTGGGGTGGCGTGGTGAGCAAAATAACGATGGATTAAACCCAGATCTGTGACTGGGGGTGAATGTTTTGCCAATGTGCAACATTCCGTCCATCATCCTGTATGTTTTGCTGTTCGCCCTATGTGGGAAGGGTATGCCCAGACGTGGGTCCCGTGCTCACTACGCCACTGGAGTCAAGCTATCCTGGCTGATGACGGCTGATAGCCAGAAACCGGTCCTAGGATGCTTGATTCCGGTCCAGGGAAGACATGGCTTGGCAGTTCGGGCTGGACTATTCCCATGAGGCACAGGGTCAAGACTGATTTGCATATGGCCATGTCTGAACTGGGGTGGCGTGGTGAGCAAAATAACGATGGATTAAACCCAGATCTGTGACTGGGGGTGAATGTTTTGCCAATGTGCAACATTCCGTCCATCATCCTGTGTGTTTTGCTGTTCGCCCTATGTGGGAAGGGTATGCCCAGACGTGGGTCCCGTGCTCACTACGCCACTGGAGTCAAGCTATCCTGGCTGATGACGGCTGATAGCCAGAAACCGGTCCTAGGATGCTTGATTCCGGTCCAGGGAAGACATGGCTTGGCAGTTCGGGCTGGACTGTTCCCATGAGGCACAGGGTCAAGACTGATTTGCATATGGCCATGTCTGAACTGGGGTGGCGTGGTGAGCAAAATAACGATGGATTAAACCCAGATCTGTGACTGGGGGTGAATGTTTTGCCAATGTGCAACATTCCGTCCATCATCCTGTGTGTTTTGCTGTTCGCCCTATGTGGGAAGGGTATGCCCAGACGTGGGTCCCGTGCTCACTACGCCACTGGAGTCAAGCTATCCTGGCTGATGACGGCTGATAGCCAGAAACCGGTCCTAGGATGCTTGATTCCGGTCCAGGGAAGACATGGCTTGGCAGTTCGGGCTGGACTGTTCCCATGAGGCACAGGGTCAAGACTGATTTGCATATGGCCATGTCTGAACTGGGGTGGCGTGGTGAGTAAAATAACGATGGATTAAACCCAGATCTGTGACTGGGGGTGAATGTTTTGCCAATGTGCAACATTCCGTCCATCATCCTGTGTGTTTTGCTGTTCGCCCTATGTGGGAAGGGTATGCCCAGACGTGGGTCCCGTGCTCACTACGCCACTGGAGTCAAGCTATCCTGGCTGATGACGGCTGATAGCCAGAAACCGGTCCTAGGATGCTTGATTCCGGTCCAGGGAAGACATGGCTTGGCAGTTCGGGCTGGACTGTTCCCATGAGGCACAGGGTCAAGACTGATTTGCATATGGCCATGTCTGAACTGGGGTGGCGTGGTGAGCAAAATAACGATGGATTAAACCCAGATCTGTGACTGGGGGTGAATGTTTTGCCAATGTGCAACATTCCGTCCATCATCCTGTGTGTTTTGCTGTTCGCCCTATGTGGGAAGGGTATGCCCAGACGTGGGTCCCGTGCTCACTACGCCACTGGAGTCAAGCTATCCTGGCTGATGACGGCTGATAGCCAGAAACCGGTCCTAGGATGCTTGATTCCGGTCCAGGGAAGACATGGCTTGGCAGTTCGGGCTGGACTGTTCCCATGAGGCACAGGGTCAAGACTGATTTGCATATGGCCATGTCTGAACTGGGGTGGCGTGGTGAGCAAAATAACGATGGATTAAACCCAGATCTGTGACTGGGGGTGAATGTTTTGCCAATGTGCAACATTCCGTCCATCATCCTGTGTGTTTTGCTGTTCGCCCTATGTGGGAAGGGTATGCCCAGACGTGGGTCCCGTGCTCACTACGCCACTGGAGTCAAGCTATCCTGGCTGATGACGGCTGATAGCCAGAAACCGGTCCTAGGATGCTTGATTCCGGTGCAGGGAAGACATGGCTTGGCAGTTCGGGCTGGACTGTTCCCATGAGGCACAGGGTCAAGACTGATTTGCATATGGCCATGTCTGAACTGGGGTGGCGTGGTGAGCAAAATAACGATGGATTAAACCCAGATCTGTGACTGGGGGTGAATGTTTTGCCAATGTGCAACATTCCGTCCATCATCCTGTGTGTTTTGCTGTTCGCCCTATGTGGGAAGGGTATGCCCAGACGTGGGTCCCGTGCTCACTACGCCACTGGAGTCAAGCTATCCTGGCTGATGACGGCTGATAGCCAGAAACCGGTCCTAGGATGCTTGATTCCGGTCCAGGGAAGACATGGCTTGGCAGTTCGGGCTGGACTGTTCCCATGAGGCACAGGGTCAAGACTGATTTGCATATGGCCATGTCTGAACTGGGGTGGCGTGGTGAGCAAAATAACGATGGATTAAACCCAGATCTGTGACTGGGGGTGAATGTTTTGCCAATGTGCAACATTCCGTCCATCATCCTGTGTGTTTTGCTGTTCGCCCTATGTGGGAAGGGTATGCCCAGACGTGGGTCCCGTGCTCACTACGCCACTGGAGTCAAGCTATCCTGGCTGATGACGGCTGATAGCCAGAAACCGGTCCTAGGATGCTTGATTCCGGTCCAGGGAAGACATGGCTTGGCAGTTCGGGCTGGACTGTTCCCATGAGGTACAGGGTCAAGACTGATTTGCATATGGCCATGTCTGAACTGGGGTGGCGTGGTGAGCAAAATAACGATGGATTAAACCCAGATCTGTGACTGGGGGTGAATGTTTTGCCAATGTGCAACATTCCGTCCATCATCCTGTGTGTTTTGCTGTTCGCCCTATGTGGGAAGGGTATGCCCGACGTGGGTCCCGTGCTCACTACGCCACTGGAGTCAAGCTATCCTGGCTGATGACGGCTGATAGCCAGAAACCGGTCCTAGGATGCTTGATTCCGGTCCAGGGAAGACATGGCTTGGCAGTTCGGGCTGGACTGTTCCCATGAGGCACAGGGTCAAGACTGATTTGCATATGGCCATGTCTGAACTGGGGTGGCGTGGTGAGCAAAATAACGATGGATTAAACCCAGATCTGTGACTGGGGGTGAATGTTTTGCCAATGTGCAACATTCCGTCCATCATCCTGTGTGTTTTGCTGTTCGCCCTATGTGGGAAGGGTATGCCCAGACGTGGGTCCCGTGCTCACTACGCCACTGGAGTCAAGCTATCCTGGCTGATGACGGCTGATAGCCAGAAACCGGTCCTAGGATGCTTGATTCCGGTCCAGGGAAGACATGGCTTGGCAGTTCGGGCTGGACTGTTCCCATGAGGCACAGGGTCAAGACTGATTTGCATATGGCCATGTCTGAACTGGGGTGGCGTGGTGAGCAAAATAACGATGGATTAAACCCAGATCTGTGACTGGGGGTGAATGTTTTGCCAATGTGCAACATTCCGTCCATCATCCTGTGTGTTTTGCTGTTCGCCCTATGTGGGAAGGGTATGCCCAGACGTGGGTCCCGTGCTCACTACGCCACTGGAGTCAAGCTATCCTGGCTGATGACGGCTGATAGCCAGAAACCGGTCCTAGGATGCTTGATTCCGGTCCAGGGAAGACATGGCTTGGCAGTTCGGGCTGGACTGTTCCCATGAGGCACAGGGTCAAGACTGATTTGCATATGGCCATGTCTGAACTGGGGTGGCGTGGTGAGCAAAATAACGATGGATTAAACCCAGATCTGTGACTGGGGGTGAATGTTTTGCCAATGTGCAACATTCCGTCCATCATCCTGTGTGTTTTGCTGTTCGCCCTATGTGGGAAGGGTATGCCCAGACGTGGGTCCCGTGCTCACTACGCCACTGGAGTCAAGCTATCCTGGCTGATGACGGCTGATAGCCAGAAACCGGTCCTAGGATGCTTGATTCCGGTCCAGGGAAGACATGGCTTGGCAGTTCGGGCTGGACTGTTCCCATGAGGCACAGGGTCAAGACTGATTTGCATATGGCCATGTCTGAACTGGGGTGGCGTGGTGAGCAAAATAACGATGGATTAAACCCAGATCTGTGACTGGGGGTGAATGTTTTGCCAATGTGC
This sequence comes from Calotriton arnoldi, assembly GCA_963921515.1. NCBI lineage: Eukaryota > Metazoa > Chordata > Amphibia > Caudata > Salamandridae > Calotriton > Calotriton arnoldi. The sequence continues at coordinate 662,223 of CAWUFW010008145.1, forward strand.
AACATTCCGTCCATCATCCTGTGTGTTTTCCATGACATATGACGTCAGTTTATTTTCTTTTTTTTGTAATGTATTTCATCGTACATGTTGCAGTTCTTTTTCCTTGACAATTCCGACATTTCGGCTCGTTGCTTTCCCCCTCCCCCTTCTGCAGTTCCTGCAGCAGCTGCAGCGCTGCCTGCTCAGCCCCTCTTCCTTCTTCTATACTCTCCATCTTCTTCCCTCCCGTGTCTGTCTCTCCAGTTTCATCCTGCCCCCATATAGACTCTTCCATCCCTATCTATATCTCTCTCTCACTCCTACCCAAGTAGTCTATCCAGTCTCCTCTTCTCATCCACTCCATCCTGTCTCTCTCCTCGTCATCCCTTGTAGCCCATCTTTACATCTCTTGCTTTCCTCCCGTTTTCATTGTCACCCCGTGTTCTCTCCATCCACCTGTTTACCTCCCTCGTCCTTCTTCTCTGTTCATGCTCACCCTTCTCCCGCTTGTCCGCTTTCCTATCTCATCTAATATCTCTCTCTTCTCGCCTCCGTGCCCTCCACAGCTCATAATCCTCTTGATGTTCCCATCTTTCATTCACAATCCGGCTCGGCAGACGCCTACCCACTGATTTATGTGCACAAAAATGGCACGCCCGGGTGCCCTGGGATCTAGTGCAGGGACGGGCTCTGGCCCCTAGCTGCTGTTTTAGCGGTGAAATACAGCAATAACCAGGGTTCAGAGGGGCCTTCCGGGCCCCAGTGCCACTGCACCTGCTGCACCAATGTACGCTGCGCCCCTGCACGCACCCGGGAACCCGCAGGTCAGAAACATTCCTAGCTATTCTTGCGCAAGCAGCTCAGCTCCCACCTATGCGTCATCATGGCACTGCACAGCCCAGCGCTCTATTGCGCATAAATGCCTGGCTCAGGGGAAGTAACCCACCAGCACACGAGTGCCCGCCCACATCTGTGCAAACGGGCTCAGCCACAAATTAAAATTGTATCAATACAGGCCTTGACAGTCCATGTCTAAACTATTAATGTACACAGGCCTGGCCCTATAGAACCCGTTAGGACTCTGGCCTCAAGGGCGTCACCCAGACCACTGCGGCGCAGGGTGCACCCATCCCCCGAGGAGCCACCATTCACCTCAAGGCCAATGAATATATGTGAGATTTCGGGACCCCCTTATCACATTCTGCGGGGAGGGGAAGGGTATAGTTTTGCGCTATGCCACTCACAGGCACTGCCAACCCACCATCCGTTTTAACGTATAAAGGGGACTCATCTGTTCAAAGGACGCTGGCCTGACAACCATCACAGGTGTGCTTAGGTGCTGACGTCTGGCATAGACGGCCGCGGGTCGCTCCCGGTTTGCAACCACACAGCAGGACAGCCACCACACTATTAAAAGACACCTGGCAGCTAACAGGTCGCTCGTTAAGAAAAATATATTTTCAGGCACAAGTGCGCATGGCTCAAAGTGCGCCTCTACAAACGCAACCATCTGCGTTACTGTGCATGTCACTCTGGTGTACATCCAGGGCGTGGCTTAAAACACTTATGCTAAAATGCTGTGCTCAGTATAATAATGTGCCACCCGCCTGGTATTTTGCTGCTTCTGTTATTGCCCCCACATATATAATACAAGTAACATTACACCTACAACAAGCCAGGACTATTGGCTTTGTCGAAGGTTGTTAGTTGCATAAGATAAATATACTACATGCATACATACAACTATGGCTTCGTTGTATACAATGTTGAGAATGCTTTAGTTCTAGCGCGAGAGGTTGCGGCCTAATGACAAGAGCTGCCAACTTTGGAGCTGAGGAAGCAGGTTTTCATCCTACGTTTCTGGGCAAATCACTTAATCGCCTGTGCCTACCAAAATATAAATGGAGATGTCCTTGTTTGTGCCCATGTAAAGCACTTCGAGTTTTGCAATATAAAACTGCAAAAAACATAAAGGTTACAACAAAACAGTAAATTGCTGCAGAGGTATGATTTCTTGTTTTCATTCTGAGAGTGAGGGCGAAAATGGAGAGCCCGATAGGGACCCGTCTCGGCACCTGCTTTTAAGAACTGCCGGTCAGTACCGGCAGGACCCGGCCCACTTAAAGCCCTGTGTATATCCACTGCTCGGGCAGAACAGTTCTACGACGTCTTCTCAGGCTGGTTGACATCGAAGCTGCATTCATCACCCTTGCTTTCTGAGGCTCTGGTAGCTGGTAAGAACTGAGCAAGTCTCCATTGAGTGGGGAGGGCCTTTCACCCTCCCACGTCACCTAGGCAAAGGCTGTTGATAAGCTGCCAAGTGTGCGCCAAAATACACGCCTCATACTTACACTCTACTCAATGCAACATAAATACACTCCACATAATACCACACAGTGCCACATACCTATATGGTACATAATTACACTGCACTCAATGCAACATACACTCCAAGTACCACTCAGTGCCACATAATTACACACCACATAATTACACTCTACTGAATGCAACATACTCCACACAATACCACTCAGTGCCACATAATTATATGCTACATAATTACACTGCACTCAATGCAACATACACTCCAAATAATACCACTCAGTGCCACATAATTACACGCCACATAATTACACTCTACTGAATGCAACATACACTCCACACAATACCACTCAGTGCCACATAATTATATGCTACATAATTACACTGCACTCAATGCAACATACACTCCAAATAATACCACTCAGTGCCACATAATTACATGCCACATAATTACACTCTACTGAATACAACATACACTCCCCATAATACCACTCAGTGCCACATAATTACACGCCACATAATTACACTCTACTCAATGCAACATAAATGCACTCCACATAATACCACTCAGTACCACATAATCACACGTCACAATTACACTCTATTCAATGCAACATAAATACACTCCACATAATACCACTCAGTGCCACATAATTACACACCACATAATTACACTCTACTCAATGCAACATAAATACACTCCACATAATACCACTCATTATCACATAATTACACGTCACATAATTACACTCTATTCAGTGCAACATAAATACACTCCATATAATACCACTCAGTGCCACATAATTACATGCCACATATTTACACTCTACTCAATGCAACATAAATAGACTCAACATAATACCACTCAGTACCACATAATTACATGCCACATATTTACACTCTACTCAATGCAACATAAATAGACTCAACATAATACCACTCAGTACCACATAATTACACGTCACATAATTACACTCTATTCAATGCAACATAAATACACTCCACATAATACCACTTTGGCACATAATTAGACGCCAAATAATTACACTCTACTCAATGCAACATAAATACACTCCACAAAATACCACTCAGTGCGACATAGTTACACGCCACATAATTACACTCTACTCAATGCAACATAAATACACTCCACATACCACTCAGCACCACATAATTGCACGCCACATAATTACTCTCTACTCAATGCAACATAAATACACTCCACATAATACCACTCAGTGCCACATAATTACATGCCACATAATTGCACTGTACTCAATGCAACATAAATACACTCCACATAAATGCACTCTATACCACATACCACCAATCAACATAAATGCACTCCACACCATGACACAATTTCCCTAAGCATAATTTCACTCAACACCACAGTTCCAGGCCACACAATTCAACTCCACACATTTCCAATACACACAGCATAATTACACACCAAATAACATATTTCAACTCCACAACTCCACAATCCACAACGTACCTCCAATCCACACCATATAGTGTCACCACCTGAGCACCAAACATCATTCACCAACACCATTTTGCATCAGCGCACCACCTAAGCATCACGTCAGTCTGCCCTTGGAATCTGGCATCTGTTGATTCTCCCCGTGTCCGTCCGCTGCTCGTGTTCTAATTAAATTACTGTTTTCCAACCTCCACTTCCCCGTTATTTATGTCCCGCTCCCCCATAACAAAAAAAAATATAACAAACAAGCATGAGAACAGGCAGGAAGAAGTTGCCAGCAGTGCAAGTACAAAAAAACTAGAAGACATTTTTTATGTTAAAATCTTTTTTAATCAGGTTTTTCAGTTTATATAATGTCGTCTTCGTTTGTATAAAGGTAACAAAAATGCTTAACACTTTTTATTATAACTTTTCAACATAATGCACAGCAGCCACAATGCTCTACAACATAGCCAAAAGTTCTGGCTAAACACATAAGGTCGCAAAGGCGAGACCTATTGGCTATGCCAATGCTTGTTTTGAAGTGGTGCGTCTTCAACTCTTTCTTAAATTGGAGCAGCATTGGGGGGGTCCTGATGAATTTGGGGAAGTTCATAAATCTGATATCCTACTGTCTGCCACTCACAATTTAGCATCAGCGCCTGTTTTAACAGAGGGTAAAATAAACTCCGCTGGTGCTGGGGCTATGACAGACTTCACCACTTCTGAAATCCCTGGGGAGATTGATGCTTCGAAATCTAGAATTATCACAGGCCAGCTTATGGTCCCTGGCACACAAGGCCCTGCCCTCCTCATCCAGACATTATCTGATGGCTCCGGCTGCACAGGGCTTTGCTCATATATACACATGGCAACCGGTATGTTTTTTGCCCTAAGTGCATGTGTGCTTGTATTTTTGTTGTTCTCTCCTCACTAGGGCCCTGTGCCTGTTTGTCTGTGGTTAGATGCATGTATGTCTGTTGGTGTGTGTGTGTGGGTTCTTGTAAGTGGGCTAGGCGGTGTACACGTGTGCAAGCATGTGTGGGCTGTGCGTATGTGTGCGAGTTCACTGGTCAAAAGTCAAATATGTTTTGCGTTGTCACTTCTTTTTAATAGCGCGGTTCGGGACAGAGGTCCCTTGTTTGAAATGGTGGCTTGCCAGTAGGGCGTCCCAGCAGGCCTGTGTGCCAATGAAAAGCTTCAAAGGCTATAAACAGGACTGTGGCGCAGAACCCCCTTTGCCCCGCAGCAGGCTTCAGCAGCCTCAAGGTCACGCAGTTAATAGGTTGGGGGTCACTGCTACATTGAGCCTTCTTTCTGGATTGCGCACCCCCAGCGTGCTCCTGCAAGACCCCACCCCCGCCCCTTCCACGTTGGGATCATGTTCCGCACAGTTTACGTTCAACTCCGCGCTAATGGGCAGCTCTTCTGCGGCTGGAAAGTGAGTGCACGAGTTACAATAACAGCCTTGTGTGCTGAGGGCTTCCAGCTGTCTCGCGGGCACAGAACCTCACGCGGCTCTCGATTTTTCGATTTAAAGAGCAGCTTCCCAGTTTCATACAACGCTGAATACGGGGGGATTATTCTGGATCTTCAGTTTTGCAGTGGTTAATTTGTGCTGGTGTCTGCAGATGCTGGGTACCAGCACTCATTGTTTGGGTTGGAGACTTACTTTAAATTAGCAGACACCGACCTAGAGAAAGGGAGAAAAAAGGAGAAATAAAGGGGAAGGGAAAGATAGGAAAACAGTGCCTAAGGAAGAAAGCATGGATGAAAAAGAAACTGTAAACTTGATATAAAAAGAAAAGAAAAGGTGGGTGGTGGAAGAAAGAGGAAGGGGTGGAATCCAAACCGAGCAGTTGTGGTGTTCAGTATTGCAATGCCAGCATTTGGCTGCAGTGCTCTCCCATGAATTATTCTGGGGCCCAGTATTTTTTTTACAGGTTAAGCAATAAATATTCCTTTCCCTGGATGAAGTGAGGTCTCAGAGGGACTTCGGGGATTTTGAGAAACTTCCGATTACCTTTAAATCCTCCCACGCACGAAAAAGGAGGCTTTCTAAAAGGTACAAAGCTAGTCATTTTTTGGTAGCAGGTTGAGTCCAAGGCTTCTCCTTAGAAATGGGTAAGGCAAACTAAACTATTCAATCCAGTAAGAAAATATGATTATGTGAAACAACAATTGTGCGAATTCAGCAAAGAATCAAAGGCCTTGTGCCATTAATGTGGCAAAAGGTGGTCACAATTTAAGTACCAACCTTTTGCTACCACTAAATTATTTTGTGAAACGACCTTTGTATGAATAGGCTGGTTCATAAAATAAGGAATCGGAGTGGGTTGTAATCTGACCTAACTCAAGAAAATGAATAAGGTAGGTCATAAATTGCAACTCACTCGAATTGCTGGCCATCACATGGATGGTAGCCTGCTGGGGTTAGTAGACACAATGTCTGTGATTGCTAATAATTACAGCAATGTTTTTAGAAATGCTGCACATTTTGCTTAAAGGAAAAGAGCATTCATTTAAAAAGAAAAGTTTGCATTTTTTAAAACTATTTGTCTTATGGACACTGTCTACTCTCTAACAAACTTTTTCAGCATTCACAAAGGGCACCCTTTCCTTTTTGCAAATGGAATACCACCTCTTTTGACGTGTCAGTAACTTTAATGTTTTGTGACTGGTCACAAAACATCGATACACAGCATACTGATTCGGAATTTGGAAGAGACCCCTACCACACGCCCCTTCCACATACCGTATGGGTTTCTATTTCTAAACACAGTAAGTGATTCCGAAACATAGGATTTTAGTGTTCGTAAACCCTCTGATTTGCTGATTTACTGATTCGGAGAGTTTGTGCAGTAGCGGCCCGTGGTGGGAGTGCTGCCGCGCAACGGAATTCATTTTATTTATTTATATGTTTACTTACCTCTATTCGGCCGTATTCCGTAGTTTACTACCCCCACCCTGCCCCTCACCCGCCCCACGTCACCGCCCGGCAGCACTCCCACCACGGGCCGCTACTGAGTTTGTGAATGCTAAAACCCTTTGTACATGAGATTCCAAATGTATAATCTACAACGCGAGCACTAATGCAAAGGATAGAGCAGCTTTATTAGAGTCGGGTGAAGTTTGCAGGAAGGTAGATCAGGAAGCCATGTAGATGAATAGATAAAAGCATTAAAAAAGTGTTCTGTTTTGGTACCGCTTTTAGCCCTTTACAGTACAGAAGAAAAGAAAACGTGTTACATGATAGAACATGAACCTCCACAGAATGCCCACAGTCTGCACAAAATTTCACCACAAAAACTATTTCGGCTGGGATATTTGCAAGGCCACTAGAATTGGGTGATTTCGTTTTTTCAACTACCAGTATGTCGTCACTGAATTCAGACAGTTTGGGAATTCCGTATATCTTTGCGTATTTCCTCTTGAAAGAACTCGATGGCAGGCGAAACACCAGAACTGAGGGCCTGATTTAGAGTTTGTCGGACTGGGTTACTCTGTCACAAACGTGAAGAATATCCCGTCTGCCACATTACAAGCTCATTTTATCCTACGGTACATGTAATACAATGGATGGGATACCCTTCACACTTCTGATGGAGTAACCCATATGCAAAACTCTAAATCAGGCCTTCAGTCTTTTGTCCCTATATTAGATACAGTGAGTAGCAAACATCATTATAGAGTGTAATTCTTCTGGCAGTTCCAACTAGTGATAACTTTTATTCAGGTCAAGTCTTGAGAAGGCATGTGCAAACACAAGGAGATGATGGACGGAGCGCTGAAACTTTTCAGACACTCTCCACCAGTCACAGATCTGGGTTGAATCCATCATCGTTCTTTAGCTCACTTCGCCACCCCAGTTCAGACCCAGCCATATGCAAATCAGTCTTGACCCTGTGCCTCATGGGAATAGTTCAGCCCGAACTGCCAAGCCAGGTCTTCCCTGCACCGGAAACAAGCATCTTGGGACCGGTTTCGGGTTAACACCCCTCATCAGCCAGGCTAGCTTGAATCCAGTGGCAAAGTGAGCAAGGGACCTACGTCTGGGCATATCCTGCCAACTTAGGGCGAACAAAGCAAACACAAGGAGATGATGGACGGAGCGCTGAAACTCCATTCATCTGATGTATGATGTCTTGTATCAGTGGAACCAGATGTTTCTCTCTTTGAATAGCTTGTTTCGGTTGGCACATGTCAACGCACAGACAGATGCTTCGTCCTGCTTGTTTCCTCCTGACTCTTTCTTTGGACAGGTACTATGGCAAACACCCATGGTGTGGGTCCTTGTAAAGGTTCAACAACATCCATTTCTATCGAGTTTATGAGTTCATCCTCACCTTGTTGTTCAATACTGAATGGAATGCCTCTTTAGTGCTGAGACACTCACTTCATTTCAGAGTCAATGTGTAGCTGAATCTGGCGATCCATGATGTGGAGAATGTGGACAAACAAGCACCTAACAAGCTGGCCAGTGGCGGCTCCCATTCAATCCAAATCAATCTGCCCCTATCCAATTCTTCTCACTCCAATCCAAAACAATCTGCCCAACTCCAGTCCAAAACAATCTGCCCCACTCCAATCAACCCCACTCCAATCCAAAACAATCTGCCTCACTCCAATCCCGCAGACTTCAATCCACTTCACCCCAATCTAATCCACCTCACCTCACCCCAATCCAAACCACCTCACCCCAATCCAATCCACCCCACTCCAATCCAATCCACCCCACACCAATCCAATTCACCCCAATCCAGCCAAATCCAATATAGTCAACTCCAATCCACCCCACTCCAATCCACTCTACCCCAGCCCAGTTAACCCCACCCCAATCCAATCCACCTCAATCCAGTCCACCCCAATCCAGTCCACCCTACTCAATCCAATCCAATCCACCTCACTCCAATCCAATCCACCCCACTGCAATCTAATCTACTCCACTCCAATCCACCCCACCCCACCCCACCCCCCACCAATCCAATCCACCCACTCCATTTCACCCCACTCAGACACATCTTACTCCAGGCCAGTACATGGCTTGGTAAAAGCAAGAGAAAGGGGTGACAAGCGGAAAGAAAGTAGCAGAATTGAGACTCTAGAGGAGTTTACGCAGTGTTCCCAACCTTACTGGCGGATGCCAGAGGAGTGTGCTTTTCACTGTCAAAGATAGTACCACAAAGATAAATACACTTGGCATTGCACACACAATTGTGGAGCACACCAACAGAGTAGCACATAAAAGACAAACACATGGAAAAGAATGCCTCCTTTGGTGGTGGTGGTGGTGGTGGGGGGGGGGGTTATTAAGCAAGTCAGGGAACAGTGTTCTTTATAAAAATAAATAAATAATTTCAAGGCCCAGTTGTTTTTCTTAGTAGCCCATCAACGGTGCTGCAAAATTCAGGCTTTCCATGTACCTAGGCTGCCTAGTCTTGATCCCATCCCGTGATTCTTTCTTCCACCACCCGCACTTCTTTCTTTATCTCCCACTTGTGGTCTTTTTTCATCCCCGCAATCTCCTTTTGTCACCTTTCTTTTCTATCTTTCTTTTCCTCCATTTTTCTCTTTCTTGTGCTCTGTGTCAATGTCTAATGATAAATAAAAAAATAAGTCCCAGCCACCAAGAAGCATTGAGAAAGCCAGTAGGTCTTACCTTTGAGACGTATTGACTTTGCCAATGGTTTGTAGATATGCTGCACAAACAAAACCTTTGAAGCACCCACCGTTGTCATTTTGTAGGCACACTCTTACAAAATGACGTGGGTGCTTTTTTCGTTTAAGTCACTGAGCCGATTTGGATAGGTAACTAGAAAGAAAATAATACGGTGCAAAAGCAGTTTTTTTTAAAGCGGGTGGCCAATCTGAGCAGAAACATCATGGGGGAGGGTGCGGGGAACGGCAAAGCAACATGGCGAGGATGGAGGGGGCCAGCAGCGAAGCAGCACGGGGAGGGTCAGGGGGTAATGCTAAAGTAACCCTATTGCTCCCTCCCTCTCTGACAGGGCCATAAGTACCCTGTTCCCTTCCAAGGAGTGCAGATCCTTCCCAAGAATTTGGGCACATTGGTGATCATAGTTGGGGCCATTGGACCATGTCAGAGAAGCAAACCACACCTTGAGCCTGAGGTAGATCTGAGGCAAACTGTACAGCAGTGGCTGAGTCTGTCGATGGGTGAGAGGTGTAAGATGAGCAGCTTCGTCTTCCAGTGGCGGCTCCTCCGCTAAGGCAGGGAAGCATTGCCCCACTGCGCAAAAAGGAAAAATAAAATGTCAATAATGTATAGTTATTGTCATTTTATTTTTCCTATTGCATGTGTGCAGTGTTGGGCAGGGCGGGCTGGGCAGCGCAGGGGAGGAGTGGTGTGCACTCCCAAAGTGCGCATGAACTGTTTGACCGGCCCTCTTGGGCCGACCAAACAGTTCATGCGCACTTTGCATGTCCCTACCAGGCTGCATTACACAGCCTGGTCGGGAACGTGCACAGGCTCCCTGTTCGAGTCTGAACGCAGATCCACGGCGCTCACACCAATCACAACGCTGCATTGCAGCGTTGTGATTGGCTCATGGGAGCCTATGTGCCGGGTGCTTCCTGCTGCCAGCCGGACTGCAGAGGAAGAAGGAAGAGGATGCAAGGGAGGCAGTGGCCGGCCGGCCGTTCTAAGGTAGGTTTTTAAAAAAAAAATTATTAATTAACTCCCCTCGCCCCCGCCCACCATCCCCATCCGGTAGCAGCCACTACTGTCGTTTTCAATCAAGCAAAGGATGCACAGGATGCGGCAGGGGAAATTGATGTTGTAAATGCCGGGTAAGCAAGCCATCTTTCATGAGTGAGGAATGGTCCAAGGTGCATGCATGATTGACAGCTGCCAAGGGGTCCATGACCAGGAGATGAAGTAGAAGGAAGGGGATCCCTTCCAGTAGACTGAATAGGGGCATACACAATCCGGATAGAAGCAATAACGAAGTAATGTTGATGTAACCCTCCAGGAAATGTAAGCTGCTGCAGGGCCAAAGTGGCAGCCCGCGCCAGACCATCCAGGTATGATACATATAAGAATGCAAGAGAGAGCGAGGGTCACTGGCTGGTTTAAAAAAGATTGACTTTTTTTTTTTAGATGTTTACAACTTTTACTGTTTTGGCACCTATATTGAAATTAAAGGGCAAGTGCAAAAATCCGTTTTCCATGCACTGAATTCGAAATTCGTCTCATATACTATTCCTGAATGTTCTCAATTTCTTTGTGCCACATTTTTGTTTTCTTCTCAAACGTCTTTAACCTATTTTGGCCAATCAGAGTTGTGTTGTTTCTATGCCAGAAGAGGCGGTGCAATAAATCCCAATCATCAAGCTGAGTCTACACAGCAGGGACTCTGGGTAATAGTTTGTGCACGTGCTGAACAAGAAAGACAAGCAAAATATCCCTCAAAGCGCAAACCAGAGATTAAAAGAGGCAGCACAGACTCTGATCTGAGCATCTTAGTGTCAGAAAGCTAGAAAAGCAGCTGACAAAAATCCCACGGAAATCCCAGCTCAGGAAGCCTGCTAAAACCACTGGTTATGTCTGACTGCTCAGCACTCCTGCCTGCATGATTCAAAGTCCTGACTACTCTGGTCTTTCAACAACTAGAGCCCCTGGAGGCTGGAGCGGTGTCAACGCATGGAAAGTTTTCAGTGTCAACATTGTCGTTCCAAGCGGGTTGCAAGGAATGGGGGATTCAAAAGGACATCCCCCATGCGTGTGAGTCTGTGTCAATGGCATCCTGCTGTCACAAGGCACTGAAAGGTTACAGACTGTCAGTGTTTACATTGTGTTGCTGGTAGTGAGTATAGTGGGCTCTGGCACTGATTTTTGGGATCAATACATATTCTTCACCATCAGACTTTAATCCAGAGCGAGGGAGATTGTGAGTGAAAGGTATAAAAGCTAGAATGATGAAATTAAATATAGATTAAAGGAGATAAAGTGAAAAAGCAGGGAATAAAAGCAACATGCAACAGTGAATGAAAAAATGATAGAGCAAGTGTGGCAGAAAGAAGCATGAGATGGTTTCAGGACTTGGCGTCCTTGGTGTTCAGTAGCCCTGACATTCACCAGTGCATGCAGCGTGCTCCTAAGGCCGGTTTTGTGCCCTGCACTTTTTTTTTAACTTAAGCCCTGCGTTATGTGCTCAGTAGCTGTTCACACATTGGAAGCAGTCTGTGAGGGTCAACTTTCACAGTTCGAATGACAGTGGGCATGGGGAGAGCAGAAAGTCGCCCCCTGGTTGCTGCATGCTCCCTCCATCATGTCCTTTTAGCCAGGGCCGGACTGGCCGTTGTGGGCACTGGGCGTTTCTCCAGTGGGCTGGAAGGGTGGGGGGGGCGGTTTTTGAGCGGTGGGGTCTGCTTTTGTTACAGGGGGCCAGTCCCACCCCCCACCCTCGCCCCCAGGGCCGGTCCAGCTGAATTGCCAGGGCTGGTTTGTGTTCTCAGTCCGGCCCTGCCTTTAGCAATGTGTGACTTTTTGGCATTGCACCCACTACCTTAACTACCTGGAGCAATGAACAAGCAAGGTGTGGGTTTGTTACTTACTTGTCATACTGCTGTTTCACTGCTGCGCTTGCAGTAACCTCATCCATTGCACTGCGGCTTTGGGGGCTTCCATTGTGAATGTTCTCTTATGTGATTTGTCATTTGTCTAGTAAACATGTACAACTAAAGGGGTCTTGCAACGCTGTTTCATTGTCCGAATTGAAGCAATCTAGGGTAGTCGATCATGGGTGTCCTCTTATATTTTACACCTGATTTCCATGAGTACTGAGGTTCCTTCCTGTTTTTGTTTCTTGTGTTTTTTGCGACTATTCACACTTTGTGAATGGCTCGGATATAATGTTTACGGCGGGCACCATGCAGATTGCAAAATATTTTCTCAATGTATTTTTTGGGGTAACTCCATCTCTTTCTGGTCTTGTGGTCATATCTTTGTCGAATGGTCAGCAATGCCACACCAGTCTTTTTATTTCCAATAACATCCTCAGCTACTGAATCAATATTACCTATTAATGACATGCCCAGGTCGACCACAGATGAAGCTCCATGCTCCTGCTTCTCCTCTCAAATAGCAGTGTGCAATAGTGTTCAAGGGGGCAAACATGCTTCCCCACCACTGGGATTGCTGTGGACTCTGTCCCATCCCCATCTAAAGGCACATGTTCATTATTCAGTGTTTATTATGGGGCATGGAATGGGGATACGTTGAGGACACAAGCTGATAGACTTTCCTAACTACAGTGTACAGGATTTTGTTTGGTTTAATTGGGCAATGCCGATAGGTGTGCGAAATTCACGTAATTCGCTTGTGGGTAATTACGCAAAGTTTTGGCGAAATTACATGAAATTACACATAATTACGTGAAATGCAAATCCTCCATTTTGATCTATATTTTAACCTGAAATGAGTATTCACATCTGCAGAAGCAAAGACACATTTTGCACTTAAAAAGTCCAATAACAAAGACACTGTGAGCAACAACTGCCCGTGTTCTGTGATTCCCATGCGGTACCTGTACATTTTTACAGTGAATGGGGTGTTCGCTGTACATTTTTCCTATGGAATGACACTTTATCATGAGAAAATTGCATACTTTCATGAATTTAATTCAAGCATAACAAGATATTCACGAAATTATGCAGATTACGCTTGTGTAATATAAAGTTCATCCAGGCCTAGTATTACCCCATGAGTTCATCTATAGACTGTGAATTAATGACAGCTGGGTGCCTAGGGGTCTGGATGGTACTTGTGACCTCAGAGCCTCCCTTCTGCAGTGCATAATGTCTCTGTTTTTGGTCAATATCTATTATTTCTGTCAGTTCCCCAAGTCACTACAATGGGAAGCCGGTCTCTGTCTGATTGTAGTGTATCTAGCCCTGTTTGCCCTGGCAATGTTAAAGGGCCTAAGTGAACGTTTTGCATGACATTTGGAAATTGCCCTTGCATTAGGGTCATCCGCTCTGTGCAGTTTAAATGCACTTCAATAAAAACATATGAATTTTAGCAGTCTAGAAGATTTATTGTTGCATATTTTGTAAGTAACCCAGCTGCATCTACAGTTTATATTTCAATCCATGAATATAAAACTTCAGTAGTGCACACTGGGTCTGTTCCAACTAGCGTTGTGATCTCACCCTGGTTAGCGGGATTCCCCTCGCCATCAAATAAGTGGTAAGCGCGAGGTGCACCTTCAGTGGTATTACTACTGTCTCTAGCTTTACATCCTCAGAATCTTCCACTGATGCTCACAAAGACTCAGAAAACTGTAGTAGCGCTTCGAGCAGATCCTTTATATCTGTTAAGCGCTCAGCAAATCTCAGGCGGATAATGGGAATGTGCCAGTGCTTAATTTGTGAAAAAATAAGTGCCAGAGCCCTCGTCAGTAGGCCACCCCAGCTTGCACCACCCATTGCCACTGCCAGCAACTTCCCCAACAATAATAAACATAATTTGCCCCAAATTGTACAGAGAACGTCAATTTGTCTTCCAAGGCAAAGACGTCTTACTTGTACACTTTATCCATGCCTCAGTTGACATTGCACCCAAATATTTTGAGGAATTATCAGTTACCTGAATGGGCAGACCTGAAAGATTTGAATAGCACTCAGGCACAGGACATACCACTGCTGCACACCATGCACAAGTAAAACCCGAACAGCAAACTCCACAAGAGTATTTAGCATCTCAGGAAACATTCCCTTCGAATTGTGTAAATACAGGAAAATGTCACACGCATCTAATGACATGCCCACGCCTCTCCAGTGCAATGCTCTTATTGTAAAAGCCTGTCTGTAGGACAGATGCCAGTGGATCAAAGACATTGTAAAATAAGAGATGCCATTGGGCATTCTTGCCACGTGCCACACTAAATGGGCAGGCCTAATGTTTTAAGTCTGGCTATTGGTTTTTTTAGTGAAACAGAATCCATTTCACAGACTACGAGCGCAGACCATATCCCAGCAATGACAGAAACATGCAACCCCAATTAATACATTCAAAGGCTGGGGGGCTTTCAAGTTAGCAACTGACATGGTTGCCCAGTATAGGGTTTATCCAATCTGTGCATGTCTAAAAAGATATTATGCCGGGGGATAAAACCGCCTTGATAATCAGAGACCTGCCCCTGAACAAATATTGCTAGAGGGCCGGTCAATATTTTGCTAAAGATTCTAGCGTCCAGGTTAACTATAGGAAGAGGTTTCTATGAACCATAGTCTAGCCAACTTTATGAGGCTTCAGTAACAATAGTGTATGAGAGTTTCTCAAACTAGGGGGAAGTAAATTAAGAATTTACAGGGATTCGAGGGATCAACATATTTACCTGTTTGATTACTGGGGTTGTATGTTTTTTAATACAAAAGCACCAAGTGAGTCAATAGCTTTCTGTGGATCCTTTTTAGGTCGAGCCTAGAGTAGCGCGCAAGCGCTGCTTCTGGCGAAGACTTTATGTAGTGGGGTTTTCAAAGCTGACCACACGCTCGTGCACAATGGCCTTTTCTGTGCGGTTACGCGCACGTTTCAGGCACGATGCACGAGCGTGTGGTCAGCTGAGCGAGGCTGCCGCGCTCGCCCCGCTCCCGCTCCTCTCGTTTTATCCTGTTAATGCTATTATGCATATAATTATAAAATTCGACATCTATGTCTCATCTCCTTACTCTTCTCCTGACGCACAAACTTTCTCATCGTCTCTCTAATCCTTCTCCCTCTTTTGTCTCGCATTTTCTGGGGTGCTTGTAATTTACTCCCCTTACTCTCTCCTCTTTTCCCCATGTGATCCCCGCTCTACCCTTCCCTCCCTCCCTTCACTCTCCGCTCCTGCGCACCCGAGCCCTGACGCTGGTTTCATCCTCCTTGAATAACAAAAAAATCTCCACACGAATTGCGAGTTAAAGTGAAGGAAAAAGGCAAGAGGAGAAATAAGGTAACTAAAAATAACTCGTAGCTTTGGTCACCGAAGTGAACCCCTTGAGAGCATTGGGGGATGTGGGGAGTGGGGACTGCCGCCAAGGGGAGGATTAAGAGAGAGAAACTGTACGCAACTTTATACCAGAAGAGAACAGAACAGAGACCAAGCAACCCCGAAATCTAGATATCGTTGTCGAGGCGCAGCATATATGCCTTGCCCGGCATCGTGCAATTATACACATTACGTAAATAATGGGCTGCAGTATTTTATTTCAGTATTTATATACATATATCCACTCCAATTTTAAAAGATACATTATATATCGTGGTAGAAACTTCCACATAACTGCCACCGCCTATGTCTTCCTTTTAATTATGATACATTTGTAGTATTTTGTTATTTTATTGCTTCTCTCACTGGGGCAAGGGAAAACGCCTGAGAAATAGACTTATATTGCAAGCACCCTATCGCCCAACACCTCTGCGCCATTGTATACTTTTGTTTGTTATTATTTCACGGTGTTTTCCACGGGTGGTGGTGGTAGAGGGCTGTTTGAAACGCTTCAATCGATTGGGGGTGCAAAGTAATATTTTATTGTGTGCTTGTTTGCTACGAAAGTATTTATTTTTTACAAGAGGAGGTAGACCGAGTTTTTAAATTATTTTTCCACAGGGTCACTTTTTTCCTTTATTTCTCTCGTAGCAAGGGGACGGACGCAAATAAGCTCCGCCCTTTCCGTCGCCATTTCGGGCGCCCCGGACTCCGCTATAAGCACGGAGAGTAAACGGGTAGATCCCGTGCCCGGCTACCTCGGCATGGAAATAGAAGAAAGGCGACTACCCACTTCTTGCTGGATGCACATGAAGCGGTATTACGATAACAAAAATACCAACGCAGCATAGGTGCTGCTAAACATTGCCAAAATAAAGTTCGCATAACATTCCATTATTATGTTTTAAAGATGAGGTCCCACTACCTGAACGCGAACTTTTCAGAAACGATATTGAATGCGATGACTATAGCTCGTTTTTGGACTGTGGCCAAGCTAGGAAGAGATTAAGGTTTCAGAACCACAACAATAATCCTGCCAAAATGTCCCCACCTCTCGTTATAGCCAGTAGCGAATGTGCCCTCAATTATCGAATTGGTGTAAAAGTACATGATGCTTTGGATTCAAACTTAAATGTGGGAGGGCTAAGGGAAAGAACTGGCAAAAGGGGGAAGAGGACCTGAGTGTTCAGTCTTCGTGGAAGCTAACACTACAAATGTTTCATAACACTGCCCCCTCAATCATGTCTCCGATTCAGAGGCCTGAATGGGCCTTATCGTCATAATCCATGCGGCCCAGATGTAACTTTAAGCTGTCATTTGGGCTAGACCAGTAAGCTATGTACTTTGAGAATACATAGGGTCTGAAGACATTGTTCTATACTGCCTTAATGCCAATGTCTAGGCTTCATCTGTGTGTGTTCCTTTGCGTGCTTGAGGCCACTCGGTGGTGTGCGGCGCAATACAAAAAACAACAAGCATTGGCATAGCCAATAGGTATCACCTTTGGGACCTTATAAGTGTTTAGCCATGCAACACTTGATGTTGTTGCACCAAGGATATTGTGCTGGATAACTTCAGCACAATATCCTTGGTGCAACAACATCAACTGTTGCATGGCTAAACACTTATAAGGTACAAGGTTTAGCCATGCAACAGCTGATGTTGTTGCACCAAGGATATTGTGCTGCAAAACTAAATACTTATAAGGTCCCAAAAGCGAGACCTATTGGCTATGCCAATGCTTGTTCCATTCTGCTCTGACCAATAGCTCCGAGGCTGAGTCTTTGATCGTTGTGATTGGTTGATCATGTAATCTCTGATAGTATTGATGAACGGTCTCATTATCTTATCGAATATTTAACGACATACCATAACCATTCGTGATAATCATATTAGGTTTTATAGTTCTGGTATTTAAACACATATGGGGTAGGATTCTACCCGACCTATTGTTAACTGGTTGCAGTTTCCTTTTCAAAGACTTGTAATCAAAGTTAACAAATTTCATGACAATCACCATCTTGCCATTTTGCAGTTACAACTCTATCTGCAGCAATTTATCAATGATTCTTACTTAATTCACAGCTTAAATCGTGTTTGTCAATATGCCACAAAATCTACTTTGGGACTAACCTGGAGAGTGGGGGAAACATCATAAATGTGTGGTATCTTATAAAACGAATCCTATCAGGTTCTCTTTATTTAGAGTAATCGGATGTTACTGCATGACTTAAATGGGGTAATAAAACGCCACTCCCCAGTATATGTCAAGGCAGGATAGCATGGATGAATAAAAAAATCTATTCTCAAGAATGTGCATGACTATTTATGGAGAAGAGATATGCAACTTTTCAACCTCGACCACTTCAAGGGACCCACTATATTTAACAGAAATTTTGAGGGGGCTAGAGGGTGCTGCCCAGTCTTTCCTAATGCCTAAAACATACTAGAAATATGTCCTCTTTATCAGAACCACATCCCCAAGAGACACAATACTTTTTGCCATTTTAACAACAAAATCAGCACGTCTGTATTTTGGGATAAGGAGCTCATTAACAAAACATACATCCCTACAGCCTCCCCATGACCCAGGGTGACCCTCAAATGGAATTAATCTATGAGTCCAGGTCCACCTTGTAGGGAGGACATGAAGTGAGGATAGAACAATTGCCCTCAGTACCCCCATATGGATACAAGTTTTGTGTCCTTGTTGGAAAGTGCCCTTTTTGTATTGTTGAAGGAAGTGACCCGATTAGGGCCACCCGGGTCACTCAGGACCGCCTCTCTGCCTTCCAAACAAAGAAGAGTCGATCAGACAATAGAGAATACAAACCAGATTATTTATTAGTATTGCGCTGCAGCGGACCAGTCTCCTGAGATGACTGCCGAGGGACTGCCTTTCACAAGCATAAAGGTCACAATTATACATTCTGCAACTGGGCAGGAACACACCCACCTTGTAACTTTCCACAGGGAGACAGTTTAAACAAAGGGGCACACAAGTATGAGCTAAGAGTCTGAGACCGGGCACACACTATCTCTCTGGCAAGGTCATTCTGTCTGTGCCCGCAGCTGGAATAGTGGGAGCGAACCTCTATCTAGAGGGAAAGGTATGTGCTAACGAGCGACTTTCTCATACTTCAGTGAGGCCTAACCTTGGAGATGCAAATGCATCCCAGCAGCTTTCTGCTGAAGCAAGCAACATGAGACAGAAGCTTAGTTTCAATCATAGAGCGAAATGGCGGCTAAAATTAAAATGGCGTCATGAATGCTAACTTAACACAGTATAAAGCATGAGCAAGGGGGCAATAACATTTTCAATTCCAACATTGTCACCCTCACACTTTTTTCTCCAATGCTGATGGTTTTGACTCTGAAGGTGTACTGAAGCCTGCTAACCAGGCCCCAGTGCCAGTGCTCTCCCTAAAATATGATACATGGGATTTGGGAACCCCAATTGCCAAAGACTTTAATCCCCTTATAAGTCTCTGGTAAGTGACACCAGTGGGGTCACCAGGGCCTGCAGCACTGATTGTGCCACCCTGAGTGACCCAAGTAAAGAGATGACCGCAGGCCTGCTATTCCAGACTGCAGGAGCAGTGCAAACTGCTCAACCTCAACTATGCCCTCACCATAAGTGGCAAGGTCACAGCACAATCTGTAATATTTGTCAGTCACCCCTAAGGTAGGTCTCCTGAGCCCAGGGAGCACAGTACATTATTTTAAAGGTATGAATATATAAGTGCAATCTTATATGTCTCTATAGGAGCCTTTTTCCAATAGGGGCTGCTATAAGGGTTCAGGGGGCCATAGGATAACATGTGCACCCATGCAACCCAGGTTGCCAGCTCCATTATGGTCCCATTGAAAAGTGTCATGTTTGGCATCAAACTTGTCTCATCAAACCGACTTCTTCCCAAAGTCGGATTTAATATGACATGCACCCAGGTGGCTACCTTCGAGGTTGCCCACCTGGTTGCCCCTGCCTTTCCTGTGCCATGGCTGACAGCCTGCAGATGCTGCTGCCAATACAGGAACCTGACCCCTGCTAGGAGGTGTGAACACTCCGAAGAGTCAGAAGCAAAGGCTTGCCTGAGCAGGAGGTGTCACCTCCCTCCCTGACAGGATGGGAAGTGAAGTGGAACATCTGGGCAGTGACCTTTGATAGAGCGCGATTACGCTCCTTTCATTTGTAGGGGTACAACATAATCACGTGTAGTTTGCACCTGCATTTATTCTTTTGTCGTATTAACATGGGACAGTAGATTGTGTACTGTAATAATGTGAAAGGTGATGTGCTAGGTATATTTTCTACATAGACATGAAGAAATTAACGTTGCAATAAATAAGTTTAGCTGAAAACATTAACGTGCAGAATTTGTGCATGATGCTTATAATTACTCATGTATTCGATGTGCTAATGTAACGTGTTGATCTAGAAATGCTCAGTAAAGTGTTCATTTATATGTAGTTTCATAAGGCCTGCATGCTATTCCTTTAGTTGGTCGATTTCTGTAGGCCTGAAATGCATTTTCCCTGGAAGCTCTCACATTAGATTAATAGTTGAATTTCATGTGCATGTTGGATTTGTCCTTTCTCACATTTCTATTGCAAGTGGAGAAATTCATCCTTGTTAGATAGAATAATGCTTTTGTTTTAGGAGTTATGCTTAGGGTTGGAGAGGATACATTTGTGCAAGGAGTGCTGAGAATATGAAACGGTGTTCTTTCTCACTGGAGAAGGCCTGGGAATCAAGGTCATCGAGCCAGATGCTGGGAGTATCGAAACTGAGTGGAAACCCACCTACGAGGAGGTGTCCAGCTGGATGAGGCATTTGGATGATGTGTAATGGGCGTGTTTTATGATTCGGCTGTTGGAATTAGGGATAGTGTCCCGGGTGTTGAGTTAGGAGAAGAGAGGAGATCGATGGAGAGAGAAGGAGCATCTTAGAACAAGCTCCATAGCCTTTGGCTACTTGACCCATACAACGCGAGTGCACTTCTTAGGAAGTCTTCACGCGCTGACACCTTTTCCTAAACTTGCCTGGGGGATGCTAAGTAGGGATGTCACATTAGTGGTAGTGTAGGGATAGACTAATGATTTTTACTTACGAACCTCCAATGAGAACTGATCTTGATGTGGGGCACTTCTTGCCTGCGTTCTGATTTTATAACTCGTTATTCATTTCGTGCTCCAGAGATTGAATTTCGCCTGTAGGTTTGGCTTTGTATTAGTTCTGATGTATTTCTACAACCTCATCTTGAGGTGCTTGTATGTCCAGTTATTTTTGGCTTTGTAATAAATCAACTAACCTAGAACCTGGCGTCTGAGATTCTTCAGAGTCATGCACTATTGGGATTGTGAAATCTGATGCAACAAGTTATTTGTCCCCTCTACACTTCTAAAGCAGGTACAAACGGTCCATTGACCGGGGGTCAAGTCTCCGAGACTTCTCGTTTGAATACGGAGACGAGCAGTAACCTAGCGTACTCGCTGGAGTTGTATATGGCGGATGGCGCCACGTAACTGTCTGTCTATCTAAAGGAGACGCACGAGCGTGTTATTTGGATGAATATAATTGGG
Organism: Calotriton arnoldi; assembly: GCA_963921515.1. Taxonomy (NCBI): domain Eukaryota; kingdom Metazoa; phylum Chordata; class Amphibia; order Caudata; family Salamandridae; genus Calotriton; species Calotriton arnoldi. The sequence continues at coordinate 683,568 of CAWUFW010008145.1, forward strand.
GCATACAAAGCCAAAAACGACGACAGAATCGGAATATTATTACCTGTACTAAGAGATTGACTCAACGACTGAAAGAAGAGAACCTACATATCAATGTGAATATTAGGACCCGCTGGGTCGGAATTATCACCAGTTGGAAGGTCCAAAGAGTGACAAAGTATCTTTTGAGCCATGAAGAAGTCTAGGGTTAACACCCAAAGACGAAACACGTGTTGGCTGGCTTGTGAAGCAACACAACATTAAACCTACACTTGAAGAAAGAACACTTTGTCTTCATTTCCTACTTTTTGTGTTATAACTATTTTATGCGTGTGCACAGGGTTTGATGTTATTTACTTAGACGGACTTGTGTCTGTAATTGAGGGCTTAGGGGTTTTCCCTCACCTGTTGCACGGCACTGATATATCTTCGGTGCTACTTTCACGACACTGGGCAAGCGCCACACCATACCCTGTAATAACTAATACCCCCCTTTCGCTTTCTCGTATGTTTTTGGGAATGGTTGGGTATTGTCGTCAGTGGATTCCCAACTTCTCATTGAAGGCAAAACCTCTGCAGAGGTTGACACACAAGGATGTGAGTGATCTGGTACCATGGGATAACGACTGTTTGGTTGCCTTTCTGGAGCTGAGAGAGAGCCTATGTCACGCTCCGGCTCTAGGAATACCTGAATACAACAAATCATTCTCGTTATTTTGTTGCGAGCACGAGGGTTGTGCACTGCCTGTACTTACACAGACACATGGAGGTGTCCGTAGAACAGGCACCTACTTTCCAGCCACGTTAGACCCCGTAGCTTCAGCGTTGCCCGGATATCTCAAATCCGTTGCTTCAATAGGTGTCAGCATTGAAAGGTGTGAGAGTATTGTGATGGGTCATCCTCCCACTGTATATTTTCTACATTCAGTTGAGCTTCGGATGACGAGAACCAAGACACAGCATTTGACGAATAACAGACTCACACGCTATGAGCAAGTCATTCTTGCATCAGAGAATGTGACTCTGAAAAGATGTTCTGTACTGAATCCTGCTACTTTGATGCCTATTCCAAACATAGAAGATGAAGATTGTGAGGACCATGACTGTCTCGATGTGACTGAACTTTGCACCAAACCGAGACCCGACATTGTTGATGAACCTCTGCCTGAATCAGATGAAATCCTTTTTGTAGACGGTTTATGCTTAAGGGACATTGCGGGTTATTTGAGAGCATCGTTTGCTGTCTGTACTATTTCTGGAGTTATGGAAGCTGCTTGTTTACATGGAGTACACTCCGCACAGGTAGCTGAAATCATTGCTTTGACACGTGCATGCCTGGTTTCCGATCAGATCCGAGTCACCATGTACACCGATACCCAATATGGGTTCGGTGTGGTTCATGACTTTGGACAGCTAGGGTCACAGAGGCAGTTCCTAACGTCATTAGGATCTCCCATCAGAAATGGGGAATATGTGAGACAATTGTTGGAAGCCTTACAACAACCAAAAGAGATAGCTGTGGTCAAATGTATTGCCCATCGGAAAGGGGAGGAGTTTGTGACACTCGGTAAGTGACACAGAGCATGCACAAGGGGGCTTGAGGAGGTCGAGAAAAGCAAGGGTGCCCTGTCATAGGTAAGCTGCCCCAGAGTGGATTTATCTGATCACAGATGCCGGGAACGGTGGGGACAGGGAGACTGAGGTCTTTGCGAGTAGTCAGCAGAGTTCCAGAACTGATCATTGAAATTGAACTATTAGTTCCTGGAATAGAAGCCAATGGAGTGTTGACAGTGACTGTACCAAGACCTCCGATATTGAGAGGTGTAAGGGCTTTGATTCTGCGAGATTTGTCTTTTCCCACTTTTGGATATCAGCAGATCAGGAGATCGCAGCAGTTCGTCTTGAGGTTCTACAGCATGTAATTGATGAAATTGGCTCTGAGATTGTGAGAGACTGTTGAGTGAACTGTGAACTGTAGATAAAACACTTACTCTAAAGAAGATAACCTAGGCCCGTGTAGAAGAATAAAATTAGGGATTTTCCGTAGAAGAAGAAAGAGGGCTAAGGAAATCTTTGAATTGTGTAAATAAATGTGCAACGAGCTGTGAATTCGATTCCAAGACTCCAACAAGCTGTGCATGAAGTTGTTGAACAGCAATCAGAGGCAGAGAAAGAGACTTTGTGTTGATCCTCTTGCTGTGCTGAACCAAACTCAGTTAAAAATGGAGTCTGGAAATCCGAACCGTAGTGCAAAGTTTGTAATAGGTACACCACTCATAGTAGGAGTGATAGTAGTGATAGCAGTAGTTACTATAGTCTCTGTAAAAATTTCACACGATGCGGAAGTTGATGGGGTGGGAATGCAAGGGACATCCACACCTACTACTTCTAGCACAAAAGAGGGTACACTAGGAGCGGATAAAGCTATGCTAGATCAAACTAGTCGCATGTTGCATGTAGATTTGTCTAAGGGTGATCATACATTGAATGCCTATGCGAAATTGTTGTATGAGTATGTGGATACGATGGATGTGAGTGATTGTTATGTATGCATGCAGTTGCCAGCGTCGGTGGAGGAGGGGATCCGTTATCACCACCTGCCTCTGATGTATGGTTTTACATGTAGTCTATTGCTTAGTATGTTTTACGGTAAGGGTCACTATGAGTACTATTTCTCAAACTATGATGCGGTGCTTTCCGAAGTTCCAGCTTATAAGCACCTGAATAAGTATGATTATTACAAGCAGGAAGAGAGAAGAGGGAAGTATTTCATACCTACCGTTACATTAGATACAGCTTATGCTCATCGTCATAACCTGACGTGTATGCTGACTGACGTAGAGAAGAAATTAATAGATCAAGTAGAAGATAGACATAGGCAAATAGCAGTAAAACTTAATGGTAGAGAAGGGAAATTTGAGTGGACCAAGGAGGAGTTAGCGTACAAGGCGAAAGGGAGCTATGGTCCAATAGCTTTAGATTTTGAACAGTAAGGAATACTTTGCATCAGACAGGTACAGACTTATTATGATAAAATCTTTGTTGGACAGAGTGTGTGTGATCACATTTTCACAATCTAAGCCACTGCAAAGAAGTGTTTGCAAGAGGCGGTGCAAGTGGTACCGAATGTGTATTTTGTGTGTGTGAAAAATGCGTATGTGCGACTGCCACTGAATTGGTATGGCACATGTTATGTGGCTGTTGTATTTCCTAAGATTTATCATGTTGAGGATTTGGGACCGTTGGAAGGTGGACTACACCAGAGACAGAAGCGAGGCATGAGTGCAGGAGAGATTGTTGGATATGTATTTGGAGCAATGACACCAAGTTTGGGGGTGGTTCTAAAGGATATAAAGATTAGAAGGTTGTCAACTATTGTGGATAAGTTGTCAGCGAATACAGCTCAGTCTTTGTTGCTTGTGGATGGAGAGATGGTGTCGATAAGAGCCATGGTGATGCAAAACCAACTTGCATCAGATGTGTTATTAGCAAAGGAAGGCGGAGTCTGTAAAATGTTTAGGGTTCAACAGTGCTGTACTTATATCCCAGATCATAGCAAAGATCTGGGGAAGTATATAAATAACATCACTGAAATTTACCATGGAGTACATGACTTGGTAACAGAAGGAGTTTGGGACAAGGTTGGGAAAGAATTTGGAAAGATTGGGAGTTGGTTTGCCAACCTTGGTAAGGGAATTCTTGGTTACATTCTGAAGCCCATCATAATAGTGATTTGTGTGATTCTTTTGATTGGAGTGGTAAGGGCCTACAAATGGCATTAGTCAGGACAGGTTGAGAGATCTCTAAGAGAGCGGGAGAGGAGAATGGAGAGACTGCAGGACAGTCAATATGAGAATCTCAAAAGTCTAGAAAAGTTCAGACAGGGAAAACTGGCTACAACTTCTGTTTAGGTCAGTTCTTTCTACAGGGAATTATGATTGGTTGTGATGACACTTGTCATCAGACGGGGGACTGATAGAGCGCGATTATGCTCTTTTCATTTGTTGGGGTGCATCATAATCATGAGTAGTTTGCACCTGCATTTATTCTTTTGTCGTATTAACATGGGACAGTAGAATGTGTACTGTAATAATGTGAAAGGTGATGTGCTAGGTATATTTTCTACATAGATGTGAAGAAATCAACATTGCAATACATACGTGTTTAGCTGAAAACTTTAACGTGCAGAATTTGTGTATGATGCTTACAATTACTCATGTATTTGATATGATCATGTAACGTGTTGATCTAGAAATGCTCAGTAAAGTGTTCATTTATATGTAGTTTCATAAGGCCTGCATGCTATTTGTTTATGTTGGTCGATTTCTGTAGGCCTGAAATGCATTTCCCTGGAAGCTCTCGCATTAGAGTAATAGTTGAATTTCATGTGCCAGTTGGATTTGTCCTTTCTCATGTTTCTATTGCAGGTGGACAAATTCATCCTTGTTAGTAAGAATAACGCTTTTGTTTTAGGAGTTAGGCTTAGGGAGGAGAGGATACATTTGTACAAGGAGTACTGATTATATGAGACAGTGTTCTTTCTCACTGGAGAAGGCCTGGGAATCAAGGTCATAGAGCCAGAGGCTGGGAGTATCGAAACTGAGTGAAAACCCACCTATGAGGAGCTGTCCAGCTTGATGAGGCGATTGGATGATGTGTAATGGGCGTGTTTAATGATTTTGGTGTTGGAATTAGGGATAGTGCCCATACAACGTGAGTGCACTTCTTGGAAGTCTTCACGCGCTGACACCTTTTCCTAAACTTGCCTGGGGAATGCTAAGTAGGGATGTCAAATTAGTGGTAGTGTAGGGACAGACTAATGCTTTTTACTTACGAACCTCCAATGAGACCTGATCTTGACGTGGGGGCACTTATTGCTTGGGTTCTGATTTTGGAATTCATCATTCTTTTTGTGCTCCAGAGATTGAATTTCGCCCATAGGTTTGGCTTTGTATTGGTTCCTATGTATTTCTACAACCTCATCTTGAGGTGCCTGTATGTCCAGTTATTTTTGGCTTTGTAATAAATCACCTAACCTAGAACCTGGAGTCTGTGATTCTTCAGAGTCATGCACTATTGGCATTGTGAAATCTGATGCAACAAGTTATTTCTCCCCTCTACACTTCTAAAGCAGGTACAAATGGTCCATTGACCAGGGGTTCCAGAGTAAATTGGGAAAAGGGAACCCGGCCCCATCTCCTTCAAAGTTCCTACCGCCTCTGATATGCAGCCAGGCTTCCTCCCAGGGGAGGAAAAAGCCAACCTCCTACCCAGGCACATTTGCTACCCCGGCAGGTGGGAAAATTAGATAGCCAGGAGGCATACATCCCCAGAAGGTTAGCCATACCCGTATGGTAGGCTACCTGGTCTATACAGCGGAAGAAGCGTTCTGCCATTTTAAAAAGTGGCAGAATAGAGGCTTCTGGGTAGAAAGGTGGCACAATCCACAGGTAGTGGTCACTAAGGGTGGGCGGCAAATTCCGCTCCGCTGGCGGAGTTTGCGGAGTTTTTGCACTCCGCGCTCTGCTTGGAGCACGAAGTTCGGCAGAAACTCCACCCACTCCACGTGGCAGAGTTTACCGGCACCATCCCTAATTTAATCTCAACCAGAATATTAAATTAGCTACCTGCATAGCCCCCAAAACATGAGTAGGTGATCAAGTATAAATTAAGAACGTGTGAAAATTAATTTTGTTCATCTTCTTAAGCATCATTGGCCTGTGGTGACAACTGAACTGTTCTCAGCTGATGTCCTCTATTCCTGCCGCTGCTCCCAGGAGAATCAGCTTTACATGCAGAGCGGTGCTGACGGCTCAGCGAGGCTCGGCAGCCTCTTAGACCTCAGGGAACACACGTGGACAGCAAAACAGAATGCGTCTCTCAAACACTGAACATGTTCAGGCAGACAGTAACCGTGAGCTGTAGTGTTGACGCTACAAAGATGGGACGATTTCTCCATTACAGTGGGCGGAGTCACTCACTGTCTGTCAATCATGGTTACAGCCAAGAAGGGAATGGGCTCCTCCTGGCTGCTGTAGGAAAAATAAAAATAAAACAATCATGGTTTAATGGGCAACTCTGGGCCCCGGTGCCACTGCATGAGACTTCTTGCACATTCAGCAATGCAAACCTTCCCTTTGGTATCTGTCGCCCCCTGACAGCCAGCAGCAGATTAAACAAAAAGCATTCAGAGCAGGTGGGAAATTAGATTTTCAGTGTGAGAGTTCAGGATGGATGGCTGAGCTTTGGTCTGTGTAGTGGCCTGGGGTGAAGGGCACTAGGACCCTGCACCGGACCACAAGGCAGGAAGGAACTGGACACCACTTCCGGTCAGGGAGTGGGCAAGGGCAGACAGAGACGAGGAGAGCACGAGGATAGACGTGCATGTGGGCAGGGAAGCGAATGTAACCAATAAAGAGTAAAGCAGCCTTACCTGTGTCCTGCGTGGTTCCTTGGGTCGGAAGACACGACAACTGGTGACGAGGAAGGTGGGATCATCAAGGCGACACCAAACGCGTGCACCGAGGTCCCTCGTGACTCAGAAACGGAGCCAGGAGCCCACCCTGGTCCGCCTGCCGCCCGAAAAGAACAGGAGAGGAACAGCTGCGACGTCCGGAGCCCACCCGGTCGCAGGAAGAAACGGAGCCAGGAGCCCACCCTGGTCCGAGCGCTGAGGATCGGAGTATCAGCGCGGGAGCCCACCCGGCCACAGCAAAGACGCGGTTAGAGGCCCCCCCCTGCCTGACAGCAAGCGGTGCACCTGTCTGAGCGTGGGAGCATCGCGCGCCTTTCAGAGGTGCACCCGACTGTGTCCCGGCCGCCCGCCGCGTCCCGAGGAGCCCGCTTCGCGCGTAGATTCAAAGGCAAATCTCGCGTGAACAAGGCGGCCATTTTGGGGTCAGGCGGGAGCGGCCAATCAGCACCCAGGAAGACCCGGCGGCCATTTTAAAGGGTCAGGCACCGGAATCTCGGTCTCGCGAGACCAGGCGGCCATTTTAAAGACAGGCGAATCAAGCCAATAGAGGAAGAGGAAGGCCGGGAGGCCATTTTGAAGCCAGGCAGGAAACTAAATCTCGTGGAAAAGCGGAATTCAAAGACAGACAAAGAAACTACAGAAATTACAGAGGGATAATTAAACACAAAGGTGTAATTAAAGGGGAAAGACAACAAATCAAAAGCAAAGTGAATGTGGGAATAGAGACATTACATAGAGACAGAAGTGCCACTGTTGCTGGAGAAAGAAAGCAATTACAGAGAAAGAAGGCCTGCACAGTAGCCGCACGCCAGTGAAATGGTTGACACAGAAAGTGACATAAAGGGTCCACAAGCAATATTTCGCAGACCATTGCCCTTCAGCCTATCGGAACCACAAGCTGGTATCAGGTGGGAAAGGTGGATTAGGCAATTCGAGCGTTACATGCGCGCCACGGACATCGTAGACAGCAAACAGCTCGACCTCTTTCTGAATCTCGCAGGGGATGAAGTGGAGGACCTGCTCATAACATTTCCCAGCGATCAAACAGCGACATACAAAGGGGTGATACAGTGCCTCACAGCGAAATTTGACCCGCAACGAAACATTGACTTTGAGAGATACACTTTCAACACGGCGTGTCAGCGACCAGAGGAGTCCCTTGACGACTTCGCAACACGACTGCGAAAACTGGTCACTTACTGTGAGTTTGACAAGTTTGACAATGAGCAAGCGATACGGCTGCGCATCATTGAAGGCTGTCAGTCTGTAGAGTTCCGTGCACGTGTTCTGAAAGAACCAACGACGCTGGAGAAGATATTGACCATGGCCCGCACGGAAGCGAGAGCAACGGCGCATGCCAAAGAAATTAAGCTGGGGAAAGAAAAAAGAGTGGAACAAGCGAATCGCATTACGGGAAACGGCAAGAAGAAAGAATACCCGGCGCCCTCACCAACAAAGAAGAACGAACAAACGTGCTACCGATGCGGGCTCGACTTTCTGCACGTCGGTGCATGCCCGGCGATGGGCCAGAGGTGCAGGAAATGCAACAGAGACAATCACTTTGCAAGCGCCTGTATGAGCAGACAGTTCAGAAGCGAGCGAGGAAGAGCGGCAAAACCAAGGATGACCAACAGCCGGTATGCCAGACACATGGAAACAGCGAATCGCAGTTCCTCTGATGAGTCGGAAGAAATGGCAGCACCTGTGAGTGTGGCACGACTGTATCTAATGTCAGATGCCCCCAAAGAAGACAGGAGACCAGAGCACATTCATCTCATGGAGAAGCATCAAATAAAGAAAACCGCAACCGTGGATATTGAAGTAGGGCGACATACTACACGGTTCGTGCTTGACAGCGGGGCCACATGCAACATCATGTGCATGTCGGAGTATGAGAAAATGAAAGTGAGGCCGCCGCTATCACCATCCACTGTTGATGTGTTCACGTGGGGCTCCCAAAAGCCGGTAGAGAACATGGGGAAGTTCACAGAGACCCTAACGTACAAGGACACGTCCTGCCAAGAAGAGATACATGTGCTGAAAGGTGACATCCCAGCACCATGCCTGCTAAGCAATGTTACGGCGCAGGTGATGGGTCTACTGGCAATGACATGTCGGAGAAACGGAACATTCTACAGGAACATCCGGCCCTACTGCAAGGTCTAGGAAAACTGAAAGGGAAACAAATAACGTTGCACATCAATGAGGCGATCAAGCCAGTAGCACAACATCATCGACGGGTGCCCATACACTTACAACCACAAGTTGAAGAGGAAATTAAAAGTCTACTGGCCCAGGACATCATTGAGCCCGCAGAAGGGCCGATGCCATGGGTGTCTCCAATAGTGGCGGTTCCAAAAAAGAACACCTCCAAGATCCGCATATGTGTGGACATGAGGTTACCGAACACAGCAATTGAGCGAGAACGCCACCCGGGGCCACATCTAAACGAGATGATCAGCTGTCTCACTGGGGCCTGCCGATTCTCGAAGTTAGACTTGTGCAAGGGGTACCACCAACTAGAGCTGGACCAACAGTCAAGATACATCACCATGTTCTCGACGCACATGGGCCTGTTTCTCTACAAGCGACTGAGCTTTGGCATTTCATCAGCTGCAGAGATATTTCAAGAGACGATAAGGCAGGTGATAAGGCCGGTGAAGAACAGCCTAAACTATAGTGATGACATTCTAGTATTTGGGCAATCAGATGAGGAACATGACAGGGCCCTGCATCAAGTATGCCTACAGCTGGAACAAGCGGGACTAACCTTGAACGCAGACAAGTGCGAGCTGGGGAGAAGTGAATTGGTATTCTTCGGACACATCTTCTCCAAGAAAGGAATGAGGCCAGATCCCAGCAAAGTAGAGACACTGAGAAACGCGAATCCTCCGACAGATGTCGCAGAAGTAAGGTCATTTCTGGGGCTTGCCAGCTACTGTGCTCACTACATCAAGGACTTTGCCACGGTGAGCACACCGCTCCGAGAGCTAAAAAAGCAAGGTCAGAAGTTCCTCTGGTCACAGGATTGCGGTTGGGCATTTGAAGCTATCAGAAAAGCCGTAATGACTGTAGATCATCTTGCCTATTTTGACCCTTTGCTATGCACTGAGCTGACGGTAGACGCCAGCCCAGTCGGACTGGGAGCCATACTAGCGCAGCACCTGCCGGGGAGAGATTCACCAAGAAAGATTGTTGCATATGCAAGCAAAGGTTTGTCTGACATTGAGAGGGCGTACTCACAACCAGAAAAAGAAAGCCTAGCAGTGGTGTGGGCGTGTGAACACTATCACATGTTCATATACGGGAAGTCATTCACCATCATAACAGATCATCAGGCTCTGGTGACAATATATGGAAATCCGTCTGCAAGAATGCCACCTCGCATTGAGCGCTGGGGCATATGGTTGATGGATTATGACTTCAAAATTGTGCACAAGCCAGGAAAAGAACACAACCCGGCTGACTACATGTCGAGGCACCCTCTACCACAGACACCAGAAACCGCATCAATGGCTGAGAAATATCTCAATTTTGTACTAAAGCAAAACACTCCGGCATCAATAACATTAGCGGAGCTAGAGCAGGAGACAGCGAAAGATGCCACCATGCAACTGGCCAAAGAAACGACAAGGATGCAGAGATGGAGACACATTAACAACAACTGCACCTGGGGAGAAGGAGTAAACAAGGAGGAAATGCTAGCCCTAAAGAAGATACATGAGGAACTGTCAGAGACAGAAACAGGAATAATGATGCGAGGAACAAGGATAGTGATACCGAGCTCACTAAGGCGACAGACTGTCAATGTGGCACATGAGTCACACCGCGGCATGGTCGCAACAAAAAAACTGCCAAGGGAGAAAGTCTGGTTCCCTGGCCTGGACAGAATGGTGGAAGACGCCATCGGGATGTGTCACATCTGTCAGACAACAGGACAGCCAGCAAAGCCCGAACCACTACAAATGTCGGAACTCCCAAGGGCGGTGTGGACAACGTTGGCAGCTGACTTCTTTGGGCCACTGGACACGGGCAACTACCTGCTCGTGATCATTGACGAGTACTCACGATTCCCCATAGTGCGCCACGTATCATCAACGTCGGCAACAGCGACGCTACTAATACTGGATGACATATTTGCAGCCTGGGGCTCACCAGAAACTCTAAAGACAGACAATGGTCCGCCATTCTCAGGAGAAGAGTTCCGAAAATTCATGACCTACCTGGGCATTCATCACAGGAAGATAACACCGTTGTGGCTACAAGCGAACGGCATGGTGGAACAATTCATGGGGAACATAAAGAAGGCCGTCCAACGAGCGAAGCTGGCGCAGATCTCCATCGGACAAGCCCTGTGTCAGGTACTACGAGACTATAGAAACACCCCCCACAGCTCCACGGGAAGATGCCCCGCTGAGTTGGTGCTGGGGAGGACTAGGAGGACGAGGCTACCACAGATAGAAGCAACGGTGTCACCAGAGCACAGCAGCATTGCAGCTAAAGACAAAGAGGCTAAAGGAAAAATGAAAGCTTATGCAGATGCAAGGCGACATGCCACTCCGGCGCACATCAAAGAAGGGGACGCAGTGGTAGTGCGTCAGCGACAGCAAAGAAAGTCCGACAGCCTATTCTCAAAGACCCGCCAACGATCACAAACGTGAAGGGGCCAATGATTACGGCTGAGTCAGAACACCACCGAATAACACGGAACAGCTCCCATTTCAAAGGACTGAAGACCCTGAATGACGACGGCCAAGAGACTGCAGCAGAAGGAAGCGAAGCGATGGATCACAACGGAAAGGGAACGGACAAGGGTGAAGGGCCAGCAGAAGAACTCCAGGAAGAGGCTTGTCCAAGAAGAGCGCGCAGAAGGCCGAAAAGACTTATTGAAGCAATGCAGTGAAGGGGATGCACACCGATCATGTTCTCTGCTCTCAGCCATCTTTTTCGTTTTTCATTCTCCCCATCTTTTCTCTCTCTCTTCTCTCGTCATCTCTTTGTGACAAAGGGGGGAGATGTAGTGGCCTGGGGTGAAGGGCACTAGGACCCTGCACCGGACCACAAGGCAGGAAGGAACTGGACACCACTTCTGGTCAGAGAGTGGGCAAGGGCAGACAGGGACGAGGAGAGCACGAGGATAGACGTGCATGTGGGCAGGGAAGCGAATGTAACCAATAAAGAGTAAAGCAGCCTTACCTGTGTCCTGCGTGATTCCTTGGGTCGGAAGACACGACAGTCTGTTTTTTCAGAAGCATTTCCTCACGAGTGAGATGTCAGGGGTGGGGGCCTGCTGGTGCTGGGCAGAGAAGACATCTGGCACGATTCTCTGGGAGTGTGTGAGCAGTGGGTACAAAGACTGCGCTGGGAGGAATGCTAGAGAAAATAACTTAATAACAGTAGGCGAGATTGCTCAGTGGATTAAGCGCTCACTGCTGCCTTCACGGAATAGCGTGTAGAAGGCAGGTTTGAAAGAATCCAAGCAGGCACAACTCAGTCCTCTATCCTGACAAGCTTGGTAACATTTGTATTATTGGGTTGCCCAGTTGTAAGATCTTTTATTTGCTGAGCTGCAAAACTGTGGGTGTGAGTACAAACTTAGAATATGAACAGATGGTAAGCTTTTAAAATTTCTTTTCAGCTGAGAGCAGTGCACGCCTTTGTGTTCCTGGTTATGGGTGAAGTCAGCTTGAGAAAATAGTGCAATCTGCATGACAAGGAATTTATGCACTTTCACAAAGCTAGTTGCCTTATGAAGCCTTGCTTTCCTTTCTCATTGAATGCTAATGGCTTTACACACACCTAAGATGGGGACCGCAACAACAACAAAAAATGAAAGCAAGACCTACATGTCTATGATGCCCCGTTCAGTGTTTTTTTAAACGTACAGCATGATGGTAGGGCGGACTATGGCAGCGCTGCCAGAGGAGCAGCAGGAGATTGTGGCTGCTGCTGCAGCCCCGGCTGCAGTGCCAGGCTCCCTAACAACCCTCCCCGGGATCAGTGAGTGCTTTGAGCCAGATATGAAGCCAGAGGGCATATGAGGCGAGGATACTGGGCCCGAGGGAAGCACAGACAGAGCCGCAGACATCGCTGGAGTGGGGGACAAGCTCGCCCGACAACGTCGTACCCGCTGCCCTGGAACAACCAGACCCTGAAACCCTGCGCGCTGTGCTAGAGATGCCGGAAGGACTCCTAAGTGAACTAAACCTTTAGGAGGGCTCACTGAGCTTTATTATGGATGGCAACTTGAGGCGGGTGGGACCACTAAGCCAACGCCACCCCCTGTCAAAGGTGAGTGTGTTATTCTTCTTAGAAGTAAGTCTTCAAGTTGAGCAGCAGTGGACAAAACGCAGCAGGCTGGCTGAGGTGTGGTCTGACTCCAGGGGAAACGTTGATTTCATTTTATAAGCATAATTCTTTTTTTTTTTTTTTTAAGACTGTCCTACTCCGCCTGCCTGCGGAACTCTGTGGAATTCGGCAGAGTTTTTTTGGTAACTCCATGGAATTCTGCGAAGTGAAACACTGCGAGCTCTGCCCAGGGTTAGTGGTCACCTCAGGGGCGGAATAGCCGCTTTGGCTTGTAGTCCATTAGCTACTATCTCACACACCCTAATGCCTCTAAATAAAGGATTTAAGGGGCTCTCCTGGCACCAGAACCACAGATCTGATCAACCTGCAAAAAAAGGACAAACAAAAGTCTCAAGTCTGTGACTTCAGGACCTGCACAAAGGAAAGGCGCCAAAGACTGCACCTGTGGCAACCTCCCTGCAACTGCATGACTGCGACTTGTCCTGTACCAGACACCGGTTCCAAAGGAAAGAGGAACCTCTCTGGAATCCAAGAGCAACTCCAGAACTCCCTTGGACTTGAGGTACTAGTCCACTACAGTCTGCAGGCAAGAACTGCACTGGTACCCAAAGAATCACTGGCCATCGGGCCCGCCGACGGAATAGTGCAAAAGTAAATGGTCAAGTGCACTATGGGAAACAGTCCTGACCTCCAGCAAGTTTCATGCGGCTACTGTTTTCCCCCAGACTCCAGGACGCTGAAGTGACTGAAGGCTGAGCTTACCACTACTCAGGCTTGTTGATGGTCAATCTGGCTACCCATACTTTTGTTTGACGCTGTGCCTCGAGGAAACCCCGCAGCATCTTAAGCCCAAAGCCTCTGTGGTCCCTGTGTCGAAATTTTGCACCCCTTACCTCACCAGCACAGTTTAAGCGGTAAAACCAGCAACCACTGCTCCCTTTCTTCAGCACCAGGGCCAGCCAAGACTACTATGCACCTGGGCCCTACAAGTCAGGTAAAAATCAACTGACTGTCGGAGCCTGGTCCTGTGACCTGCATCATTTTAACCCCCAGTGGTTTACACTGAACTTGACCTGCAAGTGACCGATTGGCACTAGTGTATTTCCCCATTGACTGCACCCTTATCGTTTTGCAAGATTGAAATACACTGATTTCTTTTACCTTAAAAAATCCATAACTCCAGTTATACTCACTTGATGGTCTTCATTTTGGTGTCTAAATTCATTTTAAAGATGTGCTTTTTTTTTAGAAATTGGTGTCGAATTTCTTTCGAGTCGTGTCAATTACTTATCTTCCTTGTTGGTACTCTGGAATGCTTAACATATGTTCTTCTAATGAAGCCTGACTGCTCTGTGTCACATTAGCAGGACTGAGCTAAGTATTTATTAGTGTGAATCCAAAGGACCAATAGGAGCCACTGTGAGATTATTACATAGTGAAGCCTAACCACCATCACTGCATAATAATCCACTCTCCTACAGTCCTCAAACAAACTTGAATGTGTATCACATTCACAGCCAAATAGGATTTTATGTCTACAGAAGATAACAATCCAAGTCTGAAGGGGTTGCATGGACCGCGATCCGCCCTGGTTGCTTGGGGTGATGTTGTGTAAAGGGTCCATGACCACCAATGGCTGATGACAGGGCTAATGGGTTAGGAAGGAGCTGGTGAGAGAAGAGCGTAGAACAACTAATCAATATACGATAATGGCTGATAGAGCAGAACATGCAAACATTAACAGGTCCAAAACTGGCTCAGATATTTCTAAACAATGGGGCCTCAATTCAGATTGAAGTCATTTGAACCATGTGTTACTCCAATACGAAAAGGTAAGAGACATTCAAACCCTGTTTGAATCCGAACAAAGAAATTAGAGTTGTTTTAGCTTCACTTACCACTGATTCAAGGCCAAAATCACCCAACTTTAACAGAACCCTAGAGTTCTGACTTACCCAACCAAACGTGCCAAGACTGCGTGTCACACTACAGGACAAACACCTCAATAATCCTGCACAAATCCTTGCAGCAGGCTCCGTTTCTGCCTGCTACAGTTTACAGAAGTAATGGAGGCCTCAAAGACGTTCAGTATCCTGTTAAAGGTTAGCCATAAATAGTCGGAGAGCGTTCTTGTCTAAAAATAGTTCTAAACTCTTGAATTTATTTCAGATTCTATTGCATTTTATATTAACGCCATATTGTTCACCGCAATTGCACTCGTATGATTCTGTTACAAAATGAACCCACGTGGCCACATTATGTGGTTTTAAGAAATAGATATATTACTGTCAGGTTTATTAAAAATAACTTTTCTCAGCTTGTCTCATCCTTAACATCTTCTCAAAATTGTAGTAAATCACCCGTATTCTGTGGTGCAGGCATCTCTTTGGGAACCGCAAGGTTGCACAGTGAAGTGCAAACCCGCACAGTTTTAACTGCCCCAAGCTATATTTACTTTCCTGTGAACCAAACATGGAGCAATGGATTTTGCTGCTTGGTTAAATGACTGTATGACCAATTATTTTACATATTTTCAAATAAACAATTCACTCTTAACAAGGGCGCACACCTAAATTGTATTTTTTTAACAATACACATTTAAAAAAACATGAAAGTATATTATTTTTTAAACAATACTTATTAAAATAGGTTAATGTGGATTTCCATTTTTTAACATTAAAAATAAAATAAAACTCTTAAAGCCCGTCCAACCAACCAACCAACCAATCTGTTTCTCTCCTTTTCTCTCCCAGTCCAGGTGCAGAGATGCAGTTGAGTTGTATCGGAGGATGCTCTATGTTACGCGTCAGCACCCGGTGCAGCAGGCAGATTCCAATGTCCTAGTGACTTATGGTCATTATGAGGTCATTTATTTGGGAAGAGCCCTATCTTGATGGTCCTTCTGGAAAGCAATGTTATTGCTTGCTCCTGGTGTGGGCTGTGGGAGAGTTCCGCAGTTTCCCTTTGGATCCAGAAACTGGTGCCTCCAAGAGGGTCTGTAGAAGTTTGGGATTTCTGTTTGGAACTGGGTCCTCAGCTGAAAGCTGCATCTGAGCTGAAGGATCCAATGTCTTGCTTGGAGAAAAACAGGTCCAGTGCAATGTAGGACCCAGCAGGTGATGCAGAGGGCACTCACAGAGACTCTTTAGACTACCGTGCAAGGCGGAACTCTGGTCTGTGACAATCACTGAAGATGCAGTCGCGGGGGAACGTTATGGACCTGTAAGCGATATGCAAGAGACATTCAGGTGCACAGAGTGAAAAATCTTTAGTGTGATATTGCCTGAACCTGATGAGGAATACCAAGAAAAGGGGAGAATTCCCTTACGACTTGTAGACAATGAAGATTTGGCTGTGCACTGCTGCAAAACCGGCCCCCAGTAACAAAAACGGCCCCCACTGGTCCAAAAAGGGCCCCCACCGGTCCAAAAACGTCCCCCACCCTTCCGGCCCACCGGGGAAACGCCCGGTGCCCACTACAGCCAGTCCGGCCCTGCCGATAGGGACCCGTCTCAGCACCTGCTTTTTAGAACTGCCAGTGCTGAGCATTGGCAGGACCCGGCCCACGTAAAGCCCTGATTTTAATTTTATTTATATGCACTTCCGCCATAGTGCCGAGCAAAGATAAAAAGCAGTACAATAAGTAACTAACTTGTGGTTAATAAAACACAAATCAATCAGTAGAGCTAGAAATGCAGGGAGAAAGCCAAGTATATGGAGAGAGGAAGAGCATCCTAGTGTTTAGGCGACAATAGGAAGAAGGCCTGGGATTGGGTGCAGGAGGGACAAGGAGCTGTAAGGAGAAATCGAGAATATATAGAGGAGGCAGACCATGGAAGCATGTGAAGGAAATACATGAGAACTGAATAATAGAAATGAGTGCAATGGAAGCGAATGGTGAGTGGTAAGAGAGGGGTGAAAGAGGCTGTGGGGTGAGACAGAAGAGAAGGCAAAGATTTACAGAAAGAGTGAAAGAGAGCGAGAGAGTTGACAGAAACACCATTATAGAGACAGGAGAAATAGTTGAATTGGGGCAGAATGAGGTAGAGGTGAGAAGTTTAGTGGCTTTAAAGGTAATGAATGAGCACATTTTGAGGAGGTTGTACTTAGTGTATCAGCAGGAAGAAAATTAGAGGAGATTTCCCTTGATGAAGAGAGAGAAATATGGAAAATAAAGCCAAGGGTATGAGCCAAAGTAGATAGTGTAGAGATGTTGGTGGAAGAGATGTAGAGGAAGGAGAACAAATGAGAGTGAGGGAATAAAAGAGAATCTCTTTTTGGATGGGTTGGGGTGGAGACATGAAGGACTAGATTTACTAAGTCTTTGCACCACTGTAGCAAAGTGATGCAAAGTGACACATTGGCATTTACTTTCCACCATAAAAGATATGGATAGGCACCCTTACCTGAGCGCAAAAAGTGCTTTGAGCTGCTTTGTGTCGCTTTGCATCAAGAATGTATTACAAGGGCGAATGATTGCAAATACTGATCCGTTTGTCTCATCTACTAAGATAGTCAGACTGGGCTTTGCATCAAAAAAGTAATACCTTCTCACAGAAAGCACTAACAAGGGGAAAATTGTTCATTTCCCTAAAAAAGCAATGCATTGCAAGTGTGCTGACGTGCACAGGACACACACAATGCATGGGATTCATTAGAGTTTGTCTAGGAGTGGAATATGGTACTGGGAGGGTATGCTTACGGTACAAAATCTACGCTGGACAGCGCATACACTCCTCTGCACCATGGTGGGAGGCTGTGAGTCGTGCAAGGCAGCCTTATTAGAGCACCAATGCAGAAGATGACAGCAGCAGGCCCATCTTAGCAGATATGGCTCTGAGCCGTTTTTTGCCCCTGTGCAACACAGCACAGAAAATCTGGTTGCTGCGCTGCATTGTGTGAAAAATGAGTACATTTGGCCTGAAGTATTGTATTATTCACAGAAAGATGGAGACAGGGATGCTGAGGACGTGGTCAAATGACGAAATGGAAAGAAGAAAGAAGATCTGTGAATCAGCATAGAAATGACAAGAAAGTATCAAAGTTGAGATTGGAGGAGTAAGCAGAGAGTGTACATTATAAAATGGTTGATAGGGCATCTTAATACTGCTCCAAAAGAGGACAGCGCAGGTGGTAGAAGCCTGCAGGTTAGGCATTACATCTTGCTGGCTCTGGTCTTCAGGTGATGTTATTATTATTTATTTTTTTAGATTTATATAGCGCTAGCTAGACCTGAAGGTATCAGAGTGCTTTACATGTTATGTGATAAAGTCTACAAGAGGTACATGAGCGGATTCATAAGAGTCATAGTTGAACAATACAGCATTAAGTGGTTATAAAGTCACACACGTACAACACAAGGATGCATTGAGGAATGGCATCGGGGACAGAATAGGAGACTGAAAGAGTCATGTGTCCGTCACGAAGGGACTAGTCAAAGAGGGAAATGTAGAACAGCTTGTGCACGTGTTGAAGTAGTTGTTGAGGAGTAAATATTTAAGGTCCTGTGGACATCGCCTGTTAAAAAACAGCAAGAGTACAATAGGCAGGCATCTTCATACCATGCAGCAAGCGCATTCTGGTATGGACTGTGTAAACACTTAAAAAAAAAAAAATATTGAAAACATTTTGTCAGCCTTAAAGATGTGTGATTCATACTCCAGAAGATGAATCTGTTGGATTTAATATAATTTGATGGGACCTTGTGTAAACAATGACTAAGATAGGAGTAATTGCAGAGTCCCAAAGAAAATTAAAACTCATGGTAAGCGCAAAGGTGTAGTTGAGATTATCTGGAGAGAGTTTGAGGGGGAAAAAGATTTCCAGTGCAAGGCCTTGTCCTGAATGCCAGCCTCACTGATGGAAAGGAAATTAGTTCAGGGATAAACCGTGTCAAAGGCTACTAAAAGGTCAAGCAGTGGGAGGGCAGCAGCTTCCCCCCTCAAACACCTGCACCTTGTGATCATCCCAGCTACCAATGATGCATGACTGTCCAACGACAGGGGCGGAAGCAAGCCTGGACGTCACCAGAAGGTTGCGATTTTTATTGCATTCATTTTAATATTTGAAATCTGACATTTACATCCACATGTCGTTATCGGTATACTTGCATGCCAATTTGTCATGCATTCATTAGTATGTCAGGCTTTCCGTTGCTGTATAGTTAGAATGTATGTTGCTCTCCAACCAATTCATCTGTCTGTTCTCATCTAATTCATCCACCTGTCCATCAGAAACTGTCTGTCTATGATTGGCTGATTTGTTGGTCTACTATCAACTGAGTGGTCCATCTGCCTGTCTTCCGTTCACTGATTTCATCTGCATGGCAGCAATTATCTGAGTTGTGGCTTTTGTAGCCCTGTCTTACATCTGCTTGCCATCATGAATGTCCGATTTTTCTCTTTCTATCTTGAAGTATTTCATGAACTGATTTGCCTGCCTGTCTCCCCTCATCTGCTCTTTCACCACTCCCTTCAACCATTCACTTTCCACTAATATAGGCAAAATATATGTAACTCATCCCTGTGAAAATCTCTCACGCGCTCCATGAATATGCTCTGTTCACCACAGCCCCGTGCCTCCTATGAACATGTGGGTTGGACCATGCTTTTGCTAAGTACTGCTACCCAGTTATACCAAAACCCAAACGTTCATGTCAGTTCCCTGCATCATGATTGGCCAGGAGCGACATTGATGTTTAAACAAAGCTATGGTATAGTAAACCCCAAGACTTATGCTGTCAGCCTAGGAGCAGATACTGTGCAACGCAGTCCACTCAGAAAAGCCCAGAACCTCACTTTGGGTTTACGATTGAATTGCAATTGCAATGAATTTGCATTTTTTTCCCAAGCAACTTTATGAAAAATACGTGAAATTACAAAAAATTCTCCAGAATTAACTTGGGAGCATCTAGCATGAAAACTGAACTGAAGGGCACACCTTGCATTTAAAAATTCACATGAGATTCATTGTCTTAAGATAACGTATCTCCCGGAAGAATATTTTCTGCTCTCTCAAGACATTTTTTTCTCAAATCAGCCTCCCAAGGAACACAGCTGTACGAAACTTCAATGCTGTGAAAATGCAGAATTTCAAAATTCATGAGTTTGAAAGTTTTGCAAGAGTAATACAAATGTTGTGTAGGCCTACTGATTTTATGCCCTGTACTAGAAATCGCTCATGTTATACTATCCCGTGTAGCATGTCTACTCCTAATCTTTGCAACGTGGCGTTAAAACGCTTGATAGTAGCAAACCGTCTTTCACAGTTGTGTTTTGTTATGTTCCGGTGGGTTTGTATAGCACAGCTGCTTCCTTGGTGCTGTCTGGAGAATCAGCATGAAAATGGGTTGCCCTAAAAGTGCTCTCATAGGTCTCCTGACCCTCATCCTTTCAAGAATAACATTAGTACTGAAAGTTTCTTTGTATTATCGATATAATCACTTGCCACTAAATTACCTCTTTCCTCTAAAAAATCGATGTGATTAATCCTCAACTAAATAATACTCAATGTATTGAGCTACTAAGGCTGAAAGAGGAAAATCCTACTTCTCTTGGAGGCAATGCCTTGTAGGCCATGCTCAGATCTCTGAAGCATGTACATAGCCCACAGTGCTATCCCACCAGCTCGGAACTCTCTTGTACTCGTTCAAGTTGAGGACTCTTCTTATGTTCTGGGACTCTTGCGACATTCGTCTCCTTGTTTTTACAGTTCGAACTGTCCGCTGAACTGATGACGAAAACATCCTTGTAATAATGCACGCAGAGACGTGGGCTGTGACATTTCCCTTCAGACCCTCTAAATCTCCTCTGTTGCCTTTCTCCAATGATGGTCGCGTGCACCACACAAGATGCAAGACTCGCCCTTTTCACAGTTGGTTTAATATTATTTTCGTTTTATTGCGGTTGGAGCTTCAGTTCACGATGTTGCACTCTGCCTGCTTCAGGCGAGCCGCTGCCAGATTTTAAATGCCAAATGTTTCATGCAGTTTAATGGGGACCTCGCTTGCCCAGCTCCGCCCACGAGAGAAGAACGTGTTGGCTGAGACTCGTCCCTCTCTGTTTCTTTCATTTTACCGAGGGGGCGGGAGAACTCAGCGACGTTACATATACATGGTACTGAAACATATTTGGCACCATCGAGTGGTATGGGAAAGTACTGGCCTTTCAGAGTACTGAGTCATCATAGCCATAACACCCTTTGTTCCCATTTTGAACGCTCCAGGCCTAATTTTCCCCACCACGTCATCACATGTGCAATAGACACACTGCACAGCCTGACTAGCAGTCTCCACAGAGAGGCCCAGGATCGAATGAGTATGAAGCCCACAGTAGCATACATCTCTGTGCAGGCCTGAGACCCACTGGTGGGCAGTGGGAGAGGCTCCCATCGCTATGGTGGTTGTGAGTTCCTGTGTACGGAATTTTTCAGCAGCACCAGATCCGGAGCCTGCATGCGCTTAAGCGCCTACAGGGCAGTGAGGTTACATAGTGCTTTGTACAGGGCAACGCACTCATGCCTACTGTGGTGCTGCGCCTAGCGGTAATGACTGGGCCCGTTGTGGCCTACTGGCATGAGAGCGCTGGCGCCAAAACACACTCGACACACAGTGGTATGGTGCCGGAAGTACCGCCCCTGAGCGAGCGCTTCCTTTTATTACCCCACAGGCCACGCCTGGCCTGCGGATGACGTGCAGGGCTCCTGAAACAACAGGAGCGCTAACCATTACATCCCTTCCCAACTCAGTCTATGAAAACAACAGTTCAACCAAACTTTGTGACGTGCACACAGTCCGGGGTACCTGTACACAGTTCAGTAGCGTAGGTTCCGGTATCATCAGCAGGCGAAGTCTCGCAGACGTTGATTCGGGCAGGGATTGGGCCGCAGGTTATATCTCTGAGGACAGCTTCGTTGGTGTGTGCTGTCGGGCGGCATTCTGCTTGGAGGCAGGCAGGGGGGTGGCGAGATGTTGACTTCCGGTTCCCCTGCGCCGCTACCGCTCCCTGATCCTCCACTTGAGTTGTCTTGAGCTGTGCTTGCTGGGCCAATTGATTGACCCTCGATAGGTTCTGTCGGACGCTCAGCTGGGACTTCCTTGAACCATGATATGTTTCGGGACACCTCTTCGTTCCCTTTCTGTGCAGTTACCATGGTTCCGTGGCTGGCAATGACCGTCCAGGTGCCAGGTTCATAGTTTGTCCTGAACTTCCCTCCTGGCCGTCGGTCTTTAAGGAGGACAGTTGTCCCTGTTCGGAGTGTTCGTGGTACTGCACGGCGTTGAACGCTTGCTCGCTCATTTTGGTGTGTTCGTCAGTTTTGTGTTTCCTCGGCTTCTAGAGGCGGTGACATCCACCCTAGACAGGTGGGGAGGAGGTCTCTCCTTGGGCCTTGTAGCATTAGCGACCAGGGGCTCCTCTGCGTGGTGCAGTGGGGGGTGCTCCTGTATTCTCTCAGAAACTCGTGAAGTCGCTTCTCTGGGTCGGCCTGTTCCAGCACAGCTATACGGAACATCTTGTTTAAGGTACGCATAAACCTTTCGACGTCGCCGTTCGCTTGTGGCCATTGAGGTGTGACTCGGCGGTGGTGTATTCCTCGCTGTCTTAGGAATGTGGCGAACTCCGACCCCTGAAACGGCGGCCCGTTGTCACTGCGGATTTCGTGGGGAAATCCAAACATGGCGAACACTCTCTCCAGGACGGGGCCCACGTGGCTGAAGGCGGTTGATGTCACAGGCTCTACTAGGGGGTATTTTGAGAATGCATTCACGATCACTAGCGTATGTTTCCCTCCTGGGAAGCTTCCAAAGTCTATACTCACTTTGGACCATGGGGCGGTGCATGCTTCTTCGGTAATCACAGGAGTCGGTCTTTCTGGGGCGCTTGTCAGTTGGCACGGCGGGCAGCGGCGGACGAAGTCCTCGACCATTTTCTCTAGTTCCGGGAACAAAACCTTTTCCCTCATTCGTGCTTTCATTTTTGTTGCCCCTTGGTGGCCTCCGTGAGCTAGTTGTGTTGCTCGGTATTTTAGTGCTTGAGGTATCACTAGCCTCGACCCTCTTAACAGGATTCCGTCCCCTGTGGCGCTGAGTTTGTTTCTTATCCGCCATATCTTCGTAAGGTTTTCTCTATCTTCAGGGGCCCAGGAGTTTGCCTGTTGTAGGTAATTCGTCCACGACCCTTCCTGGACAGCTCGGAGGGTTCGAGCATACACTGCGTCAGTAGTGGCTGCTTCTTTGATGTCGTCAAGGGTCATGGTTTGGGGACATGTGGCCACTGATACCATATGGACGTACTGTTCAGCACCTTCTGTGTCCTCTTGTAGCTCCTGCGGTATTGGGTGCCTTGACAGGAAGTCAGCGGGGTTTATGGCTCCTGGCCGGTACACCACCTCCATCTCATACGGCTGCAGCTGAACTGCCCATCGCTCAATTTGGGAAGGAGGGTGAGGCGCAGTCCCTTTGAAGAGAGGAACGAGGGGCTGATGGTCGGTGACCATGGTGAAAGGCTGTCCTGTTAGGTATAGATGAAAGTGGCTACAGGCCCACTTTATGGCTAGCGCTTCCCGCTCGATCTGAGCATACCTCGTCTCAGTGGGAGTGAGTGACTTGCTGGCGAACGACAGGGCTGCCCATCGGCCGGGTTCATGTTCTTGGGCTAGCACTGCCCCTAGTCCCACTGGGCTGGCGTCAACGAGTACTTCGGTTTTCTTGGCCGGATCGAAGTATGCAAGCGTGGCTTCTTCCAGTAGTGCGTCTTTTATTCCTTGGAACGCCTCTTTTTCCTTCTGGCCCCATTGCCATTTAGTGTCCGTCCGGCTAAGGGCTCTGAGCGGTTCTGCTCGGGTTGCTAGTCCTGGGATGAACCTCCCGCAGTAGGTAGCCATCCCTAGAAAACTTCTCACTTCAGTAGGTGTTGTCGAAGCGGGGGTGTTCTTGATTGCGTGTGACTTCCTCGGGTCCACTTGGATGCCTTCCTGGTTGAACACGTACCCAAAGAACTCGAGAGATGGTTGGAAGAATTGACACTTCTCTCTATGGAGCGTTGCCCCGTGCTCACTTAGACGTTTCAGGGTGTTGCGGAGATACTTGTGATGCTCAGCTGCGGTTGCCGAATGAATCAGGATATCATCGCTGATGTTTAATACCCCTGGTAGGCCTGATAGCATCTCGCGTATTGTGTTCTGGAACACCTCTGCCGCCGAGGATATTCCGAAATTGAGCCGTTTGTACCTCCTCAGTCCTAGGAGGGTGCTGAAGGTGGTGATGTAACGGCTCTCTTCTGACAACGGCAGCTGGTGGTATCCAGCATTCAGATCAATTTTTGAGAACCACCTCGACCCGTTGACATCTGCGATGATATCGTCCATCGTTGGTGTGATGTGACGTTCTCTTTTAATGGCTTTGTTGGGTAGTCTCATGTCGATGCAGAGGCGTATTGCCCCTGGCTGTTTCGGTTTTTCCGCGATGACCATCGGGGATACCCAAGGTGTCGGCCCTGAGACTTTTTCGATGACGCCTTGCTCTTCCAGGGTCTCTAGTTCCTTCTCCACCAGTGGCCTTAAATGGAATGGTACTCTTCTGTGTCGTAATGCAACTGGGGTGACCGTCTTGTCGATGTGTAGCTTAATGGGGTCACACTTTATGCACCCGAGCCCTTGGAATAGTTCTGGGAATTGGTCGAGTAGTTCCTCCACCTGATGGGTTTGGACTCACCTGGCAAATGAGACGAGGCCCAGGTCCTCTGCCGTGTGGCTGCTCAGTAGGGTGTCTTCCTCTCTGTCGATCACGTGGATCGTTGCAGTGACTTCCAGGTCATCTGCTTTAATAGGGACTGATATCTTCCCTTTCAACGGGAGAGGTGTGTCAGCCCCGTACGCATATATCTTAGTCTTTGACGGGATTACTGGTGGGCATGGCTGCAGGCGTCGATATTGTTGGAGGCCCATTACATTCACCGACGCTCCGGTGTCGATGACTGCCTTTATTTCTGTGCCGGCGACGTGGATCATGCAGGTTGGCTGTGGCCTCCGGCGTCGCTTAAGTTCATGTGCGAAAGATATCAGGTATACCTCTTCATCGTCCTCTTCTGACGATGCCTCGATTAGCCCTTGGTATCTGCGGCCACCACTTGGGGCCTCCTCAGATGGTGCTGCCTCTGTTACCGATAGTTGTCGTACCGCCCGTGATGGAGGTCTTTGGTTCCTGTAGTCTCGGCCTCTATTCTTTCTTCGGCACACGGTGGCAAAGTGGTTGGGTATTCCGCAATTGGTACAGATCTTCCCCTGCGCGGGACAATCTTTTGCTGCATGTGGCTCATGTCCGCAATATCCACATCTCGGTCTGGACGTCTCGGGCTTTTGATTTCGAAATGAGTCCCCCTTGGGCTTGGTTCTGAGGGCATCTGCCCGCACTGTCTTGATGGTGTCGGTCCGCCCTTGGGGTTTGGTGAGCGCTTGATCCATCTCGTTTGCTCTGGCTGCGGACAGGTCATGGGATCTCGCCAGTATTAGGATGTCTTCGAGTGCGATCTTCGGTTGGCGTAAAATGAGGCCCCTCAGGGTCTTATCTCGACATCCCTGGATGAGCTGCGCCCTGATTTCCTTCGGCTGGTCATCTTCGGTGCATGTGCTGGCGAGCTCGCGTAACCGGGCGTAAAACGTGTCTATCGACTCCCCTTCCCTCTGGCGGGCTTGACGCAGCTTAAAGCGTTCAAAGTCTGGGTTGAGTTGGGGGTCGAAATGGGCGTCCAACGCGGTCACTGCTGCGTTGTAGTCTGTGGCCGCCCCTGTGTTAGGTAAGTGCTTAAAAAGTTTAAAGATCTCATCACCAGCATAATGCAGCAGCAAAGACATCTTTACAGCTTCGTCGGTTTCCCGGGTGGCGACGAAGTAATTATTTAGGCGCTCAATCCAAATTTTCCACCTAGGGGACGCCGTCACCGGATCCTCCAGCTCGCTGAATGGCGGCAACACCCCTGAGGCTGCATGTTGGAAGGGGAAATGGGCGGGTGCTGCGGCTTGTTCATTGTCCCCCATGACGGTCTTAGGTGAGTGAAATAGGCAGATGGTGAGCTTGCGGTGGGTTCCTGGCTATTGGATGTGGGCGAGCAGTGGCAGCAATGTGAAGGCCCAATTGGCAGGGCAAACTTGGTTTGGCAGCCCCCTGTTATGCCATGCTGGCTGAGGGGTTCCAGGCGGGGCGTGGCTTCGGCGCGCTGGTTGCGTGGCAGATCAGGAGGCAGGGAAGCGCATAGCAGCGCGATGTCTCCTCCTTTGAGCCTGTGAGCAGCGTGGTAGCAGGGTGCACTCACCCGTAGAAGTCGGCGCGCGCGTGTGCGCGATGTCCAGCGGCTCGCGGAGTCGCGGCTCCCGCCGATACGCGTGCGCCTGGCTGCGGCGGGCGGAGCGGCTGGCAGAGAGCGCGAGGGTCACGGCCCTCCTCGTCGCCAGTGTGGTGCTGCGCCTAGCGGTAATGACTGGGCCCGTTGTGGCCTACTGGCATGAGAGCGCTGGCACCAAAACACACTCGACACACAGTGGTATGGTGCCGGAAGTACCGCCCCCGAGCGAGCGCTTCCTTTTATTACCCCACAGGCCACGCCTGGCCTGCGGATGACGTGCGGGGCTCCTGAAACAACAGGAGCGCTAACCATTACACCTACCACCAGCTGCCATTAAGCACGGTATATCGTATAGCATTATGCAGCGGTCGAAGTGCATTAAAAAAAACGTGAGGGAACTGTGATGCTGTGCGCAATGGGGGCGGGGCGGGTAAGTGTGGGGGCGGGGTCAAAGCTGTGGCTAAAAAAAACTAAATATTCTGTAACTTTTTTCTTTCTTTCACCTTCAGCTATGTGCATGTAAAATACCACACAGCTTAAATGTAAAATAAATTCAATATAAGTTAATCAGTGGAAAATGCACTATCATACTTTATGAACCCTCTATTAGAGAGGTCTGTGTCTGTAACCAGACAGCCACAGAATTGAACACTGGTTGGAGCAGTGGAGAATAGGGGCGTAACACAGGCCCCTGCAGCACACAGGCCTGTGTTACGCCCCTTAAAATAGCACACACTTCACATCTCGGCTGGTAACTCCATTCCAAAACCACTCAAAAGTAATAAAACTGTGTCACCAGGAAGTGTCAAGTGATTCCATTAATTAAAGTCAATACCGTCATTTGCAGATCGACCAGTTGTGCAAATTTATATTTCTTCCAGGTAAGCAGGCACCCTGCCAAGAAGGTTTATTTATCTGTCTGCCTGCCTTCGGTTACACAGCACAGAAGACTCCCTTCTTTATACTGCAGCTGAAGCATTTCAACTCTCAGAATTAACCGCCCAGGAACGGTTATCATTTTACAGAAAGTAGCGGAACTGTTTTCCTTAAACTAAAAAAGTATGGGCACATCATGCCCCTCCAATCCCGCCCACTTCGACCACTGGTATTATGGTATTTAACAATGCATCATCGTCACGTAAAATGGTGGGCCCCCTGCAGAATGCGAAGAGGGACCCCTGAGAAGCCCACATCTCGCAAATATTCAATAACCTTAGGTGGAATGGGGCCCCACTTAAGGATTTGAGAGCCCCTGAAGGGTTGCCCCCCACCCCCATGCCGCATAGGCTTCAGGGGCCTGTGTTATTTTCAGCACATCATACTCTATTATGGGGCGCCAACGCCCATTCTAGGACATGTAGCAGAGTACCCCATGGGGGGTGCATGACTGGAAGAGTGTTGTAGCCCTCTGCTTCAAGCCCTGGTGTGTAAACAACCCAAGCCTCTCTGAAATGGCTGGGGTCCCTGTAAAGGTATAGCTCTCCTAGACCAGAAGGTGGTAAATGTGTCCACCCTTATTCACAAGTCACACAAAAGTGTATTTTACTGCTTCAGCAAAGCTCTTGTTGAAAATCTTCCACATGACCTTTCGATGGCACATTCAGCCATGTACCCTTGTTTGAAGTGCACTGGTGGCCCTCAACATTTTGAACAGGTGCAGCAGCGAGGCTGGGATTGCACAGCGGCTAGTTCGCTCGTATTCAAAACCTATTAGAAGAGGTTGGCACCTGTGGCCCCGTATAAAGCATAGTTACTTAGGATGAGGCAGGATTGCTCGAAGCAACAGCCATCTACTAGGTAATGGCTACTTCTCAATATCTGGAAAACCAAAGAATCGAAACAAACTCCAGTAATTTGCAAATGTCCCCAAACTTTTTTTTTGCTCAAATTTCTCAACTAAATATCCATATTTCATCTCGATACAATCACTGCGTTGAGCTAAGTCTACCACTCTGTATAGGATTTTCTCTTCAGACCTTTTCAACAAGGCCTCCAAGAATGTATTGAAAAACTATGTAACACAGATTTGTTTTCACCAATGCAATTTTCAAAGATGCTCATTCAGCAGTCAAACTGGTATAGGGAGCACAACCAGAGCCACCCTTGAGTGCATACAGCTGTGTAAGATAGACAGCGAAAAGGAGAAAGAGCTTGAAAGATACAGGAGCTGAGAAAGAATGATATGAGCAACAAAAGGTTCAGTGCAAGGGAGGTTAGGTGTGTGAGAAGGGCAAGCCTGTGTGGTTTGTGATGGAAAAGAGGGACAGGGACATGTGTTTGTGAGAGGAACATTTCACTGAGAGATGAGAGAGTGAGTGGATGTGAGTGAAAATGGGATGATAAGAGCAGGGTGTGGGATTGAAAGGAGGGTCTTTTAGAGAAGGGTACGAGGGGAAGGTGAAATTATCATACATGAAAGGAAGATGTGCAAAAGGAATGTAATAGAAACAATAATGGGATGACTGCCAGGAAGAGTAGTGTGGGGTGAGAAGTGAGACGAATAGAGCTGGGTAGCAGACAGACAATAATGGGTGTGTGATTTCAAAGTGTGAAAGAGTAAGAGAGGACAATATGCGAGACAGAGATGGGGCGGTGGAGCGTTGAGAAGCGAAAGTATGAGTCTTGCATTTAAGAAAAGAAAGGGAATGTATGAGAAAGAGTTCAAGGGAGTAGCTGTGAGAATAGAGGACAGTGTGAGAGACATAAGAGAGCGGGGACAACCTGCTGCAACTGCAAAGTTTGCAATGCGGCCTAATACTAAATAGGCCACACCACACATTAAAAGCTGGCCACAAAAACACGGTGCTAAATTTTCAACACCTTTTTTTGCCCAGTCTTACACTATATCTGGCCTTAATGTGCTACCTGAATTTCTATGGTCACTGCCCTCTTCAGTCTTTCTTTGGTCTGTATCTTCTACCTTCATTCTCTAATTTGGTTCTCTTCTTGTCTGCTACCTGCTTGTGCATCTCTTGCCTCAGTCGATGAAATCTTGCTTGTCTCTAGTCCCATACCAGAGTTGCCCTTGTTTCTATTGTACAACTGAACACAGTTTGTATTACTTCTATGATGTGCTATGCTACACCTTTTCTTGTCTTTAGCCTGCAACTTGTTTATTACTTTGTCTCCTATCTACTCAACATTAGTGTTTACCTGATCTCAGGTATGCTGCTAATTTTGACAATAATGCATTAATATGGCATTTCATGCTGCCATTTTTAAGAGCAGTAGACTCTAGATGTTACAGTTACTCAGTTTAATGATAGTCCGTGGTCCTTCCTTGGAAGGCTGAGTTTGCGGAGATCTGAGCATGTGACTTGCAGATCACAGCATAACAAGCATTTTATTCAATTAGACCCACACCTACAGTATGCTTCCCCAACTCTACAGGTGGCTACATTTTGCCTTGTCTCCAGTCTACAGCTTGCTATACTTTGTATTTTCTCTAGTCTACAGCACCATGCTGTTTCCTTGTCACTAGACTGCAGCTGGCTACATTTTTCATTGTCTCTAGTCACTAGCATGCTACAGTTCACCCAGTTTTTAGGTCTCGCCTAGCGATGCAGCGCATGCGCTGCTCGCTTGCGAGATCTATTGTTGTCGATTTAGCTTCCGAAGCGGGGACAGGAGATGTGCACGCGCCCAGACAGGCGATGTGCACGTGTACGGCTCGCGGCGTTTGAGCACAGCGCGCATGGCGCGCTTTCACTTTCCTAGTTCCTTTTAGAGCCGGAGCCAGCTGCAGGAGACTGACCCTCCCTCCTGTTGTCCGTGTTTTCTTTTCCCCTCCCCACCCTCCCTCCCGCTGTCCGTGCCTTCTCCTCTCCTCCCCCCTCCCGATGTCCGTGCCTTCTCCCCCCGCTTTCAAACGGCAACAACATCGCATCATAATGGCAAGTAAAATATTTTATGCGTATAGCATTCTATGTGGAGATCCACTCTCGCCTCTTCAGGGATGGAAGGCGGGGTTGGGGCTCACGCACTCCTACGTTGACAGACCCTGGAAAACATCCTGGGAGCGATTCTCAATCACGCAGAGGCAACTGCGGTTTGATTAATTGGCGCGCGTGATAATGACTTCCGTGTCAGGCCCAGAGTGTTGTCACCTGCAGAGGAATCTGTGTGCTCTTTGACGGCAAGTAAAATGCTTTATGCTTATAGCATTCTATGTGGAGATCCACTCTCGCCTCTTCAGGGAGGGAAGGCGGGGTTGGGGCTTGCTCGCTCCTACGTTGACAGACCCTGGCAAACATCCTCGGAGCGGTTCTCAATCACACAGGGGCAACTGAGGTTTGATTAATTGGCGCGCGTGATTAACGACTTCCGTGTCAGGCCCACAGTGTTGTCAACTGCAGAGGAATCTGTGTGCTTTTTGATGGCCCTGAAATATGAGCTTTAGCTCCGTCGCTAGCATTCTAGTGATTAATTTATTAGGCCCAGGGGAAGCTGTTACAGACACCATGGCGAGGCTGTAACAGTTTTCTCTAATCATATTTTTCCTGTTTAATGGGCCAAAGATATGTGTATGGGTCTTTATATGACCGATGTGCTGTTCATCATGCGCTGATATACTGCAGTGAACATTACTGAAAAGATGGAAGCCCATTACAGGTTAAGGGGGATGACTGTTGCTTCTTTACAGTGAAACCGCACAGAACAGGCTGGCTGATGATCGATGAATAACTCTGATTACAACACATAATATTACTGCACTGGATTTGAGAGCCGTAAACCCGGATGCTGCACGCTCAAAGCGATCGCAGGTCGGAAACAAGGGAAACCATTACTAGAATGTATTTCACCGAAAAGTAAAATCAAATATTTCCTGAAAATTGTTCCGGCAACATGTGTCTCAAAACTGTAGCCAAATATTGCAGTTTGTTAATATTTACTCCAATTCCAACGTTACATTTGCATAATTAAATAAATACAGCAACTGAATCCGAAATAATCAGCATTCTCCATGCATTCAGAAAAATTTACTTTACAATCTGGTTCAGTATCACTTAACCCAGATCCCACTAGTAGCACTATTGGGATAGATCAGAGTCCCCAGATAAGTTTATAGATTTGTGGCGGAGGCACTACTGCTTGTAAGACGTAGAAGAGCTGTCGCAAAATTTCCGAACTGTGTCCCCTTGTTGTCCCCATCACTGTTGCCCTAATGATTATCTCTATCTGTACCTCTGTGCATGCCCCCAGTATCATCAATCAATAAATCAACCAATTGATCAATCAATCAGGATTTGTGGAACGGGGCTGCATCACCCATGGGCGTCTAGAGGAGCATCTACAATCATTCCCCTAAATGGTCACCTATGTTAAAAGCCCCCATTTCCAGTAGTACCCTAGCCCATCAGTATTAAATTTGAGGATCATGACCCTTGTGAATATTGGACGTGACATCTCATGTTATTGTGGATGAGATCTCGGACACCTGCAAACCAGCGGCCATTTTGAGTGTGGCCCTTTAAATACCCCACCCAATACGCTACAGGTTACTTGGCTTCCTGAGTTCTCCACTAAGAGTAGTGCTGTCCCAGTTGGAAAGAAGAAACATACCTGCTGGGTCTTCTTTGGGTCCCATTCCCCATCCTGTTAGTCTGGGTGTCCCCCCTTGATCCCGAACCTGTAATCTAACAAGCATTTGCAATGCAATAGATCTCGCATTTGCGAGAGTTTGAGCTATTGGAATTGTAAATGACAATGCCTTTTATTTATGTGTTGGCTTTTAAAACATAAATAAAAGGCATTGTCATTTACAATGCCAATAGCTTAAACTCTCACAAATGCGAGACCTATTGCATTGCAAATGCTTGTTATTCTAGAGCTTTAGCGTTTAGTTTTTTTTATTCTGCAAAGACTACCTAGATAAATAAACAGGTTGACCATTAAAGTATATTTTTCATTGCACTAACGCTTTTGTTTATTTTCTAATCTGTAATAGTGTCTTAACATGCACTGCTTTTCATTCATGTGCATAGCGACTGGGTCCAGGATTGCCAGTTTTGTTCTCTTTCCATAGCGCCTTCTGTTTTGAGCAAGTACTGAATGCTGCTTTTATAGGAAGGATCCACGACCCATTTTCAGCTAGACCTACAGAGGTCTGCCTTGTTTTGCCTAATGGTGAAGGCACAATCCACTCATCTGGGTTAGTTTAATTAGGGCTGGACAGGGAAACCAAAAGTAGCAGTGGCAAAAATGCTTAAATTAGCCCTGCGCCCTTTATCTACTCACGCCATATCTCTCTTTCCATTTATCTTCTCTCCTCCTTCCTTCTCTAGTCTCCCTCTCTGATCACCTTCAGACTACCTTCCACATCCTCCCCTCTCTTTCTCTCTGAGTTCTTCCAAGGCCTGCTGCAGTTGACCTCAGGGAGCAGGGGAAAAGTGACTGAGGCACCAGGAGCAGTCCTAAGGTCTCAAAACCGGCCTCCAAGGGCTCCTGCCCACCAGGGAATTTCCCGGTGGAATAAAAGGCCTGTCCGGGCTGACTTTCATGGCTTTGCTAAGTAGATATGTGTTAGAGTAACTAGCAAGGAAGCATTACACTTCCCTAGGACCTTCGGAACCCATATCCTTGATACACCCCTAGCCGGAACACAGAGTGTTGTATTGAGAGCAAATGATTCATTACTTCCTGGCTTTTTTCCAGTCACTGTGCTCATGTTCCTGTCCTTCCTGGTAGCAGCTCATCGCTCCTTGTCCACCTACATGATATATCCCCCTGCTTGTCCTTCTGTTTCAGAAAGTTAGATGTCTGAGGTGTTACAGTGAGGCGGATCAAGGGTGGGAGGAGGGGTAAGAAGGTGGAAGGATACATTTGAGATGCTAAATGTGAGTGAGAAAGGAATGACAGTCCACCTGTATTATACTGTGCTGTGCTGTCTTGAGTATGTCATCTACTGTGTAAAATACTGCTACATTTCATTTTTTTTCCATTTTGTCCAGAGTCAATTGTTTTGCAGCTAATATAGAACAAATTCGGCTCAAGAGCATTGGAGTGCCTTAGACGAGCTCTAGATTACATTGCAAAAGGTCAGATTCATGTTTTGTTTTAGGCACGAGGAGATTAAATAATTTTCCCAGAATCACAGGATCTTAAGCTGACGTCGGGACTCAAACCTGGTCACCCAGTTCCAAAGATGACAGCTCTGGCCATTAGGCCACATCCTCCCAATGTTGTAGACGGGAAACAGCGTTTACAAAGCTGTCTCCACAACGCGGTACCATTACAACGTGGTCGTTACAACGACCGCGTTGTTACCACGCATACAATTACATCGCAAGTCATTACTACGACTTGCTGTAGGGGGCGCACTGGTGTTGGATTTAGAATCCAACACCTTCCCTGCTGTTGCACAAACTGGAGTAGGAATAGTAAATAATACTATTCCTAAGTCCAGCGCGCCCCCTAAAGCAAGTCGTAGTAATGACTTGCGATGTAATTGTATGCGTAGTAACAAACGCGGTCGTTGTAACGACCGCGTTGGAATGGCATGCGATGGATTCGCATGTGTAGTAAAAGTATATATTCTTATAGACATGGAAGTAGATGGAATGCCAAAACTCTGAATGACTTCCAAAGTTTTAGACATGGAATTATATGACTTTCTCTCCAGAAAAGTGCTGAGTAGCAAGTTCATCATTTCTCCTCCCGAGGTCTTATTACATAATTACTTAAATGTACCTGAATATAACGCTTGTAAGGCTTGTTTAAGTTACCTGCACCTGGGCAGTCACCAGTACAAGCAGATCTTTGAATATTATGCTACCTTGTTGCCACCAAGTGTGATTCAAGCCTGGTCTTCGACAGTATTGAGAGGAGTTGGGCTAGTTTAGCTCCAGGTGCCTTAAATAATGAATGGTGTGGCTACCACACTAGCAAACAAGCATTAGCAAAGCCAGTACATCTCGCCTATGCAAGAGCTATTGGGTTTGCCAATGTGTTTTAGCCATGTTCTACACCAGCGTGGCTGCTGTTCAGCATGGCTAGAAGTTACTGGAGTAAAGCAGAGTGGCATAGCATGGAGTATCACAGAGTGGAGTGGCATAGAGTGATGTGGTGTAGAGTATCTTGGAGTGGCGTGGAATGGAGGGTTGTGGACTGACGTAGAGCGGAGAGGAGTGTCGTGGAGTAGATTGTCGTGGAGTGGATTGCCGTGGAGTATTGTGTCGTGGAGTAGAGTGTCATGGAGTAGAGTGTCCTGGAGTAGAGTGGAGTGTTGTGGAGTAGAGTGGGGTGGTGTAGAGTGTAGTGGTGCGGAGTAGAGTGGTGTAGGGTAGATTGGAGGGGTGTACAGTGGAGTACAGTGTTGTGGAGGAGAGTAGAGTGTAGAGTGTAGAGTGGATGGGTGCAGAGTGGAGTAGAGTGGCATAGAGTTGAGTGGCATAGAGTGCCGTACAGTGGGGTGGCACAGAGTGGCGTAAAGTGGAGTAGTGTGTCCTAGAGTGGGATGGAGTGCCATAGATTGGAGTAAAGAGGCGTGGAGTGGCATAGAGGGAGTGCAGTAGAGTGTCATAGAGTGGAGTGGCGTAGTGTGGCATAGAGTGGAGTACAGTGGCATAGAGTGGAGTGGAGTAGACTGTTGTGGAGTGGAGTGTCATAGAGTAGAGTGTCAGAGTGAAGTGGAGGGTCGTAGAGTGGATGGCCGTAGAGTGTCATGGAGTGGAGTAGAGTGACATAGAGTGGAGTGGTGTTGAGTGGAGTAGAGTGGCATGCCATAGAGTAGAATGGCATAGAGTGGAGTGGGGTAGAGTGGAGTGGGGTGGATTGGCATAGAGTGGAGTGACATAGAGAGGAGTAAAGAGTTGCAGAGTGAAGTAGAGTAGAGTGGCATGGAATAGAGTGGCTTAGGGTGCCAAAGAGTGGAGTAGAGTGGAGTGGCATAGAGTGGAATTTCGTGCAGTGGAGTTGAGTAGCTTATAGTGGCGTAGATTGGAGTGGCATAGAGTGGAGTGGCATAGAGAAGAGCAGCATAGAGTTGAGTGGTGTAGATTGGTGTGGAGTGGAGTAGAGTGGTGTAGACTAGAGTAGAGTGGCATGGCATAGAGTTGAATACAGTGGCGGAGAGTCGATTGACGTACAGTGGCATGGAGTAGAATAGCGAGGCGTAGAGTGGAATGTCGTACAGTGGAGCTGTGTAGAGTGGCATGGAGTAGAATACAGTGGAGTATGCATGGTGAGGTAGTACACTGCCATTACAGACAACACATTTTCAATTGAAATGAGCATTACATTTGCACAGGCATACAGTTGTACTGATAAAATTATACAGCACACAAATTATATGTGTGGAAATGGCATCACCTAGTGTATAGATTTTTTTTGATTGTATTAAAATATTTTTTTACAGCACACTTCATAATTACAAAGAAATGTGCTTAATGTCTGCTTTCCTAATTCTGATATATTCTGAAATATTTGCACAGTTCATTTACAGACATTTGAATTTTGTTGCGTGCTAGAAAAAAAGCCTTTCTTTCACACCCCAGATTGTCAGATAAATCCTCTTACTTTGAAGTCAGAGAAAGAAAATGAACACCAAGCTACCTTGGAAAACAAAGCCTGACATTTGACCACTGTCTTTGAATGCACAGCAAAGCAAGCACTCATGGAAGAATACCGTAATCAGGCTATTCTGCATGGGAGGGACTAACTGAAGCTGGACAGCCTAAAACAAATAAAGCCAGCAAATAGAAAGAAAACAACTGTGAGTTACAAAACACAAAGCCAATGGTAAGCAATTGGTGGAATACATTCCCAAGAAAGCTTCTAAAATGTCCCCAAGATGTCTTTAGCAAACCAGACAGATGTGCTAAGTGGTAGGCTTTGACCTAAAAAGAACAGCTCAGGAGCACCCCCACACCACAATTTACAAGACACTAGTTATCGGGATTAAAAACTGAGAGAACTTTGCGTTTGCCACCAGTCCTAATTTTTGTGGAACAGTTCATATTTTTGGAATAATTTTTCCATTTTCTGGCACTCAAAGGTTTCCACCAGGAGAGACAGCAGAGGCTCTGCTGTCAGAAACATTGAGGTTTTCATGACCTCGAAAAGAACGTTGGAACCAAATGTTTGGCGAGTAGAGTTCGCTGTCATTTGTGGCAGAAGTGTCCTGTCCACCAAACTCTAAATACGGCACTTTGTTCCCATCTGGGGTGGCCATCTGCTGCATGCATGTCTGGGAGGTGCTGTGTTGTATTTCTTCAGTAACGGTGCTCTCAAACAGGGCTTATTTTATAAAAATGAATACATAAATAAATAATAAGTGTTGGGCTCAAAGTTTTCCTTAGGAGCTTGCAGCGCGTGGCATAATATAACGCGTTACCGAATCACACAAAATTAATGGGAACACTTGCATAAATGGAGACAAGTGGTAGCAGAGGACGAGGCTGGATTTTGGGAAGCAGAACATACTTTTCATCATCAGTCAGACCCAGCGCAAGAGAGAAAACGGAGAAAGAAGGAGGGAGAGAGATAGGAAAACTGCAGCAGAGGGATAACGGATAGATGAAAAGGAACTTATTAGATAAAAAAGACAGGAAGTGTAGGATGGTGGAAGAAAGAGGCTTGCAGTGAAATCAAGAATACGCTGCCTTGATATTTGGCGTTGTTGGCATTTATCAGCATCCTGTGTTATGTTTCATAACGTTATGCAAAAGGTTATGTCATTTTGTGATATGCCTATTACTTTGACCCGCACAACTTTGTTTATAGTGCCTAGAGATATTGCAACACAACACTATATAATTATTCTTAATCCCAATACAACATCTAGCTCCCAGAGTCCAGCCAGGTGGCACAGAGACACTATGTTTTAAGGTTCCGCATGGGATGTCTCGGATAGAGAAAGAGGTTGTGGAGATAACGGTGCAGTACCTTGTCCCTGGGAACCCCCACCCTTTCACCCCTCCACGGGAGAGCGAGCTGCCCCCTGTCTCGGGCAGCCACCCCTCTCGCACTGGTCTCTAGTCAAAAGAGGATAGCCGGCTCACATGTTCGACCCACGCCCCAACCAACTGAAGTTCTTAGTAAAAATCCCAGGAGGTCCTATTTTCCGCTACAATGTTCTGCTATTTCTGACCCCTTTCTGGCATTCCACACAGACCCTGTATAAATAAGTGCATCACCAGCGCAGGGCCTGGAGACCAGCCAATAACGCTGGGTAATCGGAGCACGCGTCCGAGTTACCAATCGGAGCCTGTGGAGTTGGAAGAGTTTTTTGGGAGAGAGAGAGAGAAACTACAGTTTTACGAATTGCTGGCTCGGCTGAGGAGAATTTCCGCCCCTCGCTCTCAGTGCACAGCTGGACTGCCGCATCCAGCGCCACGCCTGAGCTCGCGAGCTGCGGCCCTCACGAGCGCTTGTTCCCGGCGTCTCGACGTTCGAAGGCAGACGCTACCTGGGCTCTCGAGATGCACGTCACCGGCGCGCTGGCGGTGCTGCTCCTCCTGCTGGAAGAAGGGTGTTTGAGTGAGTACCCCTGCACCTAGGACCACAGCTCCCACGCTTCCCTGGCCTGGGTTTTAGAAGCTAATGAAGTTCAGCGTTTATTTCCTCGCATTCTGGTACTTGGAGGCCTGATGCTATAATAATACTGTGTCCAAGAATGAACAGGAGAATAAGACCTGAACTGGGTGAGCTACTCACACATGCACCTGGGGCATCTGAAAACTCTGAGGTACTCGGTGGACGTTACAAAAACAGACCAGATTAAGGCAGCAAAAGTGTGCGTTAGTGTTAAATGCAGAAGGCACTTGAAAGGTGTGCAACTAATGTATTTATTGGGTTACCTTGAGGGTTCTATAGGTTCATGTGTTTGTGTCTAAAGGTTCGTGTGTTTGTGACTGGGAAAGATGTTGCGAGGTAGAAACAAACTCGTGGCAGATATCCCAAGCTGATCCATATCAGGCGTAAGTAGCTCATCCAGTCGTGTTTTACGACGAAATGTTTTCACGTAGGTAGTCCTGTTTTTATAATGTGGAAAGCAAAAATTCAAGTACCAGAATGACAGATGGGCAGGGGAAGTCTGCAATGAAAGAGACAAATTGAATTACCTAAGTTGTACTTTAAAAAGGGCTATAATTGCAGTAGTTCCCAAACCCGCAGACCTTGAAACGGGCCCCTAACGGGCACTGTATTCATGTCATTAGCTTTACAAGAAAAAACAGTGATCGATTGTGTAATTTCTTTTTCTACAGCATATGGTGGTCTCTAGGTGTCTGTGTAAGTGCAGGTTGGGGGCCGTTGTTTATAATGGGCCAGGATTGAGATCTCTGGGGTTGAGGCTGAAGGCAGTGAAAGTTACTCATAGTGTCTTTCAGTGGGTCATAAATGTGTTCAGAACACATGGAACCTGATTCACAAGTGCCCCCGCACTCGTGTCGGAGGTCCCGCAGTTTTGGGGGAGTCACCGCACTCGGGGTGGAATCTCTGCAATGAGAATGTGGTAAATCTAATTGTGATTCCATGTGAAGGTGTATGAAAGAGGTACGCAACTGTCAAAATGTCAACAGGACTCAAAAGGAAAACAGTGTTTACAGGTGAGTGGTTGTGTTGTCTGGTGGGGTTGGTGATGTAAAGGAGATGCAAGGAAGTACATGCAGGAGAGAGAGAAAAGAAATGAGGTGCGAGATAAGCAGATGGGAGGATTTCAGAAAGAGGTGTTTTAAATGTAATGAGAGACTGCGATGGAAGTGTTGCGAAGGTAAGAATGGGAGATAATGCGACGCATTGAAGACCACAAATCCTTCCAGAGAACTTAGCGATGTTTAATTTACTGAATGTAAACATTTAAAATTCTGATTATTCACAACAAGATCATTGGTACCCCTTTATCTGATACTGCTAACAACCATTGCGAAAGCCAATAGGTCTGTTTTTTTTTAGGTGCATTACTGTTATTGTGAAACATGGTTGGATGCAATATCAGAAAGGTCACAGAGAGGCACCAAAATGCGGGTCAGTGTCACGCTATTGGAAGTACAGGATTTTAGGTTTATGTGTTTTAAACCGCAGTCTTCCTTATGTAGGACCCTCCTTTTGGAAAAGATTTCTAATTACGACTCTTAGTCCATACCCCTTTTTGACCCCCCCCCACACTTTTTTCATCTTGCTTTAAGCACTGTCTGCAGGGAAGAGGAATAACCCCAGTTATCCCTGAGCGGTGGCTTCTCGTACTCATTTTTGTCCGATCACTTAAGATATAAGATACATGTTATCTTGGGCGAGTTTCTTTTAGCTAGAAATCCCATGCACATTTCACTTATCTGTAAAACTCGATTTCTTCCCTCATGATATTTGAAATAAAAAAAGATCAGCAGATCAGTCATGACAACATACTACCTGCATTTCAAGAACCCACTCTTGTGAGTTTACTTCCAGCATGTAGTGTGTGCTGATGCAGTAGTGTAGCAAGGACGCCATGGGCCCTGGTGGAACCAAGAGAATTGGCCCCTTTGACTGCTGTTCGAGTAGTAAATTAAAGTATTGTATATGTTCAATGGGCCCTGATGCAGCTGCGCCAATGATAGCTACGCCCCTGTGCTGATGTTGTATGCTGCTGTGGGTGTTTGACATGCTGCAGGAGTCTGCACTGTACTGTTATCCCTGTGCGTGGTTCAGGTCAATGAATGCTTGAAGTTTAGCTTCACCTGTGAGGTTGCCTCGATCAAGGCAGTCGAGTCATGTTATTGCCAGTCATGCCCCACATCTAGAGAGGAATATGCACAGACTGCGGACAACAGGCCCTGAGTATCATTAACTCAGTGTTGGCTGGCACGGCTCGTTGGTAGCGGGGCGGGCACGGGGGGTTGGGGGGTCACAGGGTGGGAGGGCGGGACGCAATGTAAAAAACAAACAAAAGATAAACACTTACCTTGCCGCCGGGTCCTGTGTCTCTGCTCTCATGCGTCCGACTCCAGGAACAGGAAGCACAGCCAGGCTCCCCTGACCAATCACAACGCTGCAATGCAGTGTTGTGATTAGTCTGAGCGCTGTGACACAGCGCTCAGCCAGGGGTTGGAGGGGTGGGCATGTTCTCCACGCAGGCTGTAATGCAGTCTTCACGGAGAACAGGGAAAGTGCACATGACTGTTTTGGGTGGCCCGGGAGGGCCGACCAAACAGTCATTACACCCTTATGAGGGTTCTACCACTCTTTCCTGATCATCAGCCATGCCCCCCCTCCCTCCCACAAAGCTGCCGCAGCAGGAGGACAAAATAACATGATAATAACATTACATTATCATTTTATTAT
Organism: Calotriton arnoldi; assembly: GCA_963921515.1. Lineage (NCBI taxonomy): Eukaryota > Metazoa > Chordata > Amphibia > Caudata > Salamandridae > Calotriton > Calotriton arnoldi. The sequence goes on from CAWUFW010008145.1 coordinate 723,930, forward strand.
TTCCCTTCTTTTACTGCTACAGACCAGTGGGGTGACGCTCCTCCGCCTTAGCGGAAGAGCCGCCACTACATTAACTTGAGGTGCAAAGACAGTGGCTCTCAATGAATTGGCCTGGATATGGCCCCATTAGGCCTGCCTCCCAAAGTCCAAATACCAACGGTACCACTAACCCCATGTTTGGAAGCGGATGGATGAGTGCAAGCCCCATCAGAATTATGAGGCCACATGTAATGAGGCACAGTGTGCACTAGTGCCTTTTACTATATTTCTGCACACTGGGCTGATTGTACTCAAGCAGGCAGTGATTGGGCTTCGAAATGATCTTGTTCACTTGAAGTCTAGGCATGCCAGTGCTTAATTTGTGCCGGTGGTTTCCGGTGCTCAGCACCAGCACTTAATTGTCACCACCGGCACTTATGACAGTCTGCCTCATGGTGGCACTGTTTGTCTGATTTTGAGATGAGCACAGCAACAGTTGTTTATTAATTCAAAATACATTACAAGTGACTAATGCCTTGCGTCCAAGCTATTCTTATAGCTTTGGGGCCTGGAAGAGTCTGAATTGTCCCACTTGTAAGAATATGAATGTTAGAAGTTTTGTAGGTACTGTTGTTGCAGCACTGGCAGGGGCAATGGGTGGTGCGAACTGCGGTAGCCTCCTGACGAAGGCCCTGGCACTTATTGTTTTACAAATTAAGCACTGATTGGTATGCTACAAAAATTGCCGCACTCTGAGCTAGCCATGACCTAGTGAGGGGTGGATTTTGCTTTGACACAGCTGATTTGAAAACTCTAGGGGAGTAGCACCCTTGAATAACCCAGGAACATAGAATCAGTCCCACGCGTATCGATCTGTCTTACTAAATGCGGTTACAGAGTGAGGATCATGCCCTCTGAACAGTGTGCAAACTGTGCCACCTGGGACTTTCTGCTGCATCAGCCTGCATGTGGTTTTATACTGTTAAGTTATCAGCATTTGCTAAGCAAAGTTCTTCCAATTGTATTTGTTCCACATCAGCCTGGCACTTCAAATCAAAATGTGAGTGTGCTAATGTCAAATAAATAAATTGCCCTATGGCTCTCTCGTTAGTTTTTTACTGGTGCCCTTCATCCAACCTTGGTTTTTTCCCATTTTCTGTACTTATTGGGGTATGGTTTCATCACGTGTGATCTGTGTAGTGGTGCATGTGTTCAGTGTCCTATGTACTGATGATTTCTGCTCGGAGTATTTGAGGTGTAAACTTGTCTTATAATGAGCGAACTGTAGATTCATCTCGTTTCATGAAGGTGAATTGTTGTCTATTCCCTGCTTCGATGGGTTGCGTAGTCAGGAGGCCCTTTTTGACACACATCTGGCTACATTGCTGTATTGTGTGTGTGGGTGAAACGAATCCATTCTATTGGTGCTCTGAGAGAAGATTGTGTGGAATGGGATGTGCTTGATGGAGCGGTATCATTTTGCTGGCTATATGGCTTTGATGTACAATTTGGCTGTTGTTACAGTGGGTGTGACTATTTGTGACTACTGTGTTATACTGAATCTTTGTGTTTTCAACAATATGGCTCTGGTACCGAGTTGTGCACCTCAGGAGATGAAAAGCCTGTGTAACATACTCTCTTTTCGTTGTGATTTATTTTTGCGCATCCACACTGCTGGAGCATATGGGGTTTTACAAGGTTGTTGCACTACATATCACATTGCTAGATGTTCCAGTACATTTTTGCATTGCAATATATTTAAGTGGTACATAAATAAACAAACATTATAAAGCATTCTATCATGTTACTGCCTTACACCTCGTTCATTAATAGCATGAGGGCTTTCTAAACAGGACAGTCTGAGAAGCGAATAGATGAACAGACAGACTCAGTCGGAATCAAAGAAGAGGCATCATATACATTACTCAGACTTCTATTCTATGCGGGTCAACAGATATCTGACCACGTTGGCCCACATGTAAATTAAGGGGTGTATAAGAGACACTCAAATCACTAATCTATATAAGATTACTACTCCAGTCTCAGGCCCTCCCAGAAAAGGAGGGAGCACAATTGGTAAAACCCTAGATCCCTTGACAAGTCCACACAAATGAGAAGATACCTGAGAATTATTCCTACCCGCAGCCCTAGTTAGATCATCTAGGTGAGAGTTTTGCTGAAGAGAAATTCCATGATCTAGTCCATCCAAGTATTAGAATGAAGACGCTCAGAAGGAGGCAGTCTAAAGATCGCATATCCGTGGCACCCAGGTGATTTTTACCTAGATGAGAAATCCCATAAATAGGCCTACCAAAAGAGAGATACAAGTACAACTGAAAATTATTTAGTCCACAAACCCCATGTTGTCTTACCCAGATTATCATGGTGAAGGTCACCTGACACTTCCTCTGGCCTCAGGTGCCCACCCAGATGAAAGATACAGAGTCAGCTGAGATGTAGTCATCTGAAGCAAGTACCAAATACAAACAACTGAGCAAAGTCAGGCTTTCACATTTGTCATAATGAAACAGATTAGCAAATCCATTGCACAGAAGCCACCTTTTGGGGTCTACTTACAGGCCACAAACCTAAAGAAGGGGAAGGTTTTCCCCGACGTATGGCCAATAGAAATTTGTTTTGTGATATCTATAAGGATGCAGAGACATTGTCAAAAATTACTAGTGTTATAAGTTACATGACCTGGGGGGTGGTGTCCAGGGCACCTGACCAAAAAGTAGGGAAAACTGAGACATTACACAGGTCCTGGAGCCCAGCTGGAGGAGGACTGGTACTTGTACTCCTGTGAGGTCCACCAAAGTGCTACGTATGTTTGCAGAGATTTATTCAGAAACCCATAGTCTGCAGTGATGGTGTATTACGTCTGTAAGGTTTACCTTGAAGGCAGAGTGGGGAACAGCAAGTGATGACGGGAGATGAAATTGTGAAGGCCTGCAAGGTGCATTTCAGCAATGGATGGGCTTGAAGTGGTGAAATGGGGCAACAGGGAAGTTAAAGAAGAAATCACACAAGAAGAAGTGCAGGGATAGAGCACTGGGAAGAGGATAGCAGCAGGTCGAGGGCAATAGGAACATTTAGGGAGGTGGGCAGGTTTTTTTTTTTATTGTATGACCTCTATCACCAAACATTTGAAAAACCCTAAAATAAGTAAATGCTAAATATTTCTTACTGGTTTAAATACAGTGTTTATTTAAAAAAAAAAAACAATATCGTCAACAGCGAAGTCTGGTGGCATAATGGTGGCTAGTAAGAGGAGCACAGGGGGCAAAAGTGCAACACAAGACTAGAAGTGCAAATTCAAAATGAACTGCACTTCACAACGGTCAGTCAGCAGTTGAAGGACAGCCTAATTAAGCCAGGCAGCTAATAGACTTTCCAGGTGTCAACACCAGCTGGAGAAATGGATTGACCAGATGGAGCGGGGAATCTTTTTTTCTGGAGAACCTCTCTCAGGGAATTGGTATTACTTAAGAGTGCATCAGAGCACACAGTGACACAGAGCAATTCTGCATATGCTCCTGGGTACAATGCTCACTCAGTCTGCGGCCACTGCCTTTACATTCTGAATTCCATATGTGTGTTTGTACACCGGCCTTTCATTCCTCTATTCCCTTCAGCTGCTCTTCCTGTGTTTACTTCAGTCCTCCCCAACTACTCTTTTGCTCCATGCATCTTTATTTAATACTCTTTTCTCCCTCTCTAATCAATTGTCAAAGCGCCCTGAAGCAGCCATAAGCAGATCTGATGATGCCATCCAAAACACCTAAAATAAATACTTTGAATTTAGGGTTAGCGCCTTAGGGTTACCGCCTCAGGGTTACCGCCTCTCTGCAGGTGGTTGGAATGTAAAGTGTTCTATTCTGTGCTTTTCCTTTACAAGTTGTTGCTCTCGGATGCTCAAGTGCTTTTGGATTAGTGGAAGCAGAACAAGGCTACAACTCCCAGAATGTACTTGGCTGGCAAATGAGAGTCAAGGACTGGAAACGTGTTGCCTTGACAACACAGAATAAAAGTGGCAACTTTATTTACAATTTTCCATCTGCACCCTCCAACCCGTGGCCAGACACTCCTTTCGCTTTGTTTCACCCACTCTCTATTGAGGGGCTAGTGACTAATGGGCCCACTCCAGGAATCTCTCCTTGATGCCCCGGTCACAGGTTCAAATCCTGGTGGTGCACTCAGCGTTTCATCTTTCAAAGTTGATAAAATGAGTACCATTGAGTTGGGTAAAAATAACCATCTGAAATTCAGCACCAAGATCCACAAGGAGCGAATATGGGCTTTACAAATACACAATATGGGTTTGTTTTCCACCCCTTTCTCGCGTGATCGGCATCTATACTTCCACCCACCCTGTGAGGGTCTCATCTTCCCCTCTCACTCTTTGGAAATAAAGCGCTTTGAAGAGGCTAAATAGCGATATATTAGCAAACACCATACAGTGAAAACAAATAAACGTGTGCCTTGTATCTGAAGAGGTGGAGTGGCTCTGCCCCAGAATCTTTCAGAAATCTAATATGTTTATGCAATCGTGATATATCATATTGGAGCGTCGAACAGTTCTTCGTTATTTTATGGTATTTATATCTACGGTGCATGTTCTGCCTTTAGTATGGACTTGCAGCACTTTCAGGGTTCAGGTACCTTCACACCTTCAATTAATCAATCAATCAGAACATTTGTAGAGCGCGCTACTCACCCGAGAGGGTCTCAAGACGCTAAGGGGCTAGGGGGGAGCAGCTACTGGTCGAACAGCCAGGTCTTGAGAAGTCTCCTGAAGGTCAGCAGGTCCTGGGTCTGACGCAGGTGGGTGGGGAGGGTGTTCCATGTCTTCGCGGCGAGGTGGGATAATGATCTGCCGCCGGTGGTCGCTCGGCGGATGCGTGGGACGGTGGCGAGGGCGAGGTCGGCGGAGCGAAGCTGGCGGTTTGGGGTATAGAAGGACAGTCGTTCGTTGAGGTATGCTGGTCCTGCGTTGTGGAGTGCTTTGTGGGCGTGGGTGAGGAGCTTGAAGGTGATCCTCTTGTTGACCGGGAGCCAGTGCAGATCTCTCAGGTGGGTGGTGATGTGGCTATGGCGGGGGGAGTCCGAGGATGAGGCGTGCGGAGGCGTTTTGTATGCGTTGGAGTCTCTTCTGGAGTGTAGCTGTGGTTCCTGTGTAGAGGGCGTTTCCGTAGTCCAGCCTGCTGCTGACGAGGGCTTGGGTGACCGTTCTTCTGGTTTCGGTGGGGATCCATCTGTAGACTTTGCGGAGCATGCGGAGGGTGCTGAAGCAGGAGGAGGAAACTGCGTTGACTTGCTGGGTCATGGAGAGCGTTGGGTCCAGGATGAACCCCAGGTTGCGTGCGTGGTTGGTGGGTGTCGGGGCAGCTCCCAGCGTGGTCGGCCACCAGGAGTCGTCCCACGCGGAGGGGGTGGAGCCGAGGATGAGGATCTCCGTCTTGTCTGAGTTCAGTTTCAGCCTCACCTTGGGGTTCAGGATTCCATCACAGACCGTGGGTGCAGAAAACATGCTGATTTTGTAGGTAATATTAGTTAGTATGATATGGTGTATGTAGCCAGAGGTCTTTACTAATTTTAATATATACAATGTTTTTTTTGTCACGTTAAGTGTGTTTTAATGTTGTAGAGAGTAGGGGGAGGCAGGAGAGAAGGAAAGGTAGGGTCAGTGTGAGGAAAGGACAAGATGACGGAAATGAGGAAAGACTGCTGTGCATGGAGTGCTCTTCTTCAAGCCATAAGTATCACATTGAACAGAGCAATATTACATGTAGGGTGGATGACCTGAGGTATTTTAGCAGCAAGTAGGAAGGGCTGGAGCTGTGGAGATGTTGGGGAGAGCAGGAGTGTCTAGGTGACATAAGAGGTAAAAGCTGGGGGAGGGGGGGAGGTGCCCGGTCTGGCTTCTTTTGATGATAAAAATAAGTTCCGGTCCCCACAAATAAGTATTTGTGCCCACCACTCTGAACCACCAGGACAAATCAGCTACTGGCAGTAGCCAAAAGCCCACCTCCTCTTTCACACACAGCCTACTCACTTGGTACCATCATCCACCCCCTTTCTCACGTTGCCCTTTGTGGCCGGCCAGCCTCTCTCCAGTGAGTGCCATGAGTGACTTGTGGCGTGCCAGTTGGTTGATCTGGTGGGAACTTGTTGAATTGTCATTGATTTCTAAAGACCACTGTCTTAGCACCAGCGCATTCCATGCACTTCACCAGAGTCATTAATTACTGACAAGCATGCGTCTCTCACAAGTTCTGCTTGGACAAATGTTTGGATGCTTTAAAAGTCAGTGACTTAGAGAAGAGAACATTAGGTAAACATGCACTGAGGGATTTCAACCCAAAATCATTGTGGCGGGGGGGCGTGGCTAGCAGCCCGAGGAAATGGCCGCTACCTAGAGAGGCTCCGTGACCCGCCCGATAGTCCTGCCGATCCGTCCATTAATCCGCTGGCGCACCCACCTGTAAAGTAGAGGGTAACTCGTCGGAAGTGGCGGGCCAGCAGACGTGGCCTTCGCAGCTCCCGAACGGCAAGATCCGGCGCCCCTATGTCGAGCTATAAAGACGGGGCCTACCTCCTATCCAGCAGCCGGGGCCTCAAGTGCGGCCTTAGCCCAGCGGAGCGAGAGCACTCAACTTCCTCCCCGGGGGCGAGTTTCAACGACCGCCGGCGGTGAAGACCCATCCGCGCAGGATAGAAGACGGGGGCAGTCCTGAGGAGCTCCGCCGCCGCGCTGTGTCCCGGATCAACTGAAGCCCTGGCTTTGTCTGCTGTGACGTGGTGTGGGGAGCGGCCTTGGAGACGGCCTGCGGCGGTGCTGAAGAGGCGGAAATAAAGGTCAGTGACGACCCGCTTTGTGCGTGAGGTAGGGGCCGCATGATCTCCCCGACTGCGGCCTAAAGCGACGTCCCGGGGTCCTTTCCCCCCGTGAGGTGAGCCACACTGTGCCGACCGGGCCCAGCTGAGCGCCCTGGGGTGACCACTGCAGCATTCATACCGCTGAAGGGGTGCAGAGCACGCACAATCCAGCGAGCGCAGACCCTCACGAAGCCTGCTACCTGAGGGGGAGGAAATTAAAAACAAAACGAAGGTCCTGGGGACGACGAGGTGCAAAGCGCTAATGCTTTCCCCAGCACTAACTGCCAACCACAGCGCTTGACTTCCATAAAGACCTCCCGGCACCTAGACATTAGTAGCAGGCTCCACAGACTGAGAACTCCTCACCCCCTCAAAACAAATTGGGCTCCTACTTTGCTCCTGGGCTTTAATGGCGCACTGATTACCGACACGCAACGGAGGCAAACAAACACGAAGATAAATCTGGCTGCACCTGGACATTGCAGTGTTCTTCGCAAAGCCTCCAAGCAGAGACCCTGGAAGCCAGGTGGCCTCGACTACAACCCCCCCCGGCCTGATCTACCCCAGCAGCAGTGGCGAAAGGAGCGGGTGGAGGTGGGAAACCCGAAAGGCCGTGTGTGGCTTACCACTGCACGGTCAGGCAGCGGTGACTACCTCCTCCTACCCCCCCCACAACGCTACACTACAGTCGGGGATAGACTGCAGCGATGGGAGGAAGGGGCCAGCGGGGCACGCACCAAACGAAGCTGGAAAAATATGCCTGCGCCAAAAATCAGCCGGAACACTTGGACCGCGATGCTGCATGTGTGGCGAGCCCTACTACCTCGGAACTGACAGAGGTCACATTACAGGACATCTTGACCACACTTAACAACGTTCACACCTCCTTAGACTCTCGTAAAGGTTCGGTCTCCGTGGAGATTGCCCTAATCCGGGCTGATTTTAAGAAAATGAGCGAAAGAGTGATGGAGGTCGAAGCAACGACGGTGACCCTCTCTAAAGACTCGACGGATCTCAAGCGCCGAATACGTCAACTCGAAGAAGACAATAAGCTCATGGCCGCCAAACTCGATGACCAAGAAGGCCGGTCACGCCGAAACAATATCAGAATTATTGGAGTGCCTGAAGGAACGGGGGGCCAGCACTGGACCTTTGTATCGCAGACCTCATCAAGAACTACTTACAACCACGAGGCCTGTCCAGTTACTTTTCGGTGGAGAGGGCCCACCGGGTCCCGGGTGGCAGACCCAGATCGGGGGCCCCTCCTAGGCCAACACTGGCCCAAATTTTAAATTTCCGCGACCGTGATGCGATCCTCCAAACAGCAAGACTAGCCCCCCCACTGCGTCTCGAACACAGCACTGTGACTTTCTTTCCGGACTATACGGCGGCTGTAACAAAACAATGTCGCAGCTTTCTAGAAATAAAAAGAGAGCTGCGGAATCGTGAACTCAAGTACTCTATGCTCTTCCCGGCGAAACTGAGAGTGGAAGCTGAAGGAAAGACCTGTTTTTTTGCGACGCCTCAGGAGGCGCAAGAATGGCTGGAGGGCTGGCGCCCAGTCACGGGTTCCGGAAGACTGGGCAGAAAATCAAATCACCACACGCCGGGAGCGACATCATCGGAGCTGAACGAAACAAGATCCACGGAAGGATTGGTGACAGCGGGAGGCAAAGAATAAAGGGATATACAAAACACAGGGTGGGTAAAGGGCCTAATGGAAAGTTTTAAAGACCTGCGCGGACAAAATCCCCAATACAATTTGTGACAAACAACAGAAATCTGCGGGTCTAGCACCCGCGGATTTCTGTTGTTTGTCAAAGAATAAAGGGACCCTGTTAGCTACTGGACATCGGACTGAGAATGGTGAAGCGCTGACATGTCGCGCAAAGGCGCAATATGGGAGACGAGAGACTGCTGTGGCGACCCACTCCCCTTCAATTTGGGACCCCAGCTCGAAACTGAACAATGCAGGCGGCAGTCGTGTAGGCCGCAATGGACAATGATAAGTGATAAGTGATAATGTACAATGAGACGTATCTGGAACGGCCTGCACAATAACTCTATAAAGCATGCTAACAATGAATAGTCAGTACATTATGTAACAGGTAATTGGGATACTCCGGGAGGGTCACTGGACTACTCTCCCCCCCCACACAGGTATTAGGGTATGGTATATAAGCACTCTGCACAGTTGGGGTGGAGGGTAGTTCAAGGTCCGCCATGCAGGTGTTAAGAACAAAACACAATCATGAACATTCTGCGCCATCTTGTCTGATGAAAGTTCCTACGTGCACATAAACTACAGTCATTCTGATTTACCACAGCCATTTTGTACTCTGTTGGTCACCTTCATTTCACCCTGTCCTCTAGCAGCCTTCTGACTCTCTGACCAAACCTGATATGTGTGCTGGGGGCTATAAACTATTTCCACGACAAACATCAACATCACCTGCTGCCTCAAACTCGTCTTTCCTCTCATCCCTGCACAAACGGGTTACAAATACCAAACAGACTCTTGCAAACATGGTTTATTGCACTACACACAGCAAGACTGGTTTTTTGCCAACAATGGGACCTGTTCTTATCAACAGAACAGACTCTTAGATCTGGCCGGTCTCACTCGTTTTTAGACCCTGAAGCAAGGTCCAGCTGCAATTAAATTGTCTGTTTTTGACCTGGGTGGGAGGAGAGTTAATGTTGGGCTTGTGTAACCATGTTGATAAAACAATGTCAGGCTTGTGTGACAACCTGCCCGGGGCGGAGACTCCAAGCTTGTAACCATGATAAAAGAAACAAATACATTGTGTAAAACTGTATAAAAGGAAGAGTCAGAAGCATTGCCAGTAGAACTCCTCCCTGAAGACATCCTGGTGTCAGCAGTTGACGTGGTCTCCTCTAAGAGTAATAAACCTTTTTCTTGCCTTCCAGCGCCTGCCTCGTTATTTTAGATAGTGAATCCAAAGTGGATTAAAGGTGACTTTGCGCCGGGCAGCATTGGGGATCCCAGGAGACTCGCTGCTTTTCACAAATTGGCGACCCAACGGGGGGCCCATCAGAGACACGTGGGTCCAGTAGAGAGGTCCTAACGACGGAGTGAACGACTAAATGATTGGAGTGCACCTGCCTGAAAGAGACCCTCGTCTGGCTGCCAATTAACTGAACTTCACCGGTTCCGAACGGACCTCTCTCGAGTGACCTGCGGTCCTGACTGGGGCCTTACAGGAACGCCGCATTGATTGTTGGAGTAAGAGGACAACCAGGCGCTGGAAGGGGAATACGAAGAACTGTCCATACGGTCCGGGTAAGGTCGTGAGAAAACATGACTTAAATTGATTGATTGATAGAAATACTAGTATTCCTTTTTGAGTTATTTGAGACATTTCCTGCTTGCAAACAACGTAGAATAGGAATATTCTCTCTTTGCAGACAGCGAAGGACAGGTAGTGCAGACTTTTGTCTAACATTAATTGAGATATTCATTTTGACCGCTAAATACGTCATGCCTGTTTTCTCTAGATTGTTTGATTGTTTTGGATCGGACCGTTTGTTAGAGGTCAGTCATCCGGCACCGCCGGAAGGCACCCCTAACAAGGACATGTACGTAAAATATGGATTAGCCACCGTAGCTTATAGCAAACTATGGCATAAGTACACTAGGAAGGACCGGGTAAATCAGTGGCCACTGACGGGATCTTTCGATCCCGCTAAAATAGAAACGTTAGAATTAGCTCTCCACAAAAAGAAAGCTAGACCAGCCATGTTTGATAGTTTTGGTTTATGGCGAAAAGAAGCAGCTCAACGAAAGAAAAGAGACGAAGCTAGACAAGATAAAGAAACGCGAAAATCAGCTTACCAAGCCTGTAAAAAGTTAGAAGAAGAACTAAAAGAAAAGGAAATCGATAAAAAGGAACAGGAATCAAAAATATCAGGTCAATGCCCTGTTAGAACACCCTTAACTCTTTACCCCGAGTTACCAGCAAAACAGGGGGTAGATGATGATTTATTGTTAGGTCCCCCAATGATATACATGCCACCCCCTTATGCCCCTACTCATCCCGTAGTACAACGCCAGGACCCCCAAAGTATAGCTGGAGATGGCACGATCGCCTCAGTCTCCACCACCTCTGCTCCCACCGAGCCACCCACACCAAATGCCTCATCAAAGGAGGCAGTAGTAGAGGTAGAAACCAAGGAAATAGGAGCGCCCAGGGTCCCGCGATTAAGTAAAAATGAGCGAGCAGGCATTGATAAAATAGTTAAAACCCTCATAGATAGGAAAGAAACAGAAGAACACGTAACAGACATATGCGACTCCTATGTTGAAAACCGCAAACGATACTTTATTGTACATCTCTGTTACCACACCCTTACTGCATATGAAGAGAAGTACCAAAATGTAGGGCCCGAGCGATTAGTGGCTCTCTACAGGAAGGTAGACATCGGAGATGAAGGCGACAACGATGTTGCAGAACTATTTTCATCCACACTAGAAGTATTGCGTCACCTCATAGAACAAGGACAGATAGATAGGGACAGGACAACTAAGGTAGCAGGACCCCCAGTGGAAAAAACAGATAGCATGATGCCAATAAAAGAAGCTGCCCCTTACTGGGTACCTCCTAGAGGACAAGGGACTAATGACGATATAAACCATCAAGACGCTAGAGGAAGGGTGGTCTACAATTGGGTGTATCAGCCATGGGACAGACAGGACATCCTGACCTTCCGTAAATCTTTGCCGGATTTACGAAAGAACCCCACCGCCTTTACGCCGAGCTAGGTACCGCTCTGGGATCAACAATAATGACACTTGCCGACATAGACTTGTTCTTCGGGTTATGTTTGCCAGCAGATGTGTGGAAACAGGTTAAGAAAGTAAACCATACCGAACTGTTTGGTCATACCTGGGAACAACTCGACACACTAGATAAACAGCGGAACCCTGGTCAAAAACCAGTTAAAGCAATATTAGACCTCCCTGACAAAATAGTGCAGAAAGTGAAAACGCTGATCCCAGAGAAAAAGATAGACTGGTCCATAGTAACCGCATGCCGCCAGAAACCACAAGAGGACGTCTCAGAGTACTTCTCCAGATTTGAAACTGTGTTCTCTGATTACAGTGGACAAGACATGTCCACCGCAACCGGACACCACTTATTTGTGCAGAACTACGTCAAAGGATTACTGCCAGATGTATCCCAGAAACTACAAGCCAGCGAAAGTAGTTGGGCAGCATCTAAACCGACGGCCATTCTCCAAATGGCCCAGTATTACGAGCATCAGAGAAACGAAAATGACAGGGCTACAGAAAGGAAAAAGAAGGACTTGAAGGAAAGGGTAATGATAGCACAACTCCAGGGGGCGAATACAGGAGGGGAGCAATATAGGGGAGGAAACCAGCAGAATACCCCTAGAGTACAGCCACCTAGGAACAATCCATCTACATCATATGTAGGACGCCAAGACCTAGGACAGGATCAAAGTGCATTTTGCAAAAAATATGGACACTGGAAATCCCAATGCCCGGCTTTGTTAGGAGCTGCTAGGGGCAGAGGGGCGAGGGAAATAGCAAGTGGACAGAGAGGAAGAGGACGTGGGAGAGGGTACGCGAGTGAAGCAAGCGAGGAAAGGCCAGGAAGAGTGAACGCATTTGACCATCCCAGACAGAATCAGTACCAACAGACAGATTATGACAATACGTACGACTTTGCATAGGACAGCCAGGGGCAAGGGAGGGATCCAGTCGAGCTCTGCGTTGATCAGCAAGGCCCTTATGTTACCGCTGAGGTCCTGGGCACAAGGTCGCCATTTTTGGTAGACACAGGAGCAACACGTAGTGCACTATCCAAACGACTGATTCCAAGGGCACCCTTGTCAAGCTCACATGTGACCTCAATAGGATTTGACGGTACGCCCTCCACCAACCCTTTGTCCCGACCCATCCCTTTTAATCTTGACAGCAATGGCGTCGAAACGACATTCCTCCTCTCATCTAACACCCCAGACGCCATTATGGGCCTCGACCTTTTGAAACACTTCCATGCGACTATCAGATGCTCACCAAACGGAGTGAGTGTCATCCTGTATGACAACCCCCAATGCCATAGAGAGAACCCTTTTCAGCACATGTTTTCCATCTCTGAGACTGACACATCCCTACTGGACACTTTGCCATCACACTTATGGGCTAGAGCTGATTCAGACGTAGGACGAATGATGATTGACCCAGTACACGTAACAATACGACAGGACGCAACCCTACCGAAGGTACCGCAGTACAAAATATCGCCAGAGGGTGAGAAAGCACTAACAGAGATCATACACTCTTTGGTAGAGGCAGGGGTGGTAGAGGAAGTAGTGAGCAACATTTGTAACAGTCCCATACTACCGATTGTAAAGAGACAGGGAGAGGGAGATGGGAAAGCCTACCGCTTCATCATTGACCTGCGGGAGGTAAACAAAATCGTAGTACCACAATACCCAGTAGTTTCCGACATCACGACAATTTTGACTTTAATCCCCTCCACTGCCACCACCTTCACTGTGATCGACCTCAAGAACGCCTTCTTTTCCATACCTATACACGAGGACAGCCGCTATCTTTTTGGATTTACCCTAAATTCCCGTTCGAATAGATTTTGTAGAGCACCTCAGGGGTACACTGAGAGCCCAAGTATCTATAGCCAGGCGCTTAAAAGACAGTTGGACGCCATACAATTGCCAGATGGAGTGGCACTAATACAATATGTAGACAACATCCTTCTAGCAGCAGACACCATACCAATAGCCGTCACAGCCACCATCAAACAACTCCATTTCCTTGCTGAGAATGGTCACAAGGTCTCCCAAAAGAAACTGCAGTTCTGTAAATCACAAGTGACCTATTTGGGTCACCTTTTATCAAAAGAAGGGAGAAAACTCACGCCTGACAGGATCCAGACAATTCTAGACACCCCTGTCCCCAAAAATCAGAAGCAAGTCCGCTCTTTGATAGGCCTCACCTCGTTTTGCAGACAGTGGTTACCGAACTTTAGCCTCATTGTCAAACCCCTTCTCTCCCTCCTAGCTAAGGACATCCCCTCACCTCTCCCCTGGACCCCCGAATGCCAGACAGCCTTTAAAGAACTACGCAATACCCTTTGCTCAGCACCAGTCCTAGGAACCCCAGATTACTCCAAACCATTCTTCCTCTACACACACGAAAGGGAGGGATGTGCATTGTCTGTCCTAACACAATCAATTGGTCACAAACAACGCCCTTGTGCATATTTTTCTGCCACCCTCGATCCAGTAGCCAGAGCACTGCCAGCGTGCCTGCGCGCTGTGGCAGCTGCAGCGGTATCAATACGTCAGAGCGAAGGAATAGTGCTCTCCAATCCAGTCACTGTTTTAGTACCCCATGCAGTCGACACACTACTGAACCAGACCAAAACCCAACACTTGACTAGCGCCCGACTGACAGGATATGAGTTGACCCTGCTAGCACCGCACATTACCCTAAAGCGATGCACCACCCTCAATCCAGCCACACTGTTACCCCTACCCGAGAACGATTCTAACGTGGCTCCACTACACGACTGTGTGACACTAACCGATGAACAAACAAAAAGTAGAGTAGACCTCAGAGACACCGCCTTTCTAGAGCCAGATGGAGAACTATGGGTGGATGGTTCGTGCATCAAACTCCCCGACGGCACCACCTCAGCTGCATACGCTGTCACCACAGCCCGAACCATTCTAGAAACAGCCCGTATTGCCCAACGTTCCGCCCAGGCAGCAGAACTCATTGCCCTCACACGAGCATGTATTTTAGCAGCAGGCACGACAGTTAACATATACACCGACAGCCAATACGCCTTCGGGGTGGTTCACCATTTCGGGATTCTATGGAAAGAAAGAGGGTTCCTGACTTCACACGGTACACCCATCCTGCATGGAGATTTAGTCTCCGCCTTGATGGAAGCAGTCCTCCTCCCCAAAAAGCTAGCAGTGATAAAATGCCAAGCACATAGGAAAGTGACAGATCTCATTGGACAGGGAAATGCGCTATCAGACGTTACTGCCCGAGCCACAGCAGAAGACAGAACCATGACACGAATGTATGTGACCAGGTCACAAGCTGAACAATGGACTGATGCTAGGACCACTGTAAGGGACATACAGACTACAGGCACACAAGACGAATTGACCGAGTGGGAAAAGGTGGGACTAAAAGACGAGGAAAATTGCTGGAGAACTAAAGACGGAAATAAATGGCTGTTACCCAATGCCTACCTCATCCCCATATTGACCATGGCACATTTACCAGCACACATAGGCTCCACCCCCATGATTGAACTAATCACAAGAGTATGGCATAATGTCAAGATAACAGAATCTGCAAAGCGCCTAGTACAACAATGTATAGTATGCCTACAACACAACCCAGGGAAAGGGACAGTAGTACCACGGGGAGGGTTTGGAGTCCCTGATCACCCCTTTGAAGTCCTTCAAATGGATTACATCCAACTAGAGAGATGCCATGGTCTAAAATATGTCCTGGTGGTTGTGTGCGCTTTTAGCAAATGGGTGGAGGCATATCCCACCCGCGACAATACTGCCATAGCCACTGCAAAAGTATTGTTGAAAGAATTCTTCCCCGGTACGGCCTTTGCAGAATTTTATGGAGCGACAACGGCCCACACTTCGTAGCCGAAGTGATACAGAACATACTGAAAGGGTTGGGGGTAAAACAAAATTCCATGCCGTCTTCCACCCCCAATCAGCGGGCCTGGTAGAGACACACAATGCAACATTGAAACTAAAGCTAGCCAAAATAGTTGCCACAACCGGGTTGAAATGGCCCGACGCCCTTCCATTGGCATTGCTATCAATGCGCTCCACCCCGACCAAACACAGACTGACCCCGTATGAAGTGGTCTTCGGCAGGCCTATGAACATTTGGGCGGCACCAAGACCCACCTCCATTAACGATGTCCCGAACATATTAATGTCAGACTATCTGCATAAATTGACAAACGAGCTAACAATTATCCACCAACAGGTGCAGCAAGCCTTGTCTGACATATCCAGGGGCCCAGGACATGTGATAAAGCCTGGGGACTTCATCCTAGTTCGCAACTTCCAAAGAACGAAGAATCTGGAGCCCAGGTGGACGGGCCCCTGGCAAGTCTTAATCACCACTCGAACTGCCCTCCGAGTGGAAGAAAAAAAAATTGGCTGCACGCCCACCACTGCAAGAAAGTCCCTCCAACGCTGGCAACCTGTGAAGAGGTGGAGGTGCAAGAGGAAGTACTCGCAAAGACCGACCAGCTCTGAGTTGCTACCCACAAGAAGACACCCTCCAACTGTCTGAATTTCCCGACCCCACGGTGCCATCCAAGGAAGGGTACAACCTAAGATCGACGAAAAGGGGGAGCTCCAACAACCAGGCCACTAACTGAGTCAGAGTCTCAGATCGGTAGCACAGCCAAACGACGCTACCAGGAAAACACCAGACAAAAGTCTGTGGTCCTAACAGTTGGTGAGCTCCTCGAAGATGATGGAAGAAACGGAACACCTGCAAAGCCACCGCAAAGACACCAAGACTTTTGAACTGCACAGTACAAAGACAATTGCACTTGTAGCTGCATTTCTCACCTGCCTCCTGCTAATGGTCACACTCTGGATCATTGAAGAGAATGCACCTGCATACAGAACATTGTCACCAACCATGCAACCAATCACAAAGAAAGAACACTACCTGGTATCACTACCGCCACATCTCCGAGAACGACGCAAAGAATTCTGGAATAATTCTTTCGTACAGATGCTGCACCAGCACAATCTTGCCACCAATGCCACTAACTGTTGGGTCTGTGGGCTGCTACCACATGCCACTGAACATTCCATCCCTTTCATCCCTTCACCCTTTTCTGTTCATGGATCTTGCCTTGCCTGGATGATGCTCCTACAAGAAAGTTACAAAGACAATGCCACTTCCGATGGGACAATCGCTCAGTTCTACAACGAGTTCTGGCTAAACCAAACAGGAAGAACAGCAGCTCCCTTTTGCCCTCACACCTCCAATACGACATTCCCAATGAATGTCCCCTCCAAAGAACGAGTGGAAATACAAGTGTTCAATAATCCTGTCAGAGCCACATTTTCCTACCTGAAGAAAAGAACTGCTGCAACACTGACTGTGGCCCTATCTGTGGTGAACGTCTCTGGCCTTGTATGCATTGAAGGCCGTGGGACTAAGAATGTGGGTCACAGCACTTGTAACATTGTAAGGACTTTGAACACTGCCAATCCTCCAGCATTTGTTGCATCACCCAATATGTACTTTGTCTGTGGAACCAAAGCCTACACCTGGCTCCCAAGAAACTGGGGGGCACGTGCTACATCGCCTTTGTTTTGCCACCGACCTACACAGCCCCTGCAGAGCATCATCGAGAAAAGCGTTCTAAAGACACTGATCAAGCAGACTCTGCCGCATCACAGTTCGTTGACGCAGCAAAAGGGCTCGTCCCACTATGGGGTCCGATGGCAAACAGCCGAGCCATCAGACATCTGTCTCAAGCGGTAGAAACTGCCCTGAACGTCACAGCTGGCATCCTCACCAACAACACTGCCGAGCTTCAAGCGGTCCGTCTGGTGGCCCTACAAAACCGCATGGTCCTGGACGTGGTACTAGCGGATCGTGGAGGAGCATGTCGCATCATTGGTGCCAGTTGCTGCATATACATCCCTGATAATTCACCCTCTGTCTATGAAGCAATCGAACATCTCCACAGACTGTCTTCAGAAATTCATCAAGGATCAGAGACTTGGACAATTGGAAGTTGGCTTTGGGGCATCTTAAAGGACTGGGGTTGGAAAATATCAATGTTTCTCTTGGTCCCAGTATTGGCAATATGTGGTTGCTGTTTGGGTGTACACTGTATACCACCTTTGTGTTCTCTTTGCATAAGTGCCTTGCGCCCTAAGACTATGGACACTCAGTTAACAAAAATTAGAGTAATGTATGAACAAGAAATACAGGACATTATGGAGATCGAAATAGACTGACAAGATGGCTAGTTATGTTCAAAGGGGCGACTGTTAAGAACAAAACACAATCATGAACATTCTGCGCCATCTTGTCTGATGAAAGTTCCTACGTGCACATAAACTACAGTCATTCTGATTTACCACAGCCATTTTGTACTCTGTTGGTCACCTTCATTTCACCCTGTCCTCTAGCAGCCTTCTGACTCTCTGACCAAACCTGATATGTGTGCTGGGGGCTATAAACTATTTCCACGACAAACATCAACATCACCTGCTGCCTCAAACTCGTCTTTCCTCTCATCCCTGCACAAACGGGTTACAAATACCAAACAGACTCTTGCAAACATGGTTTATTGCACTACACACAGCAAGACTGGTTTTTTGCCAACAATGGGACCTGTTCTTATCAACAGAACGGACTCTTAGATCTGGCCGGTCTCACTCGTTTTTAGACCCTGAAGCAAGGTCCAGCTGCAATTAAATTGTCTGTTTTTGACCTGGGTGCGAGGAGAGTTAATGTTGGGCTTGTGTAACCTGCCCGGGGCGGAGACTCCAAGCTTGTAACCATGATAAAAGAAACAAATACATTGTGTAAAACTGTATAAAAGGAAGAGTCAGAAGCATTGCCAGTAGAACACCTCCCTGAAGACATCCTGGTGTCAGCAGTTGACGTGGTCTCCTCTAAGAGTAATAAACCTTTTTCTTGCCTTCCAGCTTCCAGCGCCTGCCTCGTTATTTTAGATAGTGAATCCAAAGTGGATTAAAGGTGACTTTGCGCCGGGCAGCATTGGGGATCCCAGGAGACTCGCTGCTTTTCACACAGGGAGGCAGGGAGGGGGGTGGGTAGTTGGGAGAAGTTACACGCATTATGTATGGTTTGTTTCACAGGTTTCATACAGGCTCACGCTTCGAATTTAATGCTTCCACGCAACATTTCAGACTTAATATCCGGCTCACTTGTTTTCGCCGAACCCATTATATGGCACACGCTGTGACAGCAACCACTACAGAACCTACAATGTTACTGCCCCACACGACTGATGGCCCGCCTCTCACCATTCTTTCGTTGAATGTCAATGGCCTCGGGACAAAATAAAGAGGGGGTTGGTCTTGCAATTTATCAAGCGCCGGGCACCAGCGGTGGCCCTGATACAGGAATCACATTTAGTAGGTTCGGCATGTAAGGCCCTGGATCGGTGGGGTTACCGGATGGTAGCGCATTCCGAATTCTCTTCTGGATCACGAGGGGTGGGCATCCTTGTCCGGAAACAATTCCCGATCATCATCGACAGAGCTTGGACAGATGATCAGGGGTGATTTGTGGCCATTTCCTGTCAATGGGAAGGACGCGCATATAATATAGTCTCAGTATATATTCCGCCGGCTCTGCACTCGGTGGCACTTCCGTCCTCAGTGCCTTCTTGCTTGCTCTTCCACAGGGTATACTGTTAATTGGGGGCGACTTCAACACAACGCTAAATGACACCCTTGACCGTAAGCCCCATAGAACCCAATGCGGCACGCACTCCCGGTTCGAGGAATACCTTGACGCTCTTGGCCTCATAGACGTTTGGCGCACACGATTTCCACAGGAACGGCAATACACCTTTCACTCTGGAGCGCATAACTTTCTCTCGCGAACAGACTACATACTGACATCTGCGGATGGGTACAGGACAGAGTACGGCACTTACCTAGAGGTATATCTGATCACTCCCCGGTCTTTGTCCAATGCATGTCGCATATTCCAGGCCGACAACGAATATTCCCAATACACCCTGGTTTCCTTAGGAACCCCGGGATCTGGAAGGGTATAACAAAAACCACGCAACAATACTTCCAAGAAAACTAACGCTCAGTGGCCTCTCCGACGACACTATGGGAAGCATACAAGACAGTACTCCAGGGCCAAGCAATTTCACTAATCACAGGGCATAAAAAAGAAAAACAGAAACAGGTAGAATCCCTCAAGCAAGAAGTAACACTGGCCGAGACCATGCATTCCCGAGACCCCAACGACGCTAATACACACAACTTGCATCTGAAACGACAAGAGTATAGAGAATACATGTGGGAAGACACAAGGGCCAAACTCGTAGCCACCCAACAAAGAATGTATGAGGTGGGGGACAAGGCGGGCAGACTTCTGGCGTGGCTTGACAAGCGAGAAAGAGCTAGTCGCTGGGTGACACAACTACAATTGCCCACCGGGGACTTCATAACAGACCCCCAGTAGATAGCCAATACACTGGACCTCCATTACGAACAGGTATACACTCCAGCGGCTACAGCCACGCCGGAGGCAGCGCTAGCATTCCTCAAGGATATACAAATGCCCAAGCTCACTGTAGATGACACTCAGGCACTAGAGGCAGATTTAACAGCTGAAGAACTGGCGTCGGCCATAGGTAACATCCAGTCCGGGAAGGCGCTGGGCCCAAATGGCATACCTATTGAGTTGTACAAAAAAGAGGCAGACAAACTTGCACCGCATATGCTTACCATGTACGAGGCTAGCCTAGAGGCAGGTGAACTCCCTAGGGACCAGCGATTGGCAACTGTGGTCGATATACATAAGCCGGCGCACGAATGTACGTCCTATCAGCCAATATCGCTGCTTAATGCAGAGGCCAAGATACTTGCTAAAACGTTGGCCACTAGACTACAACCTCATCTCACAAAACTAGTACATCCAGACCAATCCGGTTTCATGCCCGGCCAAAACACTGCCCTCAATTTGAGACGCCTACATGCCGTAATGGCCCGTATACCCACCATTCAAGAGGACAGTCGCGGTCCGTGTAGGAGTGCCGGCCGGGCGGTGATGTGGGGCGGGGGAGGGGCAGGGTGGGGGGTAGCAAAGTACGGATTACGGACCAATACAGGTAAGTAAACATTTAAATCAATAAAACGAATTTCGTTGTGAGCGCTGCATCGCCAAATGCGATGCAGTGCGCGCAACGAAATTCATTTCATTGATTTAATTGTTTACTTACCTGTATTGGTCCGTAATCCGTACTTTGCTACCCCCCACCCTGCCCCTCCCCTGCCCTACGTCACCACCCAGCCGGCACTCCTACACGGACCGCAACTGCAAGAGGATGCTGTTATTCTATCCCTAGATGTGCTATGGCCTTTGATATGGTCGAATGGCCTTTTCTCTTTGCCGTACTTAAGCATATGGGCTTCGGCCCCAAGTTTTGTGCCTGGGTCCAGCTCTTATACACCAAACCTTTAGCACACGTAGTAGCCAATGGTCGTATCTCGACAGACTTTCCTCTGGGACGTGGCACGCGGCAAGGCTGCCCTTTGTCGCCGCTTCTATTTGCTCTGGTGCTTGAGCCGCTAGCGGCCTGGATCAGAGGAGACCCGGTCATGTGTGGGCTTCGTTGGGCAGTGGGTTGGGAAGACCGCATCTCCCTCTATGCGGATGATATCCTGCTATACTTGGCATCCCTCAGGCGCTCGCTTTCCCGACTACTGGATATATGTGAGGTATATGGTAGGTTCTCCGGTTATGAATGTTCAATTGTGTGGGTAGGATGCACACCTCATATCTTGTTTTTCTTCCTTCAACTTGTCCATATTATTTCGAAAGATGCGTGCAGACTGGATGAGTGCCATGCCCAATTGGCACCAAGCTTGATCATCAACTTTTTAGGGTGGGGCGTCATCTCGCCCCCTCCAATCGCACAGCTGAAATGGCGCCAACACGGCGATCCTATATTCCAACAATTTTATCAATGTATTCCTCTTATTCAATCATTTTTCATCTCTTTATCAACTTTGCTACAATAAATATTTGAATCCACACGCGAAATTGTAAATGCCATTTTTCAAGTTTCTAGTATTCGAGCTGTGTCTATCCGGACCTCTTGAAAGAATACGACTGGTGCAAGGTTCATCTGAAGCAGCGTTTATTCAATAAAAACCCAATGCATTTCGGGCTGCAAAGCGCCCTTCGTCAGGGGTCACTGTAAATGAACAATGAACCAATCACCAAATATTTTTCAGAACCATGTTTTAAATCATTAAACAATAACCAGTTTACCAAGGTCCCACGGTTCGTTACACCCCGAACATTTTCCCACAAAAAACCATTTATCTCAATATGGCAAAAAATCTCCCATTTCACATCGCTTGCCAATATGTTAAAATAATCCTGCTCCTCAGCTGTATCCCTTATTTACTATGTTCTTATCCTACATTCACCTATCTCTGCTTGCTCCCAATGTAGATCGAAAGTATTTTCTCATTAAATCCCCTCTATCCCTTTCAATTCCTCCCACCCTTCAAACAGGATTCAGTGTGCAACGCATATCTCCATGTTCTATCACCATTACGCTCTCGCTGCATTAAACATCTCAATTTTGATACATATCAACTTGTTTGTACATTCACGCACATTAGATACAATTACTTCTATCATGGCTGTGTTGTTAACTAGACTTGTACCCTCAGTAACAATCTCCCTTTCAATTATCCACATACCTGCCTCGGAGCGTTTAAAAACATACGTCCTCGTTTTCGTTGCAGCAAGAAAAGCATACATCCTCTTCTCCCTCCCTATTTTAACTAATTTACATCATCCCTGCTGCCTCCCTATTGGCTCGCTACTCATTTTTCCCGCCATCGCGATATCGCAAGGTATTTTACAACTTGTTTTAGTGTTAAACGTACTTCATTTCCCATGATGCACTTTACTAGTAGGACCTCTATTAAAAAATCGAATGACATGGTTCAAGGTCATTTATACTTCACATTAACCAAACATACTGTGTATATTTTTAGAGTTCATATTCTTGTTGTCTAAACACCAACTTAAACGATGAACACGATGTTACGCCGCCCGTGTGGACTCATCCAATGTCATTTTTTACCAACTTGTTCCAATTTAGTGAAACGGGTGCTATCCTAATGCAGGGCAATAAGTATGAATGTTCAATTGTGTGGGTAGGATGCACACCTCATATCTTGTTTTTCTTCCTTCAACTTGTCCATATTATTTCGAAAGGTGCGTGCAGACTGGATGAGTGCCATGCCCAATTGGCACCAAGCTTGATCATCAACGTGCATCCTACCCACACAATTGAACATTCATACTTATTGCCCTGCATTAGGATAGCACCCGTTTCACTAAATTGGAACAAGTTGGTAAAAAATGACATTGGATGAGTCCACACCGGCGGCGTAACGTCGTGTTCATCGTTTAAGTTGGTGTTTAGACAACAAGAATATGAACTCTAAAAATATACACAGTATGTTTGGTTAATGTGAAGTATAAATGACCTTGAACCATGTCATTCGATTTTTTAATAGAGGTCCTACTAGTAAAGTGCATCATGGGAAATGAAGTACGTTTAACACTAAAACAAGTTGTAAAATACCTTGCGATATCGCGATGGCGGGAAAAATGAGTAGCTGAGCCAATAGGGAGGCAGCAGGGATGATGTAAATTAGTTAAAATAGGGAGGGAGAAGAGGATGTATGCTTTTCTTGCTGCAACGAAAACGAGGGCGTATGTTTTAAACGCTCCGAGGCAGGTATGTGGATAATTGAAAGGAGATTGTTACTGAGGGGTACAAGTCTAGTTAACAACACAGCCATGATAGAAGTAATTGTATCTAATGTGCGTGAATGTACAAACAAGTTGATATGTATCAAAATTGAGATGTTTAATGCAGCGAGAGCGTAATGGTGATAGAACATGGAGATATGCGTTGCACACTGAATCCTGTTTGAAGGGTGGGAGGAATTGAAAGGGATAGAGGGATTTAATGAGAAAATACTTTCGATCTACATTGGGAGCAAGCAGAGATAGGTGAATGTAGGATAAGAACATAGTAAATAAGGGATACAGCTGAGGAGCAGGATTATTTTAACATATTGGCACGCGATGTGTAATGGGAGATGTTTTGCCATATTGAGATAAATGGTTTTTGTGGGAAAATGTTCGGGTGTAACGAACCGTGGGACCTTGGTAAACTGGTTATTGTTTAATGATTTAAAACATGGTTCTGAAAAATATTTGGTGATTGGTTCATTGTTCATTTACAGTGACCTCTGACGAAGGGCGCTTTGCAGCCCGAAATGCATTGGGTTTTTATTGAATAAACGCTGCTTCAGATGAACCTTGCACCAGTCGTATTCTTTCAAGAGGTCCGGATGGACACAGCTCGAATACTAGAAACTTGAAAAATGGCATTTACAATTTCGCGTGTGGATTCAAATATTTATTGTAGCAAAGTTGATAAAGAGATGAAAATGATTGAATAAGAGGAATACATTGATAAAATTGTTGGAATATAGGATCGCCGTGTTGGCGCCATTTCAGCTGTGGGATTGGAGGGGGCGAGATGACGCCCCACCCTAAAAAGTTGATGATCAAGCTTGGTGCCAATTGGGCATGGCACTCATCCAGTCTGCACGCACCTTTCGAAATAATATGGACAAGTTGAAGGAAGAAAAACAAGATATGAGGTGTGCATCCTACCCACACAATTGAACATTCATACTTATTGCCCTGCATTAGGATAGCACCCGTTTCACTAAATTGGAACAAGTTGGTAAAAAATAACATTGGATGAGTCCACACGGGCGGCGTAACATCGTGTTCATCGTTTAAGTTGGTGTTTAGACAATAAGAATATGAACTCTAAAAATATACACAGTATGTTTGGTTAATGTGAAGTATAAATGATCTTGAACCATGTCATTCGATTTTTTAATAGAGGTCCTACTAGTAAAGTGCATCATGGGAAATGAAGTACGTTTAACACTAAAACAAGTTGTAAAATACCTTGCGATATCGCGATGGCGGGAAAAATGAGTAGCAAGCCAATAGGGAGGCAGCAGGGATGATGTAAATTAGTTAAAATAGGGAGGGAGAAGAGGATGTATGCTTTTCTTGCTGCAACGAAAACGAGGGCGTATGTTTTTAAACGCTCCGAGGCAGGTATGTGGATAATTGAAAGGGAGATTGTTACTGAGGGGTACAAGTCTAGTTAACAACACAGCCATGATAGAAGTAATTGTATCTAATGTGCGTGAATGTACAAACAAGTTGATATGTATCAAAATTGAGATGTTTAATGCAGCGAGAGCGTAATGGTGATAGAACATGGAGATATGCGTTGCACACTGAATCCTGTTTGAAGGGTGGGAGGAATTGAAAGGGATAGAGGGGATTTAATGAGAAAATACTTTCGATCTACATTGGGAGCAAGCAGAGATAGGTGAATGTAGGATAAGAACATAGTAAATAAGGGATACAGCTGAGGAGCAGGATTATTTTAACATATTGGCACGCGATGTGAAATGGGAGATGTTTTGCCATATTGAGATAAATGGTTTTTGTGGGAAAATGTTCGGGTGTAACGAACCGTGGGACCTTGGTAAACTGGTTATTGTTTAATGATTTAAAACATGGTTCTGAAAAATATTTGGTGATTGGTTCATTGTTCATTTACAGTGACTCCTGACGAAGGGCGCTTTGCAGCCCGAAATGCATTGGGTTTTTATTGAATAAACGCTGCTTCAGATGAACCTTGCACCAGTCGTATTCTTTCAAGAGGTCCGGATGGACACAGCTCGAATACTAGAAACTTGAAAAATGGCATTTACAATTTCGCGTGTGGATTCAAATATTTATTGTAGCAAAGTTGATAAAGAGATGAAAAATGATTGAATAAGAGGAATACATTGATAAAATTGTTGGAATATAGGATCGCCGTGTTGGCGCCATTTCAGCTGTGCGATTGGAGGGGGCGAGATGACGCCCCACCCTAAAAAGTTGATGATCAAGCTTGGTGCCAATTGGGCATGGCACTCATCCAGTCTGCACGCACCTTTCGAAATAATATGGACAAGTTGAAGGAAGAAAAACAAGATATGAGGTGTGCATCCTACCCACACAATTGAACATTCATACTTATTGCCCTGCATTAGGATAGCACCCGTTTCACTAAATTGGAACAAGTTGGTAAAAAATAACATTGGATGAGTCCACACGGGCGGCGTAACATCGTGTTCATCGTTTAAGTTGGTGTTTAGACAATAAGAATATGAACTCTAAAAATATACACAGTATGTTTGGTTAATGTGAAGTATAAATGACCTTGAACCATGTCATTCGATTTTTTAATAGAGGTCCTACTAGTAAAGTGCATCATGGGAAATGAAGTACGTTTAACACTAAAACAAGTTGTAAAATACCTTGCGATATCGCGATGGCGGGAAAAATGAGTAGCGAGCCAATAGGGAGGCAGCAGGGATGATGTAAATTAGTTAAAATAGGGAGGGAGAAGAGGATGTATGCTTTTCTTGCTGCAACGAAAACGAGGACGTATGTTTTTAAACGCTCCGAGGCAGGTATGTGGATAATTGAAAGGGAGATTGTTACTGAGGGGTACAAGTCTAGTTAACAACACAGCCATGATAGAAGTAATTGTATCTAATGTGCGTGAATGTACAAACAAGTTGATATGTATCAAAATTGAGATGTTTAATGCAGCGAGAGCGTAATGGTGATAGAACATGGAGATATGCGTTGCAAACTGAATCCTGTTTGAAGGGTGGGAGGAATTGAAAGGGATAGAGGGGATTTAATGAGAAAATACTTTCGATCTACATTGGGAGCAAGCAGAGATAGGTGAATGTAGGATAAGAACATAGTAAATAAGGGATACAGCTGAGGAGCAGGATTATTTTAACATATTGGCACGCGATGTGAAATGGGAGATGTTTTGCCATATTGAGATAAATGGTTTTTTGTGGGAAAATGTTCGGGGTGTAACGAACCGTGGGACCTTGGTAAACTGGTTATTGTTTAATGATTTAAAACATGGTTCTGAAAAATATTTGGTGATTGGTTTATTGTTCATTTACAGTGACCCCTGACGAAGGGCGCTTTGCAGCCCGAAATGCATTGGGTTTTTATTGAATAAACGCTGCTTCAGATGAACCTTGCACCAGTCGTATTCTTTCAAGAGGTCCGGATAGACACAGCTCGAATACTAGAAACTTGAAAAATGGCATTTACAATTTCGCGTGTGGATTCAAATATTTATTGTAGCAAAGTTGATAAAGAGATGAAAAATGATCGAATAAGAGGAATACATTGATAAAATTGTTGGAATATAGGATCGCCGTGTTGGCGCCATTTCGCTGTGCGATTGGAGGGGCCGAGATGACGCCCCACCCTAAAAAGTTGAGGTTCTCCGGTTATACCATTAATTGGACCAAATCTCTTCTGTACGTGTTGAGTGGTGCCCCACCGAAGCTCCCGACGGGCTGTACAATACAAGTCGTAGAGGGAAGTTTTAAATACCTGGGACTCCATATTACGCCGCACCCCACGGACTTTATGGAGAAAAACCTCATGGAACCCCTCAAAAGGCTTCGCCGAGATACCAAACACTGGCAATCCCTAACTCTGACACTGTTGGGGAGGGCGGCTCTCTTTAAGGTCATGGCGCTCCCTGGATTCCTATACGCCCTGCAAAACACCCCGTTCCCGGTTCCCCCCTCCTATTTCAAGGCAATTAGGGCAGAAGTAAGTAACCTCCTGTGGGATGGTAAACCAGCCCGTATAGCCATGCACAAACTGGTTAGGGGATGGTACGATGGTGGGATCGCCCTCCCCAATATACAAACATACTATTGGGCCTCACAACTGACCGTGATTAATCAGTGGTTACACACACCTCAAACGGAGCCTGCGTTCCGTATGGATAGGCATGTTCTGGGAGAGTGAGGAATCATGAGGGCGCTCTATAATAAGTCCCGGAAACACACCTTAATGGGACCCACCGCACACACAGTACATATATGGTACACCGCCCACAAACTGCTAGGCTGGGATGGTGTCATCACACAAATGACTCCGCTCTGGGAGGCTCAAAGGCTGGGTCGACTTAGCAGCAGTAAGGGTTTCAAACAATGGGACCTAATAGGAATCTCAAGAGTGGGAGATCTCTGGTGTAAGGGAGACGTCATCACATTTCCCCAGCTTCAAGACAAATACGAGATGGCACCTACCGAAATGTTCCGTTACACTCAAATCAAACATGCGCTTAAGGCGGCCATCCCCTCGGGTACAGTGCTCCCAGAGGCCTCCCCATTAGAAGACAGGCTCCTCACAGAATACATGGAAAGAAAAGCCATTTCCTTTACCTATCGAAAAATTATTAACAACCAACCAGACCCTACACAACCCCTTCGAGAAAAATGGCAAACTGATATAGGGGAACTGGATGAGACGGACTGGCAGGAGGCGCTGGCGTCTCCGCGGGAGATGGCAATACCCTCCAAGCTGAAGCTAGTGCAGTTAAAAATACTTAATCGAATCTACTACACGAGGCTGACGATACATAGGATGGGAGGGGCCCTCTGATACCTCCTGTCTCAGACAGTGCGGGGGGATCGGCACTTTCCTTCATACGCTGTGGGAGTGCCCAAAGATTGTGCCGTACTGGGAATCAATCATGCATACCATCTCCCAAGTTAGCAGGGTTACGGTACCACCAGAGCCCAAGAGGTGCATCCTTAATATCTGGGAGCCTACGGATCTTAACCATACAGCACAAGACTGGGCGACGCTAGGCTTTATGTTTGCAAAACGCAATATTGCAAAATACTGGGGAACACATACGGCTCCCACACATCAGGAATGGTGCAAAGATATGGATGGAGCAATGGTGGCAGAAAGGGCAGTATATCTACATAGGGGGTGCCCGAAGAAGAGGAAAAGAGTTTGGGGAAAATGGAACGAATTTAGAGGGAATATCTGTGCACCACCTCCGGAAGAATGAGAAACGGACATAAGTGACTAAATCATGAGTGGTTGTTACCTGCCGAAATAAAAATTTGTTGTAATAGACTGAATGTAATTTCTAATGTATCAGTCTGTGTTGGGAAGCATGTCAATGTCAGTATTAACCGATGAGCAATTGGTGGTACTTTCACACTTATGTTTAATAAAAATATTTCAAAAAATAAAATAAATCATGGTGCATTCCATACATAAGTGTTAGGGGTGGGTGAGCCACGAAGGCTTGACTCAGGCTCAAGCCAGACACAACTCATGGTCCACTTGAACCTCGAGTCAAAAAAACGAGCTGTACCTTCATGTGGCTTGTACTGCTCACACGCTTTCCTCTGTCACAAGGCGGCCATATTTCCCCGTCCTTCCTGCAGCGGAGGAGGTGCTGCCCAGCGTTGTGCTGTGCACGTTTGCCAAATCCGATGGTAGTGTAAACACTGCGGAATGTTGTGAAAGTGCTGAAGGAGGGATGTAACCTTAATGATTTTTTCGAGCACTTTCACAGCCCTCTGCCGGCAATTGATTGTCAGCCCATCTGAAATGCCTGCCCACCCAAGAGGGTTATGAAAGGTGGAAAACCCCACATGGTGCAGGCTCTGTGTGGAAGTATCCCTGAAGCCAGGCTCTGCACTTTACTCATGTCATGTGAACTCTGTGGGCTCTTACAGACCGTATTTTGTTAAAGCATGTAATTGCCTTACTAAAGGTGTTGAGTCTCTCCTGAAAGAATATCTTTATTCAAAGTCAGGAGTAGCAGGAAAAACTCAATATTTCTATAAGAGATCCCTGACTTAACTTTGTAATTGTTTCCAGAAAGACTTCTTGTTTGAACTTGATTTAGCAAGGAAGACTTACACTTATTTAACAGTGCCCTGATGTAGCTTCTTAAAGCATTACAGACAAAGCATTAACCATATGCACAATGGGAGAGATAATGAGAGGCACATCCAGGGGCTCAATTGTGCAAAGTGAAACCATGAAACTTGGGTTCAGTCTCAGGTTTGCTGCTTGACCAGTGTGAAGCTAGCCATTACTTTATTTTACTGTCTTCTTTGCCTTTACCATTACATTTATAATGTTGCTCCTTCTAGAATAACAGCCTCTGCCACATATATGGTACACATGACATCTGAATTACCACTTTGTTTCACAATCGTATTGTCGTGAGGCCGGTGGAGGGAGGAAAAGTCATGTTTCTAAGTTAATATTTAGAAAGTTTCGCTAAGATGAAACACTTCTGCAGCTTGAAGAAATACACCTTATTAACTTTGGAGGATTCTATTTTATAGCCTTGGAGTCCGACATAGCGGGCTCTACCAGCCATTAAAGTACTGCTCCAGCATTAAAGGCCCGAGCCGAAAGCTAGGGCCGTTACCAAAGGAGCGGGCCTATAATGGCCGGTAGAGCCCGCTACGGAGGGCTCTAAGGCTATTAGAACATTCCACCCCTAGAGGGCAGAATGTTCTAATTTGTTAAACAAAGGCCTCACAGGGTTGAATTCCCCTCAGGCTCTGTGAGGCCTTTTATTCACAGCAAACATTGGAATGTTGGATCTCCAGGCTTCTACCGGCCATTAGATGCCCGGAGCACTACATTCTTTTCAATGGAGCTCCCAACATTCAAATGTTGTAATATATTTCTACTCAACATGTGTTGAACTATTTACATGCCAAATATGTTGATGGCTCGGCTTGTATTATGGCTCTTAAAGCCGAGCCAGACCCTTGGCTAGGCTTTCACTGACCTGTCCCTATTAGTTTTTCTGCCTTTCCCACCTCTAAATAACAGGGTGTCTTCAATGTTCGGATGGGAGAAGATTTCTGGTAGACTGTAAATTGCCTATCTGTCTGCCGGAAAAGGACGATTCCATACCATCCTAACTTCCGCCAGTCACCATGGCTGTTCATTCAAGATGTGCTTTAAAAAAAAATATATCTATATATTTAATTGCGCCGTGGCGTGTTCCAGGCGGTCTGTTTACAATAGAACAGTCATAAAGAGATGATTGCTCCGGTTCCGCCAACATCAACTGCAGGATATTACACACTGCAGATAATATGCAAGCAACAATTCTGCTATTACACAGTGTTACAGTCCCTCACAGAGCCCCTTGTCAGAGCAGGAAATTACACACTACATATGAGATCACTCGGGCAGTGGTCCGAGCCAACCTTGACTATTGCCAGCCCCTGTACGCTGGCCTCCCGAAGAGGCAAGAGACGTGGCTGGCTGCGAGGGTGCCAGCCATTTTGGGTCAATTCCAGTTTTAAGATGATCAAAGTATTCTCAGGCAAGTAAGAGATATAATCGCACCAAAGGAATGAGTACATTTATTTTAAAATTGTTAAAGCATTCACTTCATAGTTATGAGTGCCTTGGGAAATGGGTTGGCATTTCCTCCCACGTGGGGTTACTGTGTGAAGTGGGGAAAGTTCGGGTCATAAGGAGTTGGACCCTGAGGGTCCACTAATAAGGAAAGAGCGATTACTAGGGAAACTGATGATTTCTCATTTCTCCCCAGACTTCTAGCAGCCGAAACCTCTGAGTGAAAGTAAACAGATGTGCGTTCTCAATATGCCTATGGGGCCAGTAACCGCCGTTGCTAGCACTTTCAGAATTAGGTGGCCACTCATAATAGAGGTGGGCAAGCTAGAGAATTCATGGGAAGAGCCGATCCAGAGCTAAACCAGGCAGTGCTTAATTTGTAGAAGAAAAATAAGTGCCAGGGCTCTTGTCAGGAGGCCACTGCAGCTTGCACCACACATTGCCCCTGCCATGCTGTCAATGATAGTAACAACACAGCTGCTAACCATCACACTCCTACAAGTGTGACAATTCGGACTATTCCAAGCCCCCAAAGCTTTAAAAATGGCTTGGTGGCAGCTAATAGTCATTTATAATGTATATTGAATTAATAATTAACTGTTGTTGTGGTCATCTCTAAATTAGCCAGACAGTGTCCACCTTGTAGCAGACTGTCACAAGCACCGGTTTTGACAACTAAGTGCCGGTGCCGAGCACTGGAAACCACCGGCTCAAATTTAGCACTGAAACCAGGGGTCCTGCTTAATATGAATGGAGCCAGCAAAAAAATCATAAATCCTCATGGAAATCATGAATATTGTGCACAACCTTAAAGGTTCATCAGGCTCCTTGCTTAGACTGCATTCTGCATTTGTCTTGGCACCTGTGGTTCTAAATATATTTCTAGTAAATTATTGCCCCTTTTTAGTAATGGATAGTCTTACTATAATGTACTGAGTCAGTCCACATCTGTATTAAATCTATGACACTCAGTGCATATTGCCGTATTGCCTATAGGGCAATAAGGCAGTGCCCGACAGGCTGGTCTGACAGATCAGTGTGTGGGCCGTTTTTTTTTTAGCAGTTTATGGACCTGTTTTATGGCCAGGTTGGCCGCTTTTTACTGTTTTTCTGATAATAGAACAAACATTGCCTGCAGCAAAGACAATGCATGCAGTCTCCCATACCTTGCAAAATACCCATAAACTGTGCCTTTACAAAATAAAAAACTGGCTTGATTTGCAAATGTGGGCCACTTTTTTAGCTATCTGGTTTGCTAATGGGGGCCATTTTTAGGTCGAGCCTAGCGCAGCGCGCATGCGCTGCTCTAGGAGATGACCTTTTGGAATCGGTCTGCACTTTTCAAACACTCGTGCTTGTGGGGCCATCCACCTTGCGGGAGCGAGCAGCGGCGCGCAGGGGCCATCTGTTTCCAATTAGCGTGGCCGCGCGCGCTTGTTTACATTTCTCTACTCTCTCTCCCCTGCCTGTCTCACCCTCGCCCTCCCTTGTCAACAGTCTCCTCCTAAACAAGTTTGTGGCTTGTTGATCTCCGTCTCCTCCTAAACAAGTTTGTGGCTTGTTTTTTTTTTATCTGCCCCAAAGTCTGTTGGCTGGAATTATGCACCTTATTAGCACTTCAGTTCTGACAGAAAAGGGAACTGATGCGCAAGGAGTTAACACGGGTTTGCCCGCCGGGGATTAAACACGTCCCCTGATTCAGCTCCAGTGTAGGGCTAGACCACAAGACCACATGCTGCTCCGCCCACATTGTGCAAACAGACCCGGGCAGCGGTCCATCGCCGCTCCTCGTCGTTGTCGTCGCCAGCCTCTGAAAAGTACACGATTGCGCCACCAAGGCTGCCGACCTTGTAAAAGTAGAAAAATAGCGGCTCTTTCCTGTTGGCTTCGTCCTGCCCCTACATCACAGAATGGAAACTGAAAGTACTCGCAGTGAGCGCAGACGAGCACCTGTACGACAACGTATTTTGGGACACTCACTTGGCTATTCTGTATAAACTAACGGCGGCGCGTGTGAAGCGGTGAGGCTGTGGTATCGCTTGAACGGCACCGGTGCTTCCGAGCCTCCCGGCCGCTAGAGTGCGCATGGCGTGCCCCCATCTGGGGACTACTCCTGCTCCCAGGTTTCTGTACTTCGTTTTTGTGTTTATTTCATTTTGTGAAGCGCTACGTTCCACAGGTGCTGTTTCAAAAGAGCTTAAATAGCCCCCGGATAGTTTGTATTGTCATCTGCGGGCGGAGGCAGGGCCATGTGGTGGTTCCAGCAGGGCCTGTGCTCCTGGCCCTGGGCGTTGGTAGTCTGGTCCTCGGTTTCCTTCCTCTTCTCCTTCATCACCGCCGTCCTCCTCCACCACGTCGACCCCCTGGTCCCCTACATCAGGAAAGTGAACGCAGCGAGCACAACCAGTGTACCGCATCCTATGGCTTCGTCTCACTTTCAAGAAGAATAACTGTGTGATGTAATGCAAATGTAGGTAGCGGCTATCACAGGCTTGCCGTATCAAAGCACTGTAATAGGTGATATTAACACAACTCAGTGATACGTATGGATACTTCTGAAGATTAACATGCTGAGTGCCCCACTAAGATTAGAGTATGTTACTGCGTGACAGATCTTAGCGGTAGGTTTTTAAATCTTTGCCTTATCACGCTAGTTGTGTTTTTATGTTAACAATAAATCGGATAATGCATTTGCTAATCCCTCCTTCACAAAATGACCAAAGACTGTTCCTGAAGAACTTTTTGCATGCATACATGTCCAGTTTATTTTATAGAGGGCCCGGATGTCACTGAAGGTAAGGGGTGTCATGGCCATGTTGTAAAAATTCACTTATTTGGCTGCAGTGCTTACTTTGTAAAAACAATATAAGTGCAGCGTCCCAAATTATTTCTTTAGCAATCTCAACTTCCACCACTAGCACTGCCCCCTTCCGCCACTGGCACTGCCCCCTCTTCCACCACTGGCACTGCCCTCTGCCTGCAGAGACTTAAAGCTGGATTGCCACGAGAACCACCTATTTTCACCTGAAGTTTGAGGGGATTCTCCCATGATTAAAAAATAAATAACACCGGCACACTGTCTCATCCAATAAACACATCTGCATGACATTTACAACCCCCATGGCCAAATTACATGACCCCATGGACAGAAGAAATCAGCATTCTTTAGGTGTACATTTCACCGCCTTAGTAATATGTTTATACTCCAACCCTCCCTTGGAACTGGCTGCTTATTGCAGCACAGCCACGTTGTGATGTATGAAGTGGCTGGGAGTCTGATATGGCGAGACTCAAAGCAAGAACAAATAGAGGGCAGGGATTCTTAATGTTGAAAGCAACTAGTGCATCTCTTTACAGAAATAATCATGAAATCTGCAAATCACAGGTTTTCATTTGGGCAGAGATAACCCAACCCTTCATCCTTCTGAGGTTGATAAATTAACTTCCATTAAAAGGGTACTATCAACAGCTGCTGGTCAGTTATTAGAATCATCAAAAAATGCTTGATTAATAGGAGTGTAAAACAAGGTACTATCATTGTCATCCAAGGTTGATCGCACAAACACAACTGTCTTGGAGAGTTCAG
Source organism: Calotriton arnoldi (assembly GCA_963921515.1). NCBI lineage: Eukaryota > Metazoa > Chordata > Amphibia > Caudata > Salamandridae > Calotriton > Calotriton arnoldi. The sequence continues at coordinate 758,558 of CAWUFW010008145.1, forward strand.
GTAGAAGGTGCATAAAGAGGAGAAGGTGTGAAAACCTCCCCTGCGGACCGAAAACTCGGCAGCCAGGTGTTTCTTCCGGCCTGCATACACAAGAACGGAATCAGACACCTCTTGTTCGGGGCTCCCACAAGCATTAGACTTTCAACACTTTGAAACTCTTTCAAAATCCCAGGATGCCTGGACACCCCTGAAGTCCATCTTGGGGAAGGTCTACACCCCCAAGTGGGATACCCACCAAGGTGGAATTGGTAGGAAGGCTGTGGTGTAGGGTGGGGAAATTGTGGAAGCACAAAGTTTCCTTTGTTGGTCCATGAGAGCAATTTTGCTAAAGTTTCCACACTGGTGTTGATCACTAGGAATTTTTAGATCATCGCCATTCTTCCCTGGACCACTAGATCAGCCCAACCACCAGCTCTTTCCTTTACTCATGCATCATTCGCAGTCTCCAGGGTGCTGTGGGCAAGTGTCCCTGTAAATTCTGGTGTCTCTTTTTGTGGATGTTTTTCTCACTTCAGGCAGCTCTTCCACTCTCAGGCAGGCATCGTGGCCAGAACTCTGTGTCAAGTGGAGGTAGATGAGTCATAAACAGTTTGACATCTTGAGGGCAGAACAAATCCTGCAGGAGATCAAGTTGGCGGTCAGATGCACCCCCAGTCGGCAGGTTGGATAGTCAGAAACTGAGCAAACCGCCTTTCGCAGAGGCAGATTGTTTTAAAGTGTTGTGCCTAAACTGGCACATTAAAAATCAGTCTCTACGGGAAATGGAAGTTGACTCCTTCTTCCATACCAAACAGTTGCAGAATAAACGAATCAATTATTCTGTACTTCAGATGATGTTGCGAAAAAGCAAAAGGGTACAATGGCAAAACAACCCTTCATAGTGATCCAACCACTTGAATAACATGCAGCTCTTCCGATGCTCCTCAGTCTTGACCTGAAACAGCTCCAGATTTCTTCTTCTCCCACTCATTCAGCCCCCTCTTTCATTCTGTCTCTCTCCTGTTTTGTACAGACAGCTTTGTTGACAGAAGATGTTGTAGGACTTAGGATAATGTGCTGCATGGCTAAATACTTATAAGGTCCCAAAGGCGAGACCTATTGGCTATGCCAATGCTTGTTATTGTGGTGCCCGGGCCTACTTTTTGTTCCAGTCTGACAGTGATGACATTCCTCCTACTCGTAGACTTCTGCAGTAGGCATTTAGACCCTCAGAGCTATATTTAATTGTACAAATTCAAGATTAACATGATTTCCCCCTTAAATGCCCACAAAAATGCAATGGTGGTTCACGTTGTGAGGGCCCACATTAACAACCTAATCTATCTGTTTTCTGCTTTTCTCCCCTCTGCTTCAACGCCCCCCCCCCCCCGTCCCCCGTGCAAAACACATTTAACTGAGAAATCAACCTGCCCTCGTTTTCAGCACCCTAAATGACCCAATGTTGACGTTTTTGGTGTTGACTCAAATGTTTGTGTTAAGCACGTAGCTCATACATGGGAAAAGCAACACTCTGGGTTACTGCAAGTGCCACAGGAGCATATGTGTAAGCTGCAGTCACTGGTTTCAATCCCCACAGGACGGATTTACATTTACACTTTCAGGGTACCAATGAGCTGGATAATAGTTAAAAGTAGGTATCTCTGTGGGTTAACGTACCTGCCACAGAAGTTTGTGTTTCAGCTTCCAAGCACTGGTCAAAATCGCAGAAGGGCCAAGTTGGCGAAATGGAGATACCCGCAGCCCCTGCAGTGCAGGATGCTCTTCACACTACAGCGCCCGCCCCCCCCCCCCAATCCTTCAGGGGGGCCCCATTCAGCCAAAGATGAATTAATATCTGTAAGATAGGAGACTCTCAGGGGCCCGTCTGCACATTCTACAGGTGTCACAACATTTTGCGTTACATCACTGGGGCCGGCTCATACTTTTATACTTTCAAGGTCGGTCACCAACATACGCTCCAAGGAGTTTGGTAATAGTAAAAGCAGGAATCAGTAGCAGTTGTTTTCCTTACCTCTTCCTGCTATACAAGTGACATCTGGCAAGGAGCTGTCAAAGGCATAACTACCTGGGTGGCACCAGATCCGGATCCTGTCTTGTAGTGCAGCTCTGATGCCTAATGTTGTCATGGTCACAACTAGTAGAACAGGAGAGAGCACACGGGAAGAAAGAAGGGAATAGGAGATAGAGGAAGCAGGGGTGTGAAGCTTCGGCATGCCAAATGCCAGAATTAAGGATCGTTTTACGTTCGAGGGTCCTAGAGGAATCTGAGATGACCCAGAACCAGGTTCGATCCTTCAAGTGCTCGCCCACCTCTAACTCATAAAGAGGGCAAAAGCCTTTCTGTAATGGTTAAGCTCATTATCTTCACCACTAGCATTTCAGATAGTGTTCTTGTTTGTTATTTCTCTCTTTGATCCACTGAACTAACACTTGTTTTATTTCTTCAGCTCACTCCCTGATTTCTGTAGGGTTTCCTTAGAGTCAAATCACAATTTTCATTTCAGAGTCCAAAAGTAAATTAAGGCAAGTAACAGGCATATTCCAAGTAGAAAATATTTAGGGGCACATTTACAATGCCCCAGTGGCACTTTTGCACCACCGGAACTTCACTGTTGTGACGCTCCGGAGGGCGGAGGCGCAGTGTGCCGGCCCATATTAACAAGGCCATGCAAAGCCACCCTGCGTGCCTTTTCATGGCCTTGTAAATATGGAGTACGGCAATGCGTTGCTCTGCATGGAAGGGGCATTCCATGGATGTTGCTGTGGGTGTAACACCCATGGTTTTTGACACTGCCCCAGATTTACAACATAGTATAAATCTAAGGCAGTGCCTAAACTAACACCTTCCCAAAGCAGGCGTAAGGAGAAGTGTTTACATTTCTCCTCATTTTTTCCTCTTTCCAAGCGTGCTGCATTCTGCAGCACACACCGAACAATGAAAATGCCTCCTTTGATTGTTTTTGTACAGTAAGGTGTCCCTTCCTGCACAAAAACAATCATGCCAACAACACAGACACCCTTGCACCATGGTGCAAGGTTGCCTGCTTTGCTGCTCGTCTGCAGTTTGTGCACCAGTACAGGCAGAAAGGACAGGAATGTGCTGTATCTGGTAGATACAGCGCATTCCTGCCTTTTTCTTTTGACATAGGGCAGCGCAGCTAGAAGGCTTGCGGCGCTGCTGTATGCCATAATATTGTAAATATGCCCCACTGTGTTCCGACGCATTGTTGGAGTTGCATCAGTCTTACAACCAACTCGAGCAAAGCGTCACTTAAATGCCAAATGATGCTTCAGCATTTCTGACGGATCCATGAATCCATGTGCCATGGAGCACTGTATTGTGAAAACAGCACATTCATGGCGTAGTTAGGGCATTTGTGGCAGGCACAAGACATCTTACTCATCGATGCAGATGCGTCAGTTCTTGTAAATATGCCACATAGAGTTCTTTCCAGGGTGAAAAGGCGGTCACTGTATACTTGTGATTATAGTGTCCAATCATTCAGTTGTGGCTCCTCCGTTGGAGTGGAGGAGCGTTGCCCCACTTAAATGCCCCCGAGCCCTGAGATGACAAATAAAATGGTAATTCTTCATTACTATTATATTTTTCATCCTGACATCCTCCCGTCCTGAGCGAGCGTCAGGACGGGGGGTGTAGCTGCTGCTGAATGACAGCAGCAGGGACTGGTATGAGGGTGGGTTGTATGTGCACTTTTCAAAATGTGCATGTCTTTTTGGCCGGCCGTCTTGCGACGGCCAGCCAGACATTCTCACTTTGAAACCTCTAACCAGCAACTGTAGGCATCCATAGCACTGTGGAGCACCGAGACAGGCTGCTCCCTCCAATCAGGGCACTGCTCTCATGCTGGTGAGAGAAGCGCCCTGATTGGTCAAGGGAGTTTCCTGGTGGCCAGGGTGCAGCGTGACGAGGTCCGTTTATAAATGTGCGCGTCCGCCCGTTTATTTTGATATTTTTTAGTTTTCTTTGAGCGCTCTCGCCCCCTCCTTTCTCATTGATGCCAGTCGCCACTGCAATCATTCCTGGTCTACTCCTCTAGGGATATTCATGCATGTCCATTTATAGATCACTGGTATCTCAGTAGATTTCCAGGTGATTTTTTTTTCTCTGATCCTAAGAGCTCACTTTTGAAGTTCATTGATTTATCTCAGTTAGTGATCTCTTTGATTTGAACAAACACTTTTTCCTGCCTTTTAGCAGATTACTTATTTTTCCAATTTCCGTGTTTCAAAAATTGAAATAAATCACATTCAGCTTTTAATAGTCTCTGTGATTGTATCTGGAGATCATTTTGACTCGTTCCTACATTCATTATCAGAGCCATCAAAAGGTTGACAAAGTGAATAGACTTCATCTCTGAGTGATTAAGGTTTTCCAATGATTCTTTTTTTTGCTTCGCGTAACAACCACCCAATTTAGAGTCATAATGAGATAGAATACTTTCACATTTGCCAATACCCTGTCTAACCACACTGCTGAATCCAGCTTAAATTGACATACTTTATTCTGAGAGGTCGAAGGATATATTAGAAACTTTCAACTGTCAGTTGCTGTATTCAATGTGAAGTCAGAATTAGACGTGGTTTTCTCCATCAGGTTTAAAAGAGAGTTGAGTGCACCAGACAGGCGATAAGAATTGGATATTTTCAAAATGGTGGGCGTCGATAAATTAGACCAGTCTTTTTCCTGCTTTGCATTGAGTGACACAATACATCCTATATTATCTACTAACTGTGGGGGCCGAAGTCCCTTAGTGCAAAACTGATAGAGCCTTACAAGTAGGAGTGAACTCTGAAAATAATGTCTGGAAGTTATTATTGGGAAGAGTGAAATTGTGAGGAAAAAATACTCCATTGAATTTTTCAATTTGGTTACTAGGACTTTATAGCAAGGGTGAAATTTGGAGAGAATTAGCTGACTTGTCAACTGCAGAATAGAAGCCCTCTACAGTCCCCGTACTCTCTTCAATCTGTGCATATGCTATCATTTTCCCATTTGCGGTGGATAATGTTTGTTGGTCCTGTGTCTCTGTCACATTGGTAGACCTTTTGAAGACATTTGTTATTGAATATGATCCCTTAGGGTTTTTTTTTTTCAAAACAGCTTTAAGGAGCCTATTTCTCAGGGAAAGGATACGTCTCACAACAATAGTGCGCCCGCACAACTTCTTAGCAATCATCACACGTGACTTATCAAAAGTTGGATAGAGTAACAGTGTTGGTGAAAACTATATTGGGTGTAGAATCATCCCAGAAACTTGAGCAATGCCCCTAGTAATTTAAGCATTCATGGAGTTTTATGGAACATCACCATGAACTCGACACCACCCTACTCCAGCTCTACGATGGGGCGGAGGGTAACCACAAAGCAAAAGAGCCTGGAACTAAGCAAAGGCAGACGGGTGAGTGGATGAGTGAGCGGAAGCAGATGGGAACAAGCTGGAGTGAGCAGAGCATGGCGGATGCAGAACAGGCTGAGGAAACGGGCATGTTCAGAGGCATCCGGTCTGTATGTAGAGGAGGAGCAGGACCCTTTCGTCGTTCCTAGCAGAAAAATGTGTCATTGACAGTTGGTTTTCAACATGTATGCCGAGGGACAATGAAGACATGGATAATAAATCATTTACATCCTGTGTAGGGTGACCAACTGGCATGGGTGCAATTTCAGGATGGTCAGTGAAAAAATTCAGGACAAAGGGTCTAAATTCAGGACAAAAATTCAGGACAGAAGGTCAAAATTCAAGACAAAAATTTAGGACAAAACATATGTTTTACAGACATATCAGAGGAGGTCGCACAATAGTATATAAGTAAATTGACAACCAAAATAAGTACAAGTCAAAATAAGTTTATATAAGGTGGAGACAATCGTGCACTTCACAGTTTTTCAGTATGCGCGCAGCTTTGCAAAGCGACATCAGGCCCTTTCTGCAATCAAGATTTGTGCAGGAGAAGGCACACCACATGCTGTCACTATAATAGGGCCCATTGTCATTCTATCTGTGATAATCGTCTGCAGTCTCAGAATGACAATGGGCCAGTCCACAGTCTGTGCGAGGTTCATGAGGGGCTGCTGCAGGCAGCCTCAGTCTACAGATTAAAAGATAAGTGCGAGAGGCCCCGAGTGGAAACTTTTAAACTCATGGGGCCTCTCGCAGGGGAACAGCATACCTTCCTGAAATTCCCCAATTTGATTTTAGTATGATGTCTGTAAGGCGTCCGTAATTTGGGGACCCCAAATTACGGACGCCTTGCAGACATCATACTAAAATAACGGACGGTCCGTGAAATTTACGGACGGTTGGTCACCCTAATCCTGTGGAGTCAGCGATGAACCTGTTAGTGACCTCCGATAACTGGCTTACCTGTGTAGACCTTATCAGCGGCGTAGCTAAGATTGCGTGCATCCAGCACTTAAAGATGTAGGCAGGTTTTTGCACCAGGAGGATGAAAACTTCGTCAAGGGGTTGCATGGTCAAAAGTTGTGTTGAACTTTCAAAGCAGAGAGATATAAGATATAAGAAGATACCGAAGCAGTGGCGGTTAGCAAACGTAGAAAGCGGTGCAGTATAAATACTTCCCTGAAGTATAAGCGAAAGCACTGTGTATGAAGGCTTGCCATGCTAGAACCTAAACCATTGGACGATCTGCTTAAATATACTGGAGAAATTACATTTTTTCAAAGATGCAAGAGAACGATGAGATCAATTTGATGGATAAGAGATTTATATATATATATTTTTTTTATTCTTTTTATTGGCATTTTTAAACAGCACTTATCGATGCAGTAGTATACCGAATATATCAGTGAGGAAATCATATTTCTTACAGCTTTTGTTCATACATTAGTCAACAACCTTAAAGGGAAATACCATCTCTCCGCTTGTGTAGTGAATGTCTCCATGGCTGACATCTGCGGATTTCCTCTTATTAGGTCTCGCCTATGCAGCGTGCATGCGCTGCATAGGAGGACCTTTAGCCGTCGCTCTGCTCTTTTTGGAAGCACATACTCGTGCTTGTGGCGGCATCCACCTTGCGGGAGCGAGCAGGGGCGCGCCACAAGCACGAGTATGTGCTTCCAAAAAGAGCCGACTGCGCGCGCACACACCACTCCCGGGCCAACAAATACACGATTGCAGTGCCAGCAGTGTGTTTTGCTTTTACTGTGACAAGCACGCGTGTGCTTTAAAATAGCAGCATTAGTTATTCACTCGTGCATGGCTATCATTTACTCTGTGTTTTGCTTTTACTGTGACAAGCACGCGTGTGCTTCAAAATAGCAGCATTAGTTATTCACTCGTGCACGGCTATCATTTACTTTGTGTTTTGCTTTTACTGTGACAGTTTTCTCATCACTTCTTCCCTCGTGCTCTATCTTGCTTTCTTTTTTTATCATTCACTCTGTGTTTTGCTTTTACCTTTTCTCACTATTTGTCTTATATTTCTTTTCACTGCCTTATTAACTCTATTTTGCTCGCACTCTGTCTCTTGCTTTTTTTTTTTTATTTTATTCTCCCACAGGACAAGGCAACATTAGCTGATCCATTTTTCGCATCACTTTTACCATTGTGCACTCTCTCTTGTTTTCTCTTTTAGCATTCACTTTGTGCTTTGCTTTCACTTTTTCTCGCTATTTTTAAAAAAAATTTATTCCCCTCCTTATTCACTAAAAATTTATAAGATCCCAAAGGCGAGACCTATTGGCTTTGCCAATGCTTGTTTTTACACAAGAAACAGGAATATAAGATTTGTGTCCGCATTACAGATAATCAAAAAAGAGGCTCCTGGTTGCCAACTATATAGCAAAATAACTTTGTCAATTTTCAAAATCAAACAACATCATTGAACCTGAAATAAACAAAATCAGAAAAAATTATATAGGTGGCCGGGGGGCTGCACATTCATGAGCTAATACTTTGGGCTCTGCTTAGTGCAGTGTCATTGTCCCGTGTCAGGTTCCCTAAAATAGTTCGGGCATGTGCTTCTTAACTGGGGGCCCATAGACGGGGCGGCCTCTTGTCTTATCTGGGGGTAAACAGTATTGTTTGGGGTGCGAGTCGTTTCTGATATGTATGTTTTTTTAATGGGGGATGCCTAATTAATCAGTTATTAGTCTAGATCCTTGTTCGTGTGTCTAGGGGTCTCTCACTGGTTTGGGGCCTCCCCCTCTGTTCGCCCCCTGGGTGTAGCATCCTGTCCACTCTCTGGCTCAACATTGCTGTCGGTGGAGTCTTCTTCCCTGTCTATTTCCGGGTGGATCCATGCTACGAGGACTTCTGTCCATAGGTCTGCTATAGGTCTAATCCATACTCCCCTAGCCTCTTCTCTGACATTTCGTGACGTCTTCCCTCCAGTGTTGCAGTCTCGGGCCCCGGCTGCCTTCCATGTCATAGCTATTCGCCTCTTTGCTAATGCTAGCGCAAGTTCTTTAAACCGTGTGCCTACTTTTCGCAAGCCAGTCTTGGGAATAACCCCAGAATACATGCTTCTAGGGTACAGGCAAGGGGTTGTCCAAGGGCTTCCCTTAGGGCTTCAACAACACTTTCCCTGTAGGGTCTCAAAGTTGAGCAGTACCATACCATATGTGTGAAGTCGGCATCCGGGTGGTCACATCTAGGACATAGTCTAGGTTCACCTCCATATACTACCTGGAGCCTGTGTGGTGTCATGTGAGTCATGTGTACATAGTTGAATTATACATATTTTAGTGGAGGCCAAGATCCTCCTCCACTCAGGGTCTATTAATTCTTGTTCCAATATCTTTTCCCATTTTTCACACAGGGTCAACAATGGAGGGTGCACCATTGCCGCTAGGGCTTTGTATATCCATGTTATCAGGTGTCTAGTCGACCGAAGCGTAACCAATAGCAGTAGGACTTCATGCATTCCAGGTTCCTCTTTGTCCCCCACCCACAATTCTCTGAATGTCTGCATTAGTGCTTTATATGTAAGGAACTGCCCCGGTGGGAGGCCGTATTGTTCCACTAAGTCTTACAATGGTATCAGGGCACCCTGTTGATAGCAGTCGCCCACTGTACGAAGTCCACACCCACGTCCACTGCCTCATCTGTCCTGTAGTGAAGTGTACAGGAGGTTCACCGTGGGGTAGACCAACCAGCGGTAGTGCAGGTGCATATAAAAGTAATTTATATTTTCTTATGATTATTCATTGCTCTAGCTAGCTTGTGTGTCGTGTGCACCAATTAAGTTTGTACTCTTTTATTGTTTTATGCCTATTTATTAATTATGATTTTTATGTCTAACCTAGAGACGGCTTTAGCTGACTTGACAGCCTTAAGTTTTTTTTTAAAGTCATGATATGAAAATAGACATGTATTAATACATACCTGGGCTTTTGGTCAGCCTTTTTCATCAATTGGTTTGTTAAAGTGTCATCCACATTTTGCCTCTGCCCATCATAGCATACAGCAAGGGACAATGGGTCAACCCACATCATCCGTTGGTTGTCTTTTTGCCACGGCCAGACTGGGAACCGAAACCGGCCCTGGCAAACAGCTCCTTGGAAGCACCACTCTCGTCTCACCACTGCTGCTTTTGTTACATGCTATGCTGCAAAACCAGCCCCCTGTAACATAAACGGCCCCCCAGGGGTCAAAAACCAGCCCCCACCCTGGCGGCCCACTGGGGAAACGCCCGGTGCCCGCTACGGCCAGTCCGGCCCTGCTTTTTGTTCTTTTACATGTGCATAGCCTCTTGAAAAGGTGTTTACTTTAGTGTCCAGGCTGGTGTGCCTGGGTGCTGAGCCACTGTTTTAGTTTTATAATTTTTATATGTTTGCCAAACTTTGCATATTGCAGATGCCTGCAAAAAAATATTTAAAAACAACATTACATGCTTCTATGGTCAGACTGGTTGCTTTTCCCAGTGCTTGTTGTTATGGCGTGTTAGCCAGCTGTGTCTTTGGCTGAAATTTGATGTGACATGAAGCGTGGGGTGTTTGGAAGGGCATCATTGTTTCCTCTGGGCTCATCCCAAATCGAGGGCCGCCCCTGTTATAATGAATGTAGAAAATGAAGAAGGCCTACTCATGTCAATAAAAGCGCCAGCAGAACGACGTGTACAGATGTATGTGTTAAAGGAGAAATTCAGGCCTAAGCTGTCTTTGGTAGCAGAATAAACAAGCATTTGCAATGCAATAGGTCTCGCATTTACGTGAGTTTAAGCTATTGGCATTGTAAATGACAATGCCTTTTATTTATGTTTTAAAAACAAAAATAAAAGGCATTGTTATTTGCAATGTCAATAGCTCAAACTCGCATAAATGCGAGACCTATTGCATTGCAAATGCTTGTTAGATTAGTGAGTAGAAACGCTCCCTTCCGGCCAGCGCGGCAAATTAATTAAATAAACAAGCGCGGCCGCTAAAGTGAAAGCGGACCGCGGTGCAAATTAAAAAAAAAATAGTGCTTACCAACTTATGAAGGAGACCGTGTAACGCTTCAAGTAAAAGATCCAGTCCTCATGGGAGGTAACAAATGGCGATAGGGCGGTAACAAGGAGGGACTAACAAGCCTCATTACCAATCGGAAGCCAGCATTTACCAAGGACAATGACACCAGCCAATCAAAAATATGGGCGGAGAGAAGGTGAGGCTTCCACAGCATACTCAACTACTGCATGCCTCGCAGAGCGAGCAGTACATGCGCGCTGCCGCTAGGCTCGACCTAAAAACAAAACAACTTTCCTATGTACACGAGCTGTTGTCTATGCTTGACCACCAACAAACTTCTTAACACTGTTCTCTAGCCATCCATGTACCAAAGCATCATCAAAATTATTCTGCTGAGCGTGGTTGCCCTGACTTGCATCCCAATTATTAAATTCTTGCTCCCCTCAGCTACAGAGGATGGTAAATCTGGTCCAGTTGGATAAAATAAAAGCTGGTCCTATTCTAGCAGTCACCGCCCATCTCCTTCCTGCCCACTCGCTGAACTGGACCAATCACAATCCCCAGTCTCCCCTGTAGTTCATCCAATGGCAATATACTGCATTTTATTTTCAGTGCTGTTATCTAATGTTGTGTTTAGAACTATGAACTGGACAAACTCAGCACCTTTTTCCACCACAAAATCAAGAGCATCTACGACAACTTCGACGAAGACAACCTACACACTGAACCCTCACCAACCACCCCCGACACCCGGAAACCAGCGATTGACGACTGGACAGCCCTCACCACGGAAGACACACTGAAGACAATGAAGTCAATCCACTCCAGGGGCCCCCACGGACCCCTGCCCCCACCACATCTTCAACAGAGCCGCCGACACCATCGCACCCATGCTCCGCCACACCATCAACCGCTCCCTGGCGACCGCCTCGTTCCCCGACGACTGGAAACACGCCGAGGTCAACCCCTCCTAAAGAAACCCTCAGCGGACCCCACCGACCTCAAAAACTACAGACCCATCTCCCTGCTCCCGTTCCCAGCGAAAGTCATCGAGAAAGCCATCAACAGCCAACTCGCCACATTCATTGAAGAACACAACATCCTCGACTCCTCCCAATCCGGCTTCAGAAAAAACCACAGTACGGAAACCGCCCTCATCGCCGCAACAGACGACATCCGCACCCTACTGGACAAAGGAGAAACAGTAGCCCTCATCCTCCTCGACCTATCAGCGGCGTTCGACACAGTCTCCCACCGCACCCTAATACGCAGACTCTACGACGCAGGAATCCAGGACAAGGCCCTCGACTGGATCCGCTCCTTCCTCTCCGGCAGGACGCAGCGGGTCAGACTCCCCCTTTCCTCTCGGACCCCACACCCACCACCTGCGGAGTCCCCCAGGGCTCCTCCCTCAGCCCGACGCTCTTCAACGTCTACATGGCTCCACTCGCCCCCATCGTCAGAACCTACGGACTCAACATCGTGTCATACGCAGACGACACCCAGCTCATCCTCTCCCTATCCAACGAGCCCAACACCGCCAGACGCAACTTTCGAGAAGGCATGGAAGCCGCCGCCAAATGGATGAAAAACAGCTGCCTACAACTAAACACCAACAAAACAGAAGTACTCATCATGGCCCAAACCCCAATGCCTGGAGCGACACCTGGTGGCCCCCCGCCCTCGGAAACCCGCCAACCCCCACGGACCACGCACGCAACCTGGGAATCATCCTGGACTCCGAGCTCAAAATGGACCGCCAGATCAACTCTGTCTCGTCTTCCTGCTTCCACACCCTCCGCCTCCTTCGTAAGACCTTCAAATGGATCCCCTCGAACACCGAAAGACTGTCACTCACGCCCTGGTCACCAGCAGACTCGACTACGGCAACGCACTCTACGCCGGAATAAACAAAACCCTCACCCGCAAGCTACAGAACATCCAGAACGCCGCCGCAAGACTGGTCCTCAACCTGCCAAAACACTGCCACATCTCCCAGCACCTGCGCACACTCCACTGGCTCCCTGTCGAGGCGAGAATCACCTTCAAGATGCTCACCCACGCACACAAGGCCCTCCACGGCACCGGACCAGCATACCTGAACAGCCGACTCAAATTCCACGCACCCCAAAGGACCCTACGATCAGCCCAGCTCTCCTACGCCGTGGTCCCCCGCACCAGAAAGACCAGATCGGGAGGCCGCTCCTTTTCCTTCCTCGCGGCCAAAGCATGGAACGCCCTTCCGCTCCACCTCAGACAGACAACATCGCTCCCCATCTTCGCAAGAAACCTCAAAACCTGGCTTTTCGACAGACCCCCTCCTTGATGGATGGAACCTGCACCCCCCCCCCTAGCGCCTTGAGACCCTTACGGGTGAGTAGTCGCGCTTTAACAAACCCCTGATTGATTGATTGATTGATTTTATTACCATACTTGACTCATTTACATATGTCAATATCTGAAACCATCTTTTATAGAGTATTACAACTTTAGGCAGTTCTATCACGTTTGCTAAGCCATGACAAATTATAAATAAAATTATACCAGGCGTTCTATCTGCAGTCCCATTCCACAATACAAACGTTCTCAGTTGACACTCGGAGAGCATGGTTAGGAAGAGGACTGCTGGGTCCTAGCGCACTCTGCTGCCGTCGTTGTGAATATCTATTGTTTGATGTCTTTCGCTGGCAGGCCTTTTGAACCCCATTATTCACCCTTTACGGCCCACAGGCAGTTTCTAGGAATTATCCCTAAACGTGCACGATCTCCCACATGATTCACCTTCAAAGTTCAGCTCACGTGTATGTCAGTCTGTCCTCGCCCCTCCGTTCATCAGCCACGCCCACAAACCCTCATGAATGTAATCACCCATAACCGTGTTGTTCATATATGCTGTATATTACAGTGCTGATGGATAAACATCATGCCACAGAGCTTGCACAGTATACTCAATGCTTCTTCTACGAACAGTACCACTTTTATTACAACTTGGCATTAAAAACTACTACACACATCAATAGACAAACACATGCAAAACCAGCCAGCCCCACAGACAACGTAACGCTCCAAGCCCGAGACAACTGGAAGCACCGGAAACGAAGAAGGAAACCAAGAGTAAATGTAACATGTCCAGACTGACAGAATGTAAGTATTATTTGTGCAACAGTTTATTCCATGAAAAGAGCTCGACTGAGAGAAATAGTATTAAAATGTAGATAACATCTTCAAAGGCCAGTCGAAAATACTGAGATTTCGTGTTTTTGAAATAAGCTTGCTTGGCGACTGGCCCACAGAAGTTTGCACTGCAGGTTACCTGCTACTACGGAAGCTGTTAGGCTGTAAAATACATGGAACTCCCAGTTCTGGTGAAGATGGTATTCAAGCATGAGGGCAAACCACCACCACAGGCACAAACATTCTCCTTACAACCCCAGAACCACTGTTTCTGGAAAAATATGCATACAGTCAGCAGGGCAAAGCATTTTACGTTTAACTAGCCCCACTTGTCCGCGCGCAGATTAATGAACCAGGGTCCGCGTGCCTCTCTTGTGCAGGCAGGAAGCTTTGTCTCCAACAAGGCTTGTGCACAAATTTCCAACAAAAACTGAGGGGCTTATTTACAAGCCCCTTGCGTCGCCGGTGCGCCACTTTGAATAAGGGAAAAAGTGAAGTTTTGGTGGCGCAAGGGGCTTGTAAATAAGCACCTGAGTGTGACCATCCAAAAAGTTCATAGTTCACCCAAGAGTGCGGCTTAGCTCCTCGCTAGCGTGCCGAGGCTGTTCCGCGGATCGCCCCGGTTTGCCCTCACCGTACAGTAACAATGACATCGCGAAACACGGCCGATTATCTGTCTGAGCCCCGCCGCGAACAATGGCCATCTGTATTTTATCAATCACTTGTCCGGCTGCAGACGGGGTCGGTGTGACAAAGCTGGTCCAGCAACAAAAACCTCATCTGCCAGAAAGATACAACTTCAATAATTAGGGGATCGGGGCGGATAAGAACCGCCACGGGAGGGCTCCATTACAGGGTGCAATGTTATCGCTGGCTGTACTGCTCGGCGGATAAAAAAGGGTAAATCGCCATTTTTCACAATGTGACACAAGGAAAGGTAGGAAAAAATGACTGAGAGGCTGTTAAGGAGTGTGGCTTATGCAACAATGAATTAACACATACATAAAAAAAATGCTATGTTTCTGTCAGAGGGTGGTCGGAGGGCGGAAGTAGCAACGAACCTAACGCAACATTAAAAACAAGCTCTCGCCATTACGCAAAGGCAGCAGCTTCTTTATATTTGCATCGCGCTTTCACTTTAAGTGAAAGCGCGATGCAAAAATAAACACGCGGCCGTGAAAGCGCGATGCAAAAATAAACACGCGGCCGCCAAAGGTGACTGAAACAAGATGTCGCCATTACCCAAATAATAAAAAAGTGCTTTACCCAGTAATTAAAGGAGACCGTGTCAGGCCGCAAGGAAACGATCCAGTCCGGATGGGCGAGCCCAAAAGGAGACAGAGCGGTAACAAAGAAGCCTCGTTTTCAATGGGAAGCCAGCGTTTAGCATGAACGCTGATGCCAGCCAATAGGAATGATGGGCGGGGCTTCAAGTCCCCTTCTGAAATCTACCCAATTACTATAAGCCTCGCAGAGCGAGGAGCGCATGCGCGCTCCCGCGCTAGGTCTGCGTGACCTAAAAATGAGTACAGATGGCATCAGCCCCTGGGGGAGTTAAGTAGATAAGAGCTTTAGTAGAATAGAGGAATATAATTAGGCACAGTAGAAATGGAAGGTCACGCCCACATTGCAAGAATATGTAGCCGAGAAAATATGTAGATAAGACAGCACAGAGGCGCAGAATAGGTGGGAGGTTGGGCTTTGCAAAGCAGCAGATGTGTAGGGAGTGAAGCAATGCTAGGCTGCACGCAGGAGGTGTGGAACCATAACTAAAGATAACATGTGCACCTGAGTCGCATTTAATAAACACGTGACTAGCTGTTTGTGCAGAAGTATAAGCTTTTGATAATAATGTTGTGCTTTAGCAGATGCTCATTTAATATTTAAATGTATGACATATTCATGGTTACAAGAATATAAAAGAAACTGTCCATCGTATTGTAAGTCGAAGCTCAGATTCCAGTTTCACAGACCTGAATGACCTTCCGCACCCGTGCTTCCTTTTGAAATAAACTCTGCACTATATTGCCAACAGAAGTCATGTCGTCTTTTTCCTATCATCGGGCAACACCCCCAAAACCTTTGCCATGGTGTTACTCCTCACTTCTGATGCCTACAAATCACCGCACCAACATGGAGTGCCTAACGGTGTTGTCTTAGGATCAAGCTGTACACCAATCCAATTAGAGGAAAATCACTTTATATACCAGTACTGGTATGGGCAAACCAAAACAAATTTCCAGTATTCAAGAGGTTTGTTGGGTGCTCGTCTAAAGAGCTGAGATGCCGTCTGTCATATCCATACAGAACAATGGAGATGAGGAAGCACGGACAACGGAACACTTAAAGTTGAACTGACCAATTGAAACTGAGGAACGATGTGCTGCTGATAGGGTGCATTCTCTGAGGGAGCAGTGAGTCCGGTTATGAGCCCACTCTCCCTGAATGCAGCACAACTGCCAAGGGCCCGCTACCCGACCCCAGTTCATTATCACCCCAGGACAATATATGACCAATGCAGCAGAGATTGTAGAGCGGGACCTTTAGAACCTGGAAAAACAAGCCACATGTGAAATGGTGCCGCTACCTCTTAAGTCTACTTGCTGGTAAGCAGAAGTGTCCCAGGTATGTCAGGGAAAGACAAATCCTTACCAGATTTTCAGTTTAATCACTAAATATTCAAATTAGTGCTATTTAAATGAATTTTTATGATGATAGGCTGAAAACCTGGTGTAGATCCTGCTCTCTTCAACCTTCTTTGTCTAGCCTTGCAGTAGAGATGCAGCACTGTTTCCCCCGTCCGTTGTCTTTTTTTCTGTTCACAGGCCCGGCAGGAGACCTTGGTATTGCAGCAAGGCTCATGGGTCTAGATGGATCTGCCGCTGGCGTTTTGTGCACTGGCAGGCCCAATCTCCCGCCTGGCATCCTAAGGGGAAGAAAGAATTCTGACTGCCAACAGCACCTTCACTACCTGCTAAGCAGTTGGTGCATGGGGTGGAGGTGGAAAGAGTGGGCCTGCCTCAATGTGTGCATCAGTGGTTGAGTGCGTCGGTGTTTCTGTGGTGTGTGTATTGTGTGTGTGTGTGCATGTCCCTGGACGTGTCTCTGTGTGAGTATTACTGTGTGTGTCTGTGTTGGTGTATAACTGTGTTTTACTCACTAAGACCATATAGAAACCAGCCTAACAGAGTGTGCCTCATAAAATGGGGAAAAGTTGATATTGGCAGGAAAAGGATGCTTTACATAGTGGAGATATGTGGAAACGGGCATCATGGCAGTACCTAACCTCATTCATAGTTCTGTTTGTTGAGCTGTGGGCCTGTAAAATGAGTAGGTAGAGCACCATCCGCAACCTAGACAAGCCTTGACATGCTAAAGCAGGGTACTGGTACTAGGAAAAACTCCTGGCACCTGGACCTGCCTGGTCTATTTGAGCTCTGTCGATCCAAGTATATATTGGAAGTAGCCTGCAATATTATGGCAGACAATGGCATAAAACAGCTGCAATGCACGGGACATTAGATACACTATTAACTTGTGCAGGAAGAATGCTGAGCATGACATCTTTGACACCCTCCTCAAAACAGGTGCAGGGTGTCGTTGTATAGTATTTACAACTGGAATCGTTCCGGAGGGACACATTATGCTACATTGTGCTACCTACAGATGAGAATGGAAGTCGGTGCAGGTGTAACACACTGGAAGGTGCAAATGAAAATGAAAAAGCGAAAACGGCCAGCAGCAATTTGCTGTTTGGTCCTCCCAAAAGCTAACTAACTAAATTAAAAATAAATATGGGAGCAGGGGGCAATAGAGGAGTGGTTCTGGATAGCGGGTGGCAGGGTAGTAAGGGAAAAGAAGGGCACAAGCTATGTTATGTTAATAAATTTGTAAAGCGCATGGCTGCCCCAGCCAAGGGGCGTCCCAGAGCTAGTTCCAGAAGAAACTTCGGTTTAAGAAAAGAGGAGGGAGGCCGAGGGTTAGGCTGGAAATAGCCAGGTTTTCACGGCCCTTGTAAATGACCAGTGATTCTGGATGCTCCTGATGGACACCGGGCGAGAGTTCCAGAGGGCCGGGGCTTTAGCGCGATACGAGCGCCCTCCAGCTCTTGCTCTTCTGACACGCAGGACACATGCCAGATAAAGGGTAGCTGAGCACAGCTCGCGTCGGGGGACGTATGGATGGAGCAAGTTGGATAAGATAGGTGGGGCCTGGGAGGTGAAGATTCTATGTGCAGTGCATAGTGCCTTGAAATTAATTCTCTTATCCACCGGGAGCCAATGCAACCTGTGGATAAACCTGGAAATCGAGCAGGACTTAGGGAGTGCAAATAGTATTCGCACTGCGGCATTTTGGGCCATCTGAAGTCTTCTAATCTTAGTCTTATTAGCGCCCAGATACATAGTGTTGCAATAGTCCAACCTGGAGAGTATAGTGGACTGGATAATAACCTGGCATGTCTGCGAATCAAAAAACCCAAGCATGGGTTTGAGCCCTCATAGAAGTCCAAAACAGACACCCACCACTGGGAGGGAGCAACAAGATGGGAGAGGGGAGACACACATAAGGAAGAGAACAACCATGGGGGCAAAGCCAGAAGCATATGGGTGAAGGCAATACAGAGCATGGGGGAGGAGAGAAGCACACAGGTGAGAGGGATTAACGTAGATTGCAGGGTGGAGAGAAGCACACAAAGGATACAACTGGAAAACGCATGCACTCTCATGGAGTGCTTAAGCAAAAAGAAAAAATATTTCCCTAAAAATGAGCCGCGGGAAGACACAAGTAAAGGAGCAGCACTCCAGGGGAGGTACAAACGCAAGATGGAGAATCAAGTCATCAAACAAGAAGCAAGCAAATGAGAGTGACAATAAAGCGAACCAATGGACAAGCTTTAAGCCCAATGTGAGAGGAACAAAAGAATCCCCAGACATTATTAACTGCAGCAACCCAAGTAATGCAATAAGAAGAAGGTACCCCCTAATTACTTTTAGGTCCAAGAGGAGGGGGAAACAACAAACATTAAAGAAGAACCTCTCAACTGACCTATATTTCTTTATGATCTGGCCTCTTAAGGCTCATTAACAGCAACCGTCCCAATATCAGTGACATACAACAACTTTAATTCAAAAATATATTTTTTATTTATTTATTGTTAATTTTTTCATATAAAAATATTTTTTTCTTTTCCAAGAACTCCAACATATTAGTATACAAAGCTACTGCATTGTTTTCAACATATAATATCTGCATATGGACAGTCAAAAGGATTTCTTAAACAGTAGATTAGATTAACATTACTTCCAATTATGCCAATGACTTCGTCTGTAACTGTGTTGGAGGCAAAGTGATTAACATGTTCAACTCTAAAATCAAATAGAATAATTAAATACACAGATAACCCCACACTCAACCATAAACACTTCACTCTCACCTATAATACTATCTCATTCTCTCTAGCACTCATACACACAAGAGAAACAATCTCAGCGGAGATCCTAAGCATCTTTGCAGAGACAAATTAATTCTTCTTTGTGATACATGTATCACCCATCAGATTCCTCTAGTGTGTATGTCTCTGAGAGGACTCTCCACACGAATAATTATGGTCGATTCTATTTAATTACGAGAGTGAAATTTCCTCACTGGCTGCATAGGAGAAGATAGCCAAACTAGTCTGATCAGCGCTTGAAATGCAAGCTTAGCTACGAAAAAAAGACTAGTGAACCACGCAGATGTGGACTCAGCTATCTCTAAATAGGCGATATCAGCACTAGGCCGAGCCCATGGAATCACTTGGTAAACCAAAAGGAAAGGGAACCTCCTCCATGTAGGCCAATTAATCTATAATGTCCTATAGTGTGAGATCACTGCCTATTGAACTAACATACCATGGGTAATATGCAAATATATCAAAGAGTATACTATATCCCATTATAGACAGTGCCTAGCAACATAAAATAAGTTCCTGTTAGAGTCTTGTGTACTGGTTAGAGTAACATGGATTATCACTCTCATCCATCTTGGACTCCTACAAATGGTTGCAAAGGGACCTATGTTTATGCAGATGGAAGGCCAGAAAAATAGGACTTCAAGTTATTATCCAGACAATCTCCTCGTTCAGTCCTTTGCGGACTGTGTCGAGGGTGAAGATCCAGTAATTTTCTCTTTCTTTTCTGGTCTTCTCAATGTCATAGCCAGGTTTATGTCTGACACGCTCCAGAATGAGCCATTTCAGCTCATTCTCTCTATGGTTACAGTCTAGGCAGTGTCTAACCATAGGTGCCTGTATCTTATGTGTCCTTATGGCTGACTTATGTTCTGAGAAACGTGTGCGGAATTCCCTGCCTGTCTCTCCTATATATCCTAGGCCACAAGGGCACAGAATAAGGTAGACTACATTACTACTTCTGCAGTTTGTAAAGTTTCTCAATTTTCGTGATCTATTTCCATAGGACCATAGTTGCGTGGTAATGGCCATATCAGAAGCATGGCAATGTCCACACCTGTGATTGCCAAGGACTGGAGGTAGACTATCTATTGTCTTTTGTCTATTAACCTCCTTGATTTGGGGTCTGCTATGTACAAGCTTGTCCCTGCGATTAGGGTTCCTTCTGTATGCCACAATTGGTTTCTGGAGTTGACTCTCATCTTCGTTGACATTGAGAATCCTCCAATTTTTATCCAAAATCAGTTTGATCTTATAATTCAGATTAGAGTGGTTGACTACCCATACCAATGTGTCCAATGGCTGTTTTGCTTTACCAGAAATGAGGGCGTCCCTGTTGTAGTACTTGGCACGTTTCAGAGATTGTCGCACAAGGCGTTTCGGATACCCCCGGAGGAGGAGTCGTTTCTGAAGTTGTTCTGCGTGCTCCATAAATTCTCTGATGTTGGTACAGTTGCGCCTAATCCTGAGGAATTCTCCAAAGGGGATAGAGTCCTTTTGGCATGGAGGATGAAAGCTACTGTGCTCTAAAATGGTGTTCTTAGCTGAAGGTTTTCTGTACAGGCTTACTTCAATGTTTCCTTCCTTGCCCATGATCCATATATCTAAAAACTCTACCTTCTCAGCTGAATATTTAGCTGTGAACTTAAGATTCCTGTCACTTAGGTTGAGCCATTCAATTAAGTTTAATAGATCTGACTCATCCCCAGACCATATGAAGAAAATATCATCTATGAATCTGTGCCAGCTATCTATGTTTTCATAGTATGGGGCTATCTCGTTGAAAATATGTTTGTGTTCATATTCACCCATAAAGATGTTTGCTACACTGGGGGCACAAGATGCCCCCATGCTGGTCCCCTTAACTTATGGTATAAATTGTCCTTAAATTCAAAATAATTATGGTAAAGGACAATATCTAGACATTCCAAAATGAACCTATCCGGTCTCACCCCAGGAACTCTGGCCAAAAGGGCTGCCACTGACTCCATGGCCAGGTCCTGGGGGATGTTGGTATACAAAGACTCTATGTCTAGAGTAACCAGCAGCTGTGTTTCTTGGTTAAAGGGTTTATTCTCTATGTAGCTATCATATGCCCCGTGTCTTTAATATATGATGCATATTGTGTGGTAAGAGGACAAAGAAAAGTATCCACATACTTTGAAAGTGGTTCCGTGCACAAATTTATAGATGAAACAATAGGTCTTAAGGGTGGATTAACTATATTTTTGTGCGTTTTTGGGACTCCAAGTAATGCCCAGATGTCAACTAGAGTCCACTGTGCTATAAGGCTCAAGCGGCACCTAACTGATGAGGCATAAGTATGTCAAAACCAGTATGGGTCTGCTCGTGCTTCCATCTGGTGGGGACCTGGCCTGGCCGTTCGGGACGGACTCTTCCCACAGCAGTAGAACAAAAGACTGATTGGCATTTGGCTGGTCTCTGTTAGAGTAGTAGAGTGGATGGGAAAAAAACTGGAATACCGCCCAAAGTGAACACCAGTGACTGAGATTAATCCAATCGTTCTTTCCATCACCTTGTTGATTGTTGCCCTGGGTGGAACAATCACAATTTTTTGTGCTTTATTGGCCATCTTGATGGTTAAAAATGTTTTGCATTCTGCTAGTCAGATTGGCGGAAACATCCCGCTACAGTGTCCTGCATCAAGGCAAACCGGAGTCTAACTACTATTAGTGCAGCAGTTGCAGTGGCACCGGAGTCCACAAGTGTGGGTTCCTATTGCTCTGCAAATATAAACATTCAGCTGAGGAAGGTGAGCCCATTTTCTTTGTTTGCTGTAGGGCTTATAGCATAGACGTCATTTAGGGATCGCCAGGGGGTCGCTGCTGCGACCCCTGGCATGCCCCTTGTGACCCCTGGCAGTGCCTTTGTGACCCCTGGCACTGCCTTTGTGACTGCCAGCATCAGCAATGGCAAAATCAGTGGCAGAACACAAGCAGCTTATGGACGTCAGTGGGGGCTTCACTCACCTCGTTCTTTTGCCTATTTTTTATTCTACTAATAGTGAATAATATTACATTATTCGCTATTAGTTCAATGAAAAATGGAGTACACATAGGTGGTATATGACTTTCCCTGGCAGTTGAGGTAAGTAAAAAAAAAGCTTTTAAATGTATGTATACTGTGTGCGTGCTTGCAGTTTTTAGTGTGTTTATGTAAGAGTGTGTGTATGTGTGGTGTGTGCATGTGTAGGCAGAGTGTGTGTGTGAGTGTGTGTGTATGTATAAGCATATGTATGTGTGAATAAAAGTGAAGTCACTTCCGCTACCCCAGCCTTTTGGAGAAATGACGTTTATGGCTTCTAGCAGCCACGGTAGTCACAGAGATCAAACTTCAGAACTGGCACAGAGTCAGGTCTTACCTCGAGTGAGTGGCATTAGCTGGCTATCGCTCAACCCCAATTACGACTGCTTCACATTTTCACCTTATGATTTGTGAGGAGTGTTTCATACTCAGCTTCTAAATCTTAGGTTTTTCAACTGGAAATCTGTATATACATTTTCATGTTGATACCTTTACACTAAGGCGAAAATCCTAGCTGCAGTGATCTCTCACTGTATGTAAGAATTCAGTGAGATGAAATATCTATATTTTGACCTTTGAGCAAGAACACACAAAGTTATTCTTTCACTTCCTCCTTTGGCAATGAGTTAAACCAGACGGAGGAATAAAACCACAGACGCTCCAAAGACCGCTTTATCTTTATCAAGATTGTAAACGTATTCTTTGTAGCTGCAAAATAAAAACTTGCAAGGGAACCATGGCAATGTCCCTTTAATCTGAGGATAGGGAAATATGTGAATAAATCCCACATCTAGAAATAGTCCTGAGATGCAGTCCCCAGGGTTTTCCCTCCTTTGGACCTCTGCGTTTTGGTTCACCCTTAAGCCGGGGGGGGGTTGACTACACACTGCTTTCCCAAGTCACTTCCTTCTTTTGTCACACGTTGATCCTGAATGTCCCCAGGGTTACCCTGGGGTTCTAAATCTTTGCTCCTATGGAATTCTAGTGGGGCGCCCTAATTCATGAAGGACCGGATTCACAAAGCAGCTTTTGTGCATTGAAATACAATTGTATCTGAGCAACAGTAGGGTGCAATGGGAGTAACACTGTGCCTACAAACTAACACTGTGCCTTAGAGTGGCACTTTTCAAGATGAGGGACGCCGTGGAAGAGTGACAATGGCTTTAGAGTGGCACTCTCCAGGAGGAGTGACAATGTGGATGAATAACACAATGCCTTAGATTGGCATTTTCCACAAAGAGTGACACTGTGCTTTAGAGTGGCATTCTTCATGGTGAGTGACACATGAGAGAGGGACACTGGCCTTTAGAGTGGCATCTTGTTCAAGAGTGGTGCCACGGAGGAATGGCACTGGGCCTTAGAGTGTCATGCTTCAGTAAGAGCGACACTCTGGAGAAGTGTGTCTTTTGCTTTCTCACTCTGGAGGAGTGACACTGGGTCTTACAGTGGAATTCTCATGAGGAGTGACACCACCATGGATAAATAACACTATGCCTTAGAGTAGCTCTGTCAAGGATGAGTGGCGCTGTGCTTTAGAGGGGCACTCACCAGGAGGATTGACAATGTGGATGAATAACACTGTGCCTTACAGTGGACTTTTCCAGGAGAAGTGACAGTGTGGGGGAATACCACTATGCCCTAGAGTGGCACTCTTCAAGATGAGTGACCCGTGGAGGAGTGACTCTGGGTCTTTGAGTGGCACTCTCCAGAATGAGCAACGCCATGGAGGACTGACACTGAGCCTTAGAGTGGAATTCTTTGGATTTATAACACTATGCCTTAGACTAGAGTGACAATCTCCTGGAGTAGTGACACTTGGGAGGAGTAACACTGTGCCATAGAGGGACACTCCGCAATCGGAGTGACACTTTACCTGATGGTGACATGGTCCTCTAGGAGCTGCTTGGTGCCTTGTATGACACAATGTCTGAGTAGTGACACTGTCTCCATTTCCTCATTACCCTACACACTGCATTGAAGGAAAGAAAGAATGGGGAAAGATTACTCAAAGAAAAGCCGAAAAGTTGCTAGGAGTAATAATTAACACATCGACTCCAAAATTCTGGTTCATAATGGGAAGCCGCACCTTGAATGTAGTTAAAACATACGGTTTCAAATTGGACTTTTCTTCATGTCAAAATCCAAAGTTAAGTGAGTTGGCAACTCTTGGGTTTATCAGCTGAGATTGCTTTGAAAGGATTTGCTCTTTCTTCCATCGTTCAATAAAATCCCTATAAGTATGGTTACTGAAACTTCCACACAGCAAAGTGCTAATTCTCTTTACAAGGAGATACCACCGTCTTTAGAGTCATACGCTGGGCCCCAGCTGCTTCTCATAATCAGTCACCCAAACATTCAATTATTATTCTAATAATTCTTGTCGGCATTGTAGGCACGAAAGAAAACTATTATATAAAATAAATGCACGAATTGAAACTAAATTTGCTGGTACAGTAAATCTTTTATTGATTTCCAGTATTGGCACTGTAAAAGAAAACAGACACTCGGGACAGCGCATAGAAGTCTAACACATTTATAATGAAACCATGGCCAGCAAGCATAAAATAAGCAAAGGCAAAGAGTCAGATAAATGGAACACAGCTTCCCCCTTCATAAGTTGGAGCATGCAGTGCAAAATATATTCATTTTGGTGTTAGATTTAGAAACTTTTTTTCAATGCAGGTGAATGAATGCAAGAACACTTGATGGACAGAGACATACAGATAAACGCCATTGAGCAGGTGCCAAGCTTTTGTCGTGGAAGAAATGCAAGAAGAACCTGAGAATCTGATATGGTTTTCACAAATAACAGGCTCACTTTGTTAATTTCTGCAACCCTCACCTTGTTGTTTCATCTTCAGAACAAGGCTATGCAGGGTGAGCTAAAATGTGCAATGTACAACACGGGACAGCAAAACATAGTGCATTTAAAATATGTGGTAGAGATCAAGAATACTAACACTTTAGAAAACTTTAAGCAGGAGTGCAAACGAATTTGCAATTGATTAATATAAAAAGTGTGACAGAACGTATTAAATTATATATATGAATTTACGTCCTCACGCATATTTCCTGCCCATCTCGAATTCAGGGCCTCAGAGGCAATCCTATTGGAGGGCAGCCATTATAATGCCCTCCTGTCAAAACTAAACACAATTCAGAAAAACAAGCATTAGCAAAGCCAGTAGGCCTGGCTTTGGTAAGCTGGTGCAATAGCTATTTTTATAATGTTTTTTTATGCTAAAAATATGCCACAGATTTAATAAAGGAAACCAAGAATATATACTGTCCCTTAAACTCGGCCATCATAAGTTTACAATACAAATTTCAAATGTAAAATCATTCACCAATGCGACTTTTTAACTAGTGATGTTTTTAAACCCAAGCCTTTCAGTAGTGCTATTTTTTATATATATGAAGGACAAAAGAATACATTTCTGCTTAACACAGCCGTCTAATTGCAGGAATATACAATATTACAATGTAACCTAAACACTTCATATCATAAACTTTGTAAAGCAGTGCAGTCAAAATA
This sequence comes from Calotriton arnoldi, assembly GCA_963921515.1. Classification (NCBI taxonomy): domain Eukaryota; kingdom Metazoa; phylum Chordata; class Amphibia; order Caudata; family Salamandridae; genus Calotriton; species Calotriton arnoldi. The sequence goes on from CAWUFW010008145.1 coordinate 784,190, forward strand.
TGTAACTGGTATTTAAAGTTAATTTAAAAATATGGAAAATAAAAAAGCTCCCTTTCAGTTTGCCCCAGCTTTGCTGCTGAAAGGAAAGGAACGGTTTTAGGCAGATGTGAATAATGTGCACAAGCTTTGTACAGTCACTTCAATTTAAGAAAAACAAGGGGTAAATTGGGGGGAACCATTGGCCCATGCTGCATGCAGTGGTTGGTGGAATCAACATGTGAATGACAGTTTAACAGACCAATCGATGAAGCCTGCTGAAGAAAAGCCCCTCTGTGTATGTATAATTATGCAACTTAATTTAACAAGTTCAAAAAAACTCCAATTTGCAAATGTGGACCACTTTTGAGCGATCTGATTCGCTTATGGGGTGGGGGCACTTTTATTTTGGTACCCGGGCCAATTTAATGTTCGCGTGTCTCTGAGTGGTGCAGAATAGAAACTCACCCCCAAGCCGTATTTCATTTACCCGCTCTTTCCACACACGCTCATCACGTGCATGGCCCTGTGAGCTTCATAGTGAGATTAAAAAAAAATAAAAAAACACTAATTCCACATTTCTAAAAGATGACTCATAAATGAAAACAGTCCCTCGTTATCTCTCGCTGCTAAATCTAATCTGCTGGGTGGGCCCCTGGGGTCCCAGGCAGCAGCCTCACCATGTTTCATTTTTTGGAGCACAAAACAGCAACTTTTCAAAACTAAGGGGTTTTCTTGGCTGTTCGAAACCACTATAACGTAAAACTTCAACAATCAATTGTTTTTGTACTTCGAGATACATGGATCATAAAACCGCTATGATCAGGGTACTTTAAATGTAAGAGCTGTTTAATTCGCAGCCAAAAATCATGAGTCTTTGGGGGACAAGGAAGTGAAAAATAGGAAAGGAACAACCCCCGAAATATGTTTCCTTGAGAGGAGAGAGAATTTCTTGGTAATCAACACCTATTTAATTTAGTTTAACATTTTTATTGCTCAATGTCAAAAAATGGTGCTCCTAATATATGCAGATGGAGTGTACATATACGGTATATGCAGGGGCGGCTCCGTAATGGGGGAGGGGCATCGTCCCACTGCGCAGAGCCAGACAATGATACATAAAATGATAATAAAACTATGATATTATCATTTTATTTATCACTGTCTGAGTCGCTCGCCAAGCCGATGTCGAGGGAAGCCAATGGAGTAGGGAGGGGCGGGGCCGGACCATGGCAGGGAGCAGGAGTGGTGGGCACTTATAAGTGCATAAGTCAGTTTGGCTGGCCGTCTCAGGCCGGCCAAACAGACATTCGCACTTAGGTTTTTCCAAACCAGCTGTGTTGCACAGTCGGGTTTGAGAAACTCCACAGGCTCCCAAGCACTGTCTGAGTGTCAAAACATGCCGCTCAGACCTATCCGGGTGCTGCTCTCATGCTAGATATAGAATGAGAGCAGCGTCTGGATTGGGTGGGGAGCCTGTGCTTTGAGTCACATCTGCTTCCAGGACGAGAGGAGCGACGAGGCGGCTGGCAGTGGGAGCGGAGCGGCAGGTAGGTGATTTTATTTTTATTCAACCCCCCTGCCCTACCACTTTACATTGTTGGCAGCCGCCCCTGTATAGGTCACTGTAAGGTGTACAAATGATAAGGGGCGTGCAGCAGAAAAGTTTGCCCAAGAAATCCAACATAGGACTAGACAAATACTAAGGTAGGGAAGGGGTTAATCTTGCTGTTTTTATATACTGCTTCCGCACACAAAAAAAATTCTCTTTTTTTCAGGATTTATTTATTGGCATTTGTCAATGTAATACAGACAGTGCATGAATAAAGGAAACACAGGGCCAGAAATCTAGCCAATTGTACACCAAAGAGAAACACTCTCCCAACTCACCCCAAACTTCCCTCCCCCCAAACAATGACCAGACAGTTGTCACCATACCATGCACAGATATACCTTACCCAGGTATCTAACTACACCACCCTCTGCCTCCATTGATATTCAAAATACAGGTTTCTGCGCAAATTCTTTGTGTCATTTTTTTCTGTGAAGAACCAGCTTATTGATAACCAAAAGACACGAGTATAGCGAGCCAATCAGAAAACTCGGGAGCATCCTTTACTAATGTGGTAACTTCATGTGTTGTGGGTCCTATTCCATATCCATAAGTCGCTTCTGAGATCTAAAGCGATTTCCATAAGGTCACATAGATGGCTCTTTCACCATAGGATTAATCCTTCATTGGACGTAGAGACAGTGTGAGTAAAGAAGCTGCAGAGATATCTGGGTGGCTGGTGGTGCTGGAACAGTCTTCTATGAGGGTGATTTACGCACTGCTTTACGCACAAGGCAAAGAGTTTGAAAGCTGGAGGGGTAGTGATAGAGAGCAATGCAGACCTTCCAGGACAAGGTTAAGTCTACATTATGGTATGCTATAGATTGTGAGATGTAAAGCCAAAACTTCAATTTTTTTCGAAAGTGGGTTTATGTGGTTGGGGAGGAGGTGTCCAAGTAACTTACTTCACAACCTTACGACAGTGACAGAAAAAGATTTCTATCCAGACCACGCCTTATTCATAGTGTGACTTTGCAATAGAGATGCATTTAAGGATCTTATTTATTTTTTATTTATTTGTTTGATATTTCTGTATAGCACATACATGGCCCATGAGGGTCACACCTCTTTAGACAAAAGGGCATTACATAAACCGAGAGTCATGTAAAACATAAACAAAGCAATGCAAGAGGCACTGCAAACTTAAAACATTGAAGAGCCAGCAATAAAAAATATTACTGTGAATAGCTGAAGACTGCACTGATGATGCGAGTACTTCCACACCCGGGGCCCAGACAAAATGGTAATTTGGATCCAAGAAAGTCCTCTCGTTGTAAGTTGCTTAAGTGAGCAGAGATTTGCCAGGTTTTAAATCTTCTAGTGTTTAATTTGTACAGGAATGAGTGTCTGGGCCCAAAGCCCTGCTGAGAAGCAGGCAGCGGTGTAATTAAAACAGGGTTGGTAATCTTAAATACACCTGGTGCCTCTTTAATCCAATACCAGACACTTCCTACTCTTTTCCTTGTTCTTGCAAGTTCCTGCTTTCTCCCTTTGTGACAGTTTTGCCATTTTTCACTTCCTCCGTTTCTTTGATCTGTGTGTTTTTTCCCTCTTTTGCCCTTGCTAAATAGCTGACAAGGAAAAATAAGCGCTGGTCCCCAAAAATAAGTGGCGGTGGCCCCCCACCGGCAACCACTGGCTCAAATTAAGCACTGGTCATATATATTAGTTCCAAGCAGACCCAGTCCATGCTCGGACAGTGCTTTAGCCATAAAGATACCCAGTGTTCTCGCTGCTGCTGGTGAATAAAATGAGGACGCAGGGAGGCCCTTTTGTGTTCACAGCTCAGTCCCAGGCTAAATACAGCTGTGACTAGCCTCTGAACCCAAACACCTTCACTCCCCTGCCCCTCAGTTTACCTGAATTACCCACAGATTAGTTCGGTCATATTGATGCCAAGTTGTTTGTTGGGGAGGGCTGGTGTTCACTGCCTAATTTGTTAAACCACAAGAGCCATGGCTCTTCTTAAATGTAAATGTAAATCCGTATTTGTAAAGCGCGAACTACTCACCCTTACGGGTCTCAAGGCGCTGGGGGCCGTCGTGGAAATTAAGTGAGCTATTGCCCAGAGTCACATGGTGCTGAGCTGAGCTGCCGCCGGAGCCGGGGATCGAACTGTGAGCCCTGTGCTCCGAAGTCAGCTGCCCTGGCCGCTGCACCACACGACCCCACTGAAGCCTGTACCACATATTGCCTCTGCCAGCGATGCCCATAATGTTACAAACACAACTACTAACCAACACACTCCTACAGGTGTAATAATTCAGTCTATGACATGCCTCCAAAGCTATAAGAGTGGTGTGGAATAATCTGAATTGTCATTTTTAATGTACTTTGAATTAATAAATACTGTTGTACTCATTTCAAAATTAGACAGTGCATTGGAAACCACTGGCTCAAATTAAGCACTGGTTGTGTTGTTGCTGTGTGGTGGCAGGGTTGAGAGGGAGATTGGAGGGCAACGAAGGGGACTGTTGAAGGGTTGAAGCAGTGCAGGCACTATGTTATAAAGTATTGGAACTATTTTACACTGAAGTTAGCTCTACCCCACATAACCACTATACTCAAATATAAATGTACAGCATATCCCTGTGTATAAAACCATTTATTTGGATTATATGTATGTATCTAGATATAGGAATTCCTTTATATAAATGTGTATAATAATTTTGTTTATAAATATATAGATATTAGTTAGGTCTGCTTACCAAATATACATATTACCTATGGCTATATTATTCTATGTTTAACTTGTATATAGGTCACTGCATAAATAAGTACATTTTTATCATAAATATTTATCTATAATTGCTTCACTATTGAATTATTAAAAAAATATTTTTTTTAAACAAATAAATTAGATTGATGTACAGCAACAGTTGAAAGTCTAAGTTTTTATTATATACAAATTAAAGCTAGATATATTCCTTATAAATATATACCTTTCATGTACTTATGTATCTTTATATTTATTACTTTACTCCCAATTCAGCATCTCCAATGCACTACCCTATTTCTCTCCCTATACCTCTCGCAATATATCCTCTCCCTCCACACTGACTCATTTCAAATCCCATTCTACTACTATGATCTCCAAAATAACCCTTTCTAGACTCTTCCCTCCTCTACCCCTCCTTGCATCATCTCGTACCTCTTTTACTATTCAGATCTCCCAAACAAGCCTTTCTAAACCCTGCCCTCATGTATCCCTCATAGACTCATCTGATACCTCATCTCTGTCCCTAATCCACTTCTAGAGACTCTTCCCACCTCCATCTTTCCTTTACTCATCCCAGACTGCCTCCTACTGCTATGATCTCCAAATCAACACTTTCTAGACCCTTCCCTCTTCTATCCCTCCATTATCCTTTTTAATCCAACTAACAGACTCGCATGTCCACCGCTCAAATTAATTTCATATTTCCCTATACTAATTCACCACTAATCCTTTTTGGGTTCCGGAGTAGGGTGCTACCCACCGAAAAGAGCTTTGATGCCTCGTCAGGGGTATTAAGTGCTAAATAAATGCAATTACAATTCCAGTCACTGGAGCCAAGTAAGAGGGACGCTGATGTTTACATAACCTTAATACAGACTTCTCTGTGCACCCATCTGACAATTGGCTGCCTGGGCCCAGCATACCCATGGCAAAAGGTGGGCCTGGTTTTCAGGCAGGTGACCTTGCAGAGTGCTGACAAGTTAAGAGTGATGTAAGTGAATAGAGCGAGAGAGTTACATATGTTGTGCACATCCATCATTATAGTGAGCACCGGGTGCATAGGGCCAATGCCAGAAAACATAGCTAGTCTAAATAAGGCATTCAGCAGTTTGTTTCCAGATAAGTCAGGTGTCTGGGGGTGGGGGGAGTGCCTTAAAGAGTGATTGAGTTGAGAATGTTTTAGATCTTTTTTTAAAGTAGACAAGTAGCTAGTGGATCGAACAGCAGGGGGGATGGAATTCCAGATTTTGGGGGCACATCTGGAGAAAAGATGGGTAGATATAGGTTTTTTGGTGAAAACTGTTTCTAGAAGTAAGCAGTGGGAGTTGGAGCTGCGTAGATGGAGCAGGCTTCCAGAGATTGTCAGTTTCGTTGCCAGACAGTGCGAGTGATCTGAGAGAATCAGTGTATAACCTATGCTAGCAATAATGTGAACTCTTCTCTGGACTTAGCATTTCCTCCACAAATGAGCAAGTTTTCCATTTCGCTGCCCCATAAGCCACTATCTTAAACAGGTTCCTCCTACCAAGTGTGACAATGTACAAATCTATCACCAGATGTGGCCCTGAGGCTTCGAGGGCCAGAACTGTGTTTTTTAATGCCTGAAGCACCAATAAATGTGTTTTTTCCTTAGGGCATGGTGGGATTTGTCTGTTGTTGGCTAGCAATGGCACTTTTAAAGTGGTACTGTCTAAAGAGTATTACTGTTCTAAGATTTCTCTTCGATCAAACCATTCCCTCAAACAATTGGGCCTCACCAGTGGAAATTTGCATATCTACACCTTCTACATGTTACTTAATCATGGGATGAAATATCTCAACAAGGAGTTACTGAGCTGGGATGGTGTTTATTTGAGCATGCGTCACGTTTATTTTCTAATCCTTAGTGATGAGTGCGTTTTCTACCCACATCTGTTCCCTATTGCCTTTTCTAACCATAACATTAAATCTGTTTGGTATGATAGACTGCTATGGAATGTGTGTGAAATGTTGCAACCCTGGGCGTGAAACATTCCTTGGTGGTGCAGAAATTACCTCAGTAAACGTTTACCAGAAACTCAGCTCTGATCTCACTTTTTTATTTGCTACATTTTGTCGGATAGCGCTTTGCCTTTTTAAAGGATTTGGGGTCACTGGTCACTGCTACATGTGGTCTTGGTTTGTTTTTGGGCATGTTGATGCTCCCTGCCCATAGCTATTGGACCCTAATTTGAACATGGCCACAAAAATGAAGTTTCACAGCTTACTGCCCAAGGCTGCCATGCAGGGATCCAGGAATGAAGTGAAGCGGGCAAAGAGCATTCCCTAAAAACACTGGGTGCAGCTTTGCTGCTAAAAGATTCAGTGCCCACAGCGGTCTGTGGTCTGTAGAGATATATACTGACCCAGGCATATGCGGTAATGTACACAGGATACAAACCACAGTGGGTGCACGAACATTAACTGTTAAATTTAATCTGATTTAAATGTGGTCAGTATGTTCGGAACCACAGTGACGTCTTCCTCCACACTCTGATTTTGCGGTGTTGGTGCTAGAAGTGGGCGAGCCAACAAACTAACTGCGGGCGCCAAGCCAAGGGTCTGGGTCCGATCTTAGAGCCCCTGCACGAGCAGAGCCCTGAAAATATGAGTGATGTAAATCATACAACAAACTACGTAAAATATGATAAAGTGTCTTCAAAGTTGAGGACAATTTTTTTTTTTTAACCTGTGGCAGCTTTGAGATTAATAGGGCACATTATAACACTGCACTGAGAAGTACTTTTTAAAAGTGGTAGTTTTGTAGAACTGGTAGTCTGAACTCACATATCCGAAAGAGCTTTCATACGCGATAATGTAGAAAAAAGCATTTTGGTGAAATGCAATATTTGCCTAGGATCTCACGATTTTAGCAGGGAAGCCGCGATTTATCCAGGTTTTCTGCTTTCACTCTGTACAAACCAGCCAGAAAATGGGTATCTATTTGTCTTTTCTATTGAGGCTTTTTAAAAATATCTTAATTCATTCTTATGCAGTTTTTGAAATACAGCGTGAACACTCCTGAATAGGGGCTGCTCCTCCTTGAGCGCGGAAGAGCGTCAGCATGCCGGCTGCGAGTGCATCAGGCACATACAAATAGTTAAAATGGCACGTCAATGCCATTTTACTTACGTGTGCAATGTGAGTTCAGGGGGTGGGGCTGAATCCTGTGATTGCAGGATTACAGCTGCCCCTGCAGTGTGCATGTCAGTTTGGCCGGCAGTTTTGCTACGGCCAGCCCGCATGCGCATGAGCCCCCAGCAATCCCAGCATTTTTTATAGATATATCTAGGGCACAAGTCCTAAAAAAAGAATTGGGGGGACGCTCCAAGTTAGGTGGTGTCACAGGAAGTGACGTCACGAAAGGTAGTCTCCTCTTATTACAGGGAGACCCGCTTCACTTGGGGGGCCACGTTAACCCACTGTGGAATGTAGCGTCATTCTCCGACAGTCTCGGCGCACAGATCAGCAGTTTACAGAACATCCCTTCCTTCGATACAATGCCATCCAGGTCGGATTTCTCACAGGCTACCAGGGGCCTGACATCACTTACTAAATGCGCGTTGCCAACTCGCTACTTACGCACCACGCATCCTAGTACATGGAAGCGCTGGTAAACAATTCCACGGAATCACGCGCCAGCAAGCTCCAATATAAACAGAACCGTTCTCCAACCGCCAGGCATCACCACCACAGCGCACAAGATTGACAGCCAGCCCTGTACTTGGGAGATCGACGGGGCGGCCGTGCGGCCAAGTAACGCCATCATTGAAAGTCCAGCTTTTGGGCAGGGGGGACGGCGTCCACCCGGTAAAATAAGTGGGGGGACGCCATCCACCCGCGTGGTACCCCGACTCGAGCCCTGGTTATATCCGCCACTGCACCTGACGGTAATGGAGCACTTTATATAAGAACCAGTTATATTACTCAAGATTACATGCATTGTTTGTAGGTACTGGTGAAATTAAGTGATTTGCCCAGAATCACAGGATGCATAGCCGACGCCGAGATTCGAACCTGGTTCCTGAGTTCCTCAGTCGGCATTTCTGGCCCTAACGCCTCATGTTGTGCAGAGGGAGAGTGGCAGGCAGAAACCACATGAAAGCTCAGCTAGTTATTGACTCGAGGTTCCAAAAGGACCTCGAGATGAGCCAGATCTAGGCTTCAAGCTCGAGTTTTCAGTGGCTCGCCGTCGCCTAGTTAAAGCATTGGTTGAGCATAGCCCTATACTAAAAACCTTTTCAGTGTAAGTAACACCAGTTTGAGAGTTGAATACCTGGTCGCTAATTGTTGAAGGACTTACTGCTTACCTGTGACAAGCTCATGTTTTAAAAAAAAAAAATATACACTCAAACATTTCGTCCAGAGAAATTCTGCCAGCTGAATGCAGACAACTGTGTTGATAATGCCAAAAGGGGCGATGCTGTCGCCCCAGCTGCTGCACTGCTGAAGTGAGGAACTTTTCCTCTTGAAGTAAACCAAATTTTTCTCTTTTAACCAAGGTAATCCATAGTAATCCGCAAACTTCATAGCTGTCAAATAATCCATGTATTCAATATTTATGAGATCACTCCGGAGACAGTTAGGTCGAAATAGAAAACTTTATTCCGCATTTTCAGATGCAATATGCTGCCAATCCTAGCTTAAACATAGACACGTGCAGTCAACCTTCCTTTGAGCCAACACAGTGAAATATCCCAATGCATTTCGAACTTTTTAGTTCTTCGTCAGGGGTACTGCAATAAATTAGAAAAAAGTGCATAAACAGCGCGCTGAATGCCAGTAAAACATAGTGTCAATAACAACCAATCCAATATCTCCCCATAATCTCCCTCCTTGACCCACCTCATGAGTGCTCACATTAAAAACAATTCAAAACCATAATGTGCTTAAAACATCTAAATCATACTGTCAACAACAGTTGCCCTTCCCGGAGTCTCCCATAGCCCATAGGAGGGGGCTATGGGAGTGTTTTTAATGTGAGCACTCATGAGGTGGGGCAAGGAGGGAGATTATGGGGAGATATTGGATTGGTTGTTATTGACACTATGTTTTACTGGCATTCAGCGCGCTGTTTATGCACTTTTTTCTAATTTATTGCAGTACCCCTGACGAAGAACTAAAAAGTTCGAAATGCATTGGGATATTTCACTGTGTTGGCTCAAAGGAAGGTTGACTGCACGTGTCTATGTTTAAGCTAGGATTGGCAGCATATGGCATCTGAAAATGCGGAATAAAGTATTCTATTTCGACCTAACTGTCTCCGGAGTGATCTCATAAATATTGAATACATGGATTATTTGACAGCTATGAAGTTTGCGGATTACTATGGATTACCTTGGTTAAAAGAGAAAATTTGGTTTACTTCAAGAGGAAAAGTTCCTCACTTCAGCAGTGCAGCACCTGGGGCGACAGCATCGCCCCTTTTGGCATTATCATTGATATGCTGTGTTGGGACAGTCACAGCGCTGTTTTGCACGCATTACTTGGCATTCAAAGCTAAACTAATTTATTCATCAAGGGAAGGAGTGCACTCGTTTCTTTACATTTTGCTTGACAACTGTGTTGAAGCATCAACTAATGCTGTATGAGCTCACGCCAGTCCAACCCTTGGACAAAAAAATAAACGCTTGTCCGACATCTGTCAATCAAAGAAACTGGATCCTGCCCTCTTGACTCCTATCCCATCTCTTTACAACAGGCCCTTTGTCTCACCGTTTACTGCACAGGGAGGCAGGATCACTTCAAACAAGCAATAGTCTTGCCTCTCCTAAAATAAGATGCAAGGCAGATGTTTTGCAAACGATACTAACCATCTAACTGTCCATATATCTGGAGACCCAATATCAGTAATTCGTGCTCCAACCTGTATTGCTCCCATGACACACACAGTGCGTAAATAACATTGCAGTTACTTCTGGTCAAAAGCTCTCTAAAGTCTAGTGACCTGGTCATTTTTCAAAATTGCCACCAGGTGGCAGCAGTGCGTTTGTGTTTTAGGTAGTGAAAGGAAAGAATACCTGAAGCAGCACATTATGGGAAGAGAAAAGAACGGTGCCTTTAAAAAGTTTCCATTCAGCTCACTTATAGTAGCCACAATTCTTTTAAACAAGCATTGGCATAGCCAATAGGTCTCGCTTTTGGGACCTTATAAGTATTTAGTTATGCAGCACAATATCCTTGGTGCAACAACATCAACTGTTGCATGGCTAAACACTTATAAGGTCCCAAAGGCGAGACCTATTGGCTATGCCAATGCTTGTTTTTAATGTAGTGGACCCATACAGTACAATGTGTGCATCCGCTGGGCTGATGCCTTATTGTCCTTATGCCACGCTAAATTCCTTAAACATACTTCTCCATTTCATTTTTATTACTCACAGGAATCTGGAAACGAATGCAAACAGCATCCAGTTTAATAACTCTTCGTTCACATATTAAGCAGGTCTCAACACATATGCCACAGTGACAGCTCCAGACTGCTCCACGTGTTGCACCCCGAACCACTGCATTAAGAAGCTACAGGACTGATCCTCCGAACTAGCAACAATTCCCAAATAATGTGCCTGCCTGACACCTCGCATCCTCCTTGCATTCTGAGTGTTGTTAAAACGACAGATGCTGTTGAGGGCCCAAGGACAAACGGCTGTTAAACTGCAATTTCTATTAAACCAGCCTTAAGAGGAAAGCAGGAACCTCCAGACGCATAGATTTTCCAATTAAACTTTACAGAGTGTCTCCAAGAAAAGGCAGAAGGCACAGCTGGGGAGCGGAGCCGCGGCCTGCTTATCAAGGTGCCAGTGATTGTTGACAAGCTATGACACTGCTGTCATCAGCAGCGATCCCCGCTTATGACATCTCAGTCACATCGCTCTAGTGGGGGTCATCCGAGACTGGCCATCTCCTCCACGACGACGGGCTGCCCAGTGGGCCTCCCTCATCCTGGCATTGAAACAGCCAGAACACATCGCTCCTGCATGGAGGACCGGCTTTGCTAAGAATGGAGTTAAAAGCCCTCTGTCTGATATGACCGGCCCTGGACCTCACCTTCATCATCCTGCCACATTACCAAGGTTGAAGACAGCTGGCCGACTGGAAGCTAGAATGTGATACAAAGCTGGAGCATGACGCACTGCCATCCACCTTTTTCAGGGCTGCGACACACGAAACAGCGCAGCCCAGAACTGAGGATAAAGCAGGTTCCAGGTCGGAGTGACACAGCAGGAGCCACGACAAAGACTAATAGTCCTGTGACATGTACATGAATCACAGAGAGTTTACAAATACCTCCCCAAAAGCGCCCACCACGGTCACCACCTCAGTCAGCTTTTCCTTTACATGGATTGCCATAGAAAGTTCTGATATAAGGCACATTTGTACGCTAAGAAACTGCTTCACAAAAACGTTCTACTGACACGGATCAGATTTATGCAACGCGCAGTTATTATAACTAGCAAAAACAATGTACGCCATTGTGGGTGAGCTCTCGCCAACGCCCGCCGCCGGCACACCGCCCAAAGCAACGGCCGACCACTGAGCACAAACGGACCAGCGTGTCACCTATGCCAACCCGGGGTCGTTTGAAATCAAAGCACACGTCACACAGGGTGTTGTACTGCCCGGCTGTGGAAGAGCACCTTCCCGCTCGTAAACACTGCTGTTGGCGAACTAAGTGATGCCACCGTAAGAGCCCATTCAATTCTTCACACAGTTGTCCCTGTCAGAGCCAATGGGGCATCTTACGAAACCGCCCAGCATCCTCTTACGCACAATACACCTCCAAAAGCCATATCACTGTCAAAGGAAAGCCTCCTGGCTACACAAACTCTACCAGGCGGGCAGCAAACACCAGAACTTTAAAGCGATCTTTGCCACAGAGCAAGAGCGTCTCTGCTGTGTTCAGTGATCGAGCCCAGAGTGGTTCTTTAAAACTCACCAGTCACTACCCTCCATACAGCATTCACTACATATAGCACCAAGCCCGCTGGAGCATATCTCCTCGGGCGCAAAACAATAACAGAGAACTGGGTGCAAGGCCTATCTCACCTCCTCTATCAAAATACGAAAAGTCACTAAAATGCGCAGTGAGGCCGCGGCCCTCTAGTAAGAACGGTGAAGATTGATGAGACCGGGCTCCTATGAAGATAGCGAGAGTGCCTTCTGGGGGTGCACGACCGAAGAAAGAAGCAAACGGTAGAAGCAGAACAGGACACACAGTAGTAGGGGGGAAAAAGGACTCTGACCTGATTGAGCCTGCGAACGACGATTCCGCCACAGCCGAACCCCAGCCTCCCGAGCCTACAGGAACTTCCGGAAGAGGCTGAACTACGAGTCCCAGGAAGCGCCACTGCAGGATTTGGCGCTGCCCACCATCCACTGAACACATTGAAGAGACAGAAGAGCCGTGTGTGCGATGCATTACAGGAAATGCTGTTAATAATGCTAGGATAAAGGGTGGAGTGGGGGACAGCATCATCTCGCAGAAAAGGCAACGCATTGGGTGGAAAGAGTTAAGGCATGCACCGGCCAAGAAAACAAGCACGGAGGAGCGGGGGCGAGCGAGCGCGTGCAGCCTGCAAAGCAGTCCCAAAAACGCTCGTGCGTCGTGGCTGGCCTTTGGATGAGTACGCGCGGCAGACATGTGTTTCCACTTATCGCGCCCGCGTCTGGGCACGATAATTGGAAACACATGTTTGCCGCGCGTACCCATCTCAAAAAGGCCAGCCACGACGCACGAGCGTTTCTTGGACTGCTTTGAAAACTCACTTACAATAAGTCTTCGCCTCTAAGCAGCGCTTGCGCGCTACTCGAGGCTCGACCTAAAAAGTACTTTGATGGAACGCGTCTAAAGCGTCAGGACGGGTTCCTCTAACACACGTTCATAAATCCGGTTTCTGTGGGTCCCCCACAACTTGTTCAGATCCACAGTAACATGTCCAGGTCCAACAAGTCCCCTGGATTTCTGTGCAGCAGCACAAGCTTTTCTTTTGCCCTGGAATTTCCTGAAATGCCCCGGCGTAGGAGAGACGTTTCACACGGCAGGCAGTAGAAAAGTTTAGTTAGAACACGTCCATTGGTTTTCTTCTAAGACAGACTCGACAATTCTCTGTTTCCAGGACCTTCTACGCTCTCAAATCACGGAACTTCACCGTGGCAAGGAGGGTTCGCTGACAGGACCCGTGCCACTCTCTGTCAATAGGAGTCAGCGAGAAGCTGGTGACAACAACGCCCAGAGCAGTGTGGTAGTCCCAGCAGTTCAAGAGAGGGCTGGAGAAAGATCTCTTCACAGGCCTCGCAGGTATTCACAGATGTTGTTTAATCAAGCAGGGCATTATAAAGGGTGAAAACTGTCTACGATTGGTGAGGACCCCTAAATGAATCAAAATAATATTAACATGCGTTCTCCAGATCTCCTATTCAATAAAGTGACTCCATTTCTCTTCCAGGGATTCATGTGAGGACAAAAGCTATCCCAATATCCCTTTCAGCACAAAAAAAATGGCAGCCACTGAATCCCTTTGGCTCATCTCCTTCTTTATACAAATCGCTGTCTAAGCTAGACCAGTTATTCCCACCCAAATCCCAAGAAAATGTCTGTCTTCAGGCCCCAAGCTGTGGTAGGTGCTTTTGGCATCAGTGGCCTGAGGAATGTCGCCTTCTCAGATGGTGCCCTTGTCAATGAAGCGTGGATAAGAAGCCCTGGAGCCTGGTTTCCTTTATCCACCAGCCTGTTGTGTGGATTTCCTGTGAAGTGTTACATCTGTGTCCCTCGTCCACAGGGGAGATTAGATGTGAACAGAGTAGATTAGATTCTAGCAATAGGAGGTGGACCAGACATGGGGTGGCCTGCGCTTCAGGCATGCTATATTCAATAACGTTAAAACATGGATACGCAAGATTCGTATCAAATTATATTTATGCCATTGATTTTTAGTGGATATCCACATGCTGCGAATTTGGTGTGTTTTTAATTTTCCTAACTGAAATTCATGAACCTATGGGACATATTAGCAAGAACCTCGTTAAAATTATCGCCGTTTTAGCGGCAGGAAACTGCCGCTAAAACGGCGATAATGGGCTTGCTAATATGCGTTATAGAATTCCAATAGAAGCCCAGGTTAGATGTGCAGGACATCTAACCTGGGCTTCTATTGGAATTCCATAACGCATATTAGCAAGCCCATTATCGCTGCTTTAGCGGCAGTTTCCTGCCGCTAAAACGGCGATAATTTTATCGCCGGTCTTGCTAATATGCCCCCTAGTTTTACACTTAGAAGCTGGTCGTGCAGCAAACTACTGGAAACACGGGCTATTTAAAGCATGTTGGGGCATATTAGCAAGAAGAGGCGATAATCATCGCTAACCCTGTTTAGCGTGATTATTTTTATCGCCGGCTATCGCTGGAATATATCGCCACGCTAACGCTGTATTAGCAACGATTAGCGCTATGGCGATGAATATTCCAGGGATAGCGGGGGAAATGGGCCAACATCGCTGAAAAACCAGCGATGTTGCATGGAGAAGGGAGAACACCTTGCTGATACGACCCTGTGGTCGTATCAGCATAATCCACCCCCCATGTTAGGTATGGCTAACACCTGCTAATTGCAGGTGTTAAATAAATGGCGATGACCTCGGTTAGCGCGACTTTTCACGTCGCTAACTGGGGCCATGGCCACCTTGCTAATAGGCGATAGGCCTGTTAGCGAGTGTTTCCCAGGTTTGTTCGTCGGGAACGCCCACTTTGCATGTCATTAGCGATAAATATCGCTGACATGCAAAGCGGTAAAAAAACGGGCGCTAATGCCCGCAAACTGTCGCTAACTGCTGTTAGAGACAGTTTGCTGATAGGGCGATATAAATATCGCCGCTTTAGCGGCAAAAAGTGCTGCTAAAGCGGCGATAGTGCCCTTGCTAATATGCCCCGTTATCTTTTTAGGACCAAGTGGGAATATATATCCCCTCCTCTCTTACACCTCAGGATTGAACTTTGGGCAACAAATCTGTGCACAATTTCAGTTGATTTATCAACTTGGCAGTTGCGAATACCTATAGGTGAGAACAATTCTTTTCTCAAAACAGATGTGCACCTGGGGCTTGCTCAGCACACCTCGCGCTACACAGAGCCCAAAATTAGGGACATCCAACAATATAATGTATTACCTCATAGATACACTTGATGTGTCTTGTCCTCTTAATATCCTTTGATACCATCAGCCATCATGCACTGGTCAATACCTGGCAGTGGCCGAAACCCTGCTGGCCAAATTTAGATTTTTAAAAATCTTTCAGACACACCATGGCCACCCTCCTTTTTGAATCTGCAGTAATCATGTACAGAGTTCCCAACGTGTCAGTCTCTTGCTGAATCTTATCAATATCTACATGGCCTGTTGGTAGATATCTTAGAAGTCCACATAGACACCACATTTACACATGACACCCAGATCTACTTCAGTCTGACCGAAACCAGGTGACAAATCACCGTAGGTATACATTACTGAACATTATCTATATCTATGTGCACCCATTATCAGATACCTTGGAATCCCACATCGGACACTCCATTTACTCATGGTAAAGGAAGTGTTGTGCAGTTGCCAGATTGCAGGAGGGTCAAAAGGATCTTTTCGCTACGTAACATCACAACATTCTAGAGATAAGAGATAGACACAGGCACAACGAGGTCAGGCGGGCAGAGGCCAGGCAGGGAAACCAGCAATTGATTGAAGGGTGTGGGAGGAAGAAGCAGGCAGGTCTACCGTCTAGCTCCCAAGAACCACTCACAAATGTAAAATATTCTGACATGGCAGTAGAAAATAAGATAAGGCATGTTTGACTAAGGTACGGCAGTGTACTGGGGACAGGGTAGGAAGTGCTTCTGGTCCGTTGGCCTTGAGCATCTCAGGATAGTCGGGGTGCAGCCACATTCTAGGTAAAATACATTTTTATTTTAATAGGGATGCTACAAAATGCGGCTATACTGCTTCAAAAATAACGGACTCTTTTTGAGAAGGGTTCTATCAGAGTATCTGCTAAAGAATAGCAGACTCTCTATCCCGCTTCCAGCTGTATTGGCTTTCTTACTCCTCTTTTTACTGTAGCCCAGGTGGTGCACATGATACCTGCAGAGACAGCTCTGGCTCGGCCTTCGGCTCTTCCAGGGTTGGGAGTTGACATGTCCAGAGATGGTGGTGGAACTGCCACCCAATCAAAGCCAAACGGTCCACTGTATCTGGCATATTTACCTCCATAAAAGTCTACCATGGAGGTGGTCAATAAAGGTTAGTAAAATTGCCCTGGCATGCTAAAGTATACCACCACCCATCATGTTCAGAAGACTACTACTATGTGGGCGTTGACAGTGTACTTCTACTCTGGTCAGACATTCCAAGCGCTGAGAGGTACTGGAAGATTGCAACATTTACTGCCTCCTCCTGTGGGGACATGGACACTTAGGTGGAGACATGGACACTTAGGTGGAAACATATCTGCCATGCTGGCAGACCATCCTAAATGTTGCAGCATTCACTTAGTTTATCTTTCACCAAGGCAAGCGAGGATGATAGGTTTGGGTGTAGAAGTTTAAGTAGTAGTGGTGCATTAACTGGGCGAGTGCATGCATGCATGTATTTTACAGCACAAGAGACAGCAATATTACACCATCGATCCATCAATCAAACAGGACTTGTAGACTGCGGCTAATCACCCGTAAATGTAAAATGTAGGGTAGGGTATCCCGGCGCTGACACCATCTCCAACTCTCCTACCTTTTGTATGAAAGTGATATTGTCCACTGTCTTACTAATCAAGCGCTTTTGGAAGGTGAGGTAAGGCAGCAGCCTTAGAATACCACCACTAAGTGGTGCCAACTTACAACAAAGAGGCCTGAAAATTGTCTTTTTATTAGCATATAGGGAGCATTCAAGAGAGAAAGTGCATTTTGCCAGGAGACACAAAGATTCTCCCACCGTTGCTGGAGTGATATGCTGCTGAGAAGCTACGGTCCTGATACAGAAATATAGTCCCCTGTTCAGTAGTGTTGTTTCTATCACTCTTGGGCATCCGAAGAACAATTGCCAGTTGTGTAGTAGTCGCCGTTTTTCTTTTGCAGGTTTTGTTGTTTTCTTACCACTTTTTATCATCATAATAACTTTTTTCGGTTGAAATAACCATCAAAGTACACAGAACAAAATTACACAGATTAAAAGACTAAAACAATGAGGAAATAAGACCAAGCAAGGACTAATGCACATATATTTCCTCAATCTAAATAAGCGTGATTATCAGCAATATGCAACAATCGTGAATATTTCATAAGTACATTATGTGGTTTTATGACAGAGGCACGCATGGCTAAACCATGCGTGCCTCTACCACACAGCCCAAACCACAAATGTGTCTTAACCAAGCATTCCTTTACCACGCATGCCTTTACCATGCATTTCGTTGTAAAGGCATGATTGGTAAGGGGTTATTCGAGGTTAAGATCGCCACTACCCCGACCCCCCTCCCCACCCTAAGCCCTAAAATTCTATCCCCCTACGTCCCCTTCGCCCTGAGGCCTAAAACCTGCCCTGCCCTGCCCTTAAAACTACCCCTTCCCCTCTCCCTGCCCTGAGGCCTAAAATCCTGTCCCCTACCATAACCCTTTTTTGCAATACAAGGAACCCAGTAAATTAGGAAACATTTGCGATGGAAATACCCTCCACAATGAGAGAAAAACTCTCTCGCTGCATCGCCAAGTTGGCGATGCAGGGAGCGCAAGGTAAATATTTTTATTTATTTATTTACTTTACTCCTGCCCGTCGTATGTCTGACTCCACTGCCACCCCACCCACCCAGCCCCTCCCCACCACCCCGCAGCACTCCCTCTGCGAGCCGCCACTGCCCCTGCGCTGTCCATTAAACTACCCCAACCCTTTCCACTGCCCTGAACCCTGCCCCCAATTTTAAAAAAACTACCCCGACCCCCCCACCCTGAGCCTTAAAACCACGCTCCACTCCCCAAAACTCCCCCCCCCAAACCCAGCACTTAAAACTACCCTAACCCCCTCCCCCGCCCTGAGTCCTAAAACCTTGCCTCCCTTCCAAAAAGTACCCCGACCCCCTGCTCTGAGCCTTAAAAGCAAAACCCACCCCTAAAAACTACCCCCCAAACCCGACCCCAGCCCCACTTACCTGTCCGCATCCGGATCTTCCTGTTCCAACGCTTCTTCTTCTTCTCCCCGCCCATCCTGAACACAAGACTGCTATCTGCCTTAACCACACATATGCGTGGTTTCGCTTGCGTTGGAACGGCATGCGTGGCTCCGCCTGCATTTTTCTGGTTGTTTCCCACATTTTGTGCCATATACAAGATAGGAGACAACAATCACGGTTAAAAAATCATTACTATAAAATTTTAAAACCAGAAAAGTAGTAAAATTGCTTATTGAGCCCAGGACTAGTCATACTGTGTGCAGATTAGATTGTGACAAATGGCTTTAAATACACCCTAGAGCGGCATAGTTCAATGTTTAAGGTGCTAAAATATAAACTACCATTTTTCATATAATTTTGTGGATGATTGAAATGGGATTTGCTAATTCTTTAGGGTTCACATTGTTGTATAACACGAAAGTAATGATGCTATTTATTTATGTAGTTTTTAAACACAAGATTAAAATATTGATGAGAACGTAGAGTATAAAACTGATTATAAAACCGATGGTAATTTTAACCCAGGACTGCTGCTCACAATGCTTGGACGCCATCACCTCCAGGAAGGACCTAGGCCTGGCTGGACATTGTTTGCATAGCCGGAGAGAGGGTAGTTAGGAAGCTATTATGTATCTCACATTAATTACCCTACCTAAATTTGTCGAAGTCTTATAATACAAGGTGAATTAAGGAATTACTGCAGAGAATGAGGCCAGGATTTCCAATTTCCTAGGTAATTCCACATTTCTCAGGGGACTCTCGCTAGTCCTCTTATGATCACTGGTAACTGTCCCAGTGGATTTTTAACTCAGGAGGGTGGATTTACTGAGTGATGTAACATGGACTTTGTAATGTGGCCCTAAGTGCCTTGTTTGGAGTAATTAATATCTGTACTAGTATGTCTGTGTCCTTTATATTGATCCATGCATCAAGGATGCACGAATGATAAGTCCTACACCCAGTTACGTCCCTGACGTGATTCCCAATTATAGGTGATTTCTGGGCACATTTTCAAAAAAGCGATGGCAGAGCCAATAGGTGTCTCCTATGAGTTAGCTTTGTCAATGCATTTTAGCCATGTTGTACAGCAGCGCGGCTAACAAAATGGGGCAAGCAGAATGGACGTGAGAGTGAGGGAGGAAAGCACAAAGTAGAGAGAAGTATACAAGGGAATCATCTGAAATAGACACACTCAGTTTAAGCACAAAGTAAAAGTAATTCCTACAAAAAAGTGTCTTAAATTAAAAAGTATCCTGGTAGTATGGTGGGCAGGGTTACATTGTTTTTCTTAGTGAGTGGATCACACGAGCGAGTCTGACCTTCCCCAAGAATGGTTCGACAAGGTATATGAGGCTGATTCCCCCTACCTGAGAAAAATGTCAAAATAACATGACCAAAAAGTGCCTGTTCCAGCTCAGTTTAACAGTCATTGATCACAATCTCTCGTTTTCTGCAGGACAAACTTAAACTTTTATTCTATTATGGTTGATAAAATGATCACAATTGAGTTTGGTTGTAAATGACACCTCTTAGTACAGGTAATTCGGTATGTATTCTGTACTATATAAATGGCCTTAATAAATGTATATGCAAACACGTGTATATGTAGATCATTGTATTGCATATGATGGGCCCGTTTCACAAAGCTATTTACAGCTGTAAACATACTTTTACAGTTTAAAGAACCTGCATGTACGCCTCCTAGTCCCAAAAGGATCCCTAGCTGCCCCAATTACTTTTAATTGCTGCATAATTGTAGGCCACAACTGCACACAGTTATGCAATATAAACCCCATACACAAGGGGTGGGGAGCGAACAGATGAAGTCATGCTTTGCCGCGTGAGTTTGGGGGGCGCCTGTAAACGTGTGAGTTTTTGGAGATCTCGCAACCTTTCACAGCGTGGAAATGGTTGGAGATGTACTTCTCTTCAGAGCTCGAGTAAATCCAGCTCCAGGTTGGAAAAGGAAACAAACACCCCCAGAATTGGTGACCGTGTTTGGATGCGGGAGGAGGGGTTTGGGGGTGTTACAGGGGAAAGGTTTACTTGTGGAGAAAAAAAACTAACAAATCAAAGTACAATTGAATTTCCAATTCAGAAATTGCACTGTATGTACTGGAAAAATGATAACGCCTAAAAAGTTCAAATGACTCTTCCAGGAGTATGAAGAAACCCTACGACAGACGCAGCGTTCGGTGTACTCCTGGAAAGGTTTGTGACTTGAAAAAAGTAGTAAATCTGCTCCGTTGGTAAGAGTACTTCTACCGCAACCACTGGAGGCTGGATCCTGGATCCTGAAGGTCCAAAGCCTGCCACGGCTTGCCTCTCTCACACTTCTCCCCTCCCCGAGTTTAATTACAACGGGGGCTTCAGGAGGGAGGGAGAAAGAGGCGATGGATGGATGGATGGATGGTTGGTTGGATGGATGGATGGATTGGCGGGAAGGATGGATGGATGGATGGGCGGGAAGGATGGATGGATGGATGGATGGTTGGATGGATTGAGGGAAGGATGGATGGATGGATGGGCGGGAAGGATGGATGGATGGATGGATGGTTGGTTGGATGGATGGATGGATTGGCGGGAAGGATGGATGGGCGGGAAGGATGGATGGATGGATGGATGGTTGGTTGGTTGGATGGATTGAGGGAAGGATGGATGGATGGATGGGTGGACAGAGAGACGGATGTGTGGATGACCTTTAACATTGTTGCTAAGGTTATTTTGGTTTCCATTCCTGCCCTGGAAAAGCTCTTGCGAAGTGAGCAGACAGCACTGCATTGAGAACGGCACTGTGGCCCACATGGGGCGTATATTAAGTAAGCGATGCTTAAACTTATGCTGATAGTATATGGGGTGATGACTAGAAGTAAATTAATTCGTTTGTTTAAAAAAAAAAAAATGAAAGTAATCAAATTTTCTGAGATGAACTATATTTGAAAAGCTTGTAGGTAGAGAAAAATATCCTTAATAACTGTAATTGTTACACCCTTCTATGTTTTGCACTTCAGCACTTGCTAATACTGTTTTACTTAACTTCATACTAATCAAATATGTGTATTTATATAAGGCAATTTCGTATTTCTATAATAATGGATTTTTTTGATTTTCCGAAATAAATCTAATCTCACTGAACTGGTCTGTGGCTGCTAAACTGACTATATTTGCAGATACTACTTTATGTTATACCTACATGGGCAAGCCCTACTCAAGGCTTTTCTAAAAATTGAGGTTAGACACCTACATAATGATGGGGAAAAAATGTGCCTTGATCTGAAATAATGCATAATTGTTTACAAATATAACGCATATCCAGACCCATGAAGTCCATTTTTTTTTCATGGACGAGGGTTGCTCCATTCTCCTTCTTACTATCCCTAATTCAATTTAAGATGTTCTAACCTGAACGAGAGTAACTCATCAAGTAGTGTGACATAGTTGTCAATAAATCATGTTTTAAGGATTACCAGTATTTCATTTATTTAATTTAAAGTATTGTTAAGCGCACTATACACCTTGTTATGTTTTCTTGGCGTTTTTAATGCAGAATATCAATATATTCCCTATAATAAGCAGAAGCACCTAAAGCGTGCTTAGCCACTGACCATGAGTTTACATGACAATCGCGCTGAGAGAGTTGAGGGTGACATTCGGACGGATATTTCCATTTTCTTAGGGGTTTTTGTAGGTTCTCTACTTCAGTAAAGACTTCTGAAATATCTTGATTATTGTTTTTTTTAAATTCTGTGATTGCGGTTGATAAGACGGATGTTCACGCTGTCAAGTACAAGAAGGCCTAAACAACAACTCAGTGATGGTCTACCTCTTTTTGCCTACATCGGGCAGGACATTTATAAAACGCAAGCCTTAATCTGAAAATGAGACTTGTGGAGCAAGCCGCAGAGCACATACACACGTGTCCTTCGGTGTTGGAGATGACTTTGCTTGCTCACCGAGGGGGGGTTTCCAGAGTAATTAGCAACAGTGCCTCCGCAAGTCTGATCACGTACACCGTGTAGTGGTTATGTTATGATATATGATTTTTTATATATCAGATTTCCATCAAATATTAAATCTCTTAATTATTTTACATGCAGATGTACGTGTCTGGTCTTGGGTTTTTCCCATGGAGGAACTTCTGCCATCCAAGCCTGTGCAAGGGTTAAGAGTCTGAGGGTTGTCTGTGCGGGGCGCACTGTGGTGAGGGTGGGCATCTTTGTTAGGAGGGTGAAAAAAAATATAATTGTGGGTCACGTGGGACCTCGTATTGTATGAGGAATTTCTGCCATTTCCAATGCATTATGGGGGTGTTTGAAAGAGGGAGCGGATGAATCATATCTGGATGCTTGCCTTGGTAGACATGTTTCAGCTAATCCTAGAGAAATGTTACTTAGTTGATTGTCTGCTCTCTTCTTGGAGTATGATTAACGTAAAATGAGTAGGTTGGTAGGGATTGGATTGAGTTGATGCTGTTGTTGATTACAGCAGAACTATCTACCTTATCTTGTGTCCATGAGTCCCTTGTCTCCCTGTTTCTGTGGTTCCATTTTGTTCTCCTCAATCGGTGTTACCAAGCATATGTGGTTTTCATGAGACTCTTGATATTTTTTCTTGTAGTCTTCGAAGGCTAATGGCTCTTGTCCGTAAAGGATATCTCTTCCCCATTGACACTAGTCCCTAATCTCACACTATAGTTTTTTATACATGGGTAGAACATATCTTTAGTGAGTTTCAAGGTTAGACACCTTTCACAGAAGTCTGTGTTTCAGCTTCAGGGCCCTTGGTGCAATTTCAGTTGGGCCAACTCAGCCTTTTATACTTCCAATGTCGTAAGCACCAAGGAGCTTGTAAACATTAAAAGCAGGAATCAGCAAGTATGTGAGGCTTTGGTGTGCTAAATGCAATAATTAAGGGCCATTTTATGTTTGACCACCATGGAGGTGTCAAGCTCGGCTCGTTTTGAATTCGACGGTCAAAGAGGACCTAGAACTGAGCCAGAGCCCGACTTCTGGCTCTAGCCAAGCTCGTGCCTTCAAGGGCTCGTAGACTTCTGACTTTGAGTTGACCGATTTGTAAGAAGTGTCCCTTGTCTACTGAGTGGAACTGTGCTCCACGGTGTGAGAATCACACCAAATGTGTGATGCTATGCAACCCGGTGTACGCACAAACAAGCAAGCCATCCCTACCCCCTCCTCCCACCCCCCCACTCACAGCTGCCATGTATCCAATATGAAGCCCATCAACAGAAAATCCTTTTATGGGAAAGGCAAGCAGGTCTGACACTGTCAAGGTGACACATTACCAGGGCCACTGGAATTATGCGATTGTGTGGCAGCGGCTGTTTTTAGCATAATTATAGATTTACGACATAATTCATAATCTGCAGATTTGAAAAAAAGTGTTTCTAGCTCAAGCGGTTCAAAAGTTACTAAAAACTTATCGACACGCATTGCCGGCAGTGGAAGGCCCTTTGTAAAGGTCACCTTTCTGTAGCTTATTGCTGCTTGGGTCTTAAACGGGTACTAATGAGTTGCAACAAATGCCCAGACAGTGCTAACAAGTTTAAAATGATGAAATAATAAAGTAATACTATCCCAAAATGTGCCGCATGATGCCGCATAATTTTTCTTTTCTTGGCGCATAATTTACTCAGCTCTGCCACATAATTTGGCCCTCCCCAGCCGCATAATTCCAGTGGCCCTGCACATTACTCTACATTTTCAAGGATGCATTCTATGCCGGAGCGCGATGACCCAGAGGACCACGCAGAGCACTTTCTTGTTCATGAAGCAGGAATATGCTCAGGATATAACCCTTGCATTCTCTGTGGCCAGTAGTCCCCTGGCTGCCCGCTGTAGGCTTGTTGGTGCGGATGGATGGCTGGATGGATCAGGGAGCTGTTGTATGCACTCTTCCGGATGTCACAAGAAATACCAGCAGGACAGAGTCAGCCATCCACCCTTGTGCAGGTCAGTAAACTGACTAGAGTAAATTAGGTACTGTGCTTAGAAAAGGCAGCACTGCGGTATTAAGAGCTATGTTAAACACAGTATTATTATTTACTGGAAGCCTTAATCTGATTGACTATTCCCTAGAATCCATCGGATTTACTTGGCATTGAGTGAGTTTACAATAAGCCTTCACTTTCTCAGGCTTATGGGCACCCTGGAAGCCTTTGGTACAGAGACAAAATTAGTGCTGACTGGTTTCCATTCCAAATGGTTACGCCAAGCATTAGAGCATCAGTGATTTTCTCTTCTGACAATGTGGGAGCTGCTACTTTCACATTTGTTATGATCTCTCCGAGTAATCTCCTCCTGATGAAATATGGTGCACGTGCTCAACCCCAAACTTAACTCGTGGGATATCCAAATTCAGTCCTTAAATGGTGATTTTCCCAGTTAACATACTTTTTTTCCTACAGTTCACGAGAAGGGGAAAGATACAGGAGACAGATTACAACCTTTAGGTTCTTTTATTGCACATTTCTCCTCCGTTTCCTTAAGCTCTTGCTAGATGTTTTGTTTAGATTCCCCTGACAATGCTGTGCAATGGACAAATTCACTGCAGTGCTTCTTAAAATAGTGCGACAGACTCTAGTCTAGTGGCATTGCTTTACAATAATGTAGCGTTTCAGCTTGCAGCAGGTCGTGAGGTAAAATGTATTTTTGTAAATACTGAAATGTTGACCTACTTACCCACTCTTTTCTTATCATTATGAGAACTTTAGCCTCTCTTTACATTTATTTGTTTAGCGCAAGGTTCACTTCATGGACCTTCCACATAAGTAGAAGAGAGCATTAAACCGCAAGCCCTCCCGTGACAACTTTTTATTGTGCAGCTACAGGCCTCCTTGTTAATGTCCTTCTGTACCTCAGGTTTTTTATTCAGTTTTGACTCTTGTTTTTCCTGGTCCTCCATTGTCTATCGGGCACCTAGAGAACTCATGCTGCCACCTCAATGGAGTGACTCGTCAAGAAAGACACCCGCGCAGATGTTCCGTGGTCTGGAAGTAGAGGAAAGATGGCAAAAGAAGAAACAAGTTCCAAGCGGTGGTTGGTTCCACAAACTGCTGCTCGTAGATACGTTTCTTGGAAGCAATGAGAAGCCAGCCAGTGGGGGCAGGGGAGAGAGAGATGGCTGAACTCCAACAATGCCCACTTCCAGCGCTTTATAGATGGGTGTAAGTCATCTGGGCATCTGGGCTTATTCTATGGGCACTCGGAGTAAGATG
Source organism: Calotriton arnoldi (assembly GCA_963921515.1). Taxonomy (NCBI): domain Eukaryota; kingdom Metazoa; phylum Chordata; class Amphibia; order Caudata; family Salamandridae; genus Calotriton; species Calotriton arnoldi. The sequence continues at coordinate 809,951 of CAWUFW010008145.1, forward strand.
AAAGGGCTAACACCCCTGGAGATGCTGGGAGAGGCAGACATCAGAAACCGTGCATCACCAAGTGATAAGGTATAGCACTGGGGTAATTGGATTTAACCCCTTGACTGAGTCTGCGCTCTCCCTAGCCAGGGGGCATTCTCCAGATTGTGCGCAGATACTATAGACACATTTGAGGGTTTCTTCCCCTGTAGGTTGTGTCTTGTGCCCATGATCTGTATATAAACGGAATTTAGATCCACCGTGTGGTTTCAGCACAGTGCTACTGGTTGAAGTTTCACAATCAGGAGGACAGATCGCCCATCACTATGACAATCTAGGTTTGCGGTAGTTCTGCACTTAGCTGGTTGTACAAGTAGAGGGTGTTAGGAATCATGCTTTGCATGACTTGTAGAGACCAGGGCAGTGTTAAAGCTGTGCAGTGATTGCAACAGTCACCTCAAAGCACTATATAAGGGAGCGGGCACCTTGATTTAAGGTGAGAATGATTTTTGATGCCCTTGTCTTTTAGGGTAAGGGTAAGGGTTAAGTGTTACTTTTGGGAATTACTGTTTATTTTTCTACTTGGTCTTCCAGAAGGTGAGACATGTTGAAGCGGTGAAGTCTTCTACTCCAGTGAATGACATGCCTGGGTCAGAATGTGTGGACGTCAGTCTTTAGGCGTCTGCAGAAGTGGAATGCATTTGCTCCTTCCGGACCATAGCGGGAACTTGTGCTTGACCAACACCACCATGTGGTACATTGACAGCTGTTTGTAGCATCACCACGACCACTTTGCTTTGGGTCTGTTGCAGTTGAAGCTTTTGCACAGTGCGCATTATTTCCAGGTGGTTTCTTGGTGCTTCCGGATGAAAAGGTCACTTCAACGACATTATGGGAAAAATTACACTTGACAAAGATCCACGTTTTCAGCAGGTTAGTGAATTTGTGGTGATTAGAAGTCAAGCAGTTGCATGGAAAAGGAATATGAAAGGAATGTTGCCAGAACAAACAAAAAAGGCCTGACTTCCATTGTGAGGCCTGCGGTATCGCCTGAAGAGCGGAAGCAGGCGCGCAACGCCCATTGGGCTCAAAGGGCTTCAGCCCCCCCAACCCCCCGTAGTGTGTGGCAGCCCGGGCTGACACAGCTTCCCGGGTACACACACAGCCGCACCCGAGTACTTCACAGGTCTTTAAAAGACCATTTGCTAGTTAATGAGGCTTTGTTGTTTTTTTCACCCCTTCTTAGAGCCCCTGCATCTCCACTCTGCCTATTACCGGAAGAATTAGCCCCTCCGAAATTTTTTTCTTAGCCCCCCCCACCGAAATTTGGCTCTAGTTGCGCCTCTGAGCGGAAGTATGCCACTACTGTGGAATTTTTTCAACTAGAACTTGTGGAGCAACTGCAGAGATAATCTGGAAGACAATCCCAGTTCTTAAAATTAGTCTGATGTGGCCTAACGGCTAGAGCAGACGACCTCGAAGCTGGGGAACCCGCTTCGAATCTCGGCAGAGATGCTCAACACCCTGTGATTCTGGGCAAATCACTTAATCTCCCGGTGCCTAACAAAATGAATGTGACAGTCTGTAACACAACTGGTGCTCATGTAAAGCGCTCTGATACCTTCGGGTCCAGTTCGCGCTATATAAACCACCCCCACCCCCCCAAAAATGAAATCGGGAATCAGTGGAGCGTTCTTGTCAAAATGGTGAAGGAGTCAGATTTACCTGTTAATGACTTGCAAGAGCTGGTATAGTCTTATGATCGTCGAAAGTTGATTGATTCAATGCATAAGTCTGGGTAATGTTGAACGAGTTGTAGTAATCAAGCCACAGACCGACCAATCAGATAACTGCAAACATACAGTGAGAGGGAGGAGGCAAGGAAGGATCCTTCTCTGAAGCCTGGCAACAGGGCGAAAGCACGGCTGATTTTGAGGGGACCAATTGAAGATCAGAGTCCACCCTAACAGTCGGGTTGGTCACTCAGGGGCATATTAGCAAGACCGGCGATAAAATTATCGCCGTTTTAGCGGCAGGAAACTGCCGCTAAAACGGCGATAATGGGCTTGCTAATATGCGTTATAGAATTCCAATAGAAGCCCAGGTTAGATGTGCAGGACATCTAACCTGGGCTTCTATTGAATTCTATAACGCATATTAGCAAGCCCATTATCGCCGTTTTAGCGGCAGTTTCCTGCCGCTAAAACGGCGATAATTTTATCGCCGGTCTTGCTAATATGCCCCACAGTTTATAACATCTTTAGTTGTAATTTTATATTTCAACAAAAACATATGAAAGAACAAACCGTACAATACTACCAGATGCATGTCATTTAACACCACTCACAAGGCCATCATCCTTAAGGTCACCAAGTTTAAAATAAAACAAACTTGCATTTAAGCACTTTAATTGAATTTTATACTTTTACTACTTGTGTTAGTTATCCAGAGGCTAATAACAGTCTTGAAACAATAACAAGTCCAGAGGTTTACAGGAAGAAGCAAGTCATAATGCTTCTTTTAAGTGCCCCTTTATGCACAGGATCGCAGTGCTGGCTGGATTCAAAAGGCTTTTCTCCATCCAGCAGTTACAGGGGAAACAGAACACAATAGTCACAAATGCAATCAAGTTAAACCATAAGGTAGTTCAAGACTGAGGCTAATGGTTTCCAAAAAGAAGAAGTGTTCTAAATAAAACATGTGAAAAGAGGAGATGAGGAAAAATGGAAAAAATAGCATTTATCTTTCATCAGTCAATGGAGCTCTTGCTATCATAGAAATCTATTAAGGGTCCATTAGGGGAGTGCAAAAGTTCAAAAATACTTGTATAGTCCACGTTTTGGATACCAAGTAGAAACGGAACGATAAGGCAGACCCAGCAACGAGAGGTCTTCTGAGACTTTCAGCAAGGGATTTGCGCGTTCTACATTTGCATTACATTTACATTACATTTTCACGTTGCACTGCAGTTCGGCCCAGATGAGGTTGTTTCACAACAACCCCAAGGAGGGCCCAATGAAGCTCGAGACACAGAGGGCCTCATTAGGAGTGGCCAGTGTTGGGTGCAATAAACATCACACCACTTATAATCGCGGGCATGGATTGCAATTAAAAGGCTGCCTGTACCAGGCCCTGAGTGGGACTTCTGAAGTGCTGTAGAGTTTGTAACAGGGTGAAGCAGGGGATGAGGCCGGAATGGCAACATCTGGATCAGTGGTGCAACTTTGGACCAGTCTATCTGATGGAGCCTGGCACCAGTACCAGGTCCTTCTAAAGATGTTTTCACCACAATTCGGGCCCGGAAAATAAAGACCCAAAAATTGCAGGTGTTTCCAGATATTCAGAACTAGCTGCAAAATTACCAGGTTCTCAGCAACCACACACGTCTAGCACACGCAAGTGGCTCAGCAGTCACTTTCCCTGGATTAAGAGTAGAATTAGACGCACCAAATACGACTTGAACAAATACAATATGTATGTGTAGGCAGTGAATATGTTATTGATCAAACAGTCGGCCAGCAGGGAAGGTGGCTGTGGTATCTTCCTCCCCTGATTGTCCGTTGGAAGATACAAGAACAACAGAATCTTGGTGTCAACAGATTCTAGAATACGCTGCGGCCTGTCAGTTGGGATCTGTGGTGACAGTTGGAGCTAACTGTGGCTGAGGTGTACACAATAAAGCTTCTTCTCCACCTTATACCTGCCTCTTTCTTCTGTCGGATGCTCCTTGCTGATTTTACAGAGACCTAATCTGTGTCATTGATGGATGGAAAGGAAGCTCGTATGGCTCGAGCAAGCTCTGAAGGCGAGTGGATAAAGTGGGGAAATGGGGAAAGATCTGAACCATAAGTAGGTTTGGGGGAAGCGCCTCCACAGGAGGAGTGCTGTGGTGATGTTGGGAAGGGAAAGAGATGGTGCCGGGCAAGGAGTCTTTTGACAATTGATGGAGGAGGAAGGGCCTTTGTGGTGGGGAAGACATGCAGCACAGTGGTCGCAGAAGGTAATTTGAAGAAGGAAGCTGTCAAAATCTGTGCCATGGAAGGAGTGGGGAAGGTGTAGGGAAAAGGCTTGAAAGAGTACAGCGAGGGGCTGGAGATGGGAACTTCACAAGATAGGAACTGGGAAAAGTCAGGAGATGGACAAATGTGGTTGTGTCACACTCTCTGTAGAAGAAACTCCATATTTAAAATCAGAGAGGGGCTGCAGGCAGCTCTGAGGAGAGTGTGCAAGTAAGGTATGGGAGGCTTTCATGATCACATAACAAGAAGATGCAGAGTAGACCATCAGTAGAGTTTGAGTTGTTGCAAGATAGCTGGTCGATTTGCAACAGTGAATTGGACCCATACCACCTTTAGAAATTAGGCTTTCAATCAATGGGGACCTCCTGTGCAGGGCTTTCTGGAGACCACTTCTTGAATCTTGCAGTCTGTCTCCTCTGATTCATTGGACACTCAGAGACCTCTTCTATTCTCAAGGTGTACAGGCATAGGCATGATCAGCTAGACTGAGCACGGGTCCAAAGGAGTCTCCACAATCACCTATGGAGGCTTTCCTCATCATCCCTCATAAACAATCTCTCAGCAAGCAAGCAAGCAGGAAACGCTCTTTATTGCAGGGAGGAACAATAGCTCCAAGGTAAAAAGACACACTGCTTGACACTTTACAGTTACCAAGGTGCCAACAATACCTCAAATAACTAAAATGTTTGAGGTATTGTTGGCACCTTGGTAACTGTCTGTCTATTTGTCTAATTGTCATATGTATTTGTAGACAATGAATTTTTATAAGCAATGAATAGTAGTAAAATTATAAAATATATTAAAAAAAGCATAAAATAATTTTATATGAAGAATATCAATAATAAAAATATATATTTTTTGAATTAACTGTGGTGTATGACACTGATATTGGGGATTTGTGTTGCAAATGAGCCCTAGTTGGCCATACTAAAAAGCAATATAGGTCAGATCAGAGGCTCTTTTTCCAGTATGTACCGATGAATTAAACACCATTGTTGTATCTGATAAACCAATCACATCATTTTAATCATTTTTGATCACTGTAGACTGTAGACTCCTTTAGACGCACATGCAAATAAAATGAAGATATCAAAACTAGGGAGGTATATAAGACCCTTCACTCCACAATCTGAGCTGAAACTTGTCGTACACTCTTTAATAGTTTCTCTTATTGATTATGGAACTATCCTACTAAATGAACTCCCGAAAGTTTACATGATGGCTGAAGGCAGTATTACATTCCTCTGCTCGTCTTGTATCAGGTACAAAAAAGTTTGATCACATACACTGAAATGGCTTCTGCAATGAATATTGTATACTATATAAGAAGACGTGCATTACTTACAAAGCACTCTACCTGCTACCCCAATTATCTAGCATAGAAACTGAGTCTCTAGAAGAAGGTGAGACCTCAGAGACTCAGATTTTAAAAAGAAATCGACCTTAAAACTGTCCTTCACTGGAAATTTACAAAAGATCTGAAATACATTTCCCACCCAAAATCCAATGTGCCCAGTGGTTAATTTGTAAAAAATAAAATAAGTGCCAGGGCTCTTGTCAGGAGGCAGCTTGCACCAGCCCATTTCTCATGTTAGTGCCGACTAAAACAGAACCAGCGACCAACCATTAAATTGGGGAGAGGATGTGGCACAATGGCCAGCGCTGCAGACTTCTAAGCCGGGGAACCAGGTTTGAGTCTTGGAATTGGCTCAACATCCTGTGATTCTGGGCAAATTGCTTAATCTCCCCGTAAATTAATGTGTCCTTAACTGGTGCTCATGAAAAGCGCTGGCGTTGATGATTAAGTGCCGGTGCTGAGCACGGAAACCACCAGCTCAAATTAAGCACTGAATGTGCCCTTTCTTTTCCAATTTTAAAGGAAGGCCTTAAAAGTGCAAATTTTACGGTTTATGAAATCCTCACTCTCCTGTATACAGCAAATATCGGAGCCACTAAATCTCTCCTATCCTTCCGACAAAATGGAGCACAATTCATGTTAAATTCCATGTACTCAATGAATTATCTAGACATAGCCTCAGCTGCTTTATGCTTAACTTTCTCCTGATTTAACAGCAACAATGTCTAGCTCTTCTTATTCCACCTTGTAATCTTTTTGCTGGCCTGCATTAAAATTCAACTGCCCCTATTTTTTAATTGGCAAATGATGTAATTAAAATATGATGTTAAGATCTCTTTGTGAGTGGAGTCTGCAATGTGCAAAAACTGAAGAAATAAATCCATATATGGGGTAAGAAGTTAGGGTACATTTTCCCAAATAACAGCGTACATAGGGTAGTGAGGACATGATGAATATGGAGTGCGCATGCGTCGTGTTTGCCAAAACCTTCCGTTCCCTGTACTGTTTCTCAAGCAAATCCCCATCATTCTCCTATCAAATAGAACCTTCTCAGTGCCTCCATTTTGTTTTTATTTACCCAATGAAATTAGACTTAAGCTAGCTAATTGAAAACATACTTCAACATTACAATAAACGATCTGTTCAGATTAAATCACCTCAGATAATTATTCCTCCATATTCATGCATATGGATTCCAAACTCACTGGGCCCACACGTGCATTCCTAGCCGGAGTGGTGTACACTCATACCCGATACCTAAATATGTGTAGCATGGGTTCTCCCATTCCACCAGACAGGAACGCAGGTGAGCACTGCCCTAGTGTCCATTCCATCCAACCACTCTCACTCTGAAAGACCTCCAGCCAGTCAAAACTAAGAGAGGGAGATTTCAGGAAATTGTGTGAGTTACGGTACAATGTGACATGGTTATTCCTTAAAGTGGCCATCTAGCGTAGAGGAATAAAGCTGTTCTATTCACACAGTCCCAGAGAACCACCAGTCACAAACATTAGGCATTCTACAATATTTTTTGTCTGATGAGGTCTGCTTGGCTTTTGGGATGTATTCTCAGGTCATTCACTGGATGACCACTTTAATTCATCTCTGGGACCGGGGATGGTTGAGTTGATGTGGTCCTCATTGTGAGGGTGTAAGCAAAACAGAGGACTGAACTTCACAGACCGGGAATCTGGCTCTCGGGGAAGGGGAGTGAAACCTAACCAAAGTCCCATTCCGAGCTGTGGCCTCAGGATCACCCAGCCAGAAAATGCAACAGCCTCACCCACTCTCTGAAGCAGGCAAACTGAAGCCTTATCATAATCTCCCATGCAGCCAGAAAGCGTATACACAGCACACTCTCATGTTCACACACCTACGCCGGCCCCATTTTTTCCCCATTGATCCACCGCTGTTGATAAGAATGGGCAGCAGACCTCTCACCTATTTGTTGTTCCTACTGCTGTAGGCGGGGGTCAGTGAAACTATATCACTATTTCCCTGTACCACATAAAGCTGCAGGTACCATTACTTAGTTTATGCTGGTGGTTGCAGGTGGTTGGCACCGGCACTCATTTTTAGGTCTTGCAAACCAGATAGGGCAAGCTGTCTAGTGTGAAAACCCTATTTGTGAACTTGCAGTGGGCTTACCCATTGCTCACAACTGGTTGGATTTATTGTCACCCAAATATGCTTGCTTATTATTCAAAAGATTGCCTTCCTCTTCTTGTGCTTGTCCTTTCCGTGGACCATAGCCTCTTTTAAGATCTTTTTGATTGGCTAACTTGTATGCTTCCACTGCATCTAGTAAATTAGGCCTTATCAAACATTTCCCTTTACATTCTGACACTTCCTTGGTCTTTGTGAAAGCATTTGAAAAATAAAGAATGCCATTGATAAAGATTAAAAACATTGAATTCAATGTACAGTTTTGCGATGCCATAAAAATGTGCTTTCCCTCCAGTATTTTGAAATGTTTTTTGAACTTTTTTTTAAACAATACTTTACTGTCAAATATTGGCAAAGTCAACAACTTGGCACTCCTTTATAAATTCGAGACCTATTGGCTTGGCCAAAGCTTGTTAGGGACAGGTACATATTTTTCATCGCAAAACCAAAGGGGATGATGGACGGAGTGTTGAACATTGCAAGCACTCACCCCCAGTCAACTGATCTGGGTTTAATCCATCATCATTCTTTAGCTCACTCCGCCACCCCAGTTCAGACATGGCCATATGCAAATCAGTCTGACCCTGTGCCTCATGGGAACAGTCCAGCCCGAACTGCCAAGCCATGTCTTCCCTGGACCGGAAACAAGCATCCTGGGACCAGTTTCTGGCTTACAGCCGTCATCAGCCAGGCTATCTTGAAACCCGTGGCAAAGTGAGCAAGGAACCCACGTCTGGGCATACCCTGCCAACTAAGGGCGAACATAGCAAAACCAAAGGGGATGATGGACGGAGTGTTGAACATTGCAAGCACTCACCCCCAGTCAACTGATCTGGGTTTAATCCATCATCATTCTTTAGCTCACTCCGCCACCCCAGTTCAGACATGGCCATATGCAAATCAGTCTGACCCTGTGCCTCATGGGAACAGTCCAGCCCGAACTGCCAAGCCATGTCTTCCCTGGACCGGAAACAAGCATCCTGGGACCAGTTTCTGGCTTACAGCCGTCATCAGCCAGGCTATCTTGAAACCCGTGGCAAAGTGAGCAAGGGACCCACGTCTGGGCATACCCTGCCAACTAAGGGCGAACATAGCAAAACCAAAGGGGATGATGGACGGAGTGTTGAACATTGCAAGCACTCACCCCCAGTCAACTGATCTGGGTTTAATCCATCATCATTCTTTAGCTCACTCCGCCACCCCAGTTCAGACATGGCCATATGCAAATCAGTCTGACCCTGTGCCTCATGGGAACAGTCCAGCCCGAACTGCCAAGCCATGTCTTCCCTGGACCGGAAACAAGCATCCTGGGACCAGTTTCTGGCTTACAGCCGTCATCAGCCAGGCTATCTTGAAACCCGTGGCAAAGTGAGCAAGGGACCCACGTCTGGGCATACCCTGCCAACTAAGGGCGAACATAGCAAAACCAAAGGGGATGATGGACGGAGTGTTGAACATTGCAAGCACTCACCCCCAGTCAACTGATCTGGGTTTAATCCATCATCATTCTTTAGCTCACTCCGCCACCCCAGTTCAGACATGGCCATATGCAAATCAGTCTGACCCTGTGCCTCATGGGAACAGTCCAGCCCGAACTGCCAAGCCATGTCTTCCCTGGACCGGAAACAAGCATCCTGGGACCAGTTTCTGGCTTACAGCCGTCATCAGCCAGGCTATCTTGAAACCCGTGGCAAAGTGAGCAAGGGACCCACGTCTGGGCATACCCTGCCAACTAAGGGCGAACATAGCAAAACCAAAGGGGATGATGGACGGAGTGTTGAACATTGCAAGCACTCACCCCCAGTCAACTGATCTGGGTTTAATCCATCATCATTCTTTAGCTCACTCCGCCACCCCAGTTCAGACATGGCCATATGCAAATCAGTCTGACCCTGTGCCTCATGGGAACAGTCCAGCCCGAACTGCCAAGCCATGTCTTCCCTGGACCGGAAACAAGCATCCTGGGACCAGTTTCTGGCTTACAGCCGTCATCAGCCAGGCTATCTTGAAACCCGTGGCAAAGTGAGCAAGGGACCCACGTCTGGGCATACCCTGCCAACTAAGGGCGAACATAGCAAAACCAAAGGGGATGATGGACGGAGTGTTGAACATTGCAAGCACTCACCCCCAGTCAACTGATCTGGGTTTAATCCATCATCATTCTTTAGCTCACTCCGCCACCCCAGTTCAGACATGGCCATATGCAAATCAGTCTGACCCTGTGCCTCATGGGAACAGTCCAGCCCGAACTGCCAAGCCATGTCTTCCCTGGACCGGAAACAAGCATCCTGGGACCAGTTTCTGGCTTACAGCCGTCATCAGCCAGGCTATCTTGAAACCCGTGGCAAAGTGAGCAAGGGACCCACGTCTGGGCATACCCTGCCAACTAAGGGCGAACATAGCAAAACCAAAGGGGATGATGGACGGAGTGTTGAACATTGCAAGCACTCACCCCCAGTCAACTGATCTGGGTTTAATCCATCATCATTCTTTAGCTCACTCCGCCACCCCAGTTCAGACATGGCCATATGCAAATCAGTCTGACCCTGTGCCTCATGGGAACAGTCCAGCCCGAACTGCCAAGCCATGTCTTCCCTGGACCGGAAACAAGCATCCTGGGACCAGTTTCTGGCTTACAGCCGTCATCAGCCAGGCTATCTTGAAACCCGTGGCAAAGTGAGCAAGGGACCCACGTCTGGGCATACCCTGCCAACTAAGGGCGAACATAGCAAAACCAAAGGGGATGATGGACGGAGTGTTGAACATTGCAAGCACTCACCCCCAGTCAACTGATCTGGGTTTAATCCATCATCATTCTTTAGCTCACTCCGCCACCCCAGTTCAGACATGGCCATATGCAAATCAGTCTGACCCTGTGCCTCATGGGAACAGTCCAGCCCGAACTGCCAAGCCATGTCTTCCCTGGACCGGAAACAAGCATCCTGGGACCAGTTTCTGGCTTACAGCCGTCATCAGCCAGGCTATCTTGAAACCCGTGGCAAAGTGAGCAAGGGACCCACGTCTGGGCATACCCTGCCAACTAAGGGCGAACATAGCAAAACCAAAGGGGATGATGGACGGAGTGTTGAACATTGCAAGCACTCACCCCCAGTCAACTGATCTGGGTTTAATCCATCATCATTCTTTAGCTCACTCCGCCACCCCAGTTCAGACATGGCCATATGCAAATCAGTCTGACCCTGTGCCTCATGGGAACAGTCCAGCCCGAACTGCCAAGCCATGTCTTCCCTGGACCGGAAACAAGCATCCTGGGACCAGTTTCTGGCTTACAGCCGTCATCAGCCAGGCTATCTTGAAACCCGTGGCAAAGTGAGCAAGGGACCCACGTCTGGGCATACCCTGCCAACTAAGGGCGAACATAGCAAAACCAAAGGGGATGATGGACGGAGTGTTGAACATTGCAAGCACTCACCCCCAGTCAACTGATCTGGGTTTAATCCATCATCATTCTTTAGCTCACTCCGCCACCCCAGTTCAGACATGGCCATATGCAAATCAGTCTGACCCTGTGCCTCATGGGAACAGTCCAGCCCGAACTGCCAAGCCATGTCTTCCCTGGACCGGAAACAAGCATCCTGGGACCAGTTTCTGGCTTACAGCCGTCATCAGCCAGGCTATCTTGAAACCCGTGGCAAAGTGAGCAAGGGACCCACGTCTGGGCATACCCTGCCAACTAAGGGCGAACATAGCAAAACCAAAGGGGATGATGGACGGAGTGTTGAACATTGCAAGCACTCACCCCCAGTCAACTGATCTGGGTTTAATCCATCATCATTCTTTAGCTCACTCCGCCACCCCAGTTCAGACATGGCCATATGCAAATCAGTCTGACCCTGTGCCTCATGGGAACAGTCCAGCCCGAACTGCCAAGCCATGTCTTCCCTGGACCGGAAACAAGCATCCTGGGACCAGTTTCTGGCTTACAGCCGTCATCAGCCAGGCTATCTTGAAACCCGTGGCAAAGTGAGCAAGGGACCCACGTCTGGGCATACCCTGCCAACTAAGGGCGAACATAGCAAAACCAAAGGGGATGATGGACGGAGTGTTGAACATTGCAAGCACTCACCCCCAGTCAACTGATCTGGGTTTAATCCATCATCATTCTTTAGCTCACTCCGCCACCCCAGTTCAGACATGGCCATATGCAAATCAGTCTGACCCTGTGCCTCATGGGAACAGTCCAGCCCGAACTGCCAAGCCATGTCTTCCCTGGACCGGAAACAAGCATCCTGGGACCAGTTTCTGGCTTACAGCCGTCATCAGCCAGGCTATCTTGAAACCCGTGGCAAAGTGAGCAAGGGACCCACGTCTGGGCATACCCTGCCAACTAAGGGCGAACATAGCAAAACCAAAGGGGATGATGGACGGAGTGTTGAACATTGCAAGCACTCACCCCCAGTCAACTGATCTGGGTTTAATCCATCATCATTCTTTAGCTCACTCCGCCACCCCAGTTCAGACATGGCCATATGCAAATCAGTCTGACCCTGTGCCTCATGGGAACAGTCCAGCCCGAACTGCCAAGCCATGTCTTCCCTGGACCGGAAACAAGCATCCTGGGACCAGTTTCTGGCTTACAGCCGTCATCAGCCAGGCTATCTTGAAACCCGTGGCAAAGTGAGCAAGGGACCCACGTCTGGGCATACCCTGCCAACTAAGGGCGAACATAGCAAAACCAAAGGGGATGATGGACGGAGTGTTGAACATTGCAAGCACTCACCCCCAGTCAACTGATCTGGGTTTAATCCATCATCATTCTTTAGCTCACTCCGCCACCCCAGTTCAGACATGGCCATATGCAAATCAGTCTGACCCTGTGCCTCATGGGAACAGTCCAGCCCGAACTGCCAAGCCATGTCTTCCCTGGACCGGAAACAAGCATCCTGGGACCAGTTTCTGGCTTACAGCCGTCATCAGCCAGGCTATCTTGAAACCCGTGGCAAAGTGAGCAAGGGACCCACGTCTGGGCATACCCTGCCAACTAAGGGCGAACATAGCAAAACCAAAGGGGATGATGGACGGAGTGTTGAACATTGCAAGCACTCACCCCCAGTCAACTGATCTGGGTTTAATCCATCATCATTCTTTAGCTCACTCCGCCACCCCAGTTCAGACATGGCCATATGCAAATCAGTCTGACCCTGTGCCTCATGGGAACAGTCCAGCCCGAACTGCCAAGCCATGTCTTCCCTGGACCGGAAACAAGCATCCTGGGACCAGTTTCTGGCTTACAGCCGTCATCAGCCAGGCTATCTTGAAACCCGTGGCAAAGTGAGCAAGGGACCCACGTCTGGGCATACCCTGCCAACTAAGGGCGAACATAGCAAAACCAAAGGGGATGATGGACGGAGTGTTGAACATTGCAAGCACTCACCCCCAGTCAACTGATCTGGGTTTAATCCATCATCATTCTTTAGCTCACTCCGCCACCCCAGTTCAGACATGGCCATATGCAAATCAGTCTGACCCTGTGCCTCATGGGAACAGTCCAGCCCGAACTGCCAAGCCATGTCTTCCCTGGACCGGAAACAAGCATCCTGGGACCAGTTTCTGGCTTACAGCCGTCATCAGCCAGGCTATCTTGAAACCCGTGGCAAAGTGAGCAAGGGACCCACGTCTGGGCATACCCTGCCAACTAAGGGCGAACATAGCAAAACCAAAGGGGATGATGGACGGAGTGTTGAACATTGCAAGCACTCACCCCCAGTCAACTGATCTGGGTTTAATCCATCATCATTCTTTAGCTCACTCCGCCACCCCAGTTCAGACATGGCCATATGCAAATCAGTCTGACCCTGTGCCTCATGGGAACAGTCCAGCCCGAACTGCCAAGCCATGTCTTCCCTGGACCGGAAACAAGCATCCTGGGACCAGTTTCTGGCTTACAGCCGTCATCAGCCAGGCTATCTTGAAACCCGTGGCAAAGTGAGCAAGGGACCCACGTCTGGGCATACCCTGCCAACTAAGGGCGAACATAGCAAAACCAAAGGGGATGATGGACGGAGTGTTGAACATTGCAAGCACTCACCCCCAGTCAACTGATCTGGGTTTAATCCATCATCATTCTTTAGCTCACTCCGCCACCCCAGTTCAGACATGGCCATATGCAAATCAGTCTGACCCTGTGCCTCATGGGAACAGTCCAGCCCGAACTGCCAAGCCATGTCTTCCCTGGACCGGAAACAAGCATCCTGGGACCAGTTTCTGGCTTACAGCCGTCATCAGCCAGGCTATCTTGAAACCCGTGGCAAAGTGAGCAAGGGACCCACGTCTGGGCATACCCTGCCAACTAAGGGCGAACATATTTTTCATCATCAGACGTTGACCGAAAGCAAGAGAGAGGAAGAAATGGAAGGAAGAAGGAGAAAGAGAATGATGGGAAACAGTGACAAATAAGGAGGGCATGGATGAAAAAAACGTGGAAGAGGGATATAAAGAGACTTGCAGTATAGGGTGGTTGTAGAAAGAGGCATGAGATGGAATCAAGTCTAGACAACCTTGGTATCTGGGGATCGTGATGGCTGCAGGCTCCCAAGAAAACGATTTTAACCCAGAACTTTATTTTAACAAATGAAAAGTATGGGCCTTACACTTCCACTGGACGTAGAGCGCATACATACCTTGTATTGTATTATAGTTGCATTTATAAAGCACTTAAACTCCTGACAAGGCCTTGAAGCGCTTTATGCCTGGCAGTATGCTGCTCTGGAACTACTGGGGCTCTGCTATGGCAGTACTGCCATAGTGCTGCCTTGTCCACCTCTGCTCCTGGCGAATTGAGGATATTCAGTTGACTAGATGAACATGTTTGTATATACTGTACTTATGTATATTGATGTGTTTAATTATCCAAAAATGACCCATGAGACAGGGCACAGTTCAAATGGAACTAAGTGAAGGAGTTAAAATATATAAGCCTTCAAACACATGCCTTGCAGGTTATGTGCAGCTATCTGCAGCAGTTCCACAACCCACTGAGCTATTTTACATTGGAATTTATGACCTGCAGGTTTCACAACTAACTGCAACCCTGGCTAGAGATCATGCTATGATGTGAGCTTTTTATCTGCAGGTTTCTTGCCATTTTATGATGATTCAAACATTTTGCTATCAGATTACACACAGATCTTTGTTTTGTGTACATAAGCTCCTGGAAACCCTTTCTTACTGGTGTTACACCCTGTGATACTAGGCATGCCCCCCATTCTGTACATTTTGAAGGTGCACACAAGTGCTACAATCCCCTGCTATGGGGCTGCTGTGTTCTAAGGTGTGAGAGTAGCCACTGTCTATAACCCAAGGGTAGGGGTTATTGATTATCGGTATTCATTGAGAGTGGATTTATGCTCTCAAGGAAACAATTCCATGCAATGACTCCACTTTCTTTGTTGTAGATCAAATAATGAGGTGCAATCATTAGTAGGGTCTATTTGAGTTCCTGCAGATGGTTGGTGTCTCTCACCGGGCATTCTCTAATCCCGAAAGGAGCCTTATTATATTAAAAAAGTATTTTAGGTTGTATAATTGTTACGATATGTATGTTCCTTTATAGTGTCTGTGTTGTCAAATGGTGCATTTTGAATAAGATAGCCATAGAGCCACAGTGCCCTCTTGTGGCCTCAGTACTGTTTGAGATAAAAAAATGATGAGCCTCATTTATGAGGATTTGGCGTAGACAGCACAGCAAGTCACCTTGCTGTGCTGCCCTACGTCAAACTAAAAGGGTAGGAGTGCACTGTATTTATCTAATAAGATGCATTCCTGTCCTTTCCCCAGCACTGGCGCTGTTTCGGCAGCCTAGCGCCAGCGCAGACACCCTTGCACCATGGTGCAAAGGAGCCTGTGTTGTGAGAGGGTTTTTCCTCTTTCTATGTGTGCTTCAGAATGCAGCACACATGGAAAGAGGAAAAACCAAGGAGAAATAAAGTTATTTCTCCTTGTTTCGCCTACCTGGGGAGACATAAGGTTTTGGCACATCCCCAGGTTCACATGGTTTTGTATATCTGAGGAAGTGTCAAAATCCGTGGGTGTTGCGTGGGAACACCCACCGCAGTACCCACGGAACGCCTCTCTAATGCAGAGTAAGGCAGCACAGCGATTTTCGCTGCCTTGCCTTACTCCATATCTATGAGGCCATTCAAAGCCACGCAAAGTAGCTCAGAAATCGGATTTTGTGATTTGCACAAGAGGCTCATAAATATGCCTCTATGTGCAGTAAATTCTCAAAATGAAAACGCAGGTTTATTTCCAGGAAACTTCGACTGTTGCAGATTTTCCCAAGTACTCAGACCCATAAATATTTCCGCGTACGGAAATATACGTGTTTATTTTTGAATTCAGAAAGGTTGTGTTGAAATACAGTTGCACTCTTTTGTTTTGACCCAGGGAAAATATGTATTTCCTGTGGGGAAACCCATTCCTCTTTTCTATCATCAGTTTTGATTTTTTTTTTTCTCAGTTTTAAACTAAGAACACATTTATTCCTGTAGGAATACACTTACTATCCTTTTCAGGGTGTGAAGCCTACTGTAAGCTGTTTGTTAATTCTCACCTACAAACGTGTACATTAATGGATGCTCATCAACTTTTTCCAGTGCTTCCCACCTTGAAACACCCAAAACCCAAAACTGTGAGCACATTTCCTCAAATGGAAATGTTACCAGGCTTGCAGAATTTTCCATGAGAGCAAATCCATTTATGAGAGCGAAGCCACATTAAGTGAATCAGGAACTTGGATTCAGTTTTGAACTCCCGATTTTAGGAGTGCGCACTGTGCACCTACGTGTTTACGCACAAATGATTTTGGGAATCAGGACGCTGGTGAATGCAAATGGTACTCATCGGACCTGATTACACGTGTGGCGGCTTGGGGTGATATTTACTGCAGCGAGTAATACCAAAACAACTGGGCCTGGGGTGAGTTATTTATCAGCTACACTAGCAACCACCTATGAAACCTTGCAAAAAAAGGCATAGCATGAGATTCTTTATTTATAGTAAAATAATCTGTATGTTTTGCCTTTTTATTGTGCTTTTTCCAATGATACATTTTATTATTTTTTAGCTTGCGTAATCTGTCAGAGCAAAACGAGGTTGTGCAATATTTATTGCACAACAGTCCTTTTTGTGGCAGATACAACCAGCGATGGACCCTTAGCACTGTGGCTAAGGCTGCCTTCTAACCCGTGAACAACTTTTACCAGACTCCTTCTCAAGGATGTGCCTGCTTTACCTATTGCAAAGCTGATCCCATGGTACGTGTACACAAAGAACCCTTTAAGCACACTCCAGCTCTGCAGGAATGTATAGCTATTATCTAGACTTTTAGTCAAGTCTAGTAATTGACTTTTTTTTTTTTTTTTTACTTATGAGAGGGCAACAAATGAAATGATGAAATCTACAGTGAGGACTAACATTCCCATAACTAATGTTTTGGAATTGAAAGAGTATTTGGGGTGGCTGTATACTCGACCAAAGTCAGTACTTTTGAAGAGATTTAAACTCTGTTTCCTAAAGGTTTCTATGAACTTTCCTACATGATTCTCCCCTGAGGTCTCTGCATCAGGTTGCCCTTGTCACCTAGTATCTAGATAGTCAATAATGCTTTATTGATTGTTTTTTGCAAGTTTTACTAGGCTCAGAGAAAAAAATAATATTTGTGCCCGATTTTGAGGAAATCATAGTTGAGAAACTGTCGACCAGCATTTTTGTCTCTACTGATGTTAGATTGTCCACTGTAATGTTTTTGGGATTTCATGTTTTCTCACAGCAGTCGTGAATTTCAGGAAAAGTTTGTATTTCGACTTTTGAATGGAATGTATCCTCTCTACTGTTTTTGTTTTTTAAAACAAGACTTTGTCTATGACTTAGAATTCTAAGGTTTTGTGAAATCTATATTGTTTTTATAACCACAATATGATCAAAATAAACTTGTCATTAATCAATATTGCACAATTCTAATGTGTGGTCCTTTTGTAGATGTCTGTTTGTGCAGGGATTGGAATTTGACCCTCTAGTCATAATCAGGGTGTGTGTTTTTTTTAAGCTGAAGAGTGGGAAAATCAAAGAGAAGAAAAGGTTGGATTGACATTCTTAGGTGCTTTTAGAGGCTAGGGTCTGAGTCGGGTGACTAAGAGAAGGCTTGTCCTATCTCCATATTACGGGGCTTATTTACAAGCCCCTGTGCTACCGGTGCGTCACTTTTAACATGGGGAAAACGTGACGTACAGGTGGCGCAAGGGGCTGGTAAATAAACCCCGATTGCGCTGCCGGAACATCACTTTTTTGACATTCCAGTGGCACAATGTGCCACTGGCATATTCATAAGGCCACGTAAATCCACATACCATGGCTTTTCATGGCCTTATAAACATGTGCCCCTTTCACGCAGAAAACTGTGTGAAAGGGGCATTCCATGAGTGTTGCTAGGGGCGTTCCCAGCAACATCCATGGCTTTTTGACACTGCCCCATATTTACGATAAATCGTAAGTTTGAGGCAGCGCCAAAAACGTACTCCTCCCCAGGGGAGGCGTAAGGGAGGCACAACAAGGAGAAACATCTTTGTCTCCTCGTTTTTCCTCTTTCTATGTGTGCTGCATTCTGCTGCACACATAGAAAGAGGATAAAGCCTCTTGTGATTGTTTTTGTGCAGGAAGGCTCCCTTCCTGCACAAAAACAATCATCCTCGCAATGCAGGCACCTTTGCACCATGGTGCTAAGGTATCTGCGTTGGCGCACAGCAGCCCATTGTGCTCCGGGGAAAAGGACAGGAATGCGCCCTATCTGATAGATACGGCGCATTCCTCCCCTTTTCTTTTGCCGTAGGGCAGCGCAGCAGCAAGGCCTGCTGCTCTGCCCTACGGCAAAAACCCATAAATGAGGCCCTAAGTATTTTAGATGAGCTATGGTACAGAGCAGTACTAAAGACCTTGATGGGGGAGTGAAGGGGGGGGAGAGAGAGAGTGAGAGAGTGTGTTTGTGTCAGAGAGACTCTCTTCTCAACTAAGCAGCCATATTTATTTTTTCTTTATGAAGAACAAGTAAATATTGCTTAATCTGTTTTTCAATAGGAGAGAAACCACCTTGTTGGTCCAAGTTTAGAAAAGGCACAGCCACCTAGCAATCAAACTCTGTGTTAGAGGCATGTCAATGTACTCTCTGGAGTAATCTACTGTTTCCTTTCAGCAGATGCAGAGCCGGTCGTTGGTCGGCATGAGAACATGGCGAGAAGTAACTGGTGCAATGAACACAGGACTCTTCACCGTCGCATAGATGCTGTTGAGGAGGTAATAGTTCATAGTTGAGCGATATTATCCACAGGTGGAGCACAAACATGCCTTTACCTGCTCCCAGATGCTACTGCTTCTACATATGTTTGGAACCTCATGCCATTCAGATTTAAGCCCAACAGCGGGATTTATTTACTTATTTATTTAATCAATTTATTTATTTATTTACTTTCGGTTTTTGACAAGCAATGCTAACTACCAAAACGATGGACTGATAATGCTCAAAGAGTGGGAGCATAGGAGTGGACTGAAAGTAGTTTAGTGTGTTCGAGCAATTCAACAGGCCTTATGCTCCAAATTTAGTTAGTTCCACTGAAGAAATCGCAGTGATGTCGAAGCTTTGGGTGCAGCGTCGGATTGGTAACGCGGGCATTTGGGCAATGCCCGAGGGACCGGTATCCGAATTCCAGCTGTAGGCTGCTTTTTTGAGCAGCCTGGGGGCCGATTTGGGCGGTTTCTGCGTTGCTCGATGCCGCCAACGGCCCAGTGGGTGCCTGAGTGGCCGTTCTGGAGGCAGATGGGCGTCCATTACCTCCTTTTATCAATGGCAGAGGTGTCACTCCCTTTCTCCTGCTGGCCCGGCCCATTAATATATGCATATTGAGCGGGGGCAGGGGGCCTGAGCAAAAGTGGCTTCACTTGTTTTCAGGTGGGTTTCACCAGTGTAAACTAATCCGTGCATTTTTTTAACCCTCCCCCTTTTTTAATAAAATTTCGCCGAAGCAGTGGTTTGCGGAAAGGCAATATGCAAATGTGGGCCACTTCTTTTAGCATGCCCGGGCCGATTTTTATTCCCAATCCAACCCTGTTTGGGTGTGCAGTTGTCTAGAACCCAGGTGTTAAGGGCACGGCCAATCTTAGGCATGTGACCTGTGGGCTACGATGGAGCTGGAAATGCTGTTTCTGTGACAGAGGTAGTATTCGAATGCCACAGTAGAAAGGTGCTACTTGTTTATTTAAGCCCCTCTGCTCTAGATTTTCTTTCGTTTCCTTCCACTGCAATTCATTTTTTATACAGAGCTGCAGAAATAGAGGTGGTGTGTACCAAAAGCCCTTCTCATTGTGATCCGCAAGAAACAAGCATACAGCATCTATGTAATTGGAAAATGATAATCTTAGGCAACCAATTTTTTAACTAAGGATACAAATTTGAATGTGTCTTGATTTAGGGCCTGATTTAGAGTTTGGCAATGGGTTACTCACAAACGTGCCGGATATCTCGTCCACCTTATTACAAGTGCTGTAGGATATAATGCATTATTAGAACATTGGAATGTGGAGCACTCCATTGGATACAATGGAGTGCTCCATGCTTCTACGGGCCGGTAAAAGCCCGCAGAGCAACATTCCAATGTTGTTTGAACAAAGGCCTCTCGGAGCCCGAGGGGATTTCAATCCCCTCGGGCTCTGAGAGGCCTTTGTTTTATTTGTAAAAACATTCTGCCCTCTAGTGGCAGAATGTTCTAATAGCCTTATAGCCCTCCGTAGCTGGGCTATACCGGCCATTAAAGTCCCGCTCCCTTGTTAAAGGCCCTCGTTTTCGGCTCAGGCCTTTAACACTGGAGCGGGCCTTTAATGGCCGGTATAGCCCGCTACGGCGGGCTATAAGGCTATAGTAATAAGGTAGACGGGATATCCCTCATGTTTGTCATGGAGTTGTTTCATTGAACTTAAACTGTTCTGATTATCAAAAAGGAGAACAGAGTAACCCTTTGGCTAGACTCTAAGGGGCATATCTACAAGGGCTGGCAATAAAATTATCGCCGCTTTAGCGTTTGTTTTCGGACGAAAAGCGGCGATAATTTTATCGCCCTATTAGCAAGGACACGCTAACGCGTGAATCCATGCTACATCGCCCTTTCCTTATCGCCCAGCTCTGCATCTCTAATGAGATGCAAAGTGGGCGTTCCTCCCCAGGATAACGGGAGAAATGTCGCTAAGCGACATTTCTCCTATTATCAAGCCTCAGGCAAAGAAGCATAGCGACAAGAAAAGTAGCGATAACCTCAGTTATCGCTACTTTCCTAACGCCTGCTTCAAGACTGACTTAGCCATGATATCCTATAGAAGGTGGATATCATGGCTAAGTATGTCTTGCCCTATCAGCAAGCTATCGCCAAAAGTTGTGCGATTATCGCTGGATTTCCAGCGATAATCGCACAGTTGGCAGCTTGCGCTCTGAATTTTATCGCTTTGGAGATAAGCGTTGCTGATAGCATGCTATCTCCGCGATAAAATTCAGAGTTGGCCGGCGATAATTATCCTCACGCTAAGAGCGCTGAGCGATAATTATCACCAGCCCTTGTAGATATGCCCCTAAACCAGGCAAGATTTTGTGGAGGCAGATGCTGTTGCAGTCCTTCATGTCGCTTTTACATATCCATTTGTCTAAACATTCAGCCATCTCTCATTCAATGATCAATTCTTTTAAAGGCAACAGCCATCTCTCATTCATATATCTGGTATCCATTTCTCATCCAATTATCCATGTATCAAAACATTAATTTACCATCCACCTTTCTTGCGGGCATCTATCCGTCCTGCATCAATCTTTCATTAGGTTTTCATTCATTAAAACATTCGCCCAACATCAGTTTCTTGTTAAGAGATCCATTCGTCATTCATTCAATATCAGTCTCCCATTCATGTCAGAAATTAGGTTGTCAAGCATTTGCCATCTCTCTAAAATAACATGGTAGGATGACGGCGGTGCACAACAATTCTTTATGGATTGTCTTAAAAAGAACAATAGAAATATCTTTCTTGTGGCCTTTTGTACATTTATGTATTGGTGAGTGAGGTGATCCTCAGGAATGTCTAGATGGTTATTTTCTTTGTCATCTGTTTAGAGCCCTGGATCCTTTAGCCGATTAACCAACAGAGAAGTCCCCTCATCATTATTTCCGGAAGCAGGAGCAACACCCAACATTTTACCTCATGTTCCACAAACTGAATACCGGTATTTCGGGGGGTTGCTCTAGATGGGATTGCATCTTTTCTTGCTAATAGACTTCCGCCTGTTTACTCTTTCCCTTTGATTTTTCATCAAATCGGTTAATTGGGGTGTACCCTAGGCTTCGACCATCTACCAACGACCCCCCCTTAATTTCTATCTCAGACCTCTGGTGGAACTACTATTGTTATCCGATTCATAAAAGAGGCGTGAGATCACCATTTCTAGCACTTCTATGCTTTCTGCCGTTAGGTGTTGATCCCACAGCTGCTTAAAGCTCAACTGTGCAAAATCTGAAATCCTGATTGCAATAAAGGAGTCCACGCCTATTGCACATCAACCTTTGGCCAGATCGTCTGCACGCATTTGGTTGAACTCAAGCTTTAATCTGACTTCTGAGATTTCTGCAGTCACCAGGACCTGCTTCATATACCTTAGACAAGTAAGACCTTGATTAGGAGTAGGGTGGTGTTTTCCAACCACCTACGCAAAATGTATGGCATATAACGTGCCTTGCGGATTTTGGTGCACTAAGCACCAGAAATACACATGTTCTTTCCCAGAAAGCTCACAATGCATGGGCACCACTTTGGACTACACTTGGGAGGTGAGTATTCTGGGTCTTAGTCATCGCGCTAAGAAAGAAAAAGCTGTGGCACGATTTCCGGACTTGTACCGTATCTTGGCGAAACGACTGACCACGGTTGCCTCAGCATGGGTGTTATCCATGATGGCATAGGAGCAGGTGGAGAGGTGAAATGTCTCCGTAAATACCCAATTGCTGATACCTGGGATGCGCTTTTGAAGAAGCTCTGTGAGGGTGCAAAGGATGAGGACCACTCCCCTTGAGGATCCCTGCTGATCCCCCTCTCCCCCTTCTTCATGCTATGGCACATGTCCTGCTGGTGGCTGATGCCCTACCAGTGTATACAGACAACCTATGGGAACCCGGCGATGCCCTTTGGGGATGAAACTCTCACAACACTCCCCCTGTCATATTGAGCGAGTGCAGGATTCCTCCTTTACTGGTTCTGTTCACTGCGTTTGTAAGCAGTCGAAACATATGGCACTTCTTAATTGCAAAGGACTTTCACTGCCTGCACCCAGACTTGCTCTCTGTTGTATTCACATCTGTTGTCAGAACAATTCTGAATAGTACCATTATACAACAGCCAGGTCTTTACATTTCAAATTATTGTATAGTACTGTGATATGTAATTACGGTGTCCTAGATATGCAAATTGTGATGAAGCTTGCTTGAAATCCATGTTCAGTTTTGTAAAAGGAAAAGAAAATAATTGCCAATAAAAACTATATAAAAAAATCAAGGAGCCAGCAGGCTCCATGTTTCTCATTAAGAATGAGGTTGGGCATCAACATTTTGGATCTGTTTTCTTTTGTGGCCTTAACCTTGTACACACTGGTTTCAGCGCTCCATCCATCATCTCTTTGTGTTTCGTCTGTATTATCTTGCATTTCATATGTTGAGCAGTCTGGTTGGGTCTGTGTTTATTTTTCCTGTTCTGGTAATGTTGTTTTAATTAAAAAAGCTAGAGAATATGAGGTCCTCTAGAATTCTGTTTATTTTCCATTTTCTTTCCTGTTTGCAGATGGATTATTTATTGCCAGCAAGGTCTTTAGAGTACCAGGATGCTGAAGGCTTTGGATGCACTTGTGTATCTTAATTGGGGTGTGGATGTTCACAATGTTGAAGTTATTTATAAGTGTTGTGTTGATATGGTGAGAGATGAAGTCGAGCATTGAGTTGTCTATTCGGAAACGTTTGAAGGATCTGGAGGTTTCGTCTTCTCTTTTAGGTTAACCTTAGTTTCTGGTTGGATGCTGAGTATGGAGCTAGGGATGGCAAAGTGGTCAGTTGAGCCCAGGGGTATTAGTGCTTGCATTGGATTGTTGGTGATGTTGAAAAGACAAGGTTGAGGAATTGGCCTTTGGAGTGTGTTGCTTGTATGACATGCTGTATCACACTGACTGCACTGATGAGGTAAAGGACGGGTCTTTTGTGTTTTTTTGAGCTTGCCTTATTTGGGAGGTTGAAATCACCCAACTGAGCAGCGTGGAAATGGTGGGATGGACGAGGTGGTGAAGAGATCTGACAATTCATCAGTAAAGTCCTTGTTCTGACCAGGAGGCCTTTAGATGAGATGGAAGTTGGAAGTCTCAGTTGTTGAGAGTAGGAAATGACCTGTCTGCAGCTCCTTGGAGTTGAGTGTTACTTGCATGCATAGGATGCAGCCTCAAAGGAACTTATGGATGACAGCGGGCCTCCTCCCGTTTTATGTGTGCTGTCCACACGATGAATGTTGTAACCTGGGGGGGGGGGGATGTGGGGGTGAACCATGTTTCCTTGAAGAAGAAAACACCAAGCTTGTGAAAGGGAATGAAGTCTGCAATGTCTGGTGCATGGAGCACTGCAGAGCTAGTGTTAATGAGCAAGTCTGAATGTGTGTTCTGTAGTTTGAGAGGGTGTGGTAGTTAGTGGGATGTGTAGGAGGTTGAGTCTGTGTGCTAAGTGATTATGTGATCGTTTGGGGCACCTATGTCTGGGTGTTATTTTGGAAATTGGCAGTATGGGGTGCTGGGTGAAACAAATGATTATATCTTACCTTGTAGGTTTCAGTGGGACAGGGGTTCTGACCCAAGGCCCTTCCTGGCCCTACCAAACCCAAACAGGCAGTGCCCTTGGCTGTGTCCTCCTTTTGCTAGGAACGTCCTGCCGATGGGATGCCCTAGAGAGTTAATTGCAGTAGGGAGAAGACAGGAAGTGATGTCCGTTCCTGTGCAGATGGATGATGGGAAACCCATCTGCACAGTTTATAATGTTAATATACTGTTTCGTTTTTCTCTACAGCGCAATAAGCCCACGTGAGTGGAACTTTCTGCTTAATAAATTCTCTATAACCATTGCTTAATTTATGAAGGTGGTTCCAGATGACGGGCACCAACACTCATTTTGGGGACCAGTATTTATTTTTCATGATCAGTCTTTGACCCAGAGCAAGACAAAGAAAGTCAGAAAAGGGAGAAAGAAAGGGGAAAATAATGATATGAAAATAGAGACATAGGTAGAAAGTGGATATGAAAAAAGAAACTGCAAGAGTGGGATGAAGAGGCAGGAAGTGTAGGATAGTGGGAAAGTGGTATGAGGTCGAATTAAGACTAAGCAGCCGTGGCAATGCTGGTGGTGGATACCTTAGAAAAACTGTACTCTTTTATTATCACATATTGTGTGCTCTCTATAATATACCACAAGTGAAATGGGGATGGGATAAGAGCAGACAAGAATTTTCATCGAAATTAATGGAATCCTTCAATTTAATCATTCCACAGTTTGCAAGGAAATCATAGTAATTTAGAATTAGGCGGTGGATGAGTCTCGCCCTAAATCAACATGGTTAGTACTCCAACAAACACTCTGTTCCCCTCCCCATCACTTTGTATTTCAGGGAGGTATAGGGTGCAATGGCAGTCCAATGCCCCACAGATTGCTCCCCTAGTTTTCCAAATCTGCATCGGTCAGTTGAGGAAAGTGTACATCCACACGTAAATCCACTTCCACTGACCAAGTATGTAAAGGGCAAAGACCAGGTGGACCTTACACTCTATTAGGAAAACGAAAGGATATTTCTGGGTTAAAGCAAGGTTTATAGTCGGCATACTAGTTAACCAAAAAGATGAACTTTCAGAAGGTCGCCAATTATCTCAGTCAATCAAGCCAGACATCGTTGGCAACATTTTGGACACCTCACATGCTATTAGACCTTCCTCCCTTGGAACATATGTAGTACTAAACTGGATCCTTTGTTGTTGACCATGAAAAGGTTCCACTAAGGAATGCCATAAGAACAAATCCGGTATGATACGCAATGTCACGAGAATCAAACTATCTATACCGGGATAGCCGAAGCCTATAAAGCAGGTGACAAAAATGTTGCACAGTTGATTGAGGTCTTAAAGCAATTCATAAAAACTAGTTGCAGTGAGATTTTTTAAAAGCTAAGCATCTTTACACAAGGCTTACACTAGAAATGACACTGTGGTGTCCTGTTAGATAACCCTAAATGTTTCCAACACCAATAAGGCAACTGTGGTATGCGTAGCCAAGAAGTAAATGGTGAGACCATTTCACCACTCTTAATGGTCCTGGCTCCTCCTTGGCTAAATTAGTCCCCCTACTCTATTGAGCAGGAAACTGTGGCTGTAAGGGGTAGGACCACATTCATAGCAGAAGGCCTGCTAGGTAAAGCTGACACCCTTACCATAAAGGAACTTGATATGGCCCTTGGCTTTCAACAGCAAGGTGGAGTCAGGTGTTTGAAACTTTTGGGCATATTTACAAGAGAATGGCGGAGCGCAGCATTAAGCTAAAATTGCTAACACAGAGCTCCGCCATTCTGAAAACATAGGGATGTGCAGTATTCACAAGAATGCACCGCACCTCTGTGTTTCCCCTAGCGCTGGACCTAAATTTAGCTGCGTAGTGCCAATGCAAGCACCCTTGCACTATAGTGCAAGGGTGCCTGCGTTGAGGGGAATCATTGTTCATGTGTAGGAAGGTGTCCCTTCCTGCACATCAACAATCCATAATGGCGATTTGTAACCTATGTATGCTGCATTGTGCAGCACACATAGAAGTTGCAACTCGTAATTTTTTTAATGATTGTTTGTGTGCAGGAAGGGACACCTTCCTGCACATTAACAATCTGTAAAGGCGATTTGCTGTTTCTATGTGTGCTGCACAATGCTGCACACATAGGAACAGCAAAAACAAGGAGAATTTAATCATTTCGCCATGTTAAGACCAGAATATTTTTGGTCTTAATTTTGGCACTGCCCCATATTTACGCCACCCTTGTAAATAGGGGGCAGCATCAAAGAGTGGAACACCCACCCCTTTCACACTAAGTGCTGCGTGAAAGGGGGCCTTATTCACAAGGTGGCATTATATTGGCTTAACGCTGCCTTGTAAACAAGTCAAAGGGTTTATCGCCACAGGAACGTCATAAAAAGTGACATTTCTGTGGCGATAAACTCTTGTAATATGCCATTAAGTTCGTTGATTTATTAAAGAAAGGCACTTATTTTTGGGCTCTTATTACAGGCAGAACACAAATACTGCCCATTCGGTGCAACGAAACACCTGAAATAAAAAAATAAAAAAATCAATGAAAGAGTGAGGGGTCTGTTATAATGAATTATCTTTCACATTCCTAATATGCACTAAGACAAAGAAATTTCACTGAGTGACCTGACGAGTTTACAGGAATTATTGGAGTAAAGGTTGCCTTCTTCACAGCTCAGGCAAGCTTTTGTGATCCTGGAGGGGACGAGTAAACAGCAGCTCTATCTTCACATTTTGATATCCACGTATGTCAATGCTAGATTGTTCACCCCTTTTTGTGGCTTACACAAACCTCAAGATTCCCTTCAATTCTATTGGCACAGCAAAGTGAATGCCCAGGGGTTCCACTAACACTACATCACAAGTCTGGGCCCTCTGTTAGATTCGGAATAGCAGACAAAAACAAAGTGATCTTTTTCTTGTAACACATGAGGTACACGTGTCTCTTCACACAAAGAAAGGCAACTCAAACGTTTGTCCCTTGGTAGTCAAAAGGGCTGTGGTTCTTTGGCCTGCTGATGATAGAGTTCTTTTTCCCCAAGCCCAAGAAATATCTCCAATTAAACATATCATAAAGTAATGTCATGACTTGTGGCCATCAGGGAGCAGTTGCTCATAAATTTGTAGACTAGGATACTGTTCACCATGAAGAGTTTGTCACTTTTCAGAGAATCTCAGCGATTGCACAAGTCATTAGCCATAACAACTTAGGTGTCCAAAAAAGGAAAGAACACGTGGTTGCAACTTTAAAGGTGTATAAAGCCAGAGCAATAGCACAATATGGAGACAATATAGGTTGTACTACAGACATTTCATTTCTTACCTCTGGCAAAATGAGATTCTTGAACACTAATTTGACTACCTAGAACTGTAAGCGGATAACGAGTCCTAAAATGTGTAGATGACATAGTAGAAAAGAAACCCGTTCTCGTCGGATCAAGCGTTGGATTTAATTTATTGGCAGGTGTTTAGCAGCAAGTGGTGTAGGGTGTCTTGCCCAGAAGGAGGTTAAGACATCAAATGGTAATGCGATGTACCATCTATGGCATAGGAATTGGATGCTAATCACTACAGCAGTGAACCTTCTAGAACTGGGAATCAGGGCAAACAGAAAAGAAGAACCAACTTACTAAGAAAGGGTCCAGGATAGCTTAGATGATCAAGTTAGTTACAGCCTTCATTTGCTGAAATATTTCAGTAATCAAGAGGCGTTCACAGAAGATGCTATTTTAACTTCTATTTGCCAAATCGCGTTCATAATCTCTATCCAAATTCAAGTTGGGTGTTCTTGCCCTGGCTTCACAAACTAGCTCTTAATCACATAAAGCCCAGATTTTGTCTAATCTAGATCAGCGGCGTTTCTGCATGAGAGCGGGGGAGTGTCACCACCTCGCCCGCTGCGACCCGTGCAGGAAAAAATAAAATGGCAATGAAAAGATTTCAATGCCATTTTATTTATTACCGTTGTGCGAGCAGCAGCAGCCAGCCTGCCCTGAGCCCAGAGACATGCAGGGCATGTGTTCTGCTGCCGATTGGCTGCAGAGGACAGGAGCAGTGGCTGGCTCGATGCTCCAAAGTGTGCTTGTCATTTTGGCCAGGCTGTATTGCGCCGGCCAAAGTGACATGCACACTTCGAAGCTCTCCAATCAGCTGTCTTAAACAGCTGGATGGAGACCAAGCACAGGCCTACGGGCCTGAAGGAGCGTCCAGCCAACCCGCTCCATCCAATCCTGGTTACCAGCATGAGAGCAGGGCCAGGATTGGTTAGGGGAATTGAGGAGGCAGAGCAGAACGTGGCGCGAGGAGGTCATCAGAGTTGCGCAGCAAGCAAGGTAAGTGGTTATTTTTTCTTTTTATTTACACTCACCTTGCTTGTATACACCCACCCACCACATCATTTGCCCGCACCCCCACTCTTCCTAAATGCCAGCTGCCGCTGATCTAGATAGCAAAAAACATGTTTCATTTCTTGTTTGTACGCTAGTCAAATCATGAAGCATTTTGACCATGTTTGAGGAAGTACAAAATTTGCTCAAACATACACCTACTTTCCAACTCAACTTGATCAATAGCAATGAGTTGTTGGGTTGTTCAACAAAGTCTGGAAGATGAAAAAGGTGGAGCATCAGGGTAGAACCTCTGGCTATTAAGCAACTGTATTGAAATATCAAAACTTCAGGTTAGTTATTCCTAGAGTGTAAGTTCCTTGCTTGGAGTGCACTGTAGATTTATGCCCCACTCTTTAAGAGATCCTGTTATCGAGACCTAATGAGCTTTTAGGGAGAGAACGACAAATTGCAAAAACGATCAAGAGTATATTGACCAGATTTAATGGGAGCATAGATTGTTTTATCAAAAGTAATAGTCCAATAGACTGCCATTGGGGATCAGGACCTTCCTCTTCCACAAAGGTTTGCTGATTACATCTACCCTACTCCCACCTCTGTTCTAATTCAATTACAGAACGACTACTAACAGAGTAATTACATTCTTATGTTTCTGAGAGGCTGTAACTTGATGGGTAAGCCAGACACCTCCAATAAATTTTAAATTGCAAAATCTAAGTGGTGTGATTGGGCAGAATCTAATGGCTTCACACAAGAGAGACAATTCCTTTTAGTAACCACTAAGGTTCCTTTAAGTATTTTTTGAAGAATGTTTGAAGAAATAGCTGGCATTTCTTAAAGGCAATATCCTAGATAAGCAATGCACTTTTTCGTAATCTTCATGTGGTTAATTTGTTTTATTTGACCTTGTTTATAAAAAAAAATATCAGTTGTTTAATGTGTTAAAGTTTTTTATGGGTCACTGTGATGCATAGATTTATGGAGTCAATGATATTGCAGAATAAACTTCTTTATGTTGGCAAATAAATCTACATGTGAGGAGATGACCATCAAGTTCGTAAAGGGCTCTTCTCCATATCTAAACACAGAAGGAATGTGAGGTCCACCGATATGAAATAACAGAAGACCTCCCAGAAAATCTTACCTATTGCAAATATAAAAAAGCTTCACAAGATAAGAACTGATAACTTTTTTCACAGGGCTGCTCACTGATGGCTCCTCCTCCCATGCTGAAATGCTGTATGCATGTTGTCGCTCACTCAACTCATCAGATTGTGCAGCGGAAGTGACTGACACACTAGTGCCCTCTTACCCCAACCTCAATGGATGGTTTCCTGTGTGGATCCCTGTAGTCCTTCGGATCGCTGCTGGAGTTCGTCAGAATTTGTTACTTACAGGCTTGTTCCGATGGTGGCCAGTCAGTGTTGCACCAATGGTGGTGTTTACTTCATTGGGGTGGAACTTAACAAGACACATTCTGCAGGAGTGTGTCTCAACCGTACAGTATCCTGAGAGGTCTGGTCTGTCTCATTCAACTGACAGATGTGAGGAGCCCCAAGTTGATCCTCCCTCCTGGGAAGCCGAGTGGGAAGGCTCTCTACAGGGCACTCATACCATCTCATTTTCAAAAATGCTGTCAGAAAAGCACCTCCTCACGTCACTGGAAAGAAGGACCTCGAGGTTGTCAGGTGATCTGTAGCTCGTTGAGGGAGCGCTTCAAGTTTGGGGGTAAGGAGAAGGCGATAGTCTGGTTTGCTACTCCAGCGCTGGTGAGTCAAGTTGAGCCACTATTGAACCATACAATTAATTCTCAATTCACTTTACTTTTTGCCTTCAATCATAATTTTTTTTAACACTGTTTCATTTGCCTAGTATCTATTAGACACTGTTGTAGCCTCTCATTCTGGGATTGTTATTGTGGACTAGTACTGGATTAGCCTGTACTCTTATTGCTTGATATAGGCGCAAATCCAGTTAAGTGTTAGCAGCGAAGCATACCTCCTTTCTCCTTAAAACAGTGTAGTGATTCATTATTTTCTACTTGGGAGAATGACAATTTGTAAACTGCATAATAGGACAATTGTATCTAATAGAAGAAGTCTATTGTATCCAGCAAATAGTATGCTGAGGCACACAATTCCATTAATGAAAATATACAGATATGCCGTTCCTAACTATTGTTAACACAAGGGAAGTGACACCGTCCTGATCCAAATTTGGTTCAAGGTGGGGAGTCCAATTATTGGAATATAATGCCCTCACACACCCAAGAGGGTGTCATGCTTCATCATCTGGGCTGCTCCTCGTCGGGTCGGCGGTGCAATACCCAACGGGCTCCCTATAATAGGGGCTCTTTATCGGAGATCTTCTTCCAATAGCCGTATGGTGAAGTGGGGGTGTGGGGCCAGAATAGTGTAGATGTGTGAAATTGAGTATGTGGTCTAAAATAGGGTTGGGAGTTCCGTTAAATGCAGTTTATTCAGATGGTCTCCTACCCTAATTAAAAAGAATGACAATGTGACGCTCAAATGGGTATTGTATCTCAAGTTAAGGCATCATCATTATTAAAGTAAGGTCAACATGTTTCACGCTGGTTGTCAAAATCTACATGCGATTCATCAGGACCTATTTAAAAGGTAGACTATCTACACATAAACACGGTGCGGTGGCCGAATACTCACAGCAGCCGATTCATAACCTATTTGGTGTACCTGTCAATCCCTGCTCCTACCTGTATTGGTGAGAAAAAAGGAACATGATTCATGAATGTACACATATAGGTATGTAAACAGTGTAGTGACCCTTGTGACTCTTAAAAGAATATTCATTATATTGTGAATAACAAAAACTATAGTGCCAAGCAGTGGATGTCCAAAATGTGCTATAGTGAGCTATGGCCACAGCGGCACTGTGGAGCGCAGCAAATAAAAACAAGTAAACTCACCACATAAAGTGAGTAAAACCAGGTGTCATCAGTACCCGGTAGGGAAACAAACAAGAGGAGTACCTCAATTGCTGAATAAAATAAAAGTAAATCAATATAGACAAGGAAAAGCGTAGTCATATCCATTCTCATATATTATGATCATACATGTAACTTGATATTATGAACACGGGTTAAACCTTCCATATCAGTGAACAATCGAAGTCATTAAGTATCCATTCTCAACTCTTGTTCCCCCGTAGGGAAGTGGGAAAGAAACAACATTCATATTGGGAAGACCAAAAGAGGTCTATCTACAGCCCAATTCTTGAAGACATGGCGCAGGTGTAAGCATGCACACGCTGCGTACTCAATGCTGTGTCAGCGATCCCACTAAATCACTCGCGTAGGTTGGGGACACTGTTTTACAACTAAGTAGGTTTGCGGTTGGTTCACAGCATGGTGACCAATCTATTGCTAAACAGATAACACCATACTAACAAGGAATGTTTCAGAATTAGCCAAGCGTCATGTAACCTTAAATGAAATAAGGGTCAAGTTCTAGAAAGTACAGCCCTTCCCTCGCGTACTAGCAGCGTACTTACTTCTGTGTTAGTAACACATCTCCAAGCGACCTACCCACATCTACCGGGTCCGGGAGGTGAGCTACTCTGTTTGAGGACTGTATTTATAGTCCCCCCTTGCTGTCAATTGTAATATTACGGGCAAAAGTGGCTAGATGTACAGCGGCCATCTTGGAATGGTGTTGTATGGTATTCAAGATACAAGGTTTAATGTGCAATAATTGCAAAAGGGTGCCCATAAGAGTTTATAGATCCCCGACAGCCTGTAATCAAGGAAAGGAGAAACAATATAGTCGGTAAAAAGTACGCTGGTTAAAGGACTGTGTATGTAAGCCATCCTAGTTGTCAATCAGAACATTAAGGGCCAAAATGAACGGGTGTATAGCGGCTGTCTTGGAAGGTGTTATTTGTTTAGGAATGGCACAAAGGGCAATAATTCTGAAAGAGGTGAATATGACAGTCAGTCAATGTCAAGAGAAGGAAAACACCACAGTCAATCTAAGGTTGTCTGACCATACCGGATGCACAGGTAGAATTAAAAAGGTGTGTTTAACCATGCCATTAGGAGAATTAGTCTATTATCGTACCCCCGGTCAAGAGTGGTGGTAATTTAAACTGAAGGGGGAGGTGTTAAAAACCCTTTGTGTGTCAACCAGAAACATATAAAAGGGGTATATAGGGTTTATTAACACACATGGACCCGAGGAGAGTCGTGAGGTATCGCCAGTGTTACCAGGAGGATAACTTATGAGTGAGGCCCAAAAATGGGTGTCAGTTGCGTGACAACGTGAATCTATTAGTACTTGGTCAGTTTGTATGGCATTACAACAATCTCTAGTTATCAAATAAAGTGTCGTGGCCCTTGCCATAAGTCGTCAATACTAAATATTGAGAGAGTTCCACGGGATTTCCTCATTCAGTCCTACAATGTGGGAGGATAATCTGTGCACCCACCTCTGTTCTTTAATGAGCAGTGCCGCTTTCGTAATCTTTGGAAATGATTCTAAAACGACCCATTGTAGTGCTTCTGGGGTATGGCGTTTCTCTAAAGTGTGCACATTTTGGTGTTGTTCTTCTGGCAACGGAAGTTACTGCGGTGTTCAGATATGCGTATTTTGATGGGGCGTGTGGTCATCCCTACATAGTATAGTCCACAAGGGCATGTAATCAAATATACGCAATTCTGTGTATTGCAGTTTGTATGAGACCTTAACTCCCAGATGAAATTAGTGCTAAGAGTCACAAACTTATGTATCTTAGTAAAGGCACAGGCCGTGCACATTCCACAAGGGTAATGGCCTTTAACAGGTGGTAGTTGCCAGAGTGTACATTGTTGCCTCCCCGTGGGCCCCTTAGGTCTTGTCTGAATCAGCATCTCTTTGAGATTCATTGAGCGTTTAAATGCAAAACGCGGTTTCTCCAAGGCCAGCGTGCCTGTATTGAGTATATTCCAATGCTTTTTTATCACCTTGGTGAGTTGATTTGAAACTGGTGTGAACGTGGTGACACACGTCAGGGTTTCACACTGAGATTTCTCTCTTGGTTCTAGCAGACCTTCGCGATTATTGTTTCGAGCTCTTTTCCTCGAGAGTAATATACTCCATGGTGGATAATTGCGGCCTGCTAAGTTCTTGGCAAGAATGGCTGATTCAGATTTAAAATCCTCAAGAGTGCTACAATTTCTCCTGACCCGTAGGAATTGACCAAATGGAAGGTTTTCCTTCAAGGTCTTAGGATGGTGACTGCTGTAAAGTAGTAGGCTGTTTCAGTCTGTATTCTTTCTGTACATGGTTGTGGACAGTGCACCATTATTCAGTCTGATGGTCAAATCCAGAAATGCAATCTGGCTGGCCGAAACTGTGCCAGTGAATTTAAGATATGTATTCTGAATATTAATCCACTCAAAAAACTGATTATATGTCTGTGAATCTCCCGTCCAAAAGATGAGTATGTCATCTATGAAACGTTTCCACAGACATATGTTGGACCGATATGGGTTACCTTCTTGGAAGATAATTTTCTCCTCAAAGGATGCCATATAGAGACAGGCTAGACTGGGCGCAAAGGTACTTCCCATGGAAGTACCTTGTGTCTGGTGGTAGATCTGGCCATTGAATTCAAAAAAGTTCTCAGTAAGGGCTATGGTTGCACATTCCATGATAAATCCCGAAGGTGTCGTGGATACCCATGTCAGTGAACTTAGTTCCTCCTCAATCACGTCTAGAGTGGCCCTCTGTGGGATGTTAGTGTAGAGTGCTTCCACATCTAGAGTGATGAGGATGTCAATGTCTGTGGTGGGTTGGAATTCGTCAAGTAGACGGAGAACCTCAGTAGTGTCTTGGATATAAGAAGGAATAAGTTTAACCAAGGGCTGTAGAAAATGGTCACAGAATTGTGACAACGGTTCTAATATGGAGTCTATTCCTGAGACTATGGGTCTCCCCGGTACTGGTGTAGTCCCTTTATGGATCTTGGGAAGTATGTAAAAATAAGGAGTCCTAAGCTCTCGTTTAATGAGAAAGGATGCTTCCTTTTTGCTTATCCAGCCTTGGGTCTCAGCTGAGAACACCAGTGATGTAATGGCCCTGGTTAACCTTTCTGTAGGATTTTTCACAATGCGTGTGTAGTACCGCCTATTGCTGAGTTGTCTCAGGCATTCAGTTTCATAATCTGTAGTGGCCATGATGACCGTTGCACCTCCTTTGTCTGCTTGTTTGATAGTTATTGTTGGATCGTTGGCCAGTGTCTTTATAGCCATCAATTCATTGTTGGGGATGTTACAGAAATGTCTCTGATTAGTGGTGGCACATATGTCCTTAAGAACCGCCTGTTCAAAGGTAGATACCTCATGTGGCACCATACCACTAGTGGGGGTAAAGGTCGAAGGATTATGTAGTCCTGAATCATCTACCCTTGTCTGTGGTTTGTTTACAAAGAAAGCCTTAAGGTGAACTTTGCGGAAGAATTGTTGGACTTCACACAGCTGTTTAAATTGATCAATCTTAGGGGTTGGGACAAAACCCAGACCTTTTTGTAAAACCTTCTCCTCTATCTCAGTCAACTTTCTAGTCGACAAATTGACCACTAAGTTCTCTTTTTCGTATAACTCCGTGTTTCCATTGTTCGTTGTTGTGGCTCTTCCCACTGAACTCTTTTTTCTTCTTGTGGGTTCCCTCTTTTTCGCCCGCGCCCTCTGCCCCAACCTCTGCCTAAAAAAGGTTGGCCCATGCCTGGGGGTCCAAAGGGAGGGGGCCCTGTGTATACATAGGGTATTGCCAGTAGCCTTGTCCCTGAAATGGGGGGGTTGATAATGTGGTTGTTGGTAATTAAAGTATCCTTGTCTACCGCCTCTTCTATTCTGATTGGTATTCAAGTTCTCTCCGCTGGAGTCACTATTACTAGATGAGCTCCGTCTCGTGGAGTTCGAAGTGGTATCTGAGAGGTTATCAGGTGGTATAAAATCTTGTTTGAGGTATGGATATACCTTCTCCTTGTCAAAGCGCCGGATATCCTTCTGGAGTTTGGCTACCTTTTGCTTCATAAGGTATTCCCTATGTTCAGCCATTTCGTTGTTGAGCTCAGTGAGTTTAGATTTAAAGTTAAGGCTCGGTAGCGCACTTTTGAGGGTACTCTCAGCTATTTGTATCCTGGCCAGTAGTGCGTCTGCCAGTCTCTTGGCTGTACTGATCACCAGGATAAGTAGATCCCTCGTGCACTTCCACGCAATCTGGGACCATTCTGTCTTAAATATGGCATCCTCCAAGAAAATCCTAGGGAAATTCTTTACAATCAGGCCATTGGGAGAAATATTTGCCCTTAAATATTCTGTCATTAAGGCCCCATGTAGGGTTATCCTCACCCACTCTGTTTTCATCATCGAGAGGGATTGCCAATCCTCTGACTGACTACCAGTGGCACCGTCATTATCTGCTCCCAGAATTGATGGTGCCCTCAAAATTTCTGCTGCTAATTCTTCTCCATAGCTGAGACCCTGGCCTTCCATAATCGAATACCAGGTGAATCAGTGGATTAAAATACTAGTAATAGTAGTATCAGATTTTAGATGAGAGGGGGATAGAGCAAGTCTTTACCCACCAAAGAAAGGGTCCCACGGGGGTCTGCCGTGCTAAATGTAAGAAAACAAAAGGGGCAGACCGAAAGGCTTTATCCTCCTTTTGGGATGGAGGAAGGTCCAGCATAAACGCCCTTAGTGTACTAATGAAAATATACAGATATGCCGTTCCTAACTATTGTTAACACAAGGGAAGTGACACCGTCCTGATCCAAATTTGGTTCAAGGTGGGGAGTCCAATTATTGGAATATAATGCCCTCACATGGGACCTTAATGACAGAATATTTAAGGGCAAATATTTCTCCCAATGGCCTGATTGTAAAGAATTTCCCTAGGATTTTCTTGGAGGATGCCATATTTAAGACAGAATGGTCCCAGATTGCGTGGAAGTGCACGAGGGATCTACTTATCCTGGTGATCAGTACAGCCAAGAGACTGGCAGACGCACTACTGGCCAGGATACAAATAGCTGAGAGTACCCTCAAAAGTGCGCTACCGAGCCTTAACTTTAAATCTAAACTCACTGAGTTCAACAACCAAATGGCTGAACATAGGGAATACCTTATGAAGCAAAAGGTAGCCAAACTCCAGAAGGATATCCGGCGCTTTGACAAGGAGAAGGTATATCCATACCTCAAACAAGATTTTATACCACCTGATAAACTCTCAGATTCCACTTCGAACTCCACGAGACGGAGCTCATCTAGTAATAGTGACTCCAGCGGAGAGAACTGGAATACCAATCAGAATAGAAGAGGCGGTAGACAAGGATACTTTAATTACCAACAACCACATTATCAACCCCCCCCATTTCAGGGAAAAGGCTACTGGCAATACCCTATGTATACACAGGGCCCCCCTCCCTTTGGACCCCCAGGCATGGGCCAACCTTTTTTAGGCAGAGGTTGGGGCAGAGGGCGCGGGCGAAAAAGAGGGAACCCACAAGAAGAAAAAAGAGTTCAGTGGGAAGAGCCACAACAACGAACAATGGAAACACGGAGTTATACGAAAAAGAGAACTTAGTGGTCAATTTGTCGACTAGGAAGTTGACTGAGATAGAGGAGAAGGTTTTACAAAAGGTCTGGGTTTTGTCCCAACCCCTAAGATTGATCAATTTAAACAGCTGTGTGAAGTCCAACAATTCTTCCGCAAAGTTCGCCTTAAGGCTTTCTTTGTGAACAAACCACAGACAAGGGTAGATGATTCAGGACTACATAATCCTTCGACCTTTACCCCCACTAGTGGTATGGTGCCACATGAGGTATCTACCTTTGAACAGGCGGTTCTTAAGGACATATGTGCCACCACTAATCAGAGACATTTCTGTAACATCCCCAACAATGAATTGATGGCTATAAAGACACTGGCCAACGATCCAACAATAACTATCAAACAAGCAGACAAAGGAGGTGCAACGGTCATCATGGCCACTACAGATTATGAAACTGAATGCCTGAGACAACTCAGCAATAGGCGGTACTACACACCCATTGCGAAAAATCCTACAGAAAGGTTAACCAGGGCCATTACATCACTGGTGTTCTCAGCTGAGACCCAAGGCTGGATAAGCAAAAGGAAGCATCCTTTCTCATTAAACGAGAGCTTAGGACTCCTTATTTTTACATACTTCCCAAGATCCATAAAGGGACTACACCAGTACCGGGGAGACCCATAGTCTCAGGAATAGACTCCATATTAGAACCGTTGTCACAATTCTGTGACCATTTTCTACAGCCCTTGGTTAAACTTATTCCTTCTTATATCCAAGACACTACTGAGGTTCTCCGTCTACTTGACGAATTCCAACCCACCACAGACATTGACCTCCTCATCACTCTAGATGTGGAAGCACTCTACACTAACATCCCACAGAGGGCCACTCTAGACGTGATTGAGGAGGAACTAAGTTCACTGACATGGGTATCCACGACACCTTCGGGATTTATCATGGAATGTGCAACCATAGCCCTTACTGAGAACTTTTTTTAATTCAATGGCCAGATCTACCACCAGACACAAGGTACTTCCATGGGAAGTACCTTTGCGCCCAGTCTAGCCTGTCTCTATATGGCATCCTTTGAGGAGAAAATTATCTTCTAAGAAGGTAACCCATATCGGTCCAACATATGTCTGTGGAAACGTTTCATAGATGACATCCTCATCTTTTGGACGGGAGATTCACAGACATATAATCAGTTTTTTGAGTGGATTAATATCCAGAATCCATATCTTAAATTCACTGGCACGGTTTCGGCCAGCCAGATTGCATTTCTGGATTTGACCATCAGACTGAATAATGGTGCACTGTCCACAACCATGTACAGAAAGAATACAGACCGAAACAGCCTACTACTTTACAGCAGTCACCATCCTAAGACCTTGAAGGAAAACCTTCCATTTGGTCAATTCCTACGGGTCAGGAGAAATTGTAGCACTCTTGAGGATTTTAAATCTGAATCAGCCATTCTTGCCAAGAACTTAGCAGCCCGCAATTATCCACCACGGAGTATATTACTCTCGAGGAAAAGAGCTCGAAACAATAATCGCGAAGGTCTGCTAGAACCAAGAGAGAAATCTCAGTGTGAAACCCTGACGTGTGTCACCACGTTCACACCAGTTTCAAATCAACTCACCAAGGTGATAAAAAAGCATTGGAATATACTCAATACAGGCACGCTGGCCTTGGAAAAACCGCGTTTTGCATTTAAACGCTCAATGAATCTCAAAGACATGCTGATTCAGACAAGACCTAAGGGGCCCATGGGGAGGCAACAATGTACACTCTGGCAACTACCACCTGTTAAAGGCCATTACCCTTGTGGAATGTGCACGGCCTGTGCCTTTACTAAGATACATAAGTTTGTGACTCTTAGCACTAATTTCATCTGGGAGTTAAGGTCTCATACAAACTGCAATACACAGAATTGCGTATATTTGATTACATGCCCTTGTGGACTATACTATGTAGGGATGACCACACGCCCATCAAAATACGCATATCCGAACACCGCAGTAACTTCCGTTGCCAGAAGAACAACACCAAAATGTGCACACATTATTTAGAGAAACGCCATACCCCAGAAGCACTACAATGGGTCGTTTTAGAATCATTTCCAAAGATTACGAAAGCGGCACTGCTCATTAAAGAACAGAGGTGGGTGCACAGATTATCCTCCCACATTGTAGGACTGAATGAGGAAATCCCGTGGAACTCTCTCAATATTTAGTATTGACGACTTATGGCAAGGGCCACGACACTTTATTTGATAACTAGAGATTGTTGTAATGCCATACAAGCTGACCAAGTACTAATAGATCCACGTTGTCACGCAACCGACACCCATTTTTGGGCCTCACTCATAAGTTATCCTCCTGGTAACACTGGCGATATCTCACGACTCTCCTCGGGTCCATGTGTGTTAATAAACCCTATATACCCCTTTTATATGTTTCTGGTTGACATACAAAGGGTTTTTAACACCTCCCCTTCAGTTTAAATTACCACCACTCTTGACCGGGGGTACGATAATAGACTAATTCTCCTAATGGCATGGTTAAACACACCTTTTTAATTCTACCTGTGCATCCGGTATGGTCAGACAACCTTAGATTGACTGTGGTGTTTTCCTTCTCTTGACATTGACTGACTGTCATATTCACCTCTTTCAGAATTATTGCCCTTTGTGCCATTCCTAAACAAATAACACCTTCCAAGACAGCCGCTATACACCCGGTCATTTTGGCCCTTAATGTTCTGATTGACAACTAGGATGGCTTACATACACAGTCCTTTAACCAGCGTACTTTTTACCGACTATATTGTTTCTCCTTTCCTTGATTACAGGCTGTCGGGGATCTATAAACTCTTATGGGCACCCTTTTGCAATTACTGCACATTAAACCTTGTATCTTGAATACCATACAACACCATTCCAACATGGCCGCTGTACATCTAGCCACTTTTGCCCGTAATATTACAATTGACAGCAAGGGGGACTATAAATACAGTCCTCAAACAGAGTAGCTCACCTCCCGGACCCGGTAGATGTGGGTAGGTCGCTCGGAGATGTGTTACTAACACAGAAGTAAGTACGCTGCTAGTACGCGAGGGAAGGGCTGTACTTTCTAGAACTTGACCCTTATTTCATTTAAGGTTACATGACGCTTGGCTAATTCTGAAACATTCCTTGTTAGTATGGTGTTATCTGTTTAGCAATAGATTGGTCACCATACTGTGAACCAACCGCAAACCTACTTAGTTGTAAAACAGTGTCCCCAACCTACGCGAGTGATTTAGTGGGATCGCTGACACAGCATTGAGTACGCAGCGTGTGCATGCTTACACCTGCGCCATGTCTTCAAGAATGGGGCTGTAGATAGACCTCTTTTGGTCTTCCCAATATGAATGTTGTTTCTTTCCCACTTCCCTACGGGGGAACAAGAGTTGAGAGTTGCTACTTAATGACTTCGATTGTTCACTGATATGGAAGGTTTAACCCGTGTTCATAATATCAAGTTACATGTATGATCATAATATATGAGAATGGATATGACTACGCTTTTCCTTGTCTATATTGATTTACTTATTTTTAATGGTTTATTCAGCAATTGAGGTACTCCTCTTGTTTGTTTCCCTACCGGGTACTGATGACGCCTGGTTTTACTCAGTTTATGGGGTGAGTTTACTTGTTTTTATTTGCTGCGCTCCACAGTGCCGCTGTGGCCATAGCTCACTATAGCACATTTTGGACATCCACTGCTTGGCACTATAGTTTTTGTTATTCACACATATGAATGTAATATTCTTTTAAGAGTCACAAGGGTCACTACACTGTTTACATACCTATATGTGTACATTCATGAATCATGTTCCTTTTTTCTCACCAATACAGGTAGTAGCAGGGATTGACAGGTACACTTATATAGGTTATGAATCGGCTGCTGTGAGTATTCGGCCACCGCACCGTGTGTATGTGTAGATAGTCTACCTTTTAAATAGGTCCTGATGAATCGCATGTAGATTTTGACAACCAGCGTGAAACATGTTGACCTTACTTTAATAATGATGATGCCTTAACTTGAGATACAATACCCATTTGAGCGTCACATTGTCATTCTTTTTAATTAGGGTAGGAGACCATCTCAATAAACTGCATTTAACGGAACTCCCAACCCTATTTTAGACCACATACTCAATTTCACACATCTACACTATTCTGGCCCCACACCCCCACTTCACCATACGGATATTGGAAGAAGATCTCCGATAAAGAGCCCCTATTATAGGGAGCCCGTTGGGTATTGCACCGCCGACCCGACGAGGAGCAGCCCAGATGATGAAGCATGACACCCTCTTGGGTGTGTGAGGGCATTATATTCCAATAATTGGACTCCCCACCTTGAACCAAATTTGGATCAGAACGGTGTCACTTCCCTTGTGTTAACAATAGTTAGGAACGGCATATCTGTATATTTTCATTAGTACACTAAGGGCGTTTATGCTGGACCTTCCTCCATCCCAAAAGGAGGATAAAGCCCTTCGGTCCCCCCCTTTTGTTTTCACACAATTCCATTACCCAGTGCCTCTTTGCTTAATCTCACCATCCCCACATAGTTTCCAAATCTAAGTTATTGAGTGAACATATTCCCATAAAAGAAGAAATAAGACCAACAAAGGAAAATGCAAATGAATACGCTGAAAATATTGAAAAATCTAAGCATTAAGAAAGCCCCAGACTAATTCAGGGGTTAAAAGTCAAAGACGGCATTTACATGGACCATATGGTGGGAAAAAAGGAAGAGTTAAATCCGAGTACTACTGGTCAAATGGATTTTGCACTTCCTGACATTGATATATCCCAAATAAAAGCAGCAGTAGATCAAGACCCACAAACACATCCTTGGATTTTTAGGTCGAGCCTCGAGTAGCGCGCAAGCGCTGCTAGGCGAAGACTTTATGTAAGGGGGTTTCAAAAGCTGACCACACGCTCGTGCGTCGTGGCCTTTTTCGGGCGGTTACACGCGCAGGGCCGACATCTGTTTCCCATTATCGTGCCCAGACGCGTGCGCGATAATTGGAAACATATGCCGCCCGTGCGGGGAAAAGGCCATGACGCACGAGAGTCTGGTCAGCTGAGCAGGCTGCCGCGCTCGCCCCCGCTCCTCCGTTTCGATTCCGTGCTTGTTCTCCTTGTTTTGAACATCAACTGTTTATGCTTTGTTTTTAATTCTGTCTGCGTGATGGCAGAGCACGGATAGCAAGCAGTAGCCGCATTAACGTTCGGCCCGTTTGGGGCTCGAGGATGAAAGGGGACCTCAAGCTGAGCCCGAGTCATGCCCCTGGCTCGAGCCTTAATTGGCTCGGCCACTTCTAGGTGTCGCAGGAACATTTTGCAGATTGCACCAGCTCCCAGCAGAGCGCTTGTTAACTGCAGTCATATGAATGACCATTCATTTCATGGCACCTCCTTTGTATCTGAGACACTTACTGAAGAAGGAGATGCTCAGTCGCCGTACCCCTGGGCCAGTCCGCTAATGAGTCATAAGTCCCACTGTGCTGACAGGCAAGCCCATCTTCCCCCAAGCCCTCCACCCATCGCTGGCCCCTCCGTCTCCGAACCCTGTTCCCGCGTGGCGCGGGCGCCCAGGGGGGCACCCACCAATTACTGCTTCCTCCGGTTCGATGTTCCCCGCGCCGCCGCTCTCCCAACAAAGGTTCCCCGGAGCGGAGCTGTAATTACTGCGCTCCCCATGACAGGCGATGGGACCGCGGCTGCATCGACGTCCCTCCAATGCTGGCTAAAAATAGGCCTCAGCTGGGCGGGGGGCTCCGAGCGGCGTGAGGAGGTGGGGGCCAAGGCGGCTTCAGTCGAGCTGTGAATACAGCTCCCAGAGGCGAGCTGAGGTGCTACATCCAAGACTTTCGGACTGAAAACCATTGCAGCAATATTAATGGAAGCCATCGAGGGCTTAAGAGTCAAACGTGACACACACAGCCAGTCCTGACATTTGAACCAATAACATGGTGCATGCTGGAAGTTGCAGGCTAACGGTGGCCGGCCCGGCTCATCTCCTAATTCAAACAGATGCAGTACCAACTTACTGACTTCTTACTTCACCAGGGAGTGGGAGTCACTGGAAATCCACAATATCCCGGTCCACAAACCCTATGGCAGGGGCTCTCGTTGACACAATACATTCTACCAACCACCCTTGTATTAAAGGACAGGCAATGGTTGTGCATTGCACTGAGATGAGAGGTTCTGCTCTCAAAAGGCGACCTCAGTCCTCTTCCCAACCTTACTGAGGCCCTCTGTGCTTCCGAACAAAGAAGTCAGAGTTCACAAATTAAGCTGTATTGTAATTGCACTTATATAATGCTTACTACCCATGTGAGCGTCACAGCTGCCAAGTTTCCCAGGCCCTTGGGTGATGTCCTGCTGTAGTCGAGTTTTTTTCTTTGCATTCAGGAACTTGTAGTCCTGTTTTATAATGGAATACAAAAGACTAACAGTCCCAGAATTCAAGGGAAAATAAACGTGGAGCAGAGCAGCACATCACGCATGGACGTGGGGAACTTGGCAGGTCTGAAGCCTAGTAGGTGCTGAATAAATGCAAAAAGGGAGAAAAGTGTTTTCATTTAAAAAAAAGTTTCACAGTAATTCACTTATCCTAAGACAGCCAACAGCATCTGTATTCAAGTGCTTGTGCTCTGCTTCTAAAAACTCCAAGTACTGGCTAAAAAATAGAAACACACAAAGCCATGTTGGCACAATAAGGGTGGGGCAGTACTTAATCTGTTTTGGTGCTTGCTGGTGGATGGCACCATCAACAATTAGTGGGGCAGGGACTCTTAAAGAGGGTCCCCGGGGCCGGGTGGCAGTCCCAAATCTCTCTGTAAAAGGTGCCTGGCTGCCTGTCCGATGCCACCAGGAAGGCCATATAAGGCTCACACAGTCATATGGTCTGTGAGTCTGTCAGGCAGTACTGGGTCAGGGTGGTGGCTTGATAATCATGTCACAAGGGTCCTCTAATGGTCTTTAAACAGGCAGCGGCGCAGCGCATCTGTCACTGTGATCCTCTGCGTCAGGCTTGCGCCGTCGCTCAGTTTGGGTATAGTGGAGAGGGTGAACTGATCTTGAAACCCAAAAACCGGCACATTCCACAAACATAGAAGTAGAATTTTAACTTTGCAATGGCTGAGGGCAGTAGCATTTCTAAACTGACATCGCTCACCAACACAGACAGCGTGACACTAAGCGGAATTAAATGCGACTTTTAAAAATAACCACCCTCTGGGTTAACTAAATTGCTTTCTGCTACAGGCTGCTAACTAATACTAAATTGCAGTGCATACAAATGTGCCCCCCTCTGTGTTCAGTCTATCGTCTCTGAATACCAGGGTATATGTTAATTTTGTAACATTTGCCAGGGCATGTGGTGAACAACCCGGGCGCCTGGGCATCTCAGTAGGGTGGTACATACGCACCACAACAGGGGCACACTTGTAGTGCATTGTTCCCCTAAGCCTTGCCAAGAGCCAATGCAATCAAGGTGATACCTATGTATAATACCTACATAATGAAGTCATTTGCATTGATTCTACTCACTGCGCAGCACGCGGAACATGG
Source organism: Calotriton arnoldi (assembly GCA_963921515.1). Lineage (NCBI taxonomy): Eukaryota > Metazoa > Chordata > Amphibia > Caudata > Salamandridae > Calotriton > Calotriton arnoldi. Next base: position 854,932 of record CAWUFW010008145.1, read on the forward strand.
CTTAATGCTCACGGTAAAATAGTTAGAAGATTAGTGTTCACAAGTATTGATGAAATCGAATATGTGAAGGATTGTCAACTACATTCTGAACGTAACTTTTAAACAAGCATTGGCATAGCCAATAGGTCTCGCCTTTGGGACCTTATAAGTGTTTAGTTATGCAACAGTTGATGTTGTTGCACCAAGGATATTGTGTTGCATATCTAAATACTTATAAGGTCCCAAAAGCGAGACCTATTGGCTATGCCAATGCTTGTTTCAATAGTTCCCAAGTACGCCAAGTGATTGCCCTGCTAGGGGGTCAAATGTATCTACAACCCCAATTCTTTACATAGAGAATTATTTTAATGCACCAGGGGAATATGTTCAGTTGTCTACTGCATTTTTGGATTTAACTAGAATACTCTGCTCGACATTGTCTTTACTGAAGAAATCAATTCTATGATCGGACCATACTCTAGAGATGCTGACAATTAAGTATTCTCATCAGCTTATCAAATAATGCCAAGAGGACCGATAAAAAACTGGACAAATGAACTTTTTTTTTTATTATTCGGAGGTACAGTACAGAAACCAACATCATCACAAAGTCCATCGACAATAGAAAATGGAAAGGCCAGGTGCACGTACAGTATCTACTAACACATATTCTAAATTCTATATATAAACACATCTAATCCAATCCACAATTCCCAATACACCCCATAAACATTTAACGTAGCTCTTCCTGCCTCCTTAATTAACTAAAGAAGGATGCATAGCTCATCGAATTTCTCCTAATTTCCCGATCGGGCAGAGAATACACTCTGCCCACCCCCATCCCCCCCTCCGACCCTCTGCATTGTATTAAGCAAATCAAGAAAGCAGGGAACATGCTTGGACCTCCACTTTTGTAGGAGTAATGATCGTGCCTCTTACAACGAGATGAATATCAACTTCTAATGTCTTGCCACAATGACCGGCATAGGGCAGTAGCGCAAGCATGGGGTTTGGGGAATTTCAATCTGCAGCTGATTTTTCAAAAATCTAAAGATACTATAGCAGAACGTATTCAATCTACTACTGTGCAGGATAATATGCGGCCAGTCTCCAGTGCCCAAGATAACGCACCTGAAACACTGATTGGGGCATCCCCCATTCATTTTATTTAGAAGTTGAGGGGTCCTATACATCAACCATTTTGAGAAAAATTGCATTTTTAAAAATTCGCACCTCTTAATGTTCTAAAATTAGCTCATTATTTTTCACCAGGTGTCCTTGGTCTGTACTACAGCCACCTCTCAATCATTTTGTAGAAATCCAACCATAGACATTGACTTTCTCCACTGACAGCAGATATCTATTCCAAAACCCCAATTTCTTCATGTTGGAAGGATTAATATGTTTTACCAACTCGTCTCTGTATGATATAATCTTGGGGTGAATGTACTGTAGGGTGCAATAAAAAGCCCTTCAGGACCATTGCAACCATATTTTACTACTGCTGATTAAAGGTTTTATCTCTTTCCAGGTTTTCCATTTATCATTAACCAAGAAATCAGCTAGCTTCACAAAGCCACTGGCCATAGCGGCCCCACTATCTCATTCAACCTGATCGAAATAGGTTTCTAAATTTCCATAGGGGACATCATACATTCTGGGGGGAAAAGTTTTTTTTTTTTCTTTTTTAAATGTGGTATCTTGTATCTCATATCTTTGGGGGGTTTGGTTAACCTTAAAGGGTCTCTGATTGGATTTTTGTTTGTCATTCATGGACAAATGGCATTACACTCAGCAGGGAGAATGCATCTTGGGTACCTCAAAACTCCACATAATTTGATAAAAGCACACAAGCTTTTTTGCCAGTGAAAAAGATTTTTAAAAATGTCAGTAAGAACATTACCATTAAGTCCAAATTAGCTGCCATAGATTTTTTCTTTCAGGATTACCTACTGGTGCTAATATTCGGGGAAGGTTTACGAATGATGCTACTCCCTTAGAGGAAACATCACAAATCTTCCTCTCTTTCCAATTTTCCTCAACAAGAAAAATAAAACGCCACCTTCTGAGAATCTGAGAAGAAAGAGTGGTTGCCCGAGGGTAACAACTCAGCTGAAAATAAATCCCCCAAAAAACAGAAGTAGCACCAGAGGCCTCATAAGTAATTGTTAATTCAACAAATTGGCCATATGGTAAAAACAAATAAATGCCAGGGTAAGAAGGGTACAATTCGCAGACACAAGATAGAAATGGCCAAAATCGGACACTTGAGTTACCACCAGCCATGGAGTGGTGCCCCAGCTGTTAGATGGAAACTTCCTCTACAATCATTGCCCGAGAATCATATTCAATTTCCTTGCAGATGAGTATCAAATAGAGCCAAAAATCCACAGATAATCCGATTCTGGACTTCCCATATCACAAGTAACATTTCACTCTAATTTTATCCCCCAATGATCTTGTTGGCCAATACCAAATGCACACACCTCAACTCCACAATCATGCAACACACAACACAGGAAATGCACATGCCACAAGCTCACATACAACATGCACACGCACCAGACACGACAGCACAACTCACTGTGGGATCCTGGGCCAGCCATGTACATGAGCCATCAACGGCATGGCACCTCGGACACACAATAGCAGAATGTTGGAAGAGGTGGGGACTTGGCATGTGCGAAGGAGGCAAGGGACCGATGAATGAGAATGTACACAATGCCAAGTGTGGCGTGGATGTGCTGGCCAGACTGCAGTATGCACACATATACATGTCGACCCACACCGCTGGTGTTTGGAGTGTAGTGGACAGTGGACGCAACCATGTCACCCCAGCCAGTGGGGAAGATTGCGGAAATGTAGCTTGTGACGTCCCCCCGTAAGCGTGAGCGGAGTGGGCTGGCCCGGCGTACGCCAGGCCAGTGTAGGGGTGTGAATAAAAGGCACGTAACTCTGGGCGAGGTCCCCTTCCGGAATGCCCAACGTCTCTGCCAGGGCGGCTCCTCACACCCCACCACGAGGCTGACGCCGTGAGCGGTGTTGCCAGCGATCCTGTGCGCCTGCTGCACCCCGGGACGCCGGTCTCCGAACCAGTCCTGGCCGCCCCTGTGCACCCAGGCCTCAATGCCCACCTTCCGACACCGGCGTTTGTCGAAGAGGGCCCACCACATGCCGGTGCAATCTCCAAGCCCGAGGCCTGCGACCTTGGCAGCCTCCTCAGACCATCACAGCCTCCGCAACACAGGCCCGCAGTACTCCTTTCACGTTGACGTACTCCACCGGCATGCACAGCGGACAAGTAGGTCACACATTTGGAACTGAGTCTTGATTACACCATGGCAGAGCACATAAATCATGGCTGAGTGTATGTCACTATACACCTTTTGATGTGGTGCCAACAGGCCTTAGTGTTACATCACAGCCGCAAGATTCTGTGGGCCCACACGGACTACTGCTCTCGGCCTACGCTGCGCTCGAGTAGGTCACAGAATTGGAACTGAACATCGATTATTCAAAGGCAGAGTACGAATCATTGCACGCAAGGAGAGGCATAAGAGGATGACGCGTTGCATTTGGGAGGAAAAAAGGATCATCGTTACGGAGGTGATCGAACACTACCGACAACTGCCCTGATGTCACTAACTCTGTGCATCGCAAGCCTACGACAGGTGGCTGTGGCCCACTGCTGACCGCTGGCTCCGGCCTACACTGCAGTCCAGTAGGTCACAGAGTCTTGATCCGTCAATGCCGGAGTTCATATCAGTGTACCGGCATCATCGCAGACTGCATCCCCTCTCAGCCCCGGTGCCACTTAGTCTGTTCCCCGACATTCATGGACACTCTCTGGTCGTACATTGGTGGCGTCTGAGTCTATGGACTAGGGGGTAGTTTTCATCCTCATGCAGCTGATACCGAATTGGTGGTGGCAACGAGGCAGTCGCTTTCCACTACTCCATTTGCTGCTTCCGGATAGCTTCTGCCCTCTGCATCATGCCCTGGAGGACACCTTCCACTGTCCCCCGCAACCCTCCGCCACATTCACCTTCGACATCGACGAGGACCCGCTCAGTCTGCGTGGCCCTACCTCAGTGGACCGCAAGTCACCGTCCCGTGGCGGTGTGTCTGTGCCTGCCGCTGTGCATCCGGGGCCACTAACTCTGTGCAGCTCAAGTCAGGGAGCCTGTCTGAATGAATATTGGATGACCTCTGTGACGGTTGTCTTGGGGTCATCGACGCCATGTGCATGTGGCCCTGCGCTGTCCGCTGCCTCCGGCCTCAACTGCGAACCACCAGGGCTCACACATCAAATCGAGTCCGGACCGGCCCGGACGTCGCATCACCGCAGGAGGCACACGCCACCATCGCCAGGGCCAACTCCAACCACCATCTGCCAGAGTCGAAACAGTGGTACTGGCAGAGTTGCTCACACCTGTCGTGGATGCTATCATCTGCCTGATCCCCTGCTCAGCACTCCAGGTGCCACTGACTCAGTGCACCGCAACCCATGGACCGTTACTGATTGAGTTTTGTGCTGTGGAGAGGTTGCGCAGCAATGTCACCTCAGGCAGTGTGGGAGACCTGGGACGTTGATGAGGAAGTTGATGCAGGTGTAACACACCCCACTGCATCTGCATCAGGGATATCCCGAATGGACACAATCCTAGTCATTTTCATCACATGAGCGCGCTCAGCTCTAGTGCCCCAACCTAAGTGCACTGCAACACGGACACTTCTGTTTGTATGTTGGGTGACCTCTGTACTTGCTCCGGCTCCCTCCATGTTGCTCAGCAGTTGACTCTGTTATGCAGGTGTTTTCTGTTTCCATTGCACTGGTGTCCACTGTTCAAGTTGTTGCCAGCACCAAGCACTCCGTGCGGGCTGGCTTATGCTCACCCCACACACATCCAGCACAGGTGTCACTGTACATGTGGCCCTGCCAATAAAGGGGCCGGGCGCATGTGCCCGTAGCCAGTTCAACATTATATCTGCGTGTGTCCCTGTGGTCTTGTTGTATGCATGAGGGCCCTGGGCCCTACAACATTACATTGTGCTGTGTACAGCGGATGCAGACATGTCACTGCAGGCAGCGGGTTAGAGCTTGGACATGTAGCTTTGTCGTCACCCACTCAATTCGTAAGGGGAGTGGACTGGGACGTCGTACGCAGGGCCAACGTGGGTGTGTGACTGATATGTGCGTGCCCCTGGGCGTGGTTCTGTACTGGGAATGTGCATCTGCATGTGTCTCTAAGGCAGTGTGGGTCTCCTTTGTGGGGGTGTAGGTGGTCCCTGGAGGGTAATTGACACCCACGTATGTGATGTAGTTCGCCTTCCATGGGTCCGGTCCACACCCGCACCTGTTCGGCCACCTCCTTTTGGCGTTCTGACACCTGGCATTGGGGTGCCATGTGTGGGTCGGTGAAGTGTTGTGAGCCAGCCGTGCTTGCAGGTGCTCCATGCTGTGCGGTCTGTTGCAGGGGCTGGGTTCTCCTCTAAGTAGCTTGTCTGCCCTGGTCCTGGTGGTGGGTTGCGTGGGATGTCCATGGGCTGTTGTAGGGCATCGGTGTCGAAGGTGTGGTGGTAGTCTCCGGCATCACTGATGGGTTGTCTGGTCTGACCTGCTGGAGGTGTTGTTTGTCCCTCTGTAATGTGAAGGGGAGATGCATGTTGACATTGTGTTGACATTTATGTTGGCGCATTGTTCTTGTAGACATGCAGACTGTGTGACAATGTACATTGTGACTGTTTGGAAGGTGCTGGATATTTGAGGGGGGACAGTGGACATTTGGACTACATGACTGATGTGAGGTTGTACCCGTGCATATGCATCTCACAGTTCCCTGCTCTGTCAAATGTGATTGGCCTGTTTCTGCGCATGGGCGGACCCAGTTGTGTCCCCTGTTCTGCAGTGTCGGTGTTGCACTTTGTGCCACATTGTCATGGGATGTGCTGTGATTGCCATGTGTGTGTGCTGCAGTGTGCCACGGGGATGGGAGACATGACCCTGGGTAATTGTGGGTGTGCAGTGTGCTACACATCGTTGTGCATGTGTGCCATTGTGCCCATCTCCCCCGTCCCCCAGTACCTGTTCGTTACTCACCCTGTTGTTGTTGTGTCAGGTCCTCTCGAGCTGTGTCCGTACTCCCACCTCCTTGCACCGTCTCCACACTGATGACTGGCCTCCATTTCCTCCAGCTCCTCCTGTGGCGCAGGACTCCCGCCTCCTGTCGCCGTTGCTGCCTTCCTGTTGGCAGCGGCTATGGGCCTGGTTTAGGTTTTCACGTCATGCCAGCGCCTCTTGGCCTCCTCCACTGGCCTCCTCGACACTCCGGCTGCATTCAAGGTAGTCTGATTGTGGGTCAGTTGCTGGTAGTGTTCTGTCACATCCGTGACGCTGGTCTTGTTTTCCTACGGACTGCACCCCGTCTTCCTCTCCCTCTTCTCCTTGGCCTTCCCCAACCCCGTTGGTCCTTGCTGGTGGTCTGTGGGGCTTGTGGGGTTCGCGTTGGCCTCTGCACTCGGTCAGGGTGCATCCATGTTGGTACGCACTTTGGATTGTTTCTGGTGTGTTGTTTTTGTTGCTTTTATGGTGCATTTTCCCGCCAGGCATGTGGGATTTGCAGGCCTGCCGCTGGTTTTTGCTTTTTGTTTCGCGCTTGGCCACATCGCAGCTTTTTTTGCGTTCCTGTTTCGCATTTTTGCGGCGTGGCGTTGATTTTAATGCGCCCATTTGACGCGTTATCTGGTGACTATCGGATGGTGCCGCCGTGTTGTGAATACTTGGTTAACACGGCGTTAATTTCCAGCGATAGGCTGCGATGTTGAAGGTTGCGTTAAGTAACTTTTGCGATGGTTATCACACGTTCTTGAGTGAGTGCTGGATGCCAGCAATAACCTTGGGTACCTCCAGCTCAGAAAAATTGTATTATTTGGCAGTCCAAAGTGAGTCCAGGATACTTCAGAGCGTGGCATCTCTAGGGGGGTTCAATTCTTTGATACATAAACAATTTTTTCATCACTGCCCTATAAGGGCAATCAAGATTAACCATCTAAAAAAAAAAAACAACAAAGAACAGTAAGATTAAAACTAGAGCAAGCACAAGCAGATTTGCTATGACATGATTTATCCAAGGCTACAGAGGATATCATTCAAGGAAATGTTGGCAAATGATTGCAACTCAATGCCAAACGCGATCCAAACCCTCTTCTATTGCCATCTCTCAAGAGGACTGGATGCAGAACCTCGTCAAATTATATAAGGGCTATTCGTCAGACTGGACTTTTTATTTAATTCCTAGTCAACTGAGGATTTGTCCCCATCAATTCCATTAGTATTTGCTCCTTCTACATCCCAGTACAAAAAGTAGATTTCTTCTGCGCAGCAATAGGCCCGGATAAAATTCCCTTATCTGTCATGAAATCTAATGCGAGAGATTGGAGAAACATTCTAGAACCTTTATTTGCCTGTTGTTATTGCTCAGGTAACATCCTCACATCATGGACTTGGAGTATAATCCCTCCATTGTAGAAAAAAGGGCTCAAAATGAATCCCCAAATAAACAGGCAGATAGCTTTACTGGATGCCGCTGGCAAGATTCTTGCCAAAAGCAGCCATGAATGTCTTGATGATTGGGCCGAAAAGTAGAAGTGTCTGCCCTGTGAACAGTCTAGCTTTAGAAAGAATCACTCTATACTAGACAACATAGTGATCCTACAAACAAGTTAAGATAAGTTCATAAAGTTGAAAAACCAACCAATCTGTGCTGCTTTGATTGAATTCTCCTTGGCCTTTGACTGGGTTGATCGTCCAGTTCTTTTGGGAAAAACTTGCGCAAATTGGTTTATCTGCTGCACTTTTAAGATGATCAGGTGCCTTACACTTATCAACCTGGTGTAAAGTGCTGTTGGGCATGACAGGGGCTTTCAGAGCCAGTTTCAACTAAAAATGGCCTAAGAGAGGGTTGTATGTTAGCTCCTTTACTTGTTTCTTTGTACTTAAGTGATTTACTAAACCTTTTTTGCTCCATTAATAATGTTCCTTGAAGTAAAGAAAGTTGCCATTCACTTTTTTATACTAATGATTTAATTTTATTAGCCTTAACCCCTCCCCACCAGTGGTTTACAAAGAAATTTAAATACGCTCCTCAAATAGTCTGAGAAATACTTTTTAAATTAATGTGCAAAAAAGTAAATTCCTTGTTTTCTCTGCTAGCGTTTCATTGTAAATTTGGAGCAAACTGCTTGTGAGAAAATGTATCCTTACCTTGGAAGAATTTTCTCACAGAATCTAGTTTTGAAACTACATATTGTGCATAATGGCTCGAAAGCCCTTGCACATAGCAGAGCCATCAATGTATTTCATAAATCAGTTGGTAAAAGACAGTTAAAACATCTGATAAAAATGTACATGGCCAAAATACCACCAAGTCTGTTCTATGGGACAGAATACGTTCCTTATAAATATTGGCCTCTAGTACAGAAAACGTAGGTAAAAATGCTGCTCTCATTTTTTAATGTCGCATGCAATACAACAGTTCAATCGCTGCTGTTAGTACTTGGGATTATGAAAGTTTGTCTTGTTTGGTGTTGCTGTAGTTCGGTTTGTCAATGGCCGAGTTGGATTCTAGAACAGATACACTAATATGGATTTTAAAAAGCTGAATTTTTTTAGGGATATTAGCAATTAAAGTTTTTTTTTTAAATTGATTGAAGCACTAGCCACTTTGATAATTCCTGTTGATTATTTAAAAACTTGGAAATAGAGCCACTTGAAGTTTGTGTTAAAAAGACCAATTCCCACTATTCATTTTAAATTGGACAAATTACATTACACTACTTTGAATAGTTATACCACTGTTTTAACTACGGCCATATTGAGGAAGATGCAACCATATTTCTTTTTGGCCTAAGAACCACGATTTTATTGTGAGCAGACAGACTACCAATTATGGCAGTAGTAGGAGCTGTATTCCCAATGATCAATGTGTATGTGCGCTTTGTAATAATGGAGTACAGGATTTGAATCACATTCTTTTAATATGTTCTTACCTTGGCCAGTTTTGTGCAAAATAGTTAGGTCCTTGCTTTCGGCATTTTAATGTGTACAAAGTCAGTGGCATCCTAACCTTAGGTTTATCTCCCACATATTAAATATTGTGCTACAGTATATTTAAATTTCTAAATGAAATAAAGATATGTTAAGCTAGGACTTTATTGCACTGTTGCACTTTATCACATTTGAGCAATAAGTTGTTTTATTTGATGTATGTCATATTCATATATTATTGTCTCTGGAATGGGATGAAATCAATAAAGCTGACTTGACTGTGCACAACACTATAAGATAATCACGTACACCCTGAAGAACATGAAAAGGGCATGCCTTTAAAGGCTACAAAGGGGCACAATGTACTAGCTAATGTGCAGTTCCAGCCTTTAGCAATAATTCTTTACATGTTAAGGGTATAATGCTGCTTCCTCTTCTTCCCAGTTTGAATCACTCTTCCCTTCTTTCTGTCAGAAGGTGGAGAAAACGATTGAACATCTGTACTCTGAGGTTAAGACGCTCATGGAGACCATGGCAAACCCTGCGTGGCACCCCCCTGTTGGCACCAGCAACCCAGTCATCGACATCTTTGAGGAAGGTGAGTATGATTTTGGATTTATCTTAGAGGATTTCTTTTACTTTTCAATTAATACAGTGTCCATAGACATTGAGACAAAAAGCAACACATTTGATGAATGAAGAAGGACCATGGCCTCATCCAGCTCAGTGTATTGTCAAACAGTTCAGCATCTTCTTTTCCAGGCTTGTGCAGGAGACGTTGGCTAAAGCTCAGTTGGTGGTGGTATATTGCCTTAGTAGAGCAGGAAGCACTTCCATGTCAAAGACAGAGCTTCCTTGCATTATGTATGCCTGCAGGTTTGTAGTGAATCAGTCCTCTCCTGCAATTAGCTGCAATGTGAAGAGTCTAACTGAGCTACTGAGAACCAGCAGTCACACATGATCTTCCTCTCTAATATCTGATTGATTTTATTATACAGGATAAGAGCCAACAACGAGGCTCACAAGTACACATCATTAAACTTACATGAAACACAATTATACAAATACACAAGTCTCAATATACAGATAAAAAGCTTCAAAAGAATTTAAAAATTCGAAAACATGCCATTTCATTTTGTGGGGAAATTCAAAATGAGTGTGACTTCTCCATAGTGAACATTTCATATCCTTTAAAAGTGGATTCAGGTAAATCCCCCGTACAACATGTAGCGATGCATATATAAATAAAACATGATCCCAATCTTGAACATCTTCTTTACACAGATCACATATATGATCTTCCCTCTTTTACTTTTTCCCATGCTCCCATTATGGCCTCAAAGGTAGCAAATTCAGCCTCATAACTAAGAATTACTTTTCGAACACCATGACCCAGATTCCACTTTGAGTATATTTGTGGAGTTTTTACCCTACAGAAAGAGCTGATGAAAGAGAACTTATTTCTGTTAATTACCCGAGTCCCTATCTATCTGCATGCTAAGAGCTGTGCCGGAGTTTTTAAGAAATAGCTTTAAAGTGCACATAGATATCCCAATAAAGAATTATTTTTCCAACTTAAACAAATCTAAAGCAAATAATACATTTTTGCAGAAAATAGTCAAAACTATTCATATTAAAACTTTCATTAGATAATTGTCTTAATGATTTCTGTTCTGAATAAACCAAATGTAACCCCCACAGCAAAACCACTGACATTTCCATTAAATATGCAATGGTTAGACTTAATTCCAACCGTATCGTTTCTACTGATGCTGATATATTCAAAGAACATAGCTTACGGAGGATTTTCCCCTCAACTGTATCCATTTAAGCCAAACTCTTTAGGTCAGTTGTCTCTACCGCATATAGAATAAATAAATCATATCTATATAAGAAAAATAATAATGGGGCTAAAAGACATTATTTGTTGTTATTTTTTAAGTGACACCCTGGGACCCCCCCACCCACCAACTGAGAACTTGACACCCGTTAGAGCTTTATAAGGCTATTATTAAATGTAATCGGGCTAATAGAGTTCCCAATGTAACAAGTTTCTTCCATAATGTAGGACAAATCGGCCTCTGAACCCTACATATTTTTCTAGAATTACTTGCAAAATGGCAATGTTATCTATGGTGGAACAATTGTTCCTAAAACTGCCTTGTTGCAAGGCTAAGATCTCTCTTTCTGTTGCCCACCCTTGTAGATGTTCTAATATGCTTTTTGCAAAGATTTTCCCTACTGCACCAAGCAGTGCGATCTGTCTATATTTCTTCGGTAAGGTGCTATTTCCATTTTTATACAGCAGAACTACAATACTGCCCTTCCAAGATATTGTAATAACCCCTTTACAGTAACAAAAGCTCAAATGAAGAGACCATCACGTAACATCTCTCTTTATGAAGGAAATTGGGATTTGATCAGGGTCTATGGTCCCTGAATATCTTGCTTTAGAGATCAAATTGTTAATCAGAGTCACAGACGGAGGGCCATACTCATCAATCGACTCTCTACAGACAGACACCTCAACGGGTGGAATGAAAGCAGTCTCTTCTTTTGCTGCGTATAACTCTGCAAAATATTTCACCCATATTAGTGCAGCCTCTAGATTTATTCCTGGAAAGTGGGACTCCATTTTGATTCCAAACATCAGTTTTAGGTATGGATACATCAACAGAAAATAATAAAAATGTTATGGTCACTTATAGTATTATCAATGACATCCAGTTTGTAAAAAACACTAAATGTGTTGTAAGAAGAAATTACATAATCAAGTGAGGGACCACCAGAGATACAACTTTATGTGTACAGGGCCAGGGAAATCATTACCTATTCTTCCATGTACTATTATACAGTCTATGTCTCTTAAATAATACAATAATAGTTTTCCACGAGCATTAACTTTAGATTTATCTGTAAAAGTAGTTCCTGAGATATTATATACATCATCTTTTTCTAGATCAGAAAACCCTTTTCCACATGATTTTAGACCTTCACATTTAAATCCCCTATTGTTACTAAGGGGCAATCCTCTGCTACAGTAATCTGGGCCATAAAGCAGAACAATGATCTTGACAAAGTATTATTCTTTATGCCTGGAGAGAGATATAGATTAGCTATCAGAAGGGTCTAACTGGCCAAATCAGATGGTCCATTCCTGCATAACTTGATTCGTTGTGCTAAATTAGAGGCACGACTGAAACCATGAAAAGAACCAATTAGATTAGTATTCAGCAATATAGAACTCCCCTCTTGGAAGATCTCACTTGGCAATTAAAAGTATAATAGTTATCAAGAAGAATATCATTTAAACACCAAGGGGCAGATTTACAAGCCCCTTGCGCTGCCAGTACGTCACTTTTTGTGACGCACTGGCAGCGCAATACACTGCCCCATATTTACAAGGACCGGAAAAGCCACCCTGCGTGGCTTTTCCTGTCCTTGTAAATATGGCCCCTTAACACGCAGCACTTTGCGTGAAAGGGGCGTTCCATGGGTGTTGCTGTGGGTGTTCCCACGCAACACCCATGGAACGAGACACATTTCCAGATTTACGAGGAATCGTAAATCTGGAAATGCTTGTGAATGCTACGCCACGCTAGGGGTGGCGTAGCGAGGCGCAATGAGGAGAAATGTATTCATTTCTCCTCGTTTTTGTTTCCTGTTTCTATGCGTGCTGCATTCTGCAGCACACATTGAAAGAGGAAATCACCTCGAATGATTGTTTTTGTTCAGGAAGGGTTCCCTTCCTGCACATAAACAATCATTGAAAGAATGCTGTTTTTCAACTTCTATGTGTGCTAACGCAGCACACATAGAAGTTGAAAAATGGCTTTCAGATTGTTTTTGTTCAGGAAGGGAACCCTTCCTGAACAAAAACAATCTCCCCACGACGCAGGCATCCTTGCACCATGGTGCAAGGGTGCCTGCGCCAGCGCATGGCAGCTGTTTGTGCGCCAGCGCAGGGGGAAGCACAGAGATGTGACATATTGTTGTGAATATGTCGCATCGCTGTGCTTTCCAAACTAACGCAGCACGGCGCAGCAAAATGACTTGCTGTCCCGTGCTGCGTTAGTTTATTTTAAAATCTGCCCCCCTGTCTCCTGAATGCAGATTATATCAGCTCCCAATTGCTAGAGGCAGACCAGTTCTTGTTCATCCATTTTTCAGGAAACAAACTTTATTCTTGTGTTAAAGATGTGATTTCTGGTTGGCTAAGGCTTGCGCCAAAGCCAGGCAGAAACCACCACTCTAGTCAGGGCAAGGGAGTTACACGCCAAAGATAACCCCTGCTCACCCCCTTGGTAGCTTGGCACGAGCAGTCAGGCTTATCCCGGTGGCAATGTGTAAAGCGTTTGCGCAACACACACACAGCAACAACATACTAGGCACACCACCAAAGGAACTCCACACAAGGTTATATCAAAAATAGCCTTTGTATTATCATAAAACACATTAGAATAGTAATCACACTATATACACTGTGTCACCTGGCACTGGGCAATATTTACAGGGGATTATATACACATGACAGGGCCACTTGGACCACTGTCAGAACCATCACTTAGTAAAGCTAGTAAATGTAGACATATAAGAAACATAGAACACAACCAGTAATTACTGGCAAACACTGCACTCAGCATCATCTTGTAACATAAACCATATTATGCCCAGTATCATAGTTAGGCGTGAAACACCTTCTGCGCCAACCTCATAAGCCTAAACATATTATGCAATCATCTCATAAGTCTAAACGCATTAAACAATAACCTCCTAAGCATAACTCACATTAGGAAATAATCTCACTAGCATAAACAACAGTAGGCAAATAACCTCATACCTAAACTACAGTAGAGAATAACTCAAACATAAACACAGTATGCAAAACCTCATAATCATAAAACCACATTTAGAGGCATAAATCACGGTGCATAAAACAGTACATGAATTACATTTCCTGCGCACCTACATAAATCACATTAGCCCATAACCTCTTAATAAAAACCATCGTAGAGGCATAAATCACATTAGGGCCTGTCGCCCTATTAACCGTCCCCCTGGCCAACTGGCCTTCTCAAAGGGCTCGAAGGCCCTATGTCCCAAAATGTCAGGGCTGCTGCCAATGCAGCGGAATCCATGTGCGCCATTGCGCAAACCTAAACGTTGCAGCTGACGCTAATTGCCGTGCAGCTGTGAAAGTACTGGGGCAGAGGAGTGCATCTCACTCCTATCTCTCACAGAAATGCCCCCAAAGAACTGTGGCCTAAACGTAGCGGCTGGCACTAAGTGCTGCGCAGCTGTGAATGAAAGGAAGGCCTGGGCACTCACCGTGCCCTTTAAATACATATGCAAAGACGTTGCAGCTGAGAACAGAGTAAAGGGGCTCTGGCACATCTGTGCCTTCGGGGCCTCACTGGGGCTCTCTTAAATAATCTTGCCCCCATCGGTGCAGCTGCCCTCTGCGAGCGGGGCAGCTGAGATAACCAGTGGAGGGGCCCTGGCACATCTGTGCCCTCGGGGACCCACTGGTGCGCTTCAACTAAATGTGCCCCAACGTTGGAGCGGCCCCCTATCAGGCGGGGGCCGCTCAGAAAAGTGGCACCGACACTGTGCCCCGATAGGCTTGGGGGGAACACAGGCCCCTCTGGGCCCTCGCCATTCACACCATCTGCCCCCAAGCGTTGGAGCGGCCCGCGACGGCGGGACCGCTCAGGGACCGAGAACTCGCGCTGTGCCCCGCTTGGTACCAACTAGGGAGAAGCCCTACTCACCGGGCTCCTGGTGGGACTCTGCGCTGCTCGGTCTCTGTTGCTGCACGCGGGGCTCCCTCTTCACCACGGGAGCCCCGTCTGGCCACGGCGGCCTCGGCTGCCTCTCCTCTTCACCCGGGCCCCCTCCTGGGACCCGGGACTTCCCTGTGGAGCCCGCGAGGCTCTGGATGCCTTCCGCTTCCTCCTTCTGGCGCCGGGGCTCCCCACAGGTCACGGGAGCCCCTCTCACCACGCCGCACTCCTCCTTCTTCCCCCGGGGCCTGAGGCGACTTCCTGTTTGACGGCAGGACCCGCCCACGTCCCGACAAGGGTTGCCTGACTTCCTGTTCGGCCGATCGGGGCCGCGGTGGTGATTTCTTCACTCCGGGCAGCAACGCGGGGTGGGCACCCGTCCTCAAGAAATAAACATGAAGCGGCCATGTGGGGTGGGCACCCACTATTTGAATATCGAAATAAGCGCGGTGGGCACCCGCCGCTTTAGTCCACACGGGGGAATCCCTCTCGCCGGGATTCCCTCTTGAAGGGGCTGCAGTGCCGCGCTACGAAGCCCACGCTCTGCCTCTTCTCCTGGGGAACTCCAAGCACCGCGCTCCCCTTCACGAGGAACACAAAAAGCACTCACAGGGCGTAGGGAGCCGTAGCTCCCACAGCAAAAGTCCTCAGCAATCAAGGGGGCAATGCAGGGCCCAGGGAGGCAAGCCCTCATGGCAGTTCCTCCTGGGTCCCAGCAGCAGTATGCCCCAGCAGGATTAGCACAGCATCATCGCATCATGGAACTGAACTACCTCATGGGGTCACAGCCCCTCTATTTATACCACCAAATCCTTTGTCTAAAGTGCAGGGCATGGGGGAACCAGATGCAACTGGTTCAGGGGGGATTTGGGAGCACTTTATTTACGAGGCGGCATCCTGCCTTTCAGGAAGAGGGGGTCTGCCATCAGACACACAGTGGGAGGGGGAGCCATCATTCACCTTGCCAGGCGCAGCCCTGCTCAGATCAAAGGGTCACCCCTCCCCATACTCCAGCTGCAGATCTCTCTACTTAACCCAGGTCGGGTTCAGCCTGTCCTGTCCCTCCAAGACCAGACAGCCAATACACATCAGGCAGGCAGACACATAGCACACAGAAATGCCAACTTCTGGAAGTGACATTTCTAAAATAACCACAATAAATCTGCGCACACCATTGCGCAGCATGTATTCACACAATTTCATACATACCAGACTTGACCACACTGCTCCTCTCATAACAGGAATTACCACTGACACACACTTAGCAGGGAATCCCCAATGCATTCCTATGGGAGGGCAGGCCAACCTTACAAATGTAACACAGAGAGCGCACGCACTTTACACTGGACCACAGTGCTAAAGTGCCCAGAGGCCTAAAACCACCAACACCAGGTTACAGAAAAGGCAAAAAGTTCAGGGGTGAACCTGCCAAAAAGGGCCAAGTCCAACACAACCCCCTTCCAGCCAAAACGCAGGGTAGACCAATCACTACCTAGATGGGCTTCCCTGCTTAGGGCGTTAGAACACGGACGCGGGCCCTCACTGCAGGGACACCCTCCGGTTCTACGCCACTCTGAACCCATGTGGTTCCCTCTGAAGAAAAAAAAAATTAAAATAAAAAGAAACTCTCAGGCCCAACTAGGCTACCCCACTGGTACTCCCTAGTTGTCCACGGCCAGGACCAGGCCCTAGGCCATCCATATGTCATTGGTCCTTGCCAAAGCGCAGAGTGGGGGGCAGTAACCCCTGGCACATAATAGCCATTCTCCACTCTCCCTCTCAAGCAATAAAGGCACTCGAAAAGGGTGTGGAACGGGCTTAGTTCGAGGCCGGGGTCCACACGACCCGGTGATGCACAATGTACCTGAGATGTAAAGGGGCACGGCACGCAGCCTCACAAGGAAGCCGCGGTGATGACAGGCGGACTCGCAGCGGCCACAGCTCCCGGCTTAGCGGTCCGCGGCGTGCGCTCACGGTAATCCTGAGACGTTGATTAAAGGCGGGCACTCAGCGGCACAGCTCCTCGGCTGCAGCGGCCCACAATAGCGATAGCGATGATTCTCGTAGCACCGGCCAATGCGGGCTCTCAGCGGCAACAGCTCTTCAGCTGCAGCGGCCCACAATAGCGATAGCAATGATTCTTGTAGCACAGGCAGATGCGGGCTCTCAGCGGCAACAGCTCCTCAGCTGCAGCGGCCCACAATAGCAATAGCGATGATTCTCGGAGCACAGACAGATGTGGGCTCTCAGCGGCAACAGCTCCTCGGCTGCAGCGGCCCACAATAGCGATAGCGATGATTTTCGTAACTCAGGCAAATGCGGGCTCTCAGCGGCAACAGCTCCTCAGCTGCAGCGGCCCACAATAGCGATAGCGATGATTTTCGTAACTCCGGCAAATGCGGGCTCTCAGCGGCAACAGCTCCTCAGCTGCAGCGGCCCACAATAGCGATAGCGATGATTTTCGTAACTCAGGCAAATGCGGGCTCTCAGCGGCAACAGCTCCTCAGCTGCAGCGGCCCACAATAGCGATAGCGATGATTTTCGTAACTCAGGCAAATGCGGGCTCTCAGCGGCAACAGCTCCTCAGCTGCAGCGGCCCACAATAGGGACAGCGATGATTTTCGTAACTCAGGCAAATGCGGTCTATCAGCGGCAACAGCTCCTCAGCTGTAGCGGCCCACAATAGCGATAGTGATGATTTTCATAACTCAGGCAAATGCGGGTTCTCAGCGGCAACAGCTCCTCAGCTGCAGCGGCCCACAATTGCGATAGCTATGATTCTCAGCCCGCGTTCCCCGCAGTAGACCCAGAGGCTCTGGAATTCTCGACAGAAGCCTCACCTGCGAGTAGAGTTCCCTTCAATGGGAATTCAGAGGGCTGATGGGTGAAGTCTAATGTCCCTGAGACTTCAACAGGAGGCAAGCTCAAATCAGGCCCTTGGGTAGTTGCTTCAGCAAGATGGATGCAAGTTTCAAAAGGTCCTTTTCCTCTCGTTACACGGACAGAGGTTCATCTTGACGTCCAGAAGTAACACCCTCTGGCTGACCAGAGGTCACGGGCGAGCGTCTCCTCACCCTACCTCTACTTCTGGGGTTCTGCACTCTCCCAGGAGAAGCACCCACCAGAACACAACTCTCCCACCAGTTCAGGACCTCTCTCCATCAACTGGTCTACCACCTGGGATCCACATTTACCGGCTGCACCGGGGTCAGAGGCGAAGACTCCCTCCCTCTGCACCCCCCTCCAGAGCCCTATACCCTCCCTTCTGAAGAGCAGGGTCCCTTCACTTAAGATGGGCCCCACCTGCTCTCAGGGTAGTACTACCACACTCAGCCAGGGACCCTAAGGATCCCGGCTAGGCCTGCACCACCCCTCTGGAGTGGTACCCCTAGAAGGCAAACCGGTCAGGACACTGATTACAGTTGCCCTGCCGTCCAGGTCAGGAAAACACCTGCTCCTGGCTCCCCAACCCAGGGATGGTACCCTTTGGTCAGATGCCCGGCGAACCAGGACTTCATGGGGAGCACGCATGCCCCCCCCCCAGGGGTGACACATACCTAATGTGTCGTGTGACAGTCTGCCTGGCACAGAGCTCGCGACATCCTGTCCCTCCGACAGTGCGTGAAGATGCCCCAGGACAGAAGTGGCGTCACCATGGCCAATCCTTGGTGTCTCAGCCCTTCTGGCTGGCCCCCGACCCAATGGTTCTTCCACTGGGGACTCTTTCCCCCTCTCACCCCTCAATCTGGACTTCTGCACCCTCCACTTAGGAGTGGCACTGCCAGACACCAGAACGGATGGAGGCCTGATTACAGACACTCCCAGCTCACCTAACAAGGGAGATCCCCCTCGAAGAACAGTCCAACATGAAAGACTAGGCTCCCTACCTGGTGTTCCCTCTAAGAACCATCCAGTGCTGGAGACTGAGGTTGAGGCTCGGAATACGGCCCAGTCTCACACCTTCCCCTGCGGGACAGGATGTGAGGCCTTGCAACCTCCTCATTTATAAGGGTACCTAGCTGGGCTACTCTGAACCACTTCCACCACTCTGGGTTAGAAGACACCCGCACCATTCTTCTAGTATCCCTCCCCAAGGCAAGCTCCCTAGAATCAAAGAACTTACACACACTCCAACGGATTGTTGGCGCGACTCCGGAAAACAATTGCGGGGCATTTTCGGTCTGACCAAACATTTTGAACAGCCCTTTAACACCATTTACCATGCTAACCAATCACTCAAACGTCCAGAGCATCACAACATTCATCCACACTCCCCCCCACAAGACTGGTGAGACAGCATCTTACTGCCCCTGAATCTCAACCTGTCCCCCTCTTAACCGGGAACCAGGTACCATGCTCTGGGAACTGGGAATGGGACTTCCTGCACTGGACTACATATTGCTGCCACCACTGGATCCCACCCTACTGGGGATACCAGAAAACTAAAACTGCACTTAGGGGATAATCTACCCTCCCGAGCCAGTTACTCCATGCCAATTAAGTTACCACTGTAGGCCAACCCTAGAAATAGCAGACAGCACAGGGGCAGTACAACTCCTTCAGCTTCAGGCCAACCCAAGAAATAGCAGACAGTACAGGGGCAGTAACAACTCCTTTAGCTTGCGCTGCAGGCCAACCCCATAAATAGCAGTCTGCACAAGGGCAGTACAAAACTCCTTCAGATTCTCTGGTTTCTGTCCTTGGCAGGACACCCAACTCATAGTGCACCAATAAAACATATTTCAAAAAAATGATACTTAAAACGAAATCAGAAACAATAATCCTCAAACATGTGACTATCTAAAATGCAGAGCTTGTAGTGTAACCAGTTGTCGCTGTGGTATTGCGCAAACGCAAGTCCTATCCCACCGCTGCCACCAATGTTAGAAATGGGATTTCTGGTTGGCTAAGGCTTGCGCCAAAGCCAGGCAGAAACCACCACTCTAGTCAGGGCAAGGGAGTTACACGCCAAAGATAACCCCTGCTCACCCCCTTGGTAGCTTGGCACGAGCAGTCAGGCTTATCCCGGTGGCAATGTGTAAAGGTTATATCAAAAATAGCCTTTGTATTATCATAAAACACATTAGAATAGTAATCACACTATATACACTGTGCCACCTGGCACTGGGCAATATTTACAGGGGATTATATACACATGACAGGGCCACTTGGACCACTGTCAGAACCATCACTTAGTAAAGATAGTAAATGTAGACATATAAGAAACATAGAACACAACCAGTAATTACTGGCAAACACTGCACTCAGCATCATCTTGTAACATAAACCATATTATGCCCAGTATCACAGTTAGGCGTGAAACACCTTCTGCGCCAACCTCATAAGCCTAAACATATTATGCAATCATCTCATAAGTCTAAACGCATTAAACAATAATCTCCTAAGCATAACTCACATTAGGAAATAATCTCACTAGCATAAACCACAGTAGGCAAATAACCTCGTACCTAAACCACAGTAGAGAATAACTCAAACATAAACACAGTATGCAAAACCTCATAATCATAAAACCACATTTAGAGGCATAAATCACGGTGCATAAAACAGTACATGAATTACATTTCCTGCGCACCTACATAAATCACATTAGCCCATAACCTCTTAATAAAAACCATCGTAGAGGCATAAATCACACTAGGGCCTGGCGCCCTATTAACCTAACAGTCCCCCTGGCCAACTGGCCTTCTCAAAGGGCTCGAAGGCCCTATGTCCCAAAATGTCAGGGCTGCTGCCAATGCGGCGGAATCCATGTGCGCCATTGCGCAAACCTAAACATTGCAGCTGACGCTAATTGCCATGCAGCTGTGAAAGTACTGGGGCAGAGGAGCGCATGTCACTCCTATCTCTCACAGAAATGCCCCCAAAGAACTGTGGCCTAAATGTAGCAGCTGGCACTAAGTGCTGCGCAGCTGTGAATGAAAGGAAGGCCTGGGCACTCGCCGTGCCCTTTAAATACATATGCAAAGACGTTGCAGCTGCCCGCGCGGGTGCCGTGCAGCTGAGAACAGAGTAAAGGGGCCCTGGCACATCTGTGCCTTCGGGGCCTCACTGGGGCTCTCTTAAATAATCTTGCCCCCATCGGTGCAGCTGCCCTCTGCGAGCGGGGCAGCTGAGATAACCAGTGGAGGGGCCCTGGCACATCTGTGCCCTCGGGGCCCCAATGGTGCGCTTCAACTAAATGTGCCTCAACGTTGGAGCGGCCCCCTATCAGGCGGGGGCCGCTCAGAAAAGTGGCACCGACACTGCGCCCCGATAGGCTTGGGGGGAACAGCCTATCGGGGCCCTCGCCATTCACACCATCTGCCCCCAAGCGTTGGAGCGGCCCGCGACGGCGGGACCGCTCAGGGACCGAGAACTCACACTGTGCCCCGCTCGGTACCAACTAGGGAGAAGCCCTACTCACCGGGCTCCTGGTGGGACTCTGCGCTGCTCGGTCTCTGTTGCTGCACGCGGGGCTTCCTCTTCACCACGGGAGCCCCGTCTGGCCTTGGCTGCCTCTCCTCTTCACCCGGGCCCCCTCCTGGGACCCGGGACTTCCCTGTGGAGCCCGCGAGGCTCCGGATGCCTTCCGCTTCCTCCTTCTGGCGCCGGGGCTCCCCACAGGTCACGGGAGCCCCTCTCACCACGCCGCACTCCTCCTTCTTCCCCCGGGGCCTGAGGCGACTTCCTGTTCGGCGGCAGGACCCGCCCACGTCCCGACAAGGGTTGCCTGACTTCCTGTTCGGCCGATCGGGGCCGCAGCGGTGATTTCTTCCTCCGGGCAGCAACGCGGGGTGGGCACCCGTCTTCAAGAAATAAACATGAAGCGGCCATGTGGGGTGGGCACCCACTATTTGAATATCGAAATAAGCGGGGTGGGCACCCGCCGCTTTAGTCCACACGGGGGAATCCCTCTCGCCGGGATTCCCTCTTGAAGGGGCTGCAGTGCCGCGCTGCGAAGCCCACGCTCTGCCTCTTCTCCTGGGGAACTCCAAGCACCGCGCTCCCCTTCACGAGGAACACAAAAAGCGCTCACAGGGCGCAGGGAGCCGTAGCTCCCAAAGCAAAAGTCCTCAGCAATCAAGGGTGCAATGCAGGGCCCAGGGAGGCAAGCCCTCATGGCAGTTCCTCCTGGGCCCCAGCAGCAGTATGCCCCAGCAGGATTAGCACAGCATCATCGCATCATGGAACTGAACCACCTCATGGGGTCACAGCCCCTCTGTTTATACCACCAAATCCTTTGTCTAAAGTGCAGGGCATGGGGGAACCAGATGCAACTGGTTCAGGGGGGATTTGGGAGCACTTTATTTACGAGGCGGCATCCTGCCTTTCAGGAAGAGTGGGTACGCCATCAGACACACAGTGGGAGGGGGAGCCATCATTCACCTAGCCAGGCGCAGCCCTGCTCAGATCAAAGGGTCACCTCTCCCCATACTCCAGCTGCAGATCTCTCTACTTAACCCAGGTCGGGTTCAGCCTGCCCTGTCCCTCCAAGACCAGACAGCCAATACACATCAGGCAGGCAGACACATAGCACACAGAAATGCCAACTTCTGGAAGTGGCATTTCTAAAATAACCACAATAAATCTGCGCACACCATTGCGCAGCATGTATTCACACAATTTCATACATACCAGACTTGACCACACTGCTCCTCTCATAACAGGAATTACCACTGACACACACTTAGCAGGGAATCCCCAATGCATTCCTATGGGAGGGCAGGATGACCTTACCAATGTAACACAGAGAGCGCACGCACTTTACACTGGACCACAGTGCTAAAGTGCCCAGAGGCCTAAAACCACCAACACCAGGTTACAGAAAAGGCAAAAAGTTCAGGGGTGAACCTGCCAAAAAGGGCCAAGTCCAACAAGATGTTTGCTGCTTTGTATGGGTAGAAAAATAGTTAGAATTTAAGGTGTGTGCCAACCAGTACCACTTGCTAGGGTCCTCTTCCTTTAAAGAAACTGCGGACCAGTGATCCTGTGGAAGCACTGAAACTGCTCTGCCAGATAAGGCTAAGGTAACCACGGTTGATTGAGCATTCTATAATATCTCCTATTGATTCAAATATACAACTGAGGTCAAATGAATTTGGGTAATGTCCGTTTCTGGCCCTTTTCACGTGAGACGGCCTTACTTAGGAGGATTAAAATGAATGACGTCAATGCCTCTGCAAAGATAATAGTCACAATTTTTCACTATGAGATTAGCCACTATTAGAGATTGAAAAAAGACTCTAGTATGCCCACCCCCATTATCTTTTAAAATCACAAATCAATCATAATCAAATCCTCTGTAGACCACCTCAGGCTTGCAAGACTAAGCTGTACAACAACAGAAATTCCATCTCCCAAGAAACACAACAGAGGAGGGATCCAATGGAATAATTGATGTGCTTTGGGAGAGGCATTTCACAAAGAATTCAGCTGTGCAGCCATCTTTTTTTACAGTAGATAAAACATGTAAAAGTTCTTCAGTAATAAGAAACAAATGTAATCTCTTCGAGGCCAATTAGTTTGAATTATGGCTTGTGAGTGACCTTAGGGTCCTTGGATCCCTACTCAACAGAAATTGTAGATATGGATTACTCTGACATTTTTTGTCGGGAGAATGCGGCAGGATAATAGCACAGAATTTACGTGGCTGTGCTGGTTACTCAATGATTTTGGAAACAATGTTGGGCAATGCAGTCTAAAACTTTGTTTTCCTTATACTTATCTTGTTGAAAATGTCTTCTTAGCCAAAAGACTTTCTTTCATTTAAAATGTACTTTGTAGATGACTTAGTCATTATCATTAGGGAAGCCCATTTAGACAGCAAAGCTCTGAATCTGCTTTTGCATTTCTGTAATATGCCTGTTAATCTGAGCAAATCTCTTGATTTGATCTTATTGAACTAGATGAGGCTCACATAAACCCGGCTGTCCGGAATGAAGGCTGTGAGAACGGGCCTATGTAAGAGGGACCGCATTTAAAATCCTAAAACTCCATGTAAAATTATAATACATTACTGAAAGTGCTCATGCATTTTTTATGTATAACATAGTTAAATGTAGAATTTTGTAAAACTTTCAGGTTTGGCCAAATGGAGGTACTGCTAATGTTTCTAGGAAATCTGTGGTTGTGAGTTTCGATGAAGCCAGGCAATTGCTTGAGATGCTTTGGTGTGAGTATTTGGAAATATGTTCAGTAATCTCTCTCCATATCTGGTGTTGTGCTCATGGTACACATATGGGGTATGGCAAGCATGCCTTTTAAAATGTGTTGCTTTTGTGATGGCTTAAGATAAGCCAGCGTTGCAAAGGGATTTTTAGGTGTTTGTCACCAGCAACTTCTTTCTGGTTAAATCCAAGTGAATGGGGGGGCGTGGCTTATGCGCAGCCAAGATGGCCGCAAATCTCTGAGCTCCGACGCGGCGCTGTGAGGCAGGTCGACTTTTAAGGTGTTGGAGTCCCTAATTGCCGGTTCCCTGCCAGGAATTCGCCAGCGGAATGTATTTAGCAACCGGAGGAGAAGTTGCGACGCATTTCTAGCGTTCCTGGCTGTGGTTATCTCCGTGGATGTCAGCTCCTCAGACGCGGTGTCTAAAATGGCAGCGGTGTGAGGAACATGGGAGAATTAACGCCGGAGCCTTCTCAGCCTTCTCAGCCATTACAGTGAGAGCGGTGAGCGTTTTCTGGCAAAATATCAGCTGGAACTTTGCTCCTTTGTGTGGAGAGCGCTTTGGCTGAGGAATACTTTATTGAGGAAGCGCATGGTTCGTAGATATATGCCGGCTGTTTTCTCTGCCAGAAGATTCAAGGGCTTTATTTTTTGACAATAGACTCAAAGTCCCCATGTTCTCTGGTCAGGAGAAGAAATATGTCTTGTCAGTGTGGGTGCTCTACTGAGGCTGGATTATGAGTTACACTAGTTTCCGCCCAAAGTTATTCATGGCAATTTCTCTTCCGGCTGGCATGTGTCTGTATTAAGGCTCTTGGTCATTGTTCGCTACCATTCTTGACATACTAGCTCTGTCACGGTGGCGGAGCCATGTGGGCACTAGTCTGTACTTCGGTGATGGCTGAGATATGGTTTGCTGATGTCGCTTGTCTATGATCACCTCAGAGTCTGCTCAACGTTGACTCTCCTTGGCTGTGGCCTGTTTTGGGTTCCTTTTCTGGAGTGTGGTTTGCGACGCTAGTGAAGCCAAATTACAGTGGGGAACCTACCTCTTATTTATTCCTCAGTATCCCAATGGCAGACAACATGGGTCTCTCTTCAAAGGACAAAGATGTCAAAGGTAACCTTAAAAGAGCCAAACAAGTGTCTCCTACGCCGGAATTAACCTCAAAGGAGTCCACTACTACTCTGGACACGATTCTCTTGCGTTTGAATACTGTCCATGATATTGCGCAGAGCACTAAAACAAATACGGACTTACTTCAGGTAGAAGTGGCGGCAATTAGGAATGATTTTAAAAGTTTGTCACTGCGTGTCTCGAATGCAGAGTCTCGTATCAGTGGTGTTGAGGATAGCACACAAACATGCTAAACATGTGCAAAGTCTGGAGCGTTCCATGGCTTCTTTACGGAGAGATCTTACCGAGCAGGAAGACAGGAACCGTAGAAGCAACTTACGTATCTTTGGTCTACCAGAGGACTCAGAGAAAGCTGCTCCATCAATGCTTGACTTCTTGCTGGAATGGATTCCTGCGGTTCTGAACATTTCTTTTCAGAAAGACTTTGAAATTGAACGCGCTCATAGGGTTCCCTCATTTCGTCCTAAATCTTCGCCACATCCCAGACCTGTCGTTTTCAAACCCCTACGTCAGCAACATTCGGAGCTGATTCTGGCTCAGATGAGGAAAATCAGAGCGATTACTTGGGAGGGTCACAGGATTGCTATCTCCCAAGTTTTTGCTAGAGATACTGTCATCAGGCGAAAGGGTTTCTTGAATCTTCGAAGACGACTGTTGGAAATGAGCATTCCCTTTTCCTTTGCTGGGCCCTCACGGTTCAGAATAACTTTCAAAGGTCGCTCTCAGATTTTTTATGACCCTTCTGATTTGGTTACCTTTTTGGATAATCAGTCTGAGTCAAGGATGGATTCAGAATCTCCTTCAGGCTCTTCTAGTTCTTGAATGTGGTTTCTTTTTCCTCTCTTGAGGGGTTGAGATTTTCTATGTTACCTTTTTTCCTCACAGGTTTTTAGACTGCGGTTCCGGTGGGGCGGGGGGGACCCTCTTCCTTAACCTGTATATTTGACAAGGTGATGTCACTCTTAGATTTCTTAGTGTAATAATCTGTTTTTTCCTTACAGGTTGTATCGCTGGATTTATAGTTTATGGGGCTTCTCTCTTTAGTGTATGGTCCAGGAAGGGGTTAAACTTTTCTCCCAATTTTTCTCCTATGTGTATACCTATTACTTGGCAGGGTGAGGGTTCTTTTGCCTTAGTACGGGGTAGTTTTTTGTAGAGGATGCTTCTTCCTTTGGGCCATACTAGGTCCTTTCTGTCTCCTGTTTTCACCAGATTAGGATGTGTTTCCTTTTTTCCTCTCACTTGTTTTTTCATCTTTTCTGATCTAAATGGTTTTTAGGGTCTCTTTCCTGTCTTCATGTACGGTTCAGACCAGATCCCGTCTCTTCCTCAAGTGTTGTATTACCTTATTCGCAGAATGGTGTTCCTGAACATTGGTTTTGTGCTTGTTAGATATCTGTGTAGCTGTTGGCATATTGGGGCTGCCCATAATGGTCAGCTAGGGTGGGTTGGGTCTTTTATTAACTTTTTTCTCCACAGGTATGAATTGTTGGAGAGATGTTGAAGAGATTATATGGTTCCATTTCAGACTTTTGATGCGGGTGGTGGTTCTCATTAATTTTTCTTTTTCTCCACAGTATTCCATGGATTTGTATAGGCAGTCCTTTCTTTTCTACTATCTTTTATGTCTCATAATATCGTCTCTTTGGCTGTTAGCCGTTATATGTTGATTCGACATTCAATGATAATAGTATTATATGTATTTATAAATTTCTCTAGGTGCCTACAATTTCTTACATATATACATCTGCTTATTCCTCATGTCGTTTATTACATGAATTTGGTATATTATGGATGTTGTTTTACATGTTTGATAACTTTAGTATTTTTTTTACTAATGGACTTCCGGTATTTATTCCAAAATTGTTGGTGCTGTTATTTATCTACTTTATTGCAATTGTTATATATGTATGTGTTGTTTTTCTTCTTGCTGGTTCCTTCTCATTACATTATAATATTAAGGGCCGGTAGTAATTAAGGGCCTCTATGGTTGCTCGTTCATGTTTTCCCTCTTGTATGTTTGTGGTCTCTTATGGACTTCCCCAGGTGGGACTTCTCTTCTCGTCCGGTTTTTGTTTTTTTTCTCACTTTTGGTTTCTCTTTTCCTTCTACTCTTGTCTTATTTCTTCTTGATGTCGTTCTGTCTAGGGACTCCAGCCTTGATGTCTTATGCCTATCTTCCTCTAATGCAACGAATACATTCTGTTCTCTTTTTTCCACTGAATACTCTTTTTTTCTGTTAATTCTTTGTATCTATGACAGGTTTAAATGTTCTTTCACTTAATGTACGTGGTTTGAATCACCCAGTCAAAAGGTCAAAAATGTTGGATTATTGTAAAAATCTTGCTACTGATATTGTATTACTGCAAGAAACCAAGGTGGCTTATAAGGAGGCCTTATTGTTGAGAAAGGAGTGGGTTCTAGATATAGCATGTTCAGAGGCCTTTGGTAAGAGAAATGGGGTGGTGACACTAATTTCTAAAACTTCGGGTCTGTCTATTGTTTCTGCGGAACATGACATTGATGGTAGATGGTTACTTACGCGTTTATCTAATGGGTCGTCTGATATTTATATTATGAATATTTATGCACCCAATTGTGATGATCCATCTTTTGGCGCACAATAACCAAAAAACTTTCTGAAGTTTCTGTTGGTGAAAAGCTGGTTGTGGGCGGTGACTTTAATCTTCCAATGGACCCTATCCTAGATAGGCATTCTGCATTTAAATTTCGTCCGCCTAGAGCTCATAAACAGATGCTTAATATGTGTTCCTCCCAACGGCTTTCTGAGGTCTGGAGAATGCATAATCCCACTGGTAGTGATTTTACCTTTTTTTCTTCTCCTCACTCTAGTTTTTCTCGCATCGATTACCTCCTGATTCGAGATGATTTGTTAAAACATACTACAAATGTGACCATTCACCCTATAGTTGTCTCTGATCATGCAGCAGTTTCTTTCACTCTTTCTAATTTCATGGATAGTTGTGGGCCACGTACCTGGCGTTTAAATACGGAAATTTTGCATGACGACAAAGAGGTAGAGACACTTAATGTAGCTATTCACACTTTCTTTCGAGAGAATGCGGCCTCCGTGACATCCCCGGTTGTTTTATGGGATGCTTTCAAATGCACGCTTAGAGGTAACATTATTCAAATAATGGCAAGAAGGAATGCGGCTAAATCTTAAATATTCTTATAACTCTATTTTAACTAGGAGGGCTCACATTGGTGTACAAACACAAAAATCTAAACGCCTTTTATTAAAAAATAGAGCTGGTAAGGTGTTGGCGGCAACCTTAAAGTTTCAGGATTCCAACATTAGATCAGCGCAGATTTCTTGTATCCAAGATAGTTCGGGTGCTAGGAAACTTCAGACACAAGATATTCTGGAAGTATTTCATAATTTGTATTGTAAACTCTATACCCCTATCCATCAATCTTCTTTAGCTCAGTGTCAGCAGTTCCTGGCTTCCATTCCTACTCACAAGTTGGCTGATACTGACATAGAATCTCTGAGTAAACCAATTGACTCGGATGAAATTATTCAAGCCATTAAGGTTACTAGGTCAGGGAAGGCTCCAGGACCTGATGGCTTTTCTATTGATTTTTATAAGAAATTCCTATTGTCCTTTATCACACATCTCAAGGATGTTTTTGATCACTTTGTTTCCTCAGGGAGGGTATCGGGGTCGGCTACTGAGGCTACTACAGTGGTTATCCCTAAGGAGGGGAAGGACCATTTAGATCCTAAAAATTTTCGTCCCATCTCTCTATTGAATATGGAAGCGAAAATTTTCGCAAAACCTTTGGCCAAACGTTTGGAACACCATATTCCACCACTTATTCATCCCTCCCAGACTGGGTTTGTTAAGGGTAGGCTGGCTAGGGATAATATCCGGACTTTCTGTCATATTATAGAGAAAGCAAAGTTGGCTAATTCTCCGTCGGCAGCCATCGCCCTTGATGCTGAGAAAGCTTTCGACAAGGTTTCCTGGCCCTTTCTTCAAGCTGTACTCCAGTCTCATAATTTGGGGGACGTGTTTATTGGAATGGTAATGTCTCTCTATGCGCAACCTAAAGCTAATATTAGAATTAATGGAGCTACGTCGGCTTTTTTTGGTCTTGGCCAGGGCACCCAGCAGGGTTGCCCATTATCACCGCTTCTGTTCTTATTATCTATTGATCCGCTTCTGCGTCTACTTAATTTGAATCAAGACATTCAGGGCTTTCAATTTGGTACACAGACCATTAAAACGGCCGGGTATGCGGATGATGTGCTTATCTTCTCTGAGGACATAGAAAGGGCAATTCCTGCTATCTCTCATATTATCAAAGATTTTTCTCTGGTTTCAGGGTATACTCTGAATAAAGATAAAACCGAAATGTTCCCTCTTAATCGGTTAGGTTTTTCTTCTCATTTGGGGGAGGCTGGTTTTAAATGGCAAGCGGAGCGGATTAAGTATCTAGGGATTTGGTTCTGTCCTGACTTATTAGAGACTGTCTCATATAATGAGGCTCAGGTCATTACTAAAGTTAAGCAATTGTTGGAGACCTGGTCGCCTAAGTTTATCTCCTGGTGGGGACGTCTGCAAACTTTGAAAATGATAACTCCGATTGTCAACTTTGTATCCTCTATGCTCCCTATCAAGTTATCTTCATCTTTTTTTCATGAGCTGGACGTGATCTCCTCTAAGTTTTTATGGAGTGATAAGCGTGCTAGAATTGCGTATAAGCAATTACGGAAGTCTTATGATATGGGTGGGTGTAATTTCCCGGATTGGAATCTTTATCAAGTGGCGTTCTTAGCGTCTCCGGGTGCGCTATGGTATTCTTCTGATTCTAGATATATTCCACTGTGGTTATATATTGAGCAACATCTGGCTTCCCCCTTATCTACCTCTGCTCTGATGACTGCATCTACATTACCTTTACCTTTCTCTGGACGGATCATTTCCGATACCATGTCTGCATTACAAGTAATTGATAGGAGGGTTTCCTTGCGTATTCATAAATCTCGATGGTCTTCTTTTTTTTTTTTTTTTTTTTTTAATCAGTCAGTAAATTCTTTATTCAGCCAGTACAAGACCATAAAATCACATGAAAAAAGACATCAGTATTGCACGATAAAAAAAAAAATCACTTTTGAAAACAGACTTCCATAATTTGGTATACCATAAGAAATAAAAACAAAGACACACGTTAGTAAAGGTATCTAAATACATTATATCAGGTTGCCCGAACGTAATCCATATAACAAAAAACTCAATTAAGGGCACGCTTTGTTAAACGGAAACACATTAAGGGTACTTCATCTCTAACAAGCAATCTAAACAAACTTGATATTTAGACAATGAGATTTTAGGTATAAAATGTGTTTTAAAAAAATTATAAAATCCCAATCGCTGAATCAAGGAGATAAAACTATACTTGATAACATTACATTAAAAACAAAATTATTATGCTTACAAGGATACTATGCAGCGGGTCAGGGAAGAGGTCGTAAAGTTAGCCTGTTTATGAAGCGGATTTCCTTCTTATTTTTTTATTTTTTATTTTTTTTTTAAATTGTTTTTTAAATTGTTTTTATTGGCATTTGAAAAAAGGTCATATACATCGTATAACAGGATTGCTGCAATATTGTAACATAAGAAGTGATATTTGAATGAATTCAAAACAGAATACAAAGAGAAAAAAAAAACAACAAAAAAACGAGGTAGCATCTTGGAAATACAATAACAAAGTTACAACGCCAGAAGGATCTATACGTGAACTTGCGGCATGAAACAGCTATCTGAGAGCTGAGCAAATAAAAGGAAAAAATCAATGGCGAAACTCCGTGCCTACAAATGATCACAAACGGAAAATAGAAAGGACACATATGAAACACAGTTCAATTGGCTTCTGGAGTTTGAGTAGTGTCTGTGCCGCGAGAGGACAGCCATGCAAGAAACGGACTCCAAATATCCTTGGGTCGGGAGGTCAGAGGTAAAAGCTCCCAATAGGTATTGAGTTGTTCTTGGCAAAATGTGACATCTAATATCCAAGAGGTGGTGGTGGGTGAGTGTTGTTTGCCCCAGTGCATCGCCACGCGCCGCTTGGCCAGGAGTAGTAGCAAAGCCAGCAACTTGCGCTGCCCGGGTGGTACTGCTTTAACATAGCCCAAGAGACACAATTGTGGGGTCAGAGTCAGTTGAGTGGCAAGAATTTCGTTAATAAGACAGAGTATGTCCGTCCAATATTTCCCTATTCCCGGACAGCCCCAAGCCATGTGCAAAAAGGAGGCCTCTGGCGCTGCGCATCTCCAGCAGTTCGCCTCGGGCCGTAAACCCATCCGACAGAGTTGCAGTGGTGTCCTATATATACGATGTAAATATTTAAAGTGGATAAGGCGGAGTCTGTGGTTAGGGGAGAGCATTTCCAATTGTCCACAGCAAAACTGCCATTGTGCTTCTGTCAAGGGGTCAGGCAGCTCCGTGTTCCACCCAGCTAGGGCACGAGTGTTTAATGTCGAGGAGGAGCGTTGCATGCTGTTGTAAAGTTTAGTAACCAGTTTATTTGGCAAAGAGCAAGTCAACATCAACTCTAGGGCAGGGAGAGGGGGAGGGGGCGCCGGGAAAGTGTCATGTAAGGTGCGACAGGCTCTTCTGACCGAATAGAACAGCAATAGATCAGAAAAGTTAGTGTGTCCGCCTGGAGAGGGCGCAGGAGGGGCAAGGAACGAGTCACCAGGATATAAATCGTTAAATGTCTCCCATCCAAGAGCGTGGGCGCGCGAAATGCTACCCCTGTTGTCCATCGCCTGGATTTGTGGGCGGTGTGCGAGTGGGATAGATGGGGCGTAAAGAACGGAGAGGTGAGCACGATTGCGTAACTTGTCCCAAGCCCATCTCAAAGTATCGGGTGTGTGTATAATAGTTTGATGGCGCTTGAAGGGTTGATATAGGGCCACCGCCAGTGGCAGCGGATCTACTATTTGGGCTTCCACCGCAACATGTGGCTGGAAGGGAGTTGGAAATAACCAGTGGTGAAGGAATTGGGCTTGTGCACAGAAGGCATAAAGTGCCAAATCAGGAGCACCTAGGCCGCCTTGTGTTAGTGGCTGAGTGAGGACCTCCCATGCGATGCGGGGTTGTTTTCCGGCCCAGACTAAAGAGATCATAGAGGATCTAAGAGTTTTCAAGAATGATTGGGTAAGCTGCAGGGGGAGATTAATGAATAAATATAAAAATTTGGGGAGTACAATCATTTTGGCTATAGCGATACGGCCGGCCAGGGAGATGGGGAGCCTGGACCAGATCTTTATCTTCTCTTCCAGCCAGGACATCAGTCGACCAAAATTCATCTCCCAAAGCACCTGAGTATCAGTGCTAAGCCAGACTCCCAGGTAGCGGACTGGGCCGGCGGCCCATTGGATAGGATCTCGATGGTCTTCTTTGTGGTTTAATCCCAAAATTAAGATTGAGGTTGACGTAGAGACAAGGTCTTATTGGGCTGGCAAAGGTATCACATTGGTCAAACATCTTTATGATGATGATCATCATCAGCCTTTACCTTTTTCATCGTTGGTTACATCACACAATCTTAATAATATTGATTTCTACTCTTTTCTCAAAATAAAGGTGGCTGTGTCCAAGATGAGTTATCATCCGGATTCACATACTATTTCTCTTTTACAAGTGTGGCATAAGGCAGGGCATGTGGCTTTCAGGATATATAAATTCTTGTTCACCACGCCGCCTTCACAATTGACGGTTACGCAGCGTAAATGGATACATCATTTAGATGCTGACGTATTGAAGCATATTACACCGGACACTTGGAAAATCATTGGAAAATTTTCACTACGTAATAAAATTGCTCCTTCTCTTATTCAATCTAAGTTTTTTACCATCAATCATCTTCATTGGACCCCGGCTCGTTTGTATTCACTCAAACTTAAAGATGATGATCGATGCTGGAGCTGCAAGAGTGCTGCTGGCACATATCAACACATGTTTTTGAATGCTCCCTTCTTCAACCGTTTTGGGAGTTGATCCATAAACATTTATTGTTAATCTTTGATATCCAATTTGAGCTTTC
Organism: Calotriton arnoldi; assembly: GCA_963921515.1. Classification (NCBI taxonomy): domain Eukaryota; kingdom Metazoa; phylum Chordata; class Amphibia; order Caudata; family Salamandridae; genus Calotriton; species Calotriton arnoldi. Next base: position 888,125 of record CAWUFW010008145.1, read on the forward strand.
CTTGCCTTTAGTTCTATTGGGACCTTGGGCTGCTCCATCTCCACTTCCTTTAGACCAGTTAGACTTACAACTCCTTGATTTGCTGCTATCAATAGCTGTTAAGATTATCTTGACGGAATGGAAATCCTTTAATTCTCTCTCCTATCACACATGGTGGGCATGGGTATCGTTTCTTCGAGGAGCTCATACTTCAGTGGAGGAAAGACAATATACTCCTGTTCTTTCTTCTGGTGTTTGGAGATCACTTGATAGACATATGCAGTTAGCGTCTCAGGGCCTGGTAGCTCAATATCCTTTTACGATCTCTAGTTGATCCCTCTCTTCTATTAAGGTTGGAATCCCGCTCTCCTTCTTTTTTCTTCCTTTTTCTTGTATCTATCTTTCTTCTTTTTCTTCTTTTCCCTCTCTTTTGCTCTCTTATCCTTCTTTTCTTTGGTGTTTTTTTTTGTACGTCTTTTTGTGATGATCTTTTTTTTTTTTCTCCAATGTAATACAAATGAAATATTTGAATCTCTATGTTTATCTTTTTAATACAATAGGGTATTCGTATATATCCATTATTTATAACATTGCTTTTATTTATTCTTCTTATGTACTTTTTATTGGTCAAATCTCTATTTGAATGTATTGCATGTTGTAATATCTTAATTATTTATATCTTTTCTCTTAAATTAATAAAATTTATTGAACAAAAAAAAAATCCAAGTGAATGTTAAAGAATACTAGTGAAATAAAAGGGTCTAGAAATAGCACTAATTAGACTAAGATGTGCATTTTTTTAGAGAAATCCTGGCTGCAACTTGATATGGTCTATTTCTGAGACAATAGGATTGTTTTAAAGGCTATGTAGCCCATGAACATGGGGAAGGAGGCAATTTTGATGAGGGGGCGAGATTTTGGTCTGCTGGTGTGGGGGGTCATAACTCACAAGATCAAAGTGGTGGTAAAGAAAGTAGGTAAAGGAAACATAGTGAAGTAAACCTGACACAAGGAAAGAGAATGAAATCTGCGGAGGCAGATGTTGGGTTCTGTAAGTGCACAAAATATGGTTGTGTCAAAGACACACATGGGGGCCAACGAAAGGGTTCAGAAAAAATAAAGAGGAAGTCTAAAAATGTCCATAAACACATAATTGTTCTCTGTAATGCGTCTTATGGTAGCGCAGAAGTAGAACTGAGCTGTTCTTTTGAATTTGATTCCGATGATGAGAACAGAGGAATTATACAGTGATCAGAGCCTTTAGAGAGCATAAGGTGCAGAGAAGCTGAATCTTTAACGGATAAGTTAGGAGACTTTGTGTTTGACCCTATGGTATTGAAGCATCCGCTTTCACCTGAGTGGTCCCCAGCAGCACATGTAGCTGAGTATGTACAAACATGGTTAAAGATGCAAATTCCTAAAGATGTCAGGTTGCAGCTAAGATCGGAATGTCCGAGTCCAAACCTTGCAAATAAGGTGATGATGACGCTGAATCTTGATGTTCAATATTAGCATTTATTGGAAAAGGGGGACATGATCCCAGAAAATAACCGGATAATGGTCTGAGGATGTGTCAGGATAGGTTATTAGATCTCAAAGGACCATATACAAAACTGTTTGATATGGCTGAGGATGCTTATGTTAGTAAGCAAACTTTGAATGTTGAGGAATTGAGAGAATGGGTCCAGAGGGCTCTTTGTCTGTTAAGAAATGTAAATACTGCTATCTCTGTGCACCGTAGGCAAAGTATTTTACTAAAGATAGACCAAAAATTGGTGGAATTAACAAATAATGGACCAGGGCAAGCTGCAAATGGATTCTTATTTGGAGATGAATTTAATAAAGGAAATGTTGAAATATGTAGAGGCATTTAGATCGCTGCAAAAATCTCAACATGAGATCAAGAAAGTCTTTGACAGATGTGTTTTTGGTTAGGCCAGGTAACAAGGGGTCGGCTTCCTGGCCATGGTCAGGGCATCACAAGAACGTAGTTTTCACAAGGTTTTAAGCCCAATCAATATCAGGCCTCATACCAAGCAGGGGGATTATACCCCCAGAAACAGAGACCAAGAGGGGGAGGAAATCAGATACCATCATTCCCGAGTATCAGATGAGAAAAGACCCTATTGTTACCCCATTAAAATTGGGCTGCAGACTTGCTCAATTTTTCAGCAACTAGATTCGGGTAACAGGGGATCCTTGGGTACTAGAGACAGTGCAAGGTTATCACAAAGACTCTATAAAAGAACCAGCACAGATCCATCTCCCAGGAATGATAAGGTTCGGAACAGAACTATCATAACAGGTGAGCAAGGAGGTTCAGGAATTGGTGGTGAAGGGAGCAATTGTCGAAGTATGAGAAGAGTTAAAAGGATTTGTAAGCAATATATTTCTGGTAGAGAGAAAGGACAAGGGTATGAGACCAATGAAATCTGAGAAAACTTCTAGCTGGAAGGCATGCACTTATTGAGAGATGTACTGTAGGCAGGAGATTGGTTGACCAGGTTGGATTTGAAAGACGCCTATTTGAAAATTCCAATATGAGAACCCCATCAGAGATTTCTACAGTTGAGGTGGAGCAGAAGAATGAGGAAGTTTGTTTGTCTACCTTTTGGTCTGCCTTCTCCCGCGTGGCGTTTCACAAAGGTACTAAGGCCGGTAGCAGTGTTTCTAAGAGAACATTGTGTACTGCTAATAATTTGTCTGGATGACGTACTGTTTATGGATCAGGAGACAACGAAGATGGTGGAATACAAAAATATGGCAGTGTCCTTTTTGGAGGATCAGGGGTTTGTTGTGAACAGGCAGAAGGTGTATCTTGTTCCAAGTCAGTAAACTCAGTTTTTGAGTTAATGGTAAATACAGTAGAAGGAGAAGTGAAATTACCAAGGGAAAAGTTGAAGAGGGTAAGAAAGGAAATAATGAAGGGGTTGAGTTTAGAAAGAGTTTCTTTGATAATGTTAGCAAGAGTTGTAGGTCTGTTGTCTTTAACAATTCAGGCTATTTTCCCAGGTCCTTTGAATTATGAAGAGCTTCAGAGAGTGAAAGCAAAGCATTTAAGAGATGGATTTAAGTACTCAGAGGGATTGTGCTTACAGAGGAAGCGAAGGAGGAACTTGGTTGGTGGTTAAGGAATATGGAGGCATGGAATGGAAAAGCAATTTTTGGGGAGAATCCAGAAATAATAAAAGAATTAGATGCAAGATTAACAGGTTGGGGAGCACATTTTGGTGCAGTATCAAAGGAGGATATGGTCAGAAGAGTAGAGCAGGTTACACAAACTGTTTGGAACTATTGGCAGAATACTTTGCGATAAGGAGTTTTACAAAAAGACATGGCGAGGTGTTCAGTCCTTTTAAGGATGGACAATGCCTCGACAGTGAGGTATGTGAACAAATTAGGGGGTCCGAGGTCGAAGGATCTGGTGAAGATATTCTGGGAGTATAGTTTGAGACAGAATATTTTAGTGCGAGCAGAGCAAATCCCGGAATTGAGCAATTTGGAGGGAGATTGGTTTTCTAGGAATTACAGGGATTCAAGAGATTGGGCTCTGAACAGATCTGTTTTCATGAAGGTAATGGAGTTTTGGGGTCCATGTCAAGTGGATCTATTTGAAAACAGTTTGAATGTCTAGCTAAGGAGATTTTTCAGCTGGCGTCCGAACCCGTAGTCAGCAGGAATAGATGCATTCTGACAGGATTGGAGGGGACTCAGTCATACGCTTTTCCTCTCTTTTCAATGATTACTTGAGTAACTTTGATGGTATGCTAGTGGAGGGAAATGGTGGTGTTAATAACACCTCTTTGGAAATCTCAGTTTTGGTATCCCATACTTCTAGAGATGTTGGTGGATTTTCCAATTCTGTTGCCAATATTTATCTGGAAAATTTACCAGGCCCAACAGGAGAGATGCACTATATAGTAATGAGAGGGCAGCTGAGGCTGGTGGCATAGAGAATTTAGGTGTATCTGGCACCGTGGCCAGGGCGACTGACGCTGGAATCTGGGGCTCACGGTTCGATCCCCGGCACCAGCGGCAGGTCAGCCCAGCACCATGTGACTCTGGGCAATAGCTTGCTTAATCTTCCCGACGGCCCCCAGCGCCGGGATGCCTTCGGGTAGCTGTTCGCGCTTTACAAATACTGGATTTACATTTTTCACGAGAAGCTACTTGTTAGAAATGGGGGTCTCTAGTTGGCAATGGCTGGCCACTGTCCAAGTAGGGACCCTTCTTCCTAAGTCAGAGTGAGAGGGCTACCCTCTTTAATACCCCTGCTCAACCCTGTGGTAACGTAGCACGAGCAGGTAGGCTTATCTCAGAGGCAGGGTGTGAAGCATTTATGACCATACACAGTAACACAGTGAGGAACACTACAAAGGGACACCACACAAGTAGTTATAAAAAATAAGTATCTTTATATAAAGGCAGATTTATCACAAGACCAATAACTGTAAAAGCCACAATACTTGTCAAACATAGGATAGCTGTTGAAGGACTGTCAAAAAGAGTTCAAAGGTTGCAAGAATAAGGTTCAAGTTCAAAGCAGGGGACTCTGTGACCCTTTCTCTCATAAGACTGTCAAAAATAGGATGGCTGTTGAAAGACTGTCAAAGAATAGTTCAAAGGTTTCAAAAATAAGGTTCAAATTCAAGGCAGTGGTCTCTGCGACCCTTTCTCTCACAAAGTACCTGGGTTTAGTAGCAAAACCAACAAAATGTCGCAAAGAAGTGGTAGCGATGATTTTCCTCACGCGAGGCCGGCGATGCGTTAAAATCCTTGCCGCAAGGGAGGATGATGCGCCGATCTGCTGATGCGTGCGGAGACGATGCGACCAACTTCTGCACGCTAGGCCGCCGATGCGCTGAGACCTTTGCCGCGAGGGCGAAGGCGATGCGACGATCCTGTTGCGTGTGCGGAGACGATGCGACAAACTTCTGCACGCTAGGCCGCCGATGCGATGACTTTCTTGCCGCGAGGGAGAAGTCGATGCGACGAGCCTGTTGCGTTGTGCGATCGTGTTGCGATGCGAAGAAATGGCGCTCCGCGAGGGAGCGACGAAATCCGGTGCGATGCGATGAAAATGGCGGACGCACGGTGTCCGCAATGCGATGTCTTGAAGCAATGATTCTGTAGGGGTTGCGAGCGCTCGGCGACAGCCGCGCGATGATTTTTCCAGCGCGTCTCGGCTGCAGCGGCTCGCAAAGGGGCGTTAGCGATGGTTTCGTGTTGCGAGCACTCAGCGGCAGCAGCGCGATGATTTTTCCAGCGCTCTCGGCTGCAGCGGCTCGCAAACGTGCGTCAGCGACGATTTCCAGCACTCTTTTCTCTGAAGCAAACTAGAGGCCCTGGAACTCACAGGAGCCTCATCAGCAGATAGCAATCCTCGCAGGGAGGAAGCAGGAGGTTGGTGGTGGAGTCTGATGTGCCTGAGACTCCAGCAGGAGGCTAGCTCTTTTCCTAGCCCTTGGGTAATTGCTGTAACAAAAATAAAAGTTCTCTCAAAAGTCCTTTTCTCTCTTCAAGGTCCAGTGGTCACTGCTGCAGGCCAGTGCAAGAAAAACACACAAGCACAAGGACAGTCACTTCCTGCAGATTCCTCCAGTGGCACGGACAGAGTTTCCTCTCCAGATCCAAAAGCAATACAAAAGTAGGGGGTTTGAGCACAGATATTTATACCCCAAAAGCCTTTGATCCTTGAAGCTACCAGTCCCTGAACCTAGCCAGAACCAGTTCTGCTCAGGCCTGGAGCACTTTGTTTACCAGGCTGCATCCTTCCTTTCAGAAAGAGGGGGTCTGCTAGCAGACACACAGTGGGAGGTGGAGCCAGCATTCACCTTGCCAGGCACAGCCCTATTCAGATCAAAGAGCCACCCTTCCCCACACTCTAAATGCAGATCTCTCTATTCAACCCAGGTCTGACTCAGCCTGTCCTGCCCCTCTAAAACCAGACAGCCAATACACATAACGGCAGAGCACACTGGAAGGCTTAGGCAAGAAAATACCTACTTTCTAAAAGTGGTATTTTCAAACACAGAATATAAAAATAAACTTCACTAAAAGGTGTATTTTAATATTCTGAGCTCAGGCATACTAAATTCGTTTTTCTACCATGTTCCTGGGGTCAGTTAGGACTATAGCATGTAATAGTCAAACTGCCCATTCTAGCCTATGAGGAACAGGTAGCCTTACAGTAGTGAAAAACGAAATGGTGCATAATTCACTATCAGGACATGCTACACACACCAAGGCATGTCCTACCTTACACATACAATGCACCCTACCCGAGGGGCGACTTACAGGATGCCAAGGGAAGGTTCAGGGGCTGGGAAGTGGGTGCACTTCACAGCCAAGATGGCAGTTCTGGACTGCACACAGACACTGCAGTGGCAGGTCTGAGACACACTTTAAAAGCTGCTTCTGTGGGTGGCGCAAACCAGCGCTGCATGCCCACCAGCAGCATTTGGTTTACCAGCCCTGGGCACACACAGGCCACACTACTAGGGACTAACAGGTAAACCAAATAAGCCAATAAGGGATATACCAATTCACATAGACATATTTACCAAGGGAGAGCATATGCACTTTAGCACTGAACAGCAGTGGTAAAGTGCCCAGAGTCATAAAACCAACAGAAACAGGTCAGCAAAAATACAGGAGGCAGGCAAAAAGTTTAGGGGTGACCCTGCAAAAAGGGCCATTTCCAACACAACCCCCTTCCAGCCAAAACGCAGGGTAGACCAATCACTACTTTGATGGGCTTCCCTGCTTCGGGCGATAGAACACGGAACTGGCCCGCAACTGCAGGGGCATATGCCAGCTCTACTCCAATCTGAACCCTGGTGGATCCCTCTGTCCACACTCCCAGGGCCCACTAAGATAACCAATGGGGAACTCTGCCCCTCACCTGTGGACACCACCTGTGCAGCACCTAACCTTAACTGGCCCCCAGGTGTGTCCCAACAGACAAACAACAAGCCCCAGTAATCACTGACAGTAGTCAGTGATGAAATCCAAGCCCTATACCTCTCAGGGCTCTCAAACTTTTGTGGCATCAGAGAGTGAGGGGCAGTAACCCCAGGTGCCTGGCACCTTTTGTACACTCTCCCTCCTGTCAGGTCAGGCAAAGCACCCGGACACTGACCCACCAGCCCTGGGCATGTACCCAGCGGCTGGGCCAGAGACTGGGGTGGGCTCTCCCACACCCGGTCCTCCTCTTTGGGGCTCGGTACCCTCCCACCTGGAGCGATACCCCCTTCCAGAATTGTCAGGGCACCTGAGGCAGGTGTCCTGCATAATTCGCCCACCAGTTCAGGGGTTCTATCCTGCAACTGGTATCCCAGCATAGGGTCTGTACCCTTAGACTGGGCGGAGGTCAGGGGTGAGGCTGCCCTCTCCCCGCCCCCTTTACTGGGGCCCGGCACCCTCCCACCTGGAGAGGTGCCTCCATAACACAAACCGGGAGGGGCACTGTTAGCAGTTGCCCCTTCCTCCAGATCAGGGGGACACCCTGAACCTGGCCCCCCAACCTAGGGTCTGTACCCTTGGGCTGGGCCTGTGCCTGGCAACCCAGGACTTCTGGGGGCGTACACCAATTCCCCCAAGGAAAATACACTCTTCCACTAGTTCAGGGCCTTGTCCCTGCAACTGATCCATCAACCTGGAAAAACCCTCAGGTGGTACTGGGGTCAGAGGCGAGGACTCCCTCCCTCTGCACCCCTTCCAGCATACTGCACCCTCCCACCTGGAGTGGTGCTTTTAGAAAAGAAAATGGTCGGGACACTGCTTACAGTTGTCCCTTCCTCCAGGTCAGACAACACCTGGACCTGACTTACCATCCCAGGGACCAACCCCTGTGCTTGAACAACTGCCTGGCCAACCAGGACTTCCTGGGGAGCACACAGGCCCCCCTCAAGGGAAACACACCCCTCCACCAGTTCAGGGCCTGGACCCTGCAACTGACCTATCAACCTGAAAAACCCGCAGGTTGCACCGGGGTCAGAGGCGAGGACTCCCTCCCTCTGCACCCCTTCCAGCATACTGCACCCTCCCACCTGGAGTGGTGCTCTTAGAAAAAATGGTTGGGACACTGCTTACAGTTGTCCCTCCCTCCAGGGCAGACAACTCCTGGATCTGACTTACCAACCCAGGGACCAACCCCTGTGGCTGAACAACTGCCTGGCCAACCAGGACTGAAGTGGTGTCACCATGGTCACTCCTAGGGGGCTCAGCCCTTCTGACTGGCCCCTGACCCACTGGCTCTTCCACTGGGGACTCCTTCCCCTTTCATCCCTCAGACTGGACTTCCGTACCCTCCCCTAGGAGTGGCACTGCCAGGCACAAGAACTGATGGAGGCCTGACTACAGGCACTCCCAGCTCACCTAACACTGGGGTACCCCCCACAATGGACGGTCCATCCAGACAGACTAGGCTCCCCACCTGGTGTTCCCTCATGGAACCATCCAGTCCTGGGGACTGAGGCTGGGGGACTCCGGGACCTATCCCAGTCTCACTCCTGCTCCCACGAGACAGGATGTGAGGCCCTACAACCTCCTCACAACAAGGGGACCCAGCTGTAACACTCCTAACCTTTCCCAGCACTCTGGGTTGGGAAACTTCTGAACCACTTCTCTTAGGGTCATTCCCTAATGCCTCTACAGAGCCTCTGGTACTCACCCAGAGGTCTGCCTCCTGCGCAAGTTCCCTAGGATCAGAGAAATCGCACTCTAACACATGTTGGTTTAGCTCTGGAAAATAGGAACTCACAATATGCTCTCCCACAATTGGATTACACAGCTCCACACAGGTGCTAACCTTTACCTCACAATCCAGTGCCTCACACACGTACCCCACACCACTCTCTTGAAATGGGCGAGACATTAACTGACTGTCTCTATCACTCAACCCACACTCTTCTGGGCGGTCCTCACACTCATACACCAGGACTTCAACCACGGGGGAACCCCTCTCCCTGCACCTCTCATCCAGAGTCAGTAGAGTATCCCTCCTTTCACTAGGACTATGGGCCCCTGCGCTAGTTCCCCAATCCACCTCAGGGACACTGCACACCAATGGAGCTATCTCAGGTCCTTGAATCCCCTGGTGTAGATCAACCCCTCCTTCAAGTCAGGTGTCACATCCCTGGGTGGGTGTACTACACTGTCATCACTATACACTTCAATTTTGCTGCCACCACTGGACCCCACCCTCTCTGGGGAATCCAGACAATTAAAACTGCGCTCCAGGGGTAACCTACCCTCTTGAGCTAACTTCTCCTTTTCTGCTATCTGCGCTAGGTGCGCCTCCAGCTGGGCAATCTCTATTTGGAGCCTCTCCAATTCCAGCTGGTACTCCCTCTCCCTCTGTCGGCCCAACTCCTCTGGGGACCATGAAGGGGATTGGGTGCTACCCTGTGCACTAGATCCAGCGAGGGACTCCCTACCTATGGGACCTTCCCGCCTGTCCACCAACTCCTCTGGGGACCCTGAGGGGAATCTGGCACTACCATAGGCACTAGACTCATCAAGGAACTCCCCACCTATGAGATATTCCATAACACTTTCTTCCTCCTCTTCAGACTCTCCAGAGCCACCCTCAGACCAACTACCCTCTTGGTAGGTGTACTGGGACTCCAAGAATCTCCATCTGTCTTGTTGCCAAAGTCTCAGGGATGTCTGCAGGGATAGCTGAGTCTCCGTCCTACTCACTGCTAAGCCCCTCTCCTCACAGAACCCCTTAGCTCCTCTAGACTGTAGGTTAACAGATCATCTATATAAAAGGTAGGTCTCATCTCAGCAAGACCCATTGTAGCAATATCTGGCAATATCAATAATAAAACAAATAGGCTTGCCCGTTGTAACAATCACGGGTAATATCAAATAACAGATAGAAGAAAACTTCTCAAGAAAATGTATGCGGGTAAAAAAAATAACCGGCAATATCAATAAAACATAGGCTTGCCCATTGTAACAATCACGGGCAATATCAATAAAAGATAGAAGAAAACTTCTCAAGAAAATGTATGCGGGTAAAAAAATCACCGGCAATATCAATTACAATATAGGATCCAACAATTCTCAAAAATGTATGCGGGTACTATCACCTGGCAATATCAATAAAACATAGGCTTGCCCATTGTAACAATCACGGGCAATATCAATAAAAGATAGAAGAAAACTTCTCAAAAAATGTAAGCGGGTGAAAAATCACCGGCAATATCAATCACAATATAGGATCCTAAAAACTCTCAGAAATGTGCGTGGGTGAAAAATCACCAGCAATATCAATCACAATAGGGGATCAAAAACTTTCAATAAATGGGCGCGGGTGAAAAATCACCGGCAATATCAATCACAATATAGGATCCCAAAAACTCTCAGAAATGTGCGCGGGTGAAAAATCACCGGCAATATCAATTACAATAGGGGATCAAAACTTTCAATAAATGGGCGCGGGTGAAGAATCACCGGCAATATCAATCACAATATAGGATCCCAAAAACTCTCAGAAAATGTGCGCGGGTGAAAAATCACCGGCAATATCAATCACAATATAGGAGCAAAAAAAAATTCTCAAAAAATGTATGCGGTACGTTATGGTCTGCACTCACTAGTAGTGTACACTATAATTACTGTATGCGATCATAAATGCAAGTCCAGATCCTCACCGCTGACCACCAATGTTAGAAATGGGGGTCTCTAGTTGGCAATGGCTGGCCACTGTCCAAGTAGGGACCCTTCTTCCTAAGTCAGAGTGAGAGGGCTACCCTCTTTAATACCCCTGCTCAACCCTGTGGTAACGTAGCACGAGCAGGTAGGCTTATCTCAGAGGCAGGGTGTGAAGCATTTATGACCATACACAGTAACACAGTGAGGAACACTACAAAGGGACACCACACAAGTAGTTATAAAAAATAAGTATCTTTATATAAAGGCAGATTTATCACAAGACCAATAACTGTAAAAGCCACAATACTTGTCAAACATAGGATAGCTGTTGAAGGACTGTCAAAAAGAGTTCAAAGGTTGCAAGAATAAGGTTCAAGTTCAAAGCAGGGGACTCTGTGACCCTTTCTCTCATAAGACTGTCAAAAATAGGATGGCTGTTGAAAGACTGTCAAAGAATAGTTCAAAGGTTTCAAAAATAAGGTTCAAATTCAAGGCAGTGGTCTCTGCGACCCTTTCTCTCACAAAGTACCTGGGTTTAGTAGCAAAACCAACAAAATGTCGCAAAGAAGTGGTAGCGATGATTTGCCTCACGCGAGGCCGGCGATGCGTTAAAATCCTTGCCGCAAGGGAGGATGATGCGCCGATCTGCTGATGCGTGCGGAGACGATGCGACCAACTTCTGCACGCTAGGCCGCCGATGCGCTGAGACCTTTGCCGCGAGGGCGAAGGCGATGCGACGATCCTGTTGCGTGTGCGGAGACGATGCGACAAACTTCTGCACGCTAGGCCGCCGATGCGATGACTTTCTTGCCGCGAGGGAGAAGTCGATGCGACGAGCCTGTTGCGTTGTGCGATCGTGTTGCGATGCGAAGAAATCGGCGCTCCGCGAGGGAGCGACGAAATCCGGTGCGATGCGATGAAAATGGCGGACGCACGGTGTCCGCAATGCGATGTCTTGAAGCAATGATTCTGTAGGGGTTGCGAGCGCTCGGCGACAGCCGCGCGATGATTTTTCCAGCGCGTCTCGGCTGCAGCGGCTCGCAAAGGGGCGTTAGCGATGGTTTCGTGTTGCGAGCACTCAGCGGCAGCAGCGCGATGATTTTTCCAGCGCTCTCGGCTGCAGCGGCTCGCAAACGTGCGTCAGCGACGATTTCCAGCACTCTTTTCTCTGAAGCAAACTAGAGGCCCTGGAACTCACAGGAGCCTCATCAGCAGATAGCAATCCTCGCAGGGAGGAAGCAGGAGGTTGGTGGTGGAGTCTGATGTGCCTGAGACTCCAGCAGGAGGCTAGCTCTTTTCCTAGCCCTTGGGTAATTGCTGTAACAAAAATAAAAGTTCTCTCAAAAGTCCTTTTCTCTCTTCAAGGTCCAGTGGTCACTGCTGCAGGCCAGTGCAAGAAAAACACACAAGCACAAGGACAGTCACTTCCTGCAGATTCCTCCAGTGGCACGGACAGAGTTTCCTCTCCAGATCCAAAAGCAATACAAAAGTAGGGGGTTTGAGCACAGATATTTATACCCCAAAAGCCTTTGATCCTTGAAGCTACCAGTCCCTGAACCTAGCCAGAACCAGTTCTGCTCAGGCCTGGAGCACTTTGTTTACCAGGCTGCATCCTTCCTTTCAGAAAGAGGGGGTCTGCTAGCAGACACACAGTGGGAGGTGGAGCCAGCATTCACCTTGCCAGGCACAGCCCTATTCAGATCAAAGAGCCACCCTTCCCCACACTCTAAATGCAGATCTCTCTATTCAACCCAGGTCTGACTCAGCCTGTCCTGCCCCTCTAAAACCAGACAGCCAATACACATAACGGCAGAGCACACTGGAAGGCTTAGGCAAGAAAATACCTACTTTCTAAAAGTGGTATTTTCAAACACAGAATATAAAAATAAACTTCACTAAAAGGTGTATTTTAATATTCTGAGCTCAGGCATACTAAATTCGTTTTTCTACCATGTTCCTGGGGTCAGTTAGGACTATAGCATGTAATAGTCAAACTGCCCATTCTAGCCTATGAGGAACAGGTAGCCTTACAGTAGTGAAAAACGAAATGGTGCATAATTCACTATCAGGACATGCTACACACACCAAGGCATGTCCTACCTTACACATACAATGCACCCTACCCGAGGGGCGACTTACAGGATGCCAAGGGAAGGTTCAGGGGCTGGGAAGTGGGTGCACTTCACAGCCAAGATGGCAGTTCTGGACTGCACACAGACACTGCAGTGGCAGGTCTGAGACACACTTTAAAAGCTGCTTCTGTGGGTGGCGCAAACCAGCGCTGCATGCCCACCAGCAGCATTTGGTTTACCAGCCCTGGGCACACACAGGCCACACTACTAGGGACTAACAGGTAAACCAAATAAGCCAATAAGGGATATACCAATTCACATAGACATATTTACCAAGGGAGAGCATATGCACTTTAGCACTGAACAGCAGTGGTAAAGTGCCCAGAGTCATAAAACCAACAGAAACAGGTCAGCAAAAATACAGGAGGCAGGCAAAAAGTTTAGGGGTGACCCTGCAAAAAGGGCCATTTCCAACACTACTGATCTCATTAAGGAGCCCAGGGCCCCAGGTACTAGAAAAATTTATAGATTGGCATGGCAGAAATGGTTTTGCTGGTGTGTTGGGAGGGATTTGATCCCATTTTTGTGGATGTTGTAGAAGTAGTGACCTCCGAAATAAATGCTATAGGAGTGGAAAATTTCCTGCCTGTGGGTTGGTCTGACCACTACTTGATTAAACTTCGGGTATATAACCCCAGGATGAACATCTTAACTACCAGTGCGGTAAAGAACTATCAAGGTAGGGACTGGAATGGACTTATGAAAAAGGCAACATTATCCCCTGTATTCCTTGCTAACAGGTCCTTTGATGCAGACAAACAGGTGGAAGAGAACTATATGACTTTTTGCAAACAGATAAGCAAAAGGCTTGATCAGGTAGTCCCTCTAAAAAAAATTTAAAAATCAGGTAGACTTTCAGCCCCATGGTATAATGAAAAATTGAGAAATTTGAAAAAGGGCTGCAAGCAGGCAGAACGGAAGTGGAGAAAGGCATATGCAGATGAGGATAAAACCATTTGGAAGGTGACAATAGCTAACTATAAAAAAGAAATCTCCACTGCAAAAGCAGAGTATTTTGCAGATATTATTTTGAAGGCACTTAATAGCACTAGAAGTATTTTCAAAATGGTGAACGATATTGCCAATCCAGACTGTACAAAAAAATAAGATTCATCCTACACAAGAACTTTGTGATTTTCTAGCAACCTTTTTTGAGGATAAGATTAGTAAAATCATTGACGGGCTGAAAGTGGGCAATACGGTTAATGAAGAAGATCATAGTGGTATGGCCAGGAGGTCACTACAAAATCAGAAGGAGGGGCGGGTAGGTGCGGTCAATTTGGGCTCACTGGATCACTTCGAGATACCTTCTGAGGAGGACTTTAACAAAGTAGCTCTAAGCGTCTCCTCAGGCTCTCCTATGGACCCACTACCACATAAAATATGGAAAGAACTAGGCTCAGAACTCTTCCCGATACTCCGACTGATCTGCAGTCAATCCCTGAGCAGTGGGCTGGTACCGACTTGCTGGAAACAAGCAATAACAACACCACTTTTGAAAAAAGTCACGCTTGATCCAGCATGTCCAAAAAGCTACAGACCCATTTCTCTTCTACCCTATCCGGTGAAGATTACAGAGCGACTGGTTAGCAAGACACTCTCCCAGTTCCTACAACAAATTAGAGGATGTGCAATTCGGCTTCCGTCCAGGACATGGGACGGAGACTGCCTTAGTGACCGTTCTGGACGATCTTCGAATGCGAGCAGACAGGGGACAATCAGCTATACTGATTCTGTTGGACCCGTCTGCTGCATTTGATACGGTTAACCACGAGGTCCTTTTGGCGAGGCTTGAAGGAGTTGGGGTGGAGGGCATGGCTTTTAAGTGGTTTCAATCCTACCTGGCCAATAGACGACAGGCAGTAGCTCTTCCCCCCTACCAATCAGATTTTACCAACATCCAGCATGGTGTCCTTCAGGGGTCCGCGATCAGCCCAATATTGTTCAATGTCTACCTGAGCCCTTTGATTGCTGTCATTAAGTCACACAATGTTAATCTTGTGAATTATGCAGATGATACACAACTTATCCTGTCACTGGAGGGAGATCAATCCGTATCATTGGAAAATTTCCATGCTTGTATGCAGGATACTGCACAATGTTTAAAAAATAATTCCTTGCAATTTAATGGCGACAAGACAGAGATCTTATGCGGTGCAGTTGGAAAAGTTCCATTGCTACTCCCAACTGGTTTCTGGCCTATTCCTACGGTTACACCACTGATACCCTCTGAGACGGTGCGTAACCTGGGAGTTAGTTTCAATGACAAGTTGAGTCTAGAAACTCAAGTAAATAAAACAGTCGGGAGCAGCTTCTCCCTTATTAGAGTGCTTTGGAAGATTCTTCCGATGTTACCAACACAGGCCAGAGCACTGATAGTAAGGAGTGTTATCCTGAGCCGGCTGGATTATTGCAATGCTTTGCTGCTGGAGTCCCCAAGGTATTTGATTGGGAGACTCCAGAGAATCCAGATAATGGCGGCCAAGCTACCCCTAATGAGACCACGACGTTCATCAGCCTCTCAGGCTCTTATGGAGCTCCACTGGCTTCCAGTATCACAGAGGATACAATTTAAGTCGCTCTGTATTGTTTTTAAAGCTCTGCACGGCCTTGGGCCTAAACAGTTGCAGAATAAATTCGAATGGTACGTCCCCATCCGTAGTCTTCGGTCTTCTTCAGCCAAATTGGTGAAAGTGCCCAGGTTCAGAAGAACAAAATCGGGAGGAAGGGCCTTTAGCATTGCAGCGGCCCGGCTCTGGAATAAACTTCCAACTGACCTTAGACAGATGGAAGATCTGCTACAGTTTAGGAAAAAAATAAAAATCTGGCTTTATCCCAGAGTATAATTCTAGTCCTTCTCCTACCTTTACTGGAATACTATCTTCCTTATAGCACCTATGTTTGGCAGGGCACACGTATCCCAGCGCCAGGATGCCCGTAGGGTTATAGTGCGCTTTACAAGTCTCGATAACATTAACAGTGAATTATTTATCTGAAATGTTTGATGAGAAATTATCTTACAGGACCATTAATGTACATAGATCGGCAATTGCCACAGCCCATATTTTGTTGCATGGCAGTGGGGCAGGATGTTTTGGTAAAGAGATTAAGAAGAAGTATAAGGATTTCAAAACTGCTGGTTTCTAGGTAGAATTCAGTTTGGGATGTTACTAAAGTACTGAATTATCTAGAGGGATTAGGTGCTATTCATGTTGAGTTTGAAAGGGACATCACAGACGTTACCAATATTATTATGTCTACTTTCATTTAGGAGGGTATATGATGTTCAGGCCCTTGATGTTTCAAACAGGATTTTTCATCAGAGGCATTGTGCTTTAATTTAAATAAAAGGACAAAAACTAATTGTGTCGATATTTTATCCATTTTTTGTGAACATGAGAATCAGTGTGTGGTACGTTGTGTCAGTGTATGAGAGGAGAACAGTACAGTTAAGTTCTGTAGCTGTGAATCAGATGATTTTTTCATTTAGGCAACCACATAAAACTGTATCATCACAAACTCTTACTGGGTGGATGAAGGGGGAGATGAAAAGTTCAGGTGTGGATGTTAACTTGCTTGGAACTCAGTCTGCTTCAAAAGCTTTTATACTGGGGGTGCATTGCAAGACATTTTGAGGTGTGCGGATTGATCAAACAATGCATTTTTTTGTTGCAGAGTTTATTTTAAGCCTGTTGAGAATGTGGCTTGTTGTTTGTTAAAGAACCTTTAAACTTGCAAAAATGTTAGCATCCGGTCTTGCCATAAAATGTAGATTTTACCCAGCTCTGATGGACAGAAAAATGGGATTTTATTAAAGACACAGAGGCTAATTTTGTTGTATTTATCTTGTAGCTCGTGGACAGCAATAAAGAAAACAGATGGAGAAATCGGCATTAATGGATGATGTGGTTTTATTTGGAATTTTCGGAATATTTAAATTTTTTCAAGGATCTGAAATATTGACTTGGTTATTTACAGACTTTGCTATATGCTCATGAGATCTGAGAATGTGTATATGTTATACATGTTTTATGATATGTAGCAGTAAGCTAAAAAGAAGGAAGATGGCTGGGGGTTTTAGCCTTTTATAGTATTAGAACTCTTTTATTAGTTTAAGTTCTTTAAAAGGGCTGCTGAGAGTTGTGGCAATAAAGGAGATTGCAATAATATTAGCCTGTGTGTCTTTAATAAAATCCAAATTTTCTGTCCATCAGAGCTGGGGAACATCTACTTTTTCTCAGTTCTAAAACTTGACTTCCAAGAATGTTTGTAAGATAAATGAATCTACAGGGTAACAATGTCGCCATTTATGGGATAGGTGAAGCAGCCGGGAACAGGACCTGAGCAAAGTGATGAAACAAAGAAATGTGTTAAGTGGAAAGCAAATGATTGATTGTGTTTGCTAAGTAAAATGTACCACCCAAAGCATCTGTCATCTGAAGCAAAAATTCCTTCTTATGATTTGTTAATTTTACTGTAGAATTAAGTGACCAATATTTTTAGAACCCTTACCAAAAAAAAAAAAGCCCTAAGTGAACCCTTTTTGAACTGAACAAAAAATGATCCACACACTCTAAAGGAAACTTTATGGGCAGAAAACTTTGTGACCCACTCAACCCGTGTACTGCTGGTCATGAAATCTTACAGATTCCTTACTTGCTTGCCGGCTTTTGAGAACTCCTGAAAAGGCCTACTGATTTCCTCTAGCCCCTTTGTAGCAAACCTGAAGCTATTAAAAGGCTAAGACCTAACCTTTTGATGTAATTGGAATCAGTGGGTTGCTTGATGTTACTCCAGCTTCTTTTGAACTTTTGGTGAATCAATGTTCATGTTGACTCTGGCACCAAAAATGTGCTGGTTACTGCACCAGCAGTCAACCAATCAGAGAAGCCTTGGGAGGCAACAACACAACCACTCAAATGCCTAGAGATTCAAACAAATTTCTAGAGTCTAGAAAGAAGACCAAATGTATCAGTAACCTGCCAGTGTGACACTCATCTATTTTAAAAGGCATTTCAGTGCAGCATGTCAGATCAAAATGACAGATAAAACTGGATCTTTTCCCATCATCAAAAAAAAAATATGCTGAAACTTGGTCCTCCTGCATGAGGTTGAAAGAAGCTAGGGAATGAGAAAGATCTTTGTCAGAAAAGGCCACTTTGCAGTACTGAGGAGCATATTTAAAAGCTAATACTTGCATCTATCATCCCTCAAAACCCGATGGGAGGAGAATCTAGGAATTCCAATACCAGACAAGGACTGGGAGATGATACTTGAGGGGACTCCTAAAATATCTAGGAATGCCCAGTTCAGGGTAATTAATTACTACATACTGCACAGAGCCTAATAGATCTTTTCACATAACTGGAGCATCCGATCCAAGGTGCAGGTAGGGTGGAGTGAGCTAATGCATATGTTGTGGACTTGCACAACACTGGGAATTTATTGGGAGGAGGTATCAACGTTAGTAGCGGATGTCATATCAAAGGAGGTTCACTAAGCAATGCCTTTTGCATTGGTTCCCACATACATCCAAAACTAAAACAACAAGCAGGTTCCAAGATCTTGCTTTCCTGATGGCAAAGAAAGAAATAATTAGGAACTGGAAAGCGTCTGGAGGTCCCAGGATCAACACGTGGTGCAAAGAACTTCAGAGATGGGCAAAATATGAGAGAGAAGTACAATTGCGAGAGGCTAGATGGGGTTTAGGGTCCCTGGACACCGCATGGGAGGCTCTGGTGGACTGCTTAAGGGACCCTCCTCAACAATCATTACCGGGTACACCCAGGGTTTGCTCGCTGCTGCCCCCCTTAGCTGGGCTAATAAAGCTCCCTAGATGCAATTAAATGACCAAATATCCAGCAACCTCCATTATGAGAAATACATGTTAACTACGCCTCCATGTTGACACAGGTATACAAAATATTACTGTCTTGAACTGTTTCACAGACGATGGAAATGATATCGGGCGGCCTATGGGAAGAGGGGGAAGGGCGGGTAAATTGGGAAATTTGATTGTTTACTGTCTGTAGACCCCCCCCCCCCAAGTATGATCCTGATGTATCTTTCAAACTGCCACATAGTATGACAGCTGATTGTTAATGTATAAACCCCAATAAAATCTGTTTAAACTAACTAATACTTGCATCTATCATTTTCTGATTATATCCAGATCACCGGATTTCACTACCAGCCAATGTAATACTAAATTTGGATGTATTCAAATTAAGAGGGTTTCTAATAAAAAATTAAAAAATTGTTTCAAAACCATTTGCAAACCATCCCTGCTAGAACAGAGGACAGTATTTAAGACTCTGCCCGAGATTGTATTTTCGCTCTGTGCGTGGTTTGATAAGAAAAAAATTGCCTGATCTAAAACTTGGAAAGTGCAAGTAAATAGCTGCTCTTATTTATTTAAAACAAACTTTTGTGCAACGATCCAATGCCCACGTGGGCCAGGTATGTTTTTTTTTATAAAACCTTGAAATACAATAATGACTAAATATTGTTATGTAGAGTTTTAAAAAGCTTGTTTTTCTTTCACAGATTCCAGATGAACCAACTGGTGACTGTGGCTAGCCAGAAGAGACCGCGCAATGCAGACTCGTCATTCTATAAAGTTGTATTGTGGACCATTGTATTCCTGCACCTTTTATTTTTCATACAAATAATTATCTTTAGTATTAAAAACTTTTTGGAATCTGCCAGCTTTTAACCAGATTAAAGAAAAACATTATACAGCTGAGGTTGACATTTTGACATTAATAGTTTTCCTAAATCAGACAAGCGGCCATTTTGGTCTCCAGTCCTTTTGCAGTATCGCTTTCACATGGATAAATCTTCTTGTACCCAGCGGACGGCCAGTATTTTCCCTTCCAAACTTGTGTCTTCATGGCGCTCCTGCTTGTGGCCATCCACGTACATCAGGACAGATTTATCAGAACGAGAAGCTTTGTTTTGAGATTGGCCGATTTGTTTCTCAACCATCAACACGATGAACAACTCTCTACATTGGTGGAGCGACCCCAACATTTGCCCTAATGGTTGACACTCACTCACTCCAAAGATCAGATTTACAAACTGTTACAGCTTATATTTTATAGAAAATAGTCAGTAAAGGGTTTATCTTGAATGTTGTTGGGGGTGTTATTCATTGTGTTCAGTATATCATAAATGTTCCCATTCATTTATCTATGGTTTTGAGAATATTATGCTAATCTCACTGTGTGCACTCAGTGACACCATCACCCTGCCTACACTGCTAATGAGGGACCAAGCAATACATTAGGGAAAGACAAGCTTCAAACACTGCTTGCAGACCGAAGAGATTGGTCTTGAGATGCTCACTGCTCTACCTTGGCGACGTATAGGGGGGGGGGGGGATCTGAACTGCTTTACAGAGTAATATCAGAAGCAACACCACATGTCTGGCTCAGTGGTGTGCAATACAGGCAGGAGCCATGCAATATGGTGTGCAATATGGGCCGGAGCAATCAAACAATCTACTCTATAATAGTGAATACAATCCATAAACAGGAATGATTTGCATAATCAGAGGTTATCCGAGAGATCTGCAGTATCTCAGACCTCTTGTGTAGAATCTCAGCACATTTAGGAGCTCTGTGCCTCACCAACATTCATTCATTCAAGCTGGTGCACTGTAAGAGCTTGTAGGATGTTTTCAGAATGCCTCTGCTATCTCCAGCAGTTAATTACGATTGAGATCATATGACAAGACCAAAACAAAGAAGATATACAAGTCCAGGATCTGAAATCATGGGATAGTGTGCAAACGAACTCAAGACCGATGACAGAAATTTAAACTTTCAGTGCTGAGCAAACTATTAAAGAATTTCTTGCTTACAAATGACAGCCGTGGGAGGGAGGCTTTGGAAGTCAGACAGGCACAACTTGATAGCATTTAGCAGAAAGACCGATGCAGCCATTAACAGTAACGCAAAGGCAATATATTTAATCCCACAAAATAAACAGTATTACCTACAGCGATTATTTTTTCAGGAAATAGCCCACTCATTTTCCTAAAACATACACCAAATGACGTTGATCAGAATTGATATACCTGTGTTGCTTGACCAAGGGAGTTTTGTGAACACCTGTCATGGCTGATACAGCCAATCAATGGCAGGAACAATGATAACCTTTATCTAGGTACCCTATGCTGCAAAAACGTCCCACTCTATTGTTCAAACAACACTCAGGGGGATATATATATATTTTTTTAAATCGCACTGCAAGTCACCTTGATGCGCTGCCTGATAGGGAAAGGGCAGGAATGCACAATACTTAACTTTGTATTGCGCATTCCTGTCTTTTCCCTGTGGTGGCGCACAATGTGCTGCCTAGCGCCAACGCAGGCACACTTGGCCCGTGGTGAAAGGGTGCCTGTGTTGCAAGCAGTGTAGTTTTTGTGCAGGAAAATAGTGGAAGACCCTGCTAGTTCATTAGGACAAAATCTGTGCCCAATTATGTTGATGGGAGCAGGTGACTTCATGGATGGTCACATGCTTAAATGAGGGCTAGTATCCAGTACCTTGGCTGGGGTGTTTCGAGTGGAAATTGTGGATAATGAGAGATTTTCCTTCCTCAGGGGATGGTACTGGTACAGTGTAAATGTAGGTTGTCAATGTGGAGTGGATAGCTGGGCAGGTCCAGGACGTGGTTAGGCAGTGTATGTAAGCTAGACTAGTGAGGGGCTGGAGCAGATAATGCATCTGTAGCCTTGGGAAGGTGCTACAGATAGTGTGAGGGAGTGGAGGGAAAGAAGCTGTGAGTAATGACAGGATTTGGTGGCCGAGTGCCATTTCTTGGTTGTGGAGATAGAGTGTAGACAAGGGAAACTGAGGCAGTTCTGGGTTCTCGATGAGTAAGCAAAACCAGGAGCCTCAAGTGAAAAGGTGTTTTGTGAATGCAAAGCTAAGAATTCCCAAAAACCCCGGGTTTACGACCACAAACGGCTTTTTAAAAATGTACCACAGCCTTTTTACGAGTTGAAAAATTCTTTCCCACTAGTGAAAAGGCTTTTGCGATCCATCATAAATCAAGTTTTGATGGGGCGTGAAGGAGGGGTCCCCGTCCTGAGATTAGCAATGATATGCATCAATGATAACTGACCGCAAGTTACTACAAACCATTGATCATGTACCAACTCAAGAGTTGGAGTGGGAACTGACTTTCAATGTGAAAGTTTTTCCTGTGGGACAGATTGATCTAATCGTGTTGGCAGCCAGGGGGGGAGGAGGGGGGGGTGTTCAGTGGGATAAAAAGCAATAGTGGTTCGAGGACCACTCCCTGTTCCACCCTGACCCGATGTGTCCCCAATCAGGATTTTATTTTTTTTAAGCAGTACCTGTTTGTTTTTGGAAACACCATTTGCAGTCTATCACAGGGTCCAAATTGCAATCCAATTCATAATAGGCAGATAGTTTTACCACTCTCTGCCCATGTGCAATTTGCCATGTGACGTGTCAGTATGTAAGTTCGATATCAAATTGCACACCGACTAGTTTACAAATGGGAATGCAAACTGCGCATCCCTTCTTTGTGAATGAGAATAGTACATCAGGCCAAAGTTGATTATGAGAAACCAGAGGGGCTGGATTTGAGAGAGGACACAATGTGATGAAAAGGACAGACTGAGCACTGGGAGACAGTAAGTTGAAGGTGAGATTTGAGGACATATTTATAGGCACAGGCTGTAGAGGCAAAATAAGGTTAAGCCAAGATGTGGGACTGAGAGACTCATTGTTGAGAAGACCAACATCCATCTGGGGCTGCTTGTGATCCTTTGCAGGGGAGAGCCATCAATTTGTGCTGACTGTTCCTCTGGAGTAGTGTCAAAACTACTTTTCATATGGCTGGGCCCCTGTGAAAGTGAAACCATGTTCGTAGCATGTGTGAATGTAGATACACATGCGTAGCTTATTCCTGCCATTTTCGTATTTGACTCCTACGTTTCCAAACTATTTTTGTTCAAAGTCTCTAGAGTCGTGAGATGTGGCACGACTCCTCCCTTTAGTGTGCATTGTTCATGGGCACGGACTATGCTAGGCTGCTTTTTCACCATCCTGGAGTTTGAATGTGCACACAGTGGGCTCAGAGTTAGTCATGTTCTACATGTTTTGGTCAGAGTGGTTTGGTTATTTTGATCCCATTGAATCAGTTTCGAGTTCCGGTACTTTCTTCCTGATGTGTGAGCTTTGACAACACTGCAGACTATCGTCTGCACCTCACGGTGTTGAGGGCCTCATTCCAGTTTGGGGCCCAGATCCACATCCAGGTTACTCACCAGAGAATGAAGCTTGGGTGATCCAACTGACACCCTTCCAGAATTGCTCTCGCTGCCACTCCAAATATCTGTGAGCTGACCACAAAGGTTTGTGCCACCTGTGCCTGTCCCCTGATCATGACAACACATCCTGTCCATTGTGCCTTACCGTCTGATTTAAGACCACCCTCAGGCACTGAAGGAAATGATGCAAGGCGCACACAAAAAATGTGCCGGCAGAGCACTCCAGGCATCCTTGGTGAAGATCCACGCAGCAAAGGACAAGAGGACTGACCCTCAGGTGTCCCATCTGTGCAGCAGAAACCCCACTCAGAGACAATGTCCTTCAGCAAATTCAACCACCAGGAGTTGGAGGGCGTCAAACACCAAACACTGGCCCCTCAACCAAATGCCCAGGATGGGAGTATAACTGTGGCCACTGCAACCCACATCACCAAGCCATGGTCCACTACAAGGCAGAGCATGACTCCAGGGAGAGTTGGGCATAGAGTTACAAGCAAAGACATCAAGAAAAGACAAGTGCTCCTACCATCTTCGGGCTTTAGTCGGCACTGGCAGAAGGCTTCAGATATGAGCAAGCCTCCACCCAAGGGTGTCAACCCTATCAGCTGTCGAGCATGAGCTGCTCAAAGGCCATTGCCCACCATTACTTCCATACAAAGCCAGCACCTAAGCCACCATTGGTGCAGACGCCCAAGATTGCATCGACAAGGAAACCAGCAGCAATGCCAAACTCCTCATCGATGCTGAAGCAGAGAGAGAAGTCAACCTCGGGGCCTCCGTCAATTCTGGGAGAAAGGACATAAAGACCCTAATCCTCGAGAGGCTCCAGCAGGAACCAGAAGCTAGACAGAAGTGCATCTTCATACACCGAGCCACAGGCAAAATCTACTCAAAACTGCCTCGAGAAGCATTTCCTTGAAAAAGAGACTGGCCTTCAAGGAGGAACTTGCTTCCAGGCCACATTCCCCCCAAGTGGGCACCAAAGAAACCAAGGGAGAGAGCCACCAGTCCTCTTGCCATTCAACAATGCACTACTACCACCGCATCAAGAGACCGGTTCCACCAAACTCTGGTGGTCCACACCACCTGCAAATGCATCCCTGCCCAGACCACCAAAAAAGCCCCTCTCCATACATGGAGAGAGAAAAGATTTACGCTGCGAGCAAGAGAGTGACAGTCACAGCAGTAGCCTGTTGGCAGATAGCCAATTTGGTAGGAATCCTTTCACGTTGGGACCAGGCACAGTGTCTGGCTTCGCATCTCTGGGTTCAAGCCTGAGGTCCAGCAGCATCTCCTCACCCTCCCATTTGATGGGAACACTTTTTGAGTCACAGGTTAAGGTGTTACAGAAAATCAAGAAAGATACGGAGATCACAAGTCCATGGGGTGTTCCAAAACACAACATACAGCGGTTCCTTTCCGAAACAGCAGCCTGGGGGTATTAAACACCTAACCCAAGATAGCATACTTCAATCACAGACAGCAGTAGTTCTTCCACCAGCAAGCGGGGGGGTTAATAGGGGCTCTTACAGGGGTGACAAAGCTAAGGCAAGAGGTGGCTCCAGCAAATGAGCTGCTACCTCCAAACAGGGATTTCCTCTGCATCCACCCATCACTTGTTGGGGTGGATACTCTTTCACTGGGAGGGAGTCACTTCCGACAAGTGGGTCTGATCCACTGTCTTACACATCTTATGCCTCGATCTCCACATAACCCCTTCCAACATCCCACCCCGTACACATCCTCAGCAAGAAACGCCTCTCCCTCCTTCAGGAAAAAGTGCAAGCCTCCTATAGAAGGGCTCAATATGGAGGGGCCTCTCCAACACCACGGAAGCATCTTCTCTACCTTTTTATACCAAAAAAGTACAGCTTTCTCAGGCCCCTCTTCAACCTCAGGCCCCTCAACCGCTACATCGTATCGGAACATTTTTGCTTGACAAATCTGCATGATGTTACCCCCCCCCTCCTCAATCAGGGAAACTTCATGACAAAGCTCAACCTCAAAGATGCCTTCTTTCACATCCCCACCCACCCTACTCACTGATGGTACCTTTGCTTTGTGGTAGGTGGATATCCCCAGTTCAAAGTACTTCCTTTCCCATGAGTGTTTATGAAGTGCCTAGCAGTTGTGGCTGTGCATTTGTAAAAGTAGGGCATTTACATCTTTTCCTAACTCAATGATTGGATGATCAAGAACCGCAGCAAGCCACAGTGTCTAGCACACACGAAGACATCAGTGTCCCAGCTTAGAGTTTCCCATAAACGCTACTAGGCCCCACCTGCAACCCCTACAAATTCAATCCTTCCTGGGGTCTGTCTTGGGGTTTGCAGTAAAGGGCAAAGACTACCCCAATCAGGAAAGAGTTGCTGCTTTCAGCAGCTGCTACCTCTTTCTTCTCAATCGACAGCTCACAGTGCTCATGGTCATGTGCCTTCTAGGGATGATGCCTTCTGTATCGCCATTGTTCCCCATGCAAGGCTTCAGATGCTACCCCTCCAAGAGTGCCTTGCAGGTGAATGGTCACAAGGGGAGGGTTACTGGGAAGATCTAGTGGCATCACCCTTCAACCTTAACCATAACCATAACCCAGAGCTCCCGGTCTTCTTTCTGAAACCAGACTCTTTTGTGGAGAAAGCACTGTACACGTTAGATGTCAAGAGAGCTATTGTATATTACAGTGACAGGACTAGGCTGTTCCATAAATCAGATCTGCTCCCATCTCCAAGGCAGGCATAGTTACGGGGGATGGTCAAATGTATTCAGACCTGAATACCACAGAGCAAAGAGGGTTCTATCTGCTCCATCTAGGGTGCACTCGCCCTGTAAAAACAGGAGCAACCATGGCCTTCCAATGAAATATTTGACTAGCGGATATTTGTAAGGCAGCCACCTGGTGCACACCACTCACCTTTACCAAGCACTACTTTGTGGACACCTTGGCCTGTCAGCAAGCCCTATTAGGCCAAACAGTGTTAAGAGCCTTATTCTAGACATCTGCATCATCTACACGCTAGCCACTTGTGGAGGGCACTGTTTTATTGTCTATGCTAAGGATGTTCATCTACAGCCACACTTGCAATGGATGCAAAATGCTACCAACGTTGTCGTTTTCTGTTCGTAGCGTGTAGTGCTGTATGTTAATACTGGGGGGCCTTTTTGTCTGTATATTTTAGCATTGGCGAAACCATCTTGTAATCTGGACGCCATTTTGCATTATAATCAAAACTGCTGCTTGGTTATTTTCGAGAAACGGTCCTTGGTAAGTTTCGTTTCCCAAGGTTGAGCTTTTTCTATTTTCTGTAATTGCAAGTGTCCTCGTTATGTTAAAAGCAAAACGATAATCATGAACATTACCTGCGCCATCTTGTCTGGTGGAATTCTATGTGCACATAAGTTGCAGTCATTTTAATCATCACAGCCATTTTGTACTCTGTTGGTCACCTTTGTTTCACCCTGCCCTTACTAGCATCCCTCTAACCCTCTGACCGACCTGGTATGTGTGCTGGGGGCTATAAACTCTATTGCCACAACAAACCTCAGCACCACTTGCTGCCACAAACTCGTTTTTCCTCTCATCTCTGTTTTCAGGCAAACCTTTGGACACTCTACCCCTCACTGCACCTAGTTACACAAACAGGTTCCAAACACCAAAAGACTCTTGCAACATGATTTATTGCACTGCAAACAGCAAGACTTGTTGTTACCAACAATGGGACCTGTTTTTATCAACAGAACGGACTCTTAGATCTGGCCGGTCTCACATGTTTTAGCCCCTGAAGCAAGGTCCAGCTGCAAGATAAGATTGTCTGTTTGACCTGGGTGGGAAGAGAATTACTGTTGGGCTTGTGTGACAACCTGCCCGGGCGGGGACCCCAAGCTTGTGTAACCATGTTGATGAAACAAATGCATTGTGTCAAACCTGTATAAAAGGAAGAGCCAAAGGAGTTATCAGCAGAACACTTCCCTCAGACATCCCGGTGTCTGCAGTTGACGTGATCTCCTCATGAGAAATAAACCTTTTTCTTGTCTTCCAGTTTCCAGCGCTTGCCTCATTATTTTGATAGCGAACCCAAAGTGAATTAGAGGTGGAACCCTGCACCGGGCAGCATTGAGGGTCTTAGAAGACTCGCTGCCTTTCACAAATTGGCGCCCAAACGTAGGGGCCCATCAGCGACGCGTGGGTCCGGTAGAGAGGTCCTAACGACAGAGTGAACGACTAAACGATTGGGGTATACCTGCCTGAGAAGTCCCTTGTCTGGCTGCCGATCGACTGAACTTCACCGGTTCCGAACGGACCTCTCTCGAGTGACCTGCGGTCCTGACTGGGACCTTAGAGGAACGCCGCATTGATTGTTGGAGTGAGAGGACAACCAGGCACTGGAAGGGGAAGACGAAGAACTGTCCATACGGTCCGGGAAAGGTCGTGAAAAAACAACTTAAATTGATTGATTGATTAGTTTGATTGAAATACTAGTATTCCTTTTTTTGATAGTTATTTGCGACATTTCCCTGCTTGCAAACAACGAAGAATAGGAATATTCTCTCTCTTTGCAGGCAGCGAAGGACAGGTAGTGCAGACTTTTTGTCTAAATTGATTGATTGAGATATTCATTTTTGACCGATAAATACGTCATGCCTGTAATCTCTAGATTGTTTGATTGTAATTGTTTTGGACCAGACCGTTCGTTAGAGGTCAGTCAGCCGGCACCGCCGGAAGGCACCCCTAACAAGGACATGTACGTAAAGTATGGATTAGCCACCGTAGCTTATAGCAAACTATGGCATAAATACACTAGGAAGGACCGGGTAAATCAGTGGCTACTGATGGGATCTTTCGATCCCGCTAAAATAGAAACGTTAGAATTAGCTCTCCACAAAAAGAAAACTAGACCAGCCATGTTTGACAGTTTTGGTTTATGGCGAAAAGAGGCAGCTCAAAGAAAGAAAAGGGACGAAGCTAGACAAGATAAAGAAACGCGAAAATCAGCTTACCAAGCCTGTAAAAGATTAGAAGAAAAACTAAAAGAAAAGGAAATCGATAAAAAGGAACAGGAATCAAAAATATCAGGTCAATGCCCTGTTAGAACGCCTCGACTCTTTACCCCAAGTTACCAGCAAAACAAAGGGTAGATGATGATTTATTGTTAGGTCCCCCAATCATATACATGCCACCCCCTTACGCCCCTACTCATCCCGTAGCACAACGCCAGGACGACCAAAGTATAGCCGGAGATGGCACGATCGCCTCAGTCTCCACCGCCTCTGCTCCCACCGAGTCACCCTCACCAAATGCCTCATCAAAGGATACAGTAGTAGAGGTAGGATCAAAAGAAAAAGGAGCGCCCAGGGTCCCGCGATTAAGTAAAAATGAGCGAGCAGGCATTGATAAAATAGTTAAATCCCTCATAGATAGGAAGGAGACAGAAGAGTATGTAACTGACATATGCAACTCCTATGTTGAAAACCGCAAACGATACTTTATTGTACGTCTCTGTTACCACACTCTTACTGCATATGAAGAGAAGTACCAAGATGTAGGGCCCGAGCGCCTAGTGGCTCTCTATAGGAAGGTAGACTCCGGAGATGAAGGCGACAACGATGTTACAGAACTCTTTTCATCCACACTTGAGGTATTCCGTCACCTCGTGGAACAAGGACAGATAGATAAGGACAGGACATCTAAGATAGCAGGACCCCCGGTGGAAAAACCAGATAGCACGATGCCGATAAAAGAAGCTGCCCCTTATTGGGTACCTCCTAGAGGACAAGGGACTCATGACGATATGAACCATCAAGACGCTAGAGGAAGGGTGGTCTACAATTGGGTGTATCAACCATGGGACAGACAGGACATTTTGACGTTCCGTAAATCTTTACCGGATTTACGAAAGAACCCCACCGCCTTTTACACCAAGCTAGGTACCGCTCTGGGATCAACAATGACACTTGCCGACATAGACTTGTTCTTCGGGTTATGTTTGCCAGCAGATGTGTGGAAACAGATTAGGAAAATAGACCATACCGAACTGCTTGGTCATACCTGGGAACAACTGAACACACTAGATAAACAGCGGAACCCTGGTCAAAAACCAGTTAAAGCAATATTGGACCTCCCTGACAAAATAGTGTAGAAAGTGAAAACGCTGATCCCAGAGAAAAAGATAGACTGGTCCATAGTAACCGCGTGCCGCCAGAAACCACAAGAGGATGTCTCAGAGTATTTCTCCAGATTTGAAACTGTGTTCTCCGATTACAGTGGACAAGACATGTCCACCGCAACCGGACACCACTTATTTGTGCAGAACTATGTCAAAGGACTACTGCCAGATGTATCCCAGAAATTACAAGCCAGCGAAAGTAGTTGGGCAGCATCTAAACCGGCGGCCATTCTCCAAATGGCCCAGTACTATGAGCATCAGAGAAACGAAAATGACAGGGCTACAGAAAGGAAAAAGAAGGACTTGAAGGAAAGGGTAATGGTAGCACAACTCCAGGGGGCGAATACAGGAAGGGGGCAATATAGGGGAGGATACCAGCAGAATACCCCTAGAGTACAGCCACCTAGAAACAATTCATCGACATCATATGTAGGACGCCAAGACCTAGGACAGGATCAATGTGCATTTTGCAAAGAATATGGACACTGGAAAACCCAATGCCCGGCTTTGTTAGGAGCTGGTAGGGGCAGAGGGGCGAGGGAAATAGCAAGTGGACAGAGAGGAAGAGGACGTGGGAGAGGGTACGCGAGTGAAGCAAGCGAGGAAAGGCCAGGAAGAGTGAACACATTTGACCATCCCAAACAGAATCAGTACCAACAGACAGATTATGACAATATGTACGACTTTGCATAGGACAGCCAGGGGCAAGGGAGGGATCCAGTCGAGCTCTATGTTGATCAGCAAGGCCCTTATGTTACCGCTGAGGTCCAGGGCACAAAGTCGCCATTTCTGGTAGACACGGGAGCAACACGTAGTGCACTATCCAAATGACTGATTCCAAGGGCACTCTTGTCAGGCTCACATGTGACCTCAATAGGATTTGATGGTACGCCCTCCACCAACCCTTTGTCCCGACCGATATGTAGACGACATCCTTCTAGCAGCGGACACCATACCAATAGCCGTCACAGCCACCATCAAACTACTCCATTTTCTTGCTGAGAATGGTCACAAGGTCTCCCGAAAGAAATTGCAGTTCTGTAAATCACAAGTGACCTATTTGGGTCACCTTTATCCAAAGAAGGGAGGAAACTCACGCCTGACAGGATCCAGACAATTCTAGACACCCCTGTCCCCAAAGATCAGAAACAAGTCCGCTCTTTGATAGGTCTCACCTCATTTTGCCGACAGTGGTTACCGAACTTTAGCCTCATTGTCAAACCCCTTCTCTCCCTCCTAGCTAAAGACATCCCCTCACCTCTCCCCTGGACCCCCGAATGCCAGTCAGCCTTTAAAGAACTACGCAATGCCCTTTGTTCAGCGCCTGTCCTAGGAACCCCGGATTACTCCAAACCATTCTTCCTCTACACGCACGAGGGAAGGATGTGCATTGTCTGTCCTAAAACAATCAATTGGTAACAAACAACGCCCTTGTGCATATTTCTCTGCCACCCTCGATCCAGTAACCAGAGCGCTGCCAGCGTGCCTGCGCGCTGTGGCAGCTGCAGCAGTATCGATACGCCAGAGCGAAGGAATAGTACTCTCCAATCCAGTCACTGTTTTAGTACCCCATGCAGTCGACACACTACTAAACCAGACCAAAACCCAACACTTGACTAGCGCCCGACTGACAGGATATGAGTTGACCCTGCTAGCACCGCACATTACCCTAAAGCGATGCACCACCCTCAATCCAGCCACACTGTTACCCCTACCCGAAAATGATCCTAGCGTGACTCCACTACACGACTGTGTGACACTAACCGATGAACAAACAGAGTAGAATAGATCTCAGAGACACCGCCTTTCTAGAACCAGATGGAGAACTATGGGTGGATGGTTCGTGCATCAAACTCCCGACGGCACCACCTCAGCTGCATAGGCTGTCACCACAGCCCGAACCATTCTGGAAACAGCCCGTATTCCCCAACGTTCAGCCCAGGCTGCAGAACTCATTGCCCTTACACGAGCATGTATCTTAGCGACTGACACGACAGTTAACATCTACACCGACAGCCAATACGCCTTCGGGGTGGTTCACCATTTTGGGATCTTATGGAAAGAAAGAGGGTTCCTGACTTCACACGGTACACCCATCCTGCATGGAGATTTAGTCTCTGCCTTGACGCAAGCAGTCCTCCTCCCCAAGAAGTTAGCAGTGATAAAATGCCAAGCACATAGGAAAGTGACTGATCTCATTGGACAGGGAAATGCACTAGCAGACGTTACTGCCCGAGCCACGGCAGGAGACAGAACTACGACACGAATGTATGTGACCAGGTCACAAGCTGAACGATGGACTGACGCTAGGACCACTGTAAGGGACATACAGACTACAGGCACACAAGACGAATTGACCGAGTGGGAAAAGGTGGGACTAAAAGACGAGGAAGATTGCTGGAGAACTAAAGACGGAAATAAATGGCTGTTACCCAATGCCTACCTCATCCCCATATTGACCATGGCACATTTACCAGCACACATAGGCTCCACCCCCATGATTGAACTAATCACCAGAGTATGGCATAACGTCAAGATAGCAGAAGCTGCAAAACGCCTAGTACAACAATGTATAGTCTGCCTACAACACAACCCAGGGAAGGGGACAGTAGTACCACAGGGAGGGTTTGGAGTCCCTGACCACCCCTTTGAGCATTTGGGCGGCACCAAGACCCACCTCCATTAACGATGTCCCGAACATATTAATGTCGGATTACTTGCATAAATTGACAAACGAGCTAACAATTATCCACCAACAGGTGCAGCAAGCCTTGCCTGACGTATCCAGGGGCCCGGGACATGAAATAAAGCCAGGCGACCATGTATTGATTCGCAACTTCCAAAGAACGAAGAATCTGGAGCCTAGGTGGACGGGCCCCTGGCAAGTCCTGATCACCACCCGAACTGCCCTCCGAGTGGAAGGAAAACGAAACTGGCTGCATGCCCATCACTGCAAACGAGTCCCTCCAACCCTGGCAACCTGTGAAGGGGTGGAGGTGCAAGAGGAAGTACTCGCGAGAGACCGACCAGCTCTGAGTTGCTACCCACAAGAAGACACCCTCGAACTATCAGAATTTCCCGACCCCACGGTGCCATCCAGGAAAGGGTACAACCTAAGATCGACGAAAGGAGGGCGCTCCAACGACCAGGCCACCAACTAAGTCAAGGTCTCAGATCGGTAGCAGTCAAACAACGCTACCAGGAAAGCGCCAGACAAAAGTCTGTGGTCCTAACAGTTGTTGAGCTCCTCGAAGATGATGGAAGAAACTGAACACTTGCAAAACCACCGCAAAGACACCAAGACTGCTAACCTGCACAGCACAAAGACAATTGCACTTCTAGCCGCATTTCTCACCTGTCTCCTGCTAATGGTCACACTCTGGATCATTGAAGAGAATGCACCTGCATACAGAACATGGTCACCCACCATGCAACCAACCACCAAGAAAGAACACTACCTGGTATCACTACCGCCACATCTCCGAGAACGACGCAAAGAATTCTGGAATAATTCTTTCGTGCAGATGTTGCACCAGCACAATCTTGCCACCAATGCTACCAACTGTTGGGTCTGTGGGCTGTTGCCACATGCCACTGAACATTCCATCCCTTTCATCCCTTCGCCCTTTTCTATTCACGGATCTTGCCTTGCCTGGATGATGCTCCTACAAGAAAGTTACAAAGACAATGCCACTTCCGACGGAACAATCGCCCAGTTCTACAACGAGTTCTGGCGAAACAAAACAGGAAGGACAGCCGCCCCTTCTGCCCTCACACCTTCAATGCGACATTCCAGATTAATGTCTCCTCCAAAGAACGAGTGGAAATGCAAGTGTTCAATAATCCTAACAGAGCCACATTTTCCTATCTGAAGAAAAGAACTGCTGCAACACTGACTGTGGCCCTATCTGTGGTGAACGTCTCTGGCCTTGTATGCATTGAAGGCCGTGGGACTAAGAATGTGGGTCACAGCACCTGTAGCATTGTAAGAACTTTGAACACTGCCAACCCCCCAGCGCTTGTTGCATCACCCAATATGTACTTTGTTTGTGGAACCAAAGCCTACACCTGGCTCCCAAGAAACTGGGGGGGCACGTGCTACGTCGCCTTTGTTTTGCCACCAACCTACACAGCCCCTGCAGAGCATCATCGAGAAAAGCGTTCTAAAGACATTGATCAAGCAGACTCTGCTGTCTATGAAGCAATCGAACATCTCCATAGACTATCTTCAGAAATTCATCAAGGATCAGAGACTTGGACAATTGGAAGTTGGCTTTGGGGCATCTTGAAGGAGTGGTGTTGGAAAATATCAAAGATTCTCTTGGTCCCAGTATTGACAATATGTGGTTGTTGTTTGGGTATACACTGTATACCACCTTTGTGTTCTCTTTGCATAACTACCTTGCACCCTAAGACTATGGACACTCAGCTAACAAAAATGAGAGTAATGTATGATCAAGAGATACGGGACATTATGGAGATTGAAATAGACTGACAAGCTGGCTAGTTATGTTCAAAGGGGCCACTGTTAAAAGCAAAACGATAATCATGAACATTACCTGCGTCATCTTGTCTGGTGGAATTCTATGTGCACATAAGTTGCAGTCATTTTAATCTATCACAGCCATTTTGTACTCTGTTGGTCACCTTTGTTTCACCCTGCCCTTACTAGCATCCCTCTGACCCTCTGACCGACCTGGTATGTGTGCTGGGGGCTATAAACTCTATTGCCACAACAAACCTCAGCGCCACTTGCTGCCACAAACTCGTTTTTCCTCTCATCTCTGTTTTCAGGCAAACCTTTGGACACTCTACCCCTCACTGCACCTAGTTACACAAACAGGTTCCAAACACCAAAAAGACTCTTGCAACATGATTTATTGCACTGCAAACAGCAAGACTTGTTGTTACCAACAATGGGACCTGTTTTTATCAACAGAACGGACTCTTAGATCTGGCCAGTCTCACATGTTTTAGCCCCTGAAGCAAGGTCCAGCTGAAAGATAAGATTGTCTGTTTGACCTGGGTGGGAAGAGAATTACTGTTGGGCTTGTGTGACAACCTGCCCGGGGCGGGGACCCCAAGCTTGTGTAACCATGTTGATGAAACAAATGCATTGTGTCAAACCTGTATAAAAGGAAGAGCCAAAGGAGTTATCAGCAGAACACTTCCCTCAGACATCCCGGTGTCTGCAGTTGACGTGATCTCCTCATGAGAAATAAACCTTTTTCTTGTCTTCCAGTTTCCAGAGCTTGCCTCATTATTTTGATAGCGAACCCAAAGTGAATTAGAGGTGGAACCCTGCACCGGGCAGCATTGAGGGTCTTAGAAGACTCGCTGCTTTTCACAGTTAGTGCATGCCCTTCTTGTTAGATGGAGCCCTTCTCCCACCTGTCTGGTAGGATAGGCCAGAGACCTTGGGCAGTAGATAGCCTGTGCGCGGCTGCAGAATCGAAACTTATGTTCTGTGCCCCCATTGTATTACGACACCTGCTAGTGTTTTTCCATAGTAGGCGGGCCTTTGTGGACTTCGCAACGTACATAATGTAATTGTATGCTTACAGGGTTCAGTCCCTCGACAGCCATCCCAGGAGGCTGGTCAGACTGGGCTCCGCTGCAGTGTAATTTCAATAAATATCTGGTTTGTATTCTCTACTGTCTGACGACTTCATTTGTAGGAAGGCAGAGAAGGTGGTCGTGAGTGATCGGAGTGGCCCTTTTCGAGTCACTTCCTTCAGTTGGCGCCCGAACAGGGACTCCATCGGGTGACCTCGTCCTCGGACGGGTGAGGAGGACGCGCCGTGTTGGGTTAGATAGGTGGATCGGGGGACCCCTGCACGATAGAGTTTCGCACTCGCAGCTGCCCCGCCTGTCTGATCGGGCGGTGCTCTGCCCAGTGGTCATCCCGACTGGGGTCCTGAATGGCGAGACCCTTGGATTTGACCGTTTGGTCTGAAGAGTCGGCAGTGGAGAATAAATTCATTTGACCTGTGTGCACCAGGTGAGCTTGTTTGGTTCTTTGTTGTCATGACGTTTGGAGTAAGTTGTGTTGTGTGAGGTGTCGTCGTTCTGCTGATGCTCGACTAGAGGAAAAACAGCCTGCACCTGCGGAAGGTACTCCAAATTATGACATGTATGTCAAATACGTG